>OV815488.1:31513745-32180054 GCA_929108735.1 Andrena dorsata
ATGACTCTCGAATAAAATTTTTGTCTTTTATTCGAAATCAATTTTTTATTTAAAATAATTTTTTGCCCATCTCTGGATTTTTGGAGAGAAATCCACGAGTCGTTGACGAAGCATAGCGTAGCGAAAGCCTACGTCAAACTCACACTTTAAACAAGGCACACGTATGTAAGCACGCAACACACCTTTCAGCATTTCAACACATTTCAGAGTAGTTGCTGAGTTGGACGCTGTTCATGAGCAGAGGCCGCTACATTCAATCCTGAAATTATGGGTCGGTATCACAGTTTGGGTGGTGACACGACATGCATAAGGTGTTAGGTCCATCCTATACTTCGTCTGTGATTAAATACAATACCAGAACAAAATTCAAAGCAATCTGTCAAATCAATCACGATAATTACTCGCAATGCTATTCTACGCTATTCTAATGCTTTATACGCAACGCTAACTGAAACCGCGAGCATCAACAAAGTACAGGAGAGACTATCTAGTAATCACTAAGATTATCTAGACTCTAGAGCCCCTTACCATTTCCGTGGCGCATTTAACGTTAACAATTCGAAATGGAATTCGATCGCAATCCTCACCCCTCTTTAATGCGGGGTTATGTGAGGTTTGCATCGACTAAAAACTCCAGGGTGACGGCCTGACTGGGGAGGTCCGCATGGTGGGAGGGAGAGGGCTTGGGCGAGACTCCAAACAGAACGATGCGTTCGCCACCCCGCAATATAAATTAAACTTATATCGAAAAAAAGAAAAAAATACTGGATATCTCATTAAATCGATTTTGAATTCCAACCACTAGATATACAGGGCAGGACAATGAATAAAAACCTCTGGAACTTATACTATTGATCTTAAATTAAATTGAAACCACCTCTAAAAAATGACAAGTTAAATGCTTGTGTAACAAAAGACTTGTTTAATCTTCTTACTGGATATATCTTTACGCGTGTAGGTATCGTAATTATTTAAGAATGTAAAGGGAACGGCGCGATAGCACGCATATCACGAATGAAAGATAAAAGCACTACACATAAGTAGTTCCTCAACCTCGAGTAGAAATAAGAATATATTTAGATAGGCTTACTGAAAATTCTTCATAAAGCGCGATTCTATTTATTAGAGCAAGTCTATACAAATTCACGATTCTTTATTAATGATAACAAACGACAGGATTAAATCAACTTTTTACAATCTCTCTCTCACACACACACACACATATACACGCGCGCGCACTCTCCCCCCCTCGTACCTGTTGTTGTTCATATACATAGAAGTATACGTTCGCAGAGGACTTTAAGATTTGCTGCCTTGATTAACCAGGTCTGAAAATAATCGTGACCATCGATTCCAATGATTGTTCAACATGATCTATCGATTGATAAATTTGTCCGATCACCGCGAAGAGGAAGAGAATCCCTTAAGAATAAACATATTATTAGTAGAGAATATGTGATACACGTTCACTGAACAACAAATACCTTAATAATAATAGTATATACATTCAAGTCGGTCGGCGTATCATTCGATCGAAATTGAAAATTACATCAGCAACCAACCATTCATTTTATTACGTGGTATTTTAGTAATGGCTGAGTAAATTCATTTTTAGAATCATTTCTTTAGCCAAGCTCGATGGCGCACTTTCCTTGATCAGACGAAGGTTCAAGAGAATTTCAATATTGGCGAAGCTCGGGTCGATATTGGACAAAATTCATTTCCAATGGATCATTGGTAAATTCCCATTAGAATATTAAATTTAATTTATCATCGAAACGGAAATTTTTAGTAGAAATATCTTTGCACATTATTTCCATTGAAATCTAACACATGCGATAAAAAGTATTAAAGAATTTCTTTACTAAACCCCAACTACAAAAAGGGAGCGGGCTTAATCGATTGCTTGATGAAAGTTGAACTATTTTACAATTAAAGAGTGAGCGAACTAAATGTTCGAACATTGGATCTACTCGGTTGATGGTATTACAATACTTTTCCTCCATTTCGCCAATTAACGATTAGTATGACAAATGATTATTTCGTATTGAAACGTTCTCTTCAGCCTTATGATTCACCCAGAATGAAATAAGTTCATCTTTTTTTCTTTTTTTTTTACAATGCATTGGAACTGTTTAAGACTAAAATTCTCATAATCCGTTTCGATCGTATTCGAAGGATATTTATGGGAAAAGGATTTCCAGATCATCGACATCAGAGAGGGACAAATCTAGCGAATCAGGAGAACGACTGTAATCTATCAAATTCTCTCCAGGATCGTCGCCATCGGATGTATCATAGTCGTCATCGTCATCATCATCATCGTCGTTATTCTCACGATCGTTTCGCTCATTTTCATCGCCGTTCTCTCCTGCTGCTGCGTCTGGATTGTCTGCATCTATTTAAATTTGAATTTCGTGTTTCACTCTCAAAAGAAATTCACAAAGGCAGTAAGAACAGAACTTAAGAAATAAGCTATTAAAATTAAGATCCATTTAACCATCAGGCAATATCGTCATTTATTACATAGAACACTAAAAGTCAAAGTGGAATTCAATGTGAACTAAAGCTGCAAGAATTAAAGAATGAAATCCTCTTGGAAATTAAGATTCTATGATTTACCAGTGAAACATGTTTTGCCGGGCTAGTTGGAAGGAAATATAATTGAAATAACCATTTAAATCTAACTGGAATGTTACGTACGTGCTTGGGGGTCGCCAAGATAGAGCTTAAAATATGAAACGCTTTCCACCCGGAAAGATTTTAAAGTAGTAAATACATACCATCAGCATTATTATCATCGGAGCCAGAATTTGAACCGTCATCATCGCTTGCATCAATATCTTCATCATCGTCATCTTCGTCGGCTTCATCCTCGTCGTCTCTTCTTCTGCCAACATCGTACAGCCTCACGCAAGATTCTTGGATACTATCGAATTCACCTTGATTCTCGACTATTGCTATCTGCGTGTCGAATTTATTACAAGCCAGCCCGTAAATCCCTCTTTTGACATCGCAAGTTGCTGCAATTAAAATCTCATCCAGTCATTGCTTTCATTATTAATAAGCCTTGCGCATCGAAATTCCTTCGAATCTCACGAACGATACTTACCAATATTATTATAATCCAGAGCATCTAGTGTCTTAAACGAAGTAACATAATGCGATTCGTCCCCGTTCTCTTGATCCAAGGACACGGCGTATATAATGTTATTAACGGGGGAGAATATTACTTCCATTTGATCAAGTGTCGGCACTGTCTTCAGCAAATGGAAAGTTCTTAGATCCCAGACTTCTGTATTCGACACCACCTCTGTGCCTGTTCGAAAAGCATTTGCTGTATAAATACTAATCTTGACTTCCCCCCCTACCATCATTAACCGAGAGATGCTATATACCATTCGGGTGGAAAACTCCATTGAGCGTCTGATTCAACTTATCGAACTTGTGAATCTCTTTCCCTGAATTTACGTCCCAGAGGATCCCATCGCTGAGAACCAATTCGTCATTCATACTGAAGGTGGCACGGTTCTTGGTGTATTGATTAGAGATCGAAGGAGTTAACGTAGTTAATAATTTCCCCGTGGCTATATCGTAGATCTGGAAACAGGGATTAGAAATATAATTATGTAAGGAGAGATTCGTACGTTAGATATGACTTCTGGCAGATGTTAGAGAAGAAATATAATTTTCCATCCGCTAGATCCTTTATTAGGCAAAGTCCCTAATCCTTTCTCAGTCTAAACAATACCAGCTCGTATTCAATAGCTACGTGACTTCCAGCCACTGACCAGCCACAAGAGAATATGTACGGCTTATGCCAAGACCCAATCTTACTCCCGACCCAGCCGCTAACATGCACATTTACTTTCCAAAGAGAGTAAACGTACGTACCGTGGCACTTTCGCCCTGGGTCCCAATAATTCTGTCCTGGAGTTTTCCGAACTCGACGTAATCCTCGTTCTCTAGCGACAATTTCATATCGAAGAAGGTTCCTATACTCCAAAGCGCAGACATGGGGCTTCTCCATGCAGTGGAAGTTAACAATAAATTACCGCGCTGATTGCATTCCATATGATACACGTAGGACTCGTGGCACGGATATGTTACCTCCTCTACACCTGTGTACGCATGGAACATTTTCACGTCTCCCGCGTAAGTGCCCAGCATTAAATATTGCTGGCAAGGCTGTAAAGGCGTTGAACAGTGATACATTAATGATCCATATCTCGCGTGTTTCTTTCGAACGATACTGAGCAGAGGTCTAATTACCGAGAAGATGCAACAGGTGAAGGTTCCGACGTCCGATGGTCGGAAGGTTTTTACAGGGCAAAACCGGCTGTAAATGTGTCTTCTATCCAATCTTCTACCATCCATCCCCAATGCTCTTCGAGCCAGTCTTACCGTTAAATTTGTTGGCGTTGAATTTTTTGTACAAGGATCCGGACACTTGTGTGGCCTGCAACGAAAGCATGATACTGTTGCGAATTCTATTCGAACGATTAACGAGCGCGAGTGGCGTCGGGATTTTATGTACTCACGCGAAAAGATTAAATTGTGGGCAAGTGACCATGGGATTTTTACAGAGTGCGTGCTGGTTAGTTAAATATTCTGTGATAATAGAGTCCAATGTTATGGTGGCTGGATTGGACGTAGCTACCCCAGGCAATCCGCCACCACCGGGATCCCTTGAAATCTGTTTCTGTAGCGATCTGCACGTGATTGACTGGCAATTCATCGAATTGACTAGAGGTTGTTTATCGACCTGACTTTTCCTGAAATCGTCTCGTTATTATCGCCTTCTTCTAATACATTTCACACTAGCGCGTTTCGGTAAAATAGAGTCGCGCAAAAGTCTAACTCACTTTTGGTTAATTTGCAGCTTAATCGGTTGATTGGTGCTATTTGGAATAACGTTTTGATTGAGGCAGTCAGAAAGTTTTAAGCGTATATTACTCCCAGGATTTAGAGACGCTGAGCCTGAGCCGAAATTCGAGTGAGATATATACCTAGAGGATGAAGTAGGAGTCGTGTTGTTTCGAGAAGACACTTCTCTTTGATTACATCTTGTATTGTACAAACTAACTGGAGCACCGGGGGAGAATCCATTTCTTGTCTTGGGTAAAAAAAGATAAATAAATTTAAATTTACGTATCGTCCCTGACATTATTACGTTACGAGCGTGCGAATAATTTGCCAGTGTTGTCATTAACAGTAGCTACTTACTCCGGTAGTTGCAGGACTGCGATAAGTAAATGGCTGATATGTGCACATTGGTTTCATTATTGCAGAGGAGTCCAAGCTTGCTTCCCTGTGAAGTGTCGTCGCAGTTTCCGTTAAGCCTTTCGACACTAAATGCTGGTATATTAATTGATTCAACTGTCGTTCGTTATATTGTATTCTTGTCTGTGCTACTACGTTCGCCTGCGAAAGGAAGCGAAGTGAAATGTAATACATAAGTCTGGGATCTAATTGAAAGAAATGTATAAATAAAAATCAATGTTATCTTGATCGGTAATAAATCGAAGGGAACTTACGCGATGTAAGCTGACCAAAGAAATCTCGTACTCCGCTCCAGTAGGCTTCGCTTTCCCGGAAACTCTTTCCATCAACTCTAAAGCATACTTTTGAAACGTGACGTGCTCTTGCCTCTTCTCCTGAAGTATCGGATCCTTCATAAGAGCCTGAATCTGTCCGTCGGTGAACATTGGAAGCTTGCTAATTATTTGTCGGACCTTCTCGCTACGTGCCAATCCTGCCAGAGCACGACACGCTAAAGCTCTTATACTGTCTGCATCTGTGATCGGAGTCTTGACCATCATCAATTGCAGTAAAACCTGTAACACAAAAGAGGCGTCATAAAGATATATACTACGTATTAAATCCGAAATCCGACAGAAAAGCAGTTAGAACTGAGAGATATATACCATTATTCCGTTGTTGGATCTAACGCTCTCCCAAATTTTCTGTATCAATTCTTCACTGTTATTAATATTTGCTTTCTTCTTAGCAGACCCGGTTACCGAATACCTTGCTACGTTTCCACCGATCTGCAACGTGACATTATTAAATACATTCGATCGTTTTTATTAATTAAATAATTCATGTGATTACTCACCCTATTTATAGGGGCGCAAACGCAGTTAATCACAGCTCTCAGTGCGGCTCTCTGCACATCGGCGTCTGCAATAATTTCACACTCCGCGGCAGCCAAGAGTAAATTAATTGCCATTGTCATAGACATATCCGGCATGTCTACTCTCTCGCAAAGTAGCAGCATCACTTTCGGCACCACAGAGCAAATAGCTATCACATCAAGGCAAGAGCGGACTGTCTCAGCGCTGGAAGTTGTATGAACCCGACCGCTGTAATTCCATTCCCTAGCGAAGGCAATAATTTGAAGCAGAAGTGTTATGCCTCCGAGCCGATGTAATTCCTCTACTGGCGGCCATACCGCTCTTACAGACATCAGTTCTTGAAGAACCTCCACCTTTAACGAGAAGGGGAGAAATTAAGCGTTGCGTGCCGGTTTACAGGGAATATTGTCTAATCTGTATTACCTTCGTTTGAACTTCCTCGCTGCTTAGTTTACAGGCTTTATAAGGCGGTAGCGATGGTTGCCACGTATCGCGTTCAGCTCTCACATTCTCTGCCCTTTGCAGCTGCTCAGCTTTCAGATGTAAATGAGCCTCCATGTATCGCTTTAAAGCAACCGCGACATGTCGAACTATTTGCCTAGAAGCGCATTCTTCATCGTCGTTTAACGCCGGCTCCTCCTCTATGTTTAGAATCGGTAGCGTGGATATCTTGAAAACGTTGAATTACGAATTAACCAGCGGCCGAGAAGCAATTCGGAGAATTCGTTAATAAACGTGACCTCTGCAACGAGTCCAGCAGATATACCTACCACGTTGAAAAGCTTTCGCAGCCCATCCTGGGCATCGAACTCCTCCAGTATTACTTTGAACGGAAAGGAGAAACCAAAGAACATTGTCGCATGGCATCTTCCAGAGTCGTGACTTCGTTCCAACAGCCACAACGCGTAAGTAACCAGATCCGAGATAACGTGCTTCGGCAAAAGACATACTCTTTCCATTGCATCCTCGCAGTACGCCAAGTAGTACAAACATATAGAAACCCCGGTAGCTGCGACACTGGGTCTCGGAACGTCTAACAGTTTCTGCAAGCCTCCTACATTCAGGAATTCGATGGAGAACTTCTTGTGGCAGAGCAGAGAAGCCAGGTATTTCAAAGCCTCGAAAGCTAAACGACTGTCCTTGGTCTCTTTCACATTAATGTATTTGAGAATTAGTTCCAGCGCATTCTGCTCGAAAACGTGACCCAAGAACTCCTGATATTCACCCATCGGTGTAAGATACCTGCGTTGGAATAAGAATAGAATTTCTCTTTCGGTTCCACCGGACGGAGACTTAATGAAATCGATATCTTTACCTCAGTATGAGCATTTGTCTCGTAGCCAGTGTCGGAGGATGTATTTGCACATTTCCAATGACATAGGACTCCATCTCTGCCCATGAAGAGTTAGAATTCTCTTCCAATAATGGAGATGGAGTACTGGAATTCTGCAACAAAGATGCAGAATTCTTCTGCAAATTGCATCGTGCCGATGAAACATTTAACGGCCTGCCATGAGCGCCTTGTACCTTAGACGGTGTTACTTGATTATTCGAATTTGAATTCTTCGGCACGGACAGAGGCGGGGACATTATTTCGGGGTAGATGACATCACCCTTTATGGGAGTTTCGCATTTTGTGTCGTTTTTCTTTTTCTTAGGCAAAGGAGCAGAATCCTCGGGAGACTTCAGGCAGTCATCTTCGTCGGAATAATAGTTACTACGGCTAGGGCTTTTGAGAACTCCGTTCTCTTTTCGTTTCTCTCTCACCTTTAAATGGAATTCAACTGTTACAATGGTGTCTGATAATTTTGATCAGATCCCATAACGCAATGCGTTAATACGCTGAATTTCATTTAGATAATTAAACTGCGCTTACTTTTCTTTTCCCAGGAACACCTTTGTTCTCGCCATCTCCGCCGCTATTTCTATCCTGACCGAAATGTGCGAAAGGTCTATTATTCACTGCGAGTTGCCTATCTTCCTGCGCCTTCTCTTGCAATTTATGAAGCCTTTGCAGCATCAGAGGTACCATTTTTGCATTCTGTTCTCTAAAGCCTGTCGCAGAATGGTTAAAAAATCACGTGGTGCATTGTAAAATCTGTGCATTTCAGACTTCTATGTATCTAAAACAGTGGTAATGTTACTATTTTAAATAGAAACCTGTAGCAATCTCCTGGACTTCCATCGCAGCAGCTACGAGTCCAGTCGCGTAGCTCTGTAATGGTTCCACGCTCTTTTCTGCCCAGGAAAAGAGACGATGAATAAGTCCCTCCATGTCTGGTTGAAATACTGCAGAAGTCTCTAGTCCAGGAAGAATATCGAGCATAAGACGACAGGCGGCGATATTCAGTTTTCTGACATCACGGCCCATGATACCCGCACGAGACCAGTAAGTGTCTCTTAAGTAATCGTTTATAAGCTGTTGGAAATGCAATACGTTATATACTTGGTCTGAATATCGATATGAATCGAGATTCTTGCAGATCGTATGTACCTTGGTCATAAAATTATCCTTTCTAAATAAAACTTTTAATATATGCCCAAAATTGCACTCTGGATCTGTACGCGACGGATGCCTCTCGTCGAACGGATCTGGATCCATTTTCAAATAATTCTCCGTCTCTAATTCTATAATCTCCGCCAGCCTTTGGAGTGTCGGAATTGGATCATACGTAGGCGATGTGTGCTCCTCCTCCCATTGTCGGAGAATTTGAACTACATCCGTCACTTCTGCTAAAGATTCTGCGCTTGACATCTTTCTCTCTATTTTCCTACAAATATGAATAAAATTTCACCTACTTAATGCGTATAAACATTCGTTATTGATATTAAGAGTCAGTTACAGTGATATTTGTCTTTTTAAGCTTTATCTCTTAATAATATAGCTCCATTGATCGTAGACGATAATAAATTAATTAAAACGCTTATAGCATCTTAATAAATTCATATAAAGTAATTAAGAAAAATATATAACTCTGTAATTGCAGAGTTTGTGCAGTGGAAAAGTAATCAGAGATAGTAAAAGAAATGGGAGCTACAACGACATCTGCGGCATAAAATGATCCGTTATTTATTTTTTTTATTTATCGATTACTTTTGTCACGAATACTTGGTCATTCACTTCTCCGTAAATTAATGTTAAAGCAAGCTAACTTCGAAGTAGATAAATTCAAATTAAAATGCAGATGCAAGATTATTATTAAAGCCAGTGTACATTCCACGAAGGAATTAAATCGAAAAGTTTTGACATAACTGCTCAGTAAAAGAGTACACAACATACATAACTCTCCTTTAATGAACCAACAATCGTAATAAACGAATTTAATGCTTATTCGTGGTCTGAATATTAATAAAAGGTCGCTCATCGAAACCCAAAGCCAACTGATAACTTAACCTCAAAAATCAATGCACGATAAACAAAGATGAACCTTCGTTGGAAAAGGGGAGCATGCAAGAGGCCCATAAAAATATGTAAATGATCTGGAACAATTGAAACGAGAGCAATGAAAAAGTGAATATTGGATTAACGAGAAGAACTGGTCAGGTTCTTTTAAAAAAAACAGATGACGAAATGCAGCGCGTGCCTTTTTAGGTTAGAGTCAACGAAACGTTACCTCCTTGAGATCTATTTGACAGTTAACGCGGCTCACCAGCTATCACTGTGCACGTTACCTGTTTAAGCCAGCTAAATTCTGTTAGATTGCGAAAATATGCGATAATTCTGATCGAGAACAATGTTTTCTTATAAAAGTATGAAACGCAACCACCGACATGCACGCTGAAGACCTGCTAGTTAATTCGACTTTTGAAATCCATCGAGATGTCAGAATGAAACGGGATCATTTTTTTTTATTGTTTACGTTGGTTCTACGCGCTAGTGCCTTTCAATGTAGATTTAACACGAGACGCTACATGCGAGAGGCATTTCAAATCGGCGAAACGTACCTTTTTTTATAGCATATATATGGTTCAAGCGAAAGTAATCGAAAGCACAAACGTACAGTTTTCTATTATTCTAACGAGGTTTCGTTTTCCCGCAATTCGAATATAATAATCGAAGAACTATTGTCTTCGGTGATGAAGTAAGCAGGTGCGCGTGTTACGCGTGTTCACCAAGCTAGGAAATTCGTTTTTTTTAAAGCACCAGCTTTACTTCGGTTTAGAATATGATTTCACAAATTTACTTTATTTCAAATGATTTATATATATATATATATACATATATGCGCACAGGATATTTCTATCCGCGTTTATTTTCATTGTGTGAAAACATGTTTCGTAATTATACCTAATTAAATATTTTCCAAAATGATCGTTGGTAATGCACACCCTCGTGTACTTTAGGAACACATTCGCCTCCTATACAATGGTAAGTGAGATTTTACGAACGCACGGTTCGTGTCATATGATCATCATTAACCGAAGACAGTTTCGTCAGTAGGCGTTGACTCCTTGAAAAACTCGATTCGAAACGGATAGATTGAGGGAATAATTTAGGAAATCTTTATTCTAAGGAGGCCAGCGAGTTCTCTAAAGCTTCAACATGGCACTCAGCGATGCGGATGTTAAAAAACAGGTAGATAATTATCGAAATTGAAAGATCTTTATGCTCTCGCCGAGCATCGATTTTAAGCTATTTTTGCATTTTATTTCATATATTGCTGCCTCGGTGGAATACTTGCTTTCAGCAGCTCCCCTCGTCGAATTCGTACTTCTATACCCTTCGCCGTGAAGAACAATTTAAGAAAAAAATTTCATTAAGAAAAAGCCATGAGAGATTTCCAAAGTAAATTTCCAGTCGGATATATAAACACTGAATTATATTATCTTCGTTATAAGCGGGGAATACCTTATTAAGCTATTTCTACAGACATAAGATTTTTAACTTTTACTTAGTATTTCCAGTAATTAAAGTCTTGGCAGCAAAATGGAGCAGTTGTCTGCTGGTGTGGAACCAAGGTGTTCTTCAAGTAGACTATTACCTACCTTTAATTTATCATTTACTATATAATGCAAGACAATAGCAGTATTACGATTATACATTAATTATTAACAATATTCAATTTAATTCTCGAAAGTCTATCTTATTTCCTTGTAATTATATAAAGATGCATTTTACAAATGAGGAATGAAAAATATATTTTGGAATTGATAGAAGCGCTGAATATTAGCGTAATCACGACTTGATCGCTAAATTGTATTTCAATATTAAATGTGGAGATGTTGGCTGCTCAAGTACAGTCAGTTATGGCATTATTCTCATGATCTCCTTCTTTTAGATTAAACATATGATGGCCTTCATTGAGCAGGAGGCCAATGAGAAGGCTGAAGAAATTGATGCTAAGGCAGAAGAGGAGTTTAATATAGAAAAGGGTCGCTTGGTTCAGCAGCAAAGACTTAAAATAATGGAATATTTTGAGAAGAAAGAGAAACAAGTAGAACTTCAGAAGAAAATGTACATTTAGCAAGAGAACAGATTCCTGATTCCTGATACTTACAGTCTCACTGTTATTCTTAATTGCAATTATTTTCCACAGTCAATCCTCGAATATGCTGAATCAGGCCCGCTTGAAAGTTCTGAAAGTCAGGGAAGATCATGTGCGCAATGTGCTGGATGAAGCTAGAAAGAAATTGACTGAAGTGACGCAAGATAACGCGCGGTATAAACAACTTCTGAAATTACTAATCCTGCAAGGCCTATGCCAGGTATACATCTGTTTATGGTAGCTCCCTGAACGATATCATAAACAGTTGTGATTTAAAATATAATCCTGGCGCTTGCAATTTTCAGTTGACGGAGACCAATGTTACTATTCGCGTGCGTCAAGTAGATATTCTTCTGATAGAATCTATTCTGGAATCTGTGCAAGACGCTTACAAGCAGATAACAAAAGGAAAGGACGTGGTACTGAAGATCGATCAAGATAATTTCCTTCCACCTGACAGTTGCGGCGGTGTAGATTTATTCGCGGCGAGAGGTATTTATTCGCCAAAAATGTGCAGATCCACCTGTCTGAAATAAGGCTATCGAACTTATGTTGCGTAGCGTTTAATGATGAATTAAAAGCGAACGAAGCAATAAATTCATTTCTTACAGGTCGCATAAAAGTCAGCAATGCCTTGGAGACAAGATTAGAATTAATAGCACAGCAATTGGTACCGGATATACGCTCTGCCCTCTTCGGAAGGAACCCTAATCGCAAGTTCACCGATTAAAAAGAAGCCCTTTATCATTTTCTCTTTTCTCTTTTCATTCTTTTTTCCTTCCTAACAAAACATTCCCTTCTCTAGAATGCTAAAATGACTGCAGAATTCGTTGTGTAGACTGTAGAATCTATTGTTGACGTTGTTGGAAAAAGATAGAAAGTGAAATTGTAAATTATATAAATATGCGCGCGCGAGCGCGCGCAGCACGCAAATATAAATATATATAAATATAATATACATATACCTATAAAGTATTTTATGTGAACAAGATTGTAAATGTTTAAAAAAATTCCTTAAAAAAATAATTTCCTTCCGTTTACTGTAATTGATATTGTTTTCACTATTTACATTCTTTCAATCGGTACCTATCGCGGTAAGTATATTTGCCTTGAAGAAATATTAAATTCGCTAAAATACACATCACAACTTTTTATTTTGTATTTTCTTTCTTTCCAACAAATTTGTCTCGTAATTGAAGAATTTATTTTTGAAAGCATTCCAATAAATTGAGATCTTCTACGTAGAGTTTCACACTGCATAAAGAAATGATCGATTATACGTCGTTTCTGAGCATTCGTTTTTTAATAAAGAACAGATTTACAAATATTTATTCAAATATCCAAGTTATTATAAACGAAAATTAAGATTAAAGTAGAAAACTGTATGCAAATGTAACAATGTAATATGTAGCTTACTGTTATTATTAAAATTGCCTATTATGATTTGCAGTATAAACATAAGTACCGCATGTGACACTAGAAGTTCAGTTTGTTAAACCCTTCAATACATCGGATATGAAATTTCGCTTAAAAATCAGCTGGCATAGTATTTCGATTCAATCGAGACCTTAACATTTTTAAACACGCTCGTTCCAGTATCAAATTCTCTGTAAATCCTTCGCAATTTTGTATGCTTGCTTATGATGTATATTTCAAGGCAATTTCGGTATTTTTCAAATTAAGTTCAATAGACAGTAAATTTTGGAGCAATCGAGAACGTTGTGGAATATAATTTTTATAGACTACGTTTGTAGAACATTCAGTATTCCATTTAAATATAAGACTTCCCGAAAATTCAATAAAAAATATGTCAATGCTGTAAAATAAATTCTAAGTGCCTACGTTTCACTTGCGAAATTTTCGTCAGTCCTTGAAACATCAGAATTTCCTTTATTACTCTTACTACAATTAGTTTCGTTTGCAAAAGTCTTCTCCACTTTTGTGGGAGTGGTCTCATCTGTTTCCTTTCGTTTCTTTAACTGCCCTACAACTTTCACGTAATTATAGGGAACGAGGCCAATGTTTACATTATCGGTAGCTTTGCACCAGCCTGGTAAAGTTTTTGGTTGAAGAGACTGGGGCGCAAGAACAACCTTCTGACCGGCTTTCACACTAAGCTCTTCGTTATTTGCTGCGACAAAGTCGTACAGTACCGTTGCAACGTACACTGGTTCTTCACATTGGTACCATTCCTTTGGGTCCTTGCCTGAAATATGAACGTCACGGTGTAGTTAACTCTTTAAGCACAACAGTACTATTCCAATGATTACACTAGTTTACAAAATAAAGAAAAATTGTACAGCAGATGCCACTATTTTTTTCTTATGTAAAATGGCCTGCTGATTCCGAAAATAAGGTCTGAAAAATTTTCTATGGATACGTTTTCGAGATATCGTCAGGTGAACTTTTTACCTGTATGTGGAAAAGATGGTCCCACTTATTTGCGAATATCTCGTGTTGCGAATGACCAATTTGGTCGAAAATTATATCAAATTAAAGATAATTGAATCGCCAACAAATGTACCTCTTAAAATTTTCAAATCGGTTCAGTAGTTCGGGTGAAATCGATGAAAGTATGTGAAAAAAGTAATTTGCTTTTGACCGAAATTGAAATTCAATTATCTTTAATTTGATATAATTTTCAACCAAATCGGTCATTCGCAATTAAGTAGGACCACCTTTTCGACAGACAGGTAAAAAGTTCACCTGTCGATATCTCGAAAACGTACCAATAGAAATTTTTTTAGATCTTATTTTCGTAATCAGCGGGCCATTTTACATAAGAAAAAGATAGTGGCATCTGCTGTGCAAAATGGCTGTAAATTAGTGTTATTAAAGATCATTTTAATACATTCCGAATTTCAGTACCTTTCATTTGAATGCTTTTAATATTGCTTGAGATTTTGTGAATCATATAAGGTACTATAAAAAATACACTAAATATTAAAAATCCAGACCAAAGAGAAGTGTTGTTAGTAACATTATCATTTCCAATCTTCGCTATAGATTTCTCCCACAATTCTTCGTTAATGGAACCTTCACCCTGAAAGCCTAAATAACAAAGATCACAAATTATATAATTTCTTGTAGTTTGCAATTTACATTAATTCTAGTTGCCACGAAATCTTATACATCGTTCTTACCAGTCCTACGCGCAATTTTTCTGTACAACCATTTCAAGAATCTAATCAGAGCAAAAGTACTAAACAGCTGTCCTACGGTAGATCGTAATCTTCCGATGTTCTCTGCAACGCTTAAAATCGCCCTGAACGAATTTGTCAAAGCGAAGTATGTCGATTCCAAAAGCATCGTCATCGACGAGAACGTTTGAAGGACAGTTTCAATTAACTGAAAAGTTGGCCTGGTACTGTCTTCGACGTATTGAAAGAATCTGTGATAAAGACTCAATCAACTAAGTTCGGTAGTTACATTTATTACGCTGAATTACTATCAAACGATTTATGCGACTTGCCTGTTTTCAACATCGCCGCTGTGCCCGCCAAATGCTCCATAATTATTATAACTAGAATAGGGACTATAACCGTACGAATTATACCCTCCCAATCCGTTGAATCCTCTATACTGATTTCCATATCCATATCCATATCCACCGCCGTAAGTAGACCCATATGGTCTGTAGTCGCTGAATCCCATCTGATTCTGGACCGGTTGACGCGGCGGAATTGGAGGTACATTTCCTGGCTGAATATTTAAATGAGCGAATGGCGACGACGTACTTGGTACGCTGTAAAGAATTTATTTCGCATAAGAATAACGTATAACATCGTTCACCTATATTCTAATAGGATTTTATCAATTCTTTAACGCAAAGTGATTTCTGTTAATTTTTTTACAATGATGGAATCAATTCAGATTTCAGGTCTCATATGTCCGATACACATTCCTCCATTATTGGACTTGGAATTTTAAATTTTGAAATTGTCATGCTCTCCTGATTATTTATTTAAAATCTTAAATCTACTTGTAAAGAAGCGAATACCTGCTCATAATATTCGGAACATTTTTTAACTGATTCGCATTAATACCACTCGATCTGTCAGGCGTCATCGTTAACGATGATCTATCCGTCTATCGTCTTTTCGACGAAGTGTCCTGTACAAAGTTCATAGCACCTCTACAAATGCAAAAAGCAGCTTCATCCGCGCTTAACGTGTAAATATCCGTGCATATGATCTTTTGACAACTGTGAACGTTACCATTCATCGCGGAAACTTTGCACAGGTTTGCAACTGACCCCTTCCTTAGAGATTTTCTTATCCGAACGTGGCTCCTGAATTTAATGGAAGGCAAACACGGGAAAGTACATTAATCTGCTTAGTTAGTGAAAATAATTAAATTGTTCCGGCGCAATTTGAATTGTATAAAAGCAATCTTACTGAATCATAATTGAAACTTTGGAATTCATGGAATTCTGTAATATAGTACTTAATAATAACGGACTTAAATACGGGCGATTAGTTTCGTTGATTTTAAGCGAAAGCGGCGATGTGGGCAAATAACACAACGACGAAATAAAATATTTCCAACATTCATCTCGAGTTACTGGCTTAATCAAAATTCAACATAGAAATTTAATCATACCAAGCGGAATAGTTACGGGGGGTGATATCCTAACCTCCAAGTAAACCGGTAGTCCGGTAGAATATCGTAGTCGAGATTCTCGTGGATTCTCGACGCTGTTGCGCCTGAAAATAATGACTAGCCTTGCAGAATTAGTCGAAAAAAATTTACTTTACGAGATCCTGACGTTAATATGGCTACTTTTTTTGTGGAAGTTTTATTTGAGTCTTCGTCAGGTAAGTGGTGGTTTAAGTAACAATTTCGATTAATAAGAACCGCATTCAATTTTCCTATTTCGTTGCATTGCCATATTTTAAAAATCAACTTAAATTTTGATCTCGCCATCTGGCAATAAATATTTTAAGAAATTTTCTACGTAATTCCGTAATAAATTGACCAAAATTTGCTGTTTTTCTTTTTAAATATCAATTTTCACTCGTAGATAATCTGAAGTATATTACGTTACGTTGAAAATTTTTCAGAGGGCATTGATGACACGTTTGGCCGAGTTACCAAAATCTGTTGAAGGAATAATGACAGAAGATGTTTACTCTAAAGCACGTAGTTACGATTTAGATAGATTGAAGTTCAGCAACATAAAGGACTTTTATCCCAAACTTCTTACCACGGTATGGAATCTGATTTACTTCCGACGTTCTTTATTAAGGGGACTAGGCAGTCAGATCGCTCGCAAATCAAGTAGTTTTTGCGAATTAATTACAAGGAGATTAACACAAATTATGACTAGTACTTTTGGGTAATGTTTCTTAATATTATAAACACCAAAAAGAAAATGATTTCAATATTATATACATATGTATGACAGTGCTACAGTCGTCTGATATGTAGGTGTTTTTTCTGGAGCCACTGTAATTTTGCAGTGATTCTGGCTGTAAGAAATTGAATTATGAAATATCCTCTGATATTGATACTTTGCCTTGCCCCCCATTCTGCCCTGAACTTATTGGAAATGAAAAAAAAATCAAAATTATAAAAATGGTAGCTGCAAAATGGCAAATTTTAAAGAAACGTCATTTTTCACCAGGGAAAAGAGGCATCCTATTTTTTGTTGGTCAAAACAGGAGTTTTCTCAGACTTATGCATAGGTTCAGGTCGTAACTAGTCATGTTTTTTTGCAATCACTGCAAAACGAAGAGGAAATATGATTCCGAGAAAAACACGTTTAAGGGAGAACACCACTGTGACGGCCGGAAAAATGAGCCCATTTTTTAATTTTTTTTAAGAATAACTTACCGTTTTCATATAAAATTGTTATTACCTATCTTTAGTATAATGTCTTAAGAGACTATAAAAAAAAATGAATAGAAAAACATGCATATATTTTCATATACAGTAAATCTTCTAAGAAAAGATCTCTCACAAGAAAACATAGGTCGCTTATCGAAATGGTATCTTTGGAACGGCAACTCTGAAATCAAATTTTTTTAAATATAATCTATATGAGTATAGTTTCCGTTGTGCGTATCGATTTTTTAAAAAAATTATTTTTGTAGAAATGGTGCGTTTTAGAAGAAAAAATTTCGAAAATCCGCGAAGGAATAGATAGTTTTTCGAGCATGTTTAAAAAAATATGTTTTCGATCAAAAAATCGGTACGCACAACTGAAGATAATCTTGTTTTAAAGATCCTGTCAAAATTTCAAGTTGATCGGATAAAAATGGACAGAGCTATTGATTCGATCAGTTAGAAAAATGTCGTTTCGAGAAAATCGCGTTTAAAGTTTGACTTGTAACGCATCTTCGTAAATTCTTCGAATATCGACTTGAAATTTTCAGACAGTATTTTTGAAGAGTTAAACATTAAGAAAGTGAAGAAAAAAATCTGAATTTTTCACCTTTCACAGTGGTGTTCCCCCTTAAAGTTTCGAAAAAGGAATCTAGTCTACCTGCGTGCGCGCGGAAACGGTGTACGGCGCGCTCGATCTTTTCGGCTGTAAAGTTCTTAACTTTGCGAATTTTAACATAAACCAAACGGCATTTTATTCGCGAAGGGTGGTACTTTTGAAAAATGCAATAAAAAAATCAAGTTTCTGACTGCCTAGTCCCCTTAAAGACCGAATGTCGCTATGCGAGTGCTCGATTTATGTTGAAATATTATAAGCGGTCTTGCATTTATAGGGTTTCCTGTTAGTTTTCTGTTATCGCCACTTCTGGCAGTGGAGCATCGATTTGGCAGAGTACTTCGGTTTTGATCGTAAGAATGAGATTCTATTAAGCGGCATTTGTATGTTCATTATAAATGTTATTTACGATATAATCGATCTGCCATTGAAGATTTACAATACGTTCGTCATAGAACAGAAGCATGGATTTAACAGAGAGGTAGAAGAAACGAGAATCTTATTTCGAGAATTATTGGAGAATTCCCGTTCCGACTTCTGTGTAATTTATCAATTTCAGACGCCATTGTTTTTCGCCAAAGACGAGCTCCTGAAATTTATTGTCGCTCAAGCGATCGCGACACCTCTCCTCTGCGCTGTGGTATGGATCGTAGAGAACGGAGGGGATTATTTCTTCCTTTACCTCTGGATCTTTTCAATCGTGGCTACTCTGTTCATGATGATCCTCTATCCAGAAGTTATCGCTCCACTTTTCGATAAATATACACCGCTCCCGGATGGCGATTTGAGGACCAAGATCGAAGCGCTAGCCGCGTCCGTCAAGTTCCCACTTTACAAGTTATTTATCGTCGAGGGGTCAAAGAGATCCTCGCACAGCAATGCGTATTTGTACGGGTTTCATAAACATAAGAGGATCGTGCTGTTCGATACTCTGGTGAAAGAATATTATAAAGGGAAAGGATGCGAAACGGACGAGGTTCTGGCAGTATTAGCTCACGAATTAGGACATTGGAAACATAGTCATACATTGAAAGGATTTATGCTGGCTCAGGTATATTTTGCTGCGCATTCGCGTGTCCATTCGATTTATCTCCCTTTTTGTTTCCCTTGTAATTTCTGGAACTGTACTTTCGCAGGTGAGCTTCTTGGCGAATACTCTTCTGTGCGCGAAGCTTTTGAATTACGAGCCGATGTATGTTGCCTTCGGCTTCGTGGACTCTCAACCGACGTTCATAGGACTTGTCATCGTCACTACGTATATTTTAATACCTTTAAACACTGTAAGTGTATGGCTCCGATCGCTACGAACGATACGAATCCAAAAGGCCACTAACTTCGTATTTTTTAACTCTTGGCATTTCTGTTTCAGTTAATACAATTCGTCTCTGTGGTATTAGGAAGGAAATATGAATTTGAAGCAGACAAATTCGCAACGACCCTAGGGCACGGAGCCGCATTAAAGAGTGCATTGATTAAGTTACAAAAGGATAATCTCGGTTATCCTCTTTACGATAAACTATATTCCAGCTGGCATCATAGCCATCCTCCACTTCTCGAAAGACTCGAAGCTATCGATAAAGAATCGTAATCGCACGATTGATTCCAACGTCGTGTATGCATTTCAGTCATTAGGATAAGTATAATACATC
Source organism: Andrena dorsata (assembly GCA_929108735.1). Lineage (NCBI taxonomy): Eukaryota > Metazoa > Arthropoda > Insecta > Hymenoptera > Andrenidae > Andrena > Andrena dorsata. The sequence goes on from OV815488.1 coordinate 31,533,460, forward strand.
GTACGTTCGAATGTAAATGTACTCATAATTTTTTTAACACCACGTGGATGTAAAATAAAAATTCAAATAATTTTCTGGGAGCCTACATAAACGTGGTGCTAATAAAACAAATATACAATTGCTATAAATTATTGTAATGATTAAAGGAAAAAAGAATGGCTGCAACGCGAATAAAATAGCAAAGACCAATCCCGCTTTATTTAATACGATAGTCATGCTGTATTATACATTCATATCTCAATTTTATTAAAATGTTCATGTTTACAATAAATACACAGAATCGAGGAAAACTCACGCGATAGATCCATTCATTGTTCCAAGACGTAATGTGCCTGAAACAGATAATAATGACGGTATTTAGCTCCAATCACGCATTACGCTAAACATTTACAGACATGTGTGTTCCACTAAATTAATTGCATTTTAAGGTTCGATAGTCAAGTAATAATTCAAGAACGAAGGAATAAAACAGAACGTACAAGTAACATGTCGAATCTGTTAATAAAGTAGTAAAACTGAAAAAGTTTTAAGTCAACTTATCGATCAATTATTGTTTATACAAATGTTCCACTTAATTAATAGTTAATTTCTTTCTTTCTTCAATAAGAAGTACAGCAAATTAAAATAATATATTCTATCTACTTGAATTTTCCAATATACACTTGCATAATCATAATTACCCCTGCTCTACTTATGTGACATCAGAAAAATAATTAAATCATGTATAAACAATTTCATAAAATGTGGAATAATCGGGAAATACAGAATCTCCAAATCATGACAGTGTTGGAGAAGGTTTCAATTATTTAAACTGAAAACTAATAATGTGTACACTGAAATATTTCACAATAGGCTGTACTGCATTGTTCGTATCGCTTGTTCGCAACTGTTCGCGCAACGATACGTGAAATCTTCATCTCCGTGTCAGTCACATTGCTACGTAACTTTTAAACTTTAGTAACGCATAATGGTGATAGCCATAAAAACATCAACAATTGCTTTAATTTTCAATAGTAACTTTCTCAATCTTTGAGTTGTACGAAATCTTACAAAGCGCTCTCTATAATTGGACCACTCTCGTAAGTATTCGATGCTTCAAACGTCACGTGCGAGAACGCGTAAAAATTCGAGGTTACCGTATATACAGGGTGGTCACATAAAATGTTACAAATCGTTCCCTCGAGAACTATCGTGTTACGAACAGCGACGCAGCATTCTTATTTCATGTTTCAGGACCCACTGCGGCTCTCGCGCGACGAACACGCCCGCACGTCAGCTTGTACATATATACTTTCAATAATCCCTTATCATATTCGGTGTATAATTATTTAATAAAGTACCGCGGAAAGGATCCTCAAACAGGGTGAATAACATCGCGGGCATGAATTGAAACTGACTTTATTAAATGCTTAAAATGATGTACACGTACTTGTAACAATCCTTCCACTGACGTTATCTCGGGCGTCCGATAACATCGTTGGAGTTAATTGCCAATATTTTGCATAAGTAAAGAAACAGAAACGGAAGCGATGGAAAGATGTATTCTATTGGTGCCTTGGTAGCCAACTCCATCGATATCATCGAATACAGGAAATAGTATCAGCAAAGAAAGAAGAAGATTTGATAAATGTTTACTGATGCACGTACATCACATTAAACATTCAATTATAACGGACTTCAGCGTGTCGTTAGAAACTAATGTGTTTCACGCAATTGTCTTACTGACGGACATTTCTCGCCATATTTCCTTAACTATGCAAAATATAAAAAAATATTACTTATTTTCACAAGAAAGAATAAAAAATGTCGAAATTTATTTGCTATTCCATTCTTTTTTTAGGAAATAAAAAAAAAATGGTGGAATTGCCATCTCCGGCCCTTAGAGTTGACTCGGTTCCATGTACGTCGCATAAAGGGCCGCAATGAGTCCTAAAGTAGCAACAAATAAAAATTCGCAGCTATCCTCGACAGTTCTCGAGAAGGAAAAAAAAATATATATGAGCTTGTAACAGTTTACGTTAGACTACTTGTATATGATAGAATCCTAAATCTGATATTGACCACGAACCTCCGCGCATGTGCGTGTATACCAATTCTTTTATTTTTTTTTTTTTGTTTCCTCCCACCGATCAGATTGACGTCAATAACAGGTTACGAAATGCACGTAATTACGCAATTGCGAAAATGACTTTTGAATGGGATAAAACGATGCCTTGCATAAGAGCACGGACCGGGCGCAGAAACAAATCCAACGTTTAATCGAGACATGTCGAGGGGAATAGTTTCCGTTACGAACGTAGATTAGAAGCTGGTGATTCTATTTACAATCGCCTGCAAGGTCGCCAATACTATCATTTTCGTTGTCCATTCACGCTCGATCCTGTTATTGCTCGCCGTTTGTATATAAATAGGTGTTCACACAAACGATCGACAATCTGTTTATGCAGATAAATAAATCGCGGGTCTTTCTGCTTCTCCCTCGTCGAAGCTACTCTCTTAAAAATGAGAGAAAAAAAAGATCGAAATTTCTAGCTTCTTAAACTCTATTTCGGAGTGGTGCATGGGCTCTTCATATTATCCTAAATTACGTTTCGTTTTTTTCTTCATTTTTGTAAATCTTTTGTTTCTTTTTTTGAGAAGTTTATAATACGATTATCCGGTAAAAAAATATTGTTACATTCTGGACGAACTTTCAAGTCCCCCTCTCCTCGAAACAGATCGGATTGCAATCGGCGATCGTTTTATTGATACCATGAATAAAAAAATTCGATAAAAGGTTTGACGAATTTCACTATCCAAGCTACACGTTAATTAAACATAATCAGTAAATAAGCTAAACAATTGTCCTGTTTGCTCGGCAATGCTAATATCTCTAATATAATCCAATTATCAATTTTGCCCCCTCGTTATTGCATCTTAGTTATAAGTTGAATGTACAATTTTCCATCACCGTAAACTTCTTAATATTAATGCTATTCACAAAACGAGCTAAGAACGCGTTGCCAATTATTAAATCGAGTCGGCCACTCGATTCTCGATCGGCAATGATTTACTAGAAAGCTCGAGCTTCCACATAATTGAAAATAAGAGGGCGAAGCTGGAATTCGAAATTATATGCTGTTTCGGGCGAGCCGGTTCGCTTCGGTCCCCGTTCACTACAACACAAATCAATTCGTTCTGGCCGACTATCTCCCGCAGTTCGTCCAGAAATGAAAATAGCATTCAGTATATAAATATAATGAGTTATAAACACAACAGTACCTTGCACTTGTCGCTCAGTTTGAGCGCAAGCGACCTGGTGGCTGGTGTTCCATCGTCGTGTGGCGACAGAGAGAGAGACTCACGCATGTGAACACACGAGTACGAGTACTGAACAAGTATCCAAAGCTGCTCTGAAAAGATTTCGCTCCATTCCGAATATCGTTCCTAAGCTTTTTTTTTTTGTTCTTCTCCATTCCCTCTAACACTTTCCGTTCCTTTCAACTAAATATACCAGCCGTTTAATTAATCGCAAACCTGTCCACCCTATGCTTCGATTCCATGAACGATATGTTACTCGATATTCGGAGGAAAAAATTTTCAGATAAAAATTGCATAGTTAAAAGAACTCGAATGGCGAAATAGACCATGCTTCAAATAGAACAGCAACTTAAAAATGTACAAAAATTCGATATATATATATATATGTAAATATATTTTTCATCGAGGCAAGGAAGGCGCAAGCTACGTTAAAATTGCACTTCAAATTAAATAATAATTGCATCGACTGTTCTAAATAAATGACTCGATAACGAGGATACGCCTTGTTCTCGGGCTGAACGTTTGAATGATCGCAGAAAATATTTATATAAAAGAGGAAAGTTCATCTTACGGGCAGAATATTCCACCTGAAAAGAATTCTCACAGAATGTCGTTTGGCTCGCCGTGTTTTCGTACCTTGAACTACGCAACTTTTTCTCTGAAACCTTTTTCCGAACGTTATGTAGAAGATTTCTCGCTTGTGGCGCAAAGAAAAGTACATAAAATTATAAAAGAGATTGTTCAAATTAACAAATAATTAAGTTCTCTAGTTTTCCTGTAAAGACTCCCAGATACAATCTACGAAGAGCAATTCTTAAGTAATCTTGCGTAATCGGCTGAATTTTAAATATTGAATTCCAATGGATCGTTCCAAAGCTTACAACGGCTGGAGAGTTGTCTTTGAAAACAAAAAAAAAGTGAATATAATTCCGGGAGCCAAGCGGAATGAGAGGCTAGAATTCTGCTTACGAAGAAAGACGTTATATAGAAAATATTTATTTTTCGTTCGTTTGATTGAGCCGCGCCGAACATCGGCGCTATATATATTCTCGCCCTCTAATTTTCACTTTCTCTCGCTCTCTCTCTTTCTCTCTCTCTTTCACTCTCTCCCATTCTTTGTTGGTTTACACTCTCTCATATATATATATATTTATATATAATCTCTCTCTCTATCTATTTAAATATTTACGATGGTAGAATCTTGCTTATCCGAATGAATGCTTACATATTTTACTGGTTGACGCTTTCTGTTGATTGAACGTTCAATTTTCCACATAAATATAATAAAATTCTTTTCCTCGCGCTTGCCACAGGGAACAGGACAAGCTATGTCTAAAGAAGTATATAATTGAGGATTAAATTTAAATAATATACATACGACGAAAAGTCGTTTAAATTGATATAGGCGCTGAATTAAGTTTCTACTTTATACACGACATTTATCTAACAGACGAATTACAAGAATCGTATTGAATGTACAGTTCAATCAACAAAAATGTGCATACGAAAATACTCGAAGTTTGTAATATTTACGGTTAATCAAGATCCTACTATTAAGATTCATCTATCTATACAGTACAGCCGATTTAAATGCATTACACACTCAATTATCTCGTACAGTATTGAAGGTTTGAGAAACGTGTTTTCGCGCGGGTTGTTTCGTTTGAAAGGGGGAAACGTAATAACGAAATTGAACGGTGTCAGGGATTCCAAGATTGCCATCTCTTTTCTCAAATGAAACTATGCACTTTTACCACGTCGATCTTCTTATGCGTTTCAAGATAAATTCAACGAGTTGAGGAAAAACACACGGTTCCATTTAGCGAAGCTAATAATCGAATAGCAAGCGAAGTAACTTTTGCGCGAGCAATTCTCTGATACCCTCAATAGCTTCAGAAATACTTGAAAGTATACATTTAAATTGTGTATACTATATACGTGTTTACTACGAAAATACAAAAGTATTTACAATTCAATAAATAAGTCGCCACTTGGAGTATCCGCGGGTCATAGGTCCTGTGTTTACAAATCACAGTGCCTTACTGTCAAATCGATTGCAAAACTAATTCCTTTGAAATCTGAGACGTTGAATTAAAGAAATATATCTCTTTCGTTCAATCAATGATATACTCTATGTTACATCTGTTTCACATGTATCTTAAAACAATACAAAACGTCATTTCATTTGTACAATATCATGTTTTATAAAAGAATGCTACTGCACGAAAGTATCAATATAAATTTCATTAATTATATTCATCATGACTTCCTCATTGCGTGCACTTTTTAAAACCTACCTCTAGCAACAAGTGATAATTTTGCCCATATTTCAGACAAATTTTAAAAGAATATATGATTACTTTAATAATAATAATAATAATAATAATAATAATAATAAGAAGAAGAAGAAGAAGAAGAAGAAGAGAAGAATAATAATGTATCATCGATTGAACACGATAATTATTCTAAAACTCAGTGCATCATTTTCTAAAATAAGCTTCCTCGTTTCGACCCAATTCAGTTCGAAGCAACGAGTTCTCCCTCACACCACTCCACAGAGTAAGAAAGAAAAAAAATTCTTAAAGAGAAAAATCGCTCTTTACTTTGGTCTAAGAATCCCTGCGGTCCTCTTCCTCCTTCGTTTCAATGCCTTCTTGGTGTATCTCAACTGTTTGTTCCGTATCTTCCTTTATGTCACTAGGAACCACCTCCTTTGTTTCAATTACCACTTCCTCCTCTTGCACCATCACTTGCTCTTCCTTTATAGGCTCTTCTTTCTCTTCAGCGCTCCCAGCAGCTGGCTCCTGCTCCTTGGATTCCTCAGTGTCCTCTCCGGACGGGCTCACGTTTGTCCACCTGGATTTCCGCCCCCTGTTTCGACTCTCCCTGTCCATGCTCTGGTTGCTCGGATGCTTGCCACCTTTCTTGTCTCTGGAGCCGTCTCTCTGCGGCGGATTCTCAGCATCAGCTGGCCAGGTGCCAGAGGGATGCTCTTGATTCCTCCAGGGAGCGGCAGACTCTGGAGGAATAATCGATGGCGGGCCCATAGGGCCGAAAGGCGGTCTGACATGCGGGCGGATGTCATCGAAGGGAGGTCTGAAAAAGGCATCCGGCTCTCGGGGATCGAAAGGTGGACCACGGGGGCCAAAGGGCCTCATGCCAGGGCGAAGAGGACGAGGTCCTAGGCCTCGCGGATGGAACATTAAAGGACCTGGAACGCAAACGTTCATTAACATTATGTTCTACAACCGATTCTTCAATCATCTTCACATATTACAAGAAAATAATAAAATTCTCATGTTAGCTTTCAATAGTAAAAGCAGGAAGATCACTCTTACCAGGCCCGCGAGCTCCTAGAGGACCTGTACGAGGCCCAAACCCATCAGGATGTCCCGGTCTAGGTCCTCTGGGTCCCATAATAGGCGGCATCCCAAACATAGGTTCCATTCCAAAGAATTCCCGTCTCCTGGGCTCGAACTCACCTCGCTCGATGTGTCCCCTTGGATCGAAACCGTCCTGAAGCCGAGGATCAAAACCATCTCGTCTGATATCGTAATCGAATCGATCCCGATCGTCCAGCGGCCTTCTTCCTCCTCGCACCTCGGACCTGTCGAATTCCTCCCTTTGGCAAACAATTAATCGACGATTAAACGACCCGTATTTATTTCTCAATGCTTCTCCGAAAGCACAATCAGGAACCCGCTATAATTTACTGATAAAGGAGAGAGATAGCTCTCGTTAGGCGTTTCGGAAATGGAGGGTGATTTTACCTCTGCTCCCGGGGAGGTCCAAGCCTTCCGAATTCCTCTATTCTCTGCTGACCGTGTATCCGATTATCAAACTCTTCTTGATACATCCCCCCCTGTATCCTAGGGGCGTCCATGTACTCTTCGTGCATTTGCGATCCTCTGTGGCCCCTGCCAAAGCTCTGCCTTTCCCTTTGCTGCTGGAACTCCCTTGGATCTTGAGGAGCCCGGAAATCTGGCGGTCGGGCAGAGAAATCGCTCCTTTCCTGGGGCAGGCCGAATTTCGGCAGGTCCATCAAGGAAGAGAGGGGCTCTCCGCGTGACGATCGAGACTCCTCGAAAGTCCTGTCGGATCTCTCTCGATCTGGTCGGTTACGAGGAGGCACTCGTTCTCCTCGATCTTCGAGCGGAAGAGTGCCATCGGCCAATTGACGTAGACGATCGGCTAAGCTCGGTTTGCCGTCCTTTTTCGGAGGGGAATCGTTTTCCTAGAAGTGAAACGTTCTATTAATGATACCGATATTGTCGAGTGCAAAGGGGGGGGGGGGCAGGTTAAAAGTTCAAACGGTACTGTAATTTTCTCGCAGTATGTTATAATACTTTCTTACTTTATGCTCCTTCATGTCGCTTCTGTTGACGGTTTATTATTATAGAATGTTAAAATTAACAGGCTAGTACCTGAAGATTTTGAGTTTGCGGATTCCCTTCTCGATTCTCTCTGTTTTCTCTTTCTCTTCTGTCATCTCTGTCTCTGTCCCTAATATCTCTTCTACGATCACGTCCACGTTCTCTTCCCCTACCCCTTTCCCTTCCACGATCCATTCTGGAATCATTGCTTTCCCTATCTCTATGAGACAAATGCGTTTCTCTATCCCTTCTTTCTCTGTTCTCACGTTCCCTCTCTCTCTCTTTATAATCCCGATGCTGCTGTTGCTAAATTTAAATTAAATTTATATAATCCTGTACACAGTGACACTCTGATTTCATATAAATGTCGCTTTGAATTAACTTTAGTAGCGAGATCCAAGCGCAAATATGTACCGTACAGATCTGTTACGGTAAGCACGAACGAGATATATTATAAATTATCAACGGTGAGAAGAGTGTCCCGTATATTTACCTCTACCTGCTGGTCGGCCTCCGTTATTTCCTCACTCTCCAGTAAGATGTGCTGCTCGTTTAAATTCCCCTTGTTCTTAGCCCCGTTGGAGCTCTGCGGCATCGCGTCCTCCATTTCTACGTCCATGTCATCTGCAGAATGTTGTGGCTGAGGTAGTTGCATTTGTAAGGGAGCAGAAGGTCCTACACCGTAAGGTTGACGTAACATTGGCAAATTTGGCATACCCGTTTCTGTCGTCGGCGGTGGGACTCCTATCGGAGGAACATTGTGTGGCATACCTAAAGACCGCGCCGATATTTCCAGCATTATTACTACAGCCTTCTCCGTTATCAATTTTAATTCTGAGCTCGACCTTAACACGGTCACACGTACCAGTGGAATTGGGCTTATCCGAGGGCGCGGCGGGTGCCGGTAAAGGGATCTGCGTTAATAAACCAACGCCAACGCCGGCTCCGAACGGGGAATTCACTGGAGGTGTTAGCATAGTTTGCATCATTCCAGGAGGGCCTAGTAGGCTCTGCATATTTGGAGGTGGTACACCTATCGGGACGTTGGGCATTAAACTATGCGGCATTGGTAATCCCATTGGTCCGAGCATACCTGGACAGCAAAGCAGAACGAAGTATAAGTGAAACGGAATTATTAACGGAAGCTCAACCGGGGAATACGTTAAAACGGATCGTCATTTACGAGGAACTCCCGGCATTGTGAAAGCGGGCGGCATCATCTGCAGCTGCGTGTTCGGCGGCGGCAGAAGCGCGGCCGACGTGGGAGGCCTGATCGGCGGCGGTTGGCTCGTGTCGATCACTTGCTGTTGCTGCTGGCCCTGTTGCTGAGCCTGCTGCTGGCTCTGTTGCTGCTGGACGCTGGTCGGGGGCTGCATTACGTTCACAATGCCGTCTGTTAAACTTGGAATCGTAGCAGCCGCAGCTAAGGCTTGTTGCTGCAACTGTAACTGCTGTTGAAGCACGTCTGCGTTCGTCCCGGAATGCTTTAATTTACCTGCCGATTGGACGTTGGATTTTAAATTGCGGTCTTAACCACGCCTCCTTTCCAGCGCATCGCGACGAACGTTACAAATGATCGTGCGCGCGTAGGACCGCTCTTACCTTTTAAATTCGGTGGCAAAGTATCTTCATCGATCATCCCACCTTCCTCGAGTAATTCTAAATCCTGATCAGTGACATTTACTAATTTATTCCAGGGAATATAACTAACTCCCAGTTCAACTTCCCAGTAATCTTTCCATTCCTTTCCTTTCACACCTTTCCCCGGTGCCCAGGCTAACTGAAATACATGGAAAATTCTATTACTCTAGAAATACAATATATTTTACTGCGGAAAAAAATATAAAAAAAAAAAATATAAAAAAAACAAAAGGAAAAACTAGGAACTAATGTAATGTATTCAGAGATGGTGAAGAATTACTTGTAAGTCGAATAACTTACAGTGATTGCTTTTCCTTGCATTTTATGATTCTTAAGTTTAGTAAGTGCTCTATATGCGTCTTGCCTTCTGTTCATGCATATGAAGGCGCAACCTCTAGGCGATATCAGATCTATGCTGACAATATCACCAAATTCTCCAAAAGTATCTGAAAGTTCTTCCTGGTGTACCAATTTCGATAGATGTCCTACCCAAAGAGTGGTACTGCAAACTGCAAGCATATTTCAGTGTATTATTTACAAAAGCAACACAGGGCCGGACCGAGATGCGGCTGGAAGTAATAACGGAAACCTCTCCGAAGCAACTTAAACGATCGATACTCAGCTGCGCCGGTAAATGAGAAAATCTTTCAATTACCGCTTAATTTATCCCTCACAATTGGCGGCAGTCCTCGTTTGCGTCTTTCTCTTTCTTTCTCTCGCTCTTCTTCAGTCATCTTTTCTCGGCTGTCCTCGCGTTTTCTATCACGGCCCCTGTCTCTCGAGCGAGATCTACAACACAACGCGTATATAATCACACATTAAACAACGAGTAAGTATTGTAAAACGTCTATCGTTCCTAAACTAAGAGTTTATTACTGGCAAAACGATCTACGTAGAATTACCTTCTTCTTCTGGATCTGCTTCTTGATCGAGATTTCCTGTCCCTATCTCTGTCTCGATCCCTGTCTCGATCTCTGTCCCTATCTCTGTGCCGTGGTGATCTAGATCGACTATGGTGTCTGTATCGATCAGGCGATCTACTCTGTGATCTTGTACTTTCGCAATTTACAATTTCTACGCTGCTACTATCTCGCCTTGCGCCATTCCTGCAAATCGACGATTAATCAACCATTGAGCTTAATCCTCGAATCGAGAAGATTCGAATCGATTTAAATGCAATTAATGAACTCTGCGAGACGAGGTGAGAGATATGTTTACCCAGAATAATCTTGTGTATCTTGCCGCTCATCGAGAAGCGGACTCTTTTGATTTTGATGCGCCTGCTGATTGATCTGCCTAATATTTGACAAAGGTTGAGAGGCATACGGTAGAGCCGGTGGATAACCAGGTGGCGGTTGACTCATATCTTGTATGACTCCGCTACTTACATTTGTGGTATACGTATTTTGTTGACTTGGTTTCAAGATATCCGATGGTTTCAATTCACATTCCGACGCGAACGGCAGATTCTGCGGGACAAGGCGAAGCGAACATAATTAACATAAGTGCGATACATTAACCGATGTGATTAATCGTTCTTGCAATCTTTACGAGAGCGAAGCTCGTTCGTTTCTACGCGAATAACGTACAGGAACAGTTTGGGCTAGGTGCTTATCAAACTCTTCCTCCTGCTGCTTCATTTGTTGGAGCTTCCGCATTTTTTCTTCCATTTCATGTTGCGACGAGGAAGCGTTTCCTTGCATTGTCTGTTGTAGCGTTTGTAGCTGCCTCAGAACCTATTCACACCCCAGTCGTTGAGTCGCTTAATTCGCGTTATACTCGATTGTAATTACACTTGGATGTAAGATTGTATCGATTTATACCTCTGGATTTGTTAGGAGCAGCCCGAGACTCTCCAAACTGTTTCCCGAAGAAACTGCGTTGTGCTGGGCAGCATTCGCAGCCGCCGTCGCTGCTGGCGAGCTAGCAACAACGACGTCGTCGTCTTCTTCCTCGCCGTAATCAAAGTCCAGGAGCTTCTTATCAAACTTCACCGAACTCTTTTGCTCGTTCGCTGCCTCCTGCTTTTTAAGTAATAGCTGTTGTAAATGTTGCAGCTGGTCGAGGAAAGAAGCGTCCATTTGACTTGAATTTGACTGGCCCTGCAGAAAAGGAAACGATTCGAAATTGTCGATCTCAATGGATGAAGCGAGCATTTAAACGCGAGACATACCAGGAGCTTGTTAGCATTAACTATATTTGCTGTTTCCATTTTGGTTTGTGCAAGCCAAGCGGGATCGATTGGCTTCGCGGAAGAAAATAACTTTTGATCTTTCACTGCGTTTTTCGCAGTTAGGGGAGGAGTTTTTACCACGGCGCCAGTATTGCTTGCGTTGTTCGTTGAAGACGTGTTCAGTGTGCCTGAAAATTATAATAATTGCTTTCAATCTCAAATGCGGACATTATCCGTTCCCTATTCTCGCTCTTCGATTCATTTACCATTGGTGTTAACTGCCTGTTCCTTGTGTATCGGATGATTCGGGTCCGCGAGATCAAACAGAGGTTGTATAACCTCAGAAGGAAACACTGCATTCTTCTGCCAAAGATTTAAAACCCTTATCACCTTGCTTTTGTCTTCCTGGGGACATTTCAGAAGGTTCAAGAAGGTTGTTTGCATGTTTTTGGCAAAGCGTGGAGCAAAGACATCTTTCTCTACTCCAAACTGGTGTCTGGACTGACGTACAATCGAATCTATAACGTACAATCCAGGCACTTTGTACTCCGCCTTACACTGCAACACAGAATTATCGCATTAATTAATCAATTAATTAATTTCCATCCACCTGCTTTCGCAATCCGTTCTTCAGAAAAACTACAGAACGCAGTTTACCAAACGCCTTACCTTTTGAATAAATTTCTCGACGCTTTGCACAACATGTTTATAGAATTTGATTGCCTTGATCGCACCCCTGGTCAGAGAGTTCATCTTAGCCTTGGAGATTGGTGGTTTCACGTCATAGAGCGCGGAAAGCTGAAAGAGCAAAGTATACAATTAAACAGTCATCGACAAGATCTAGGAGCATGGTGATTCGAGTTCTCGAATTTAACCATTCGCACAGCGTAAACATCCTCTTCCTACGTGCCACCGTGTGCTTCGCGAACTCCCTTTTATGAGTTTCCCTTTTACGCCTCATCCCCATTCCTCCCCCCTTTACAACCATCCCCCAGAAGCACAGGAATACCAATACTTATCGTTAATCGTGTAAATCGGAAGTATTTTCGAATAATAACAATAAACAATCGCGCCGTGTATCACAGAAACACTCTAAAACCACAATAAATGTTCTCTCCCCCTCTTTCTCCCGTGCAGGGATAGCCTCTTCCTCTCTCTCGCGCACAGAGGGACTAGAAATCAAAGCATTCGCCGTGCTCGAAAATCACTCGATCCCTCGGGTCACGATCACTCGGGGACCGTCGAGGGAGGCCCGCTCGCCCTCCGGGGCTCCGTCCCACGCTCGTGTCGCATAGCCCCTCGAGACGGGAATACAGCGAATGGGGAAATGGGAAACGAGGAATGAGAGAAAAAAGAAGAGGGAGAGTCGGCGGGCTAGGAGAAGAATCGAGGGTAAGAGTCAGCTCACCTCCGCGTTAAACGCCTTAACCGCCTCCATTCTGACGTGGGTGCGAAGCACCGAGGTTTCGCTATGTTTCACAGGGATCCGTGATTTTTGGGACGTACAATGTTTTCACGATAAATCGCATGTCTTTGCTCAGGGCGCACTGTCTAGCTGGGCCATGCCACTCAAGATGGCGGCGCTATTTCCCGAAAGGCATCGCGGGGCGGTGATGCGTGACGTCACATGCCGCCGCCGCCGCGCCCGGTGGGTAACGCGTCGCGCTTCCATACCGATCGCCCTTCGCCCAATCAAATCGCCTAAACGTCAATTATTCCACCAACATTTATGCTTTTCATTCGCCCTGCAAGGCAGGCATTCTTCCGATATGCTAATCCTGTATCATTAAACTGTATTAGAATAACGGAATGGTGAATCGAAACTTAAGTATCGTGGAAATTATAGGTTAATATGTATGTACGGAATTTTAATCGTTCTAGATAAAAGATTTTCTACCTTCAATGTTTTATCGATGGATAAGAACATTTGGTTGAACGAAGTAATTAGTAAAGAAAGAATACATGGAAAATATTCATTAATAAACATTTGTTGCCATTTCTGAAGTTTCTTTCTATAAGTTCGATTATTTTGTTAGACGCTGTTTGATCGTACACTATTAATCTACAATACCTAAATGCATTTGAATAATTATCTAGATGGTACATTACAATTCATTCCCGTCTGCCGGATTGAAAGCAGCTGTAAGTGACTGAAACAGAGTCGCCAACTTTAGATTTTAGTCTGCTACAAATGTCAAGTAATTATGCCATTTATTGCTATTTATTAGTCGTAAATGGTCGTAAGTTTGAATTAATGCGTGCGCACAAATTCCACGTGCAAATTTATTAATTCCGTGTTGCGTGGATTACGTTATTTTAATTTGATCATCGTAACGGTCGCGCAAAATTTTAATTGCGTAGGTAAGAAATTGGTATGACAACTATTCATTGGTTAATATTTACGTCGCTGCAGTGACTCGTGAATTTTAAATTCACCAGTGTCTAGCGCGATAATATTTTTGAATTACGTGTCGATTTTATTCAAGTCTTACTTTCACCGCGGTAATTCTGCTTACACAAGTTTGTATAAATCGGAATCTTTATTTAACGGATATTCTTATGAAGTATATTAAACCAGGTGCTCGATAAGTATTCATTGAAAGATGATAAAGCTACCACAGGAAATTAATCTCGAAAATTATACTCTGATACTTCCATCGGTGGCTGTCGGAAATGTGGGACAGTTATGTATCGATCTATTGATCTCTAATTTAAATCTACGCAAAAGCGGATCTATGTGGAGTTCTATGTTCGTTCCGATCTCTGGTCTGGATCCATACGATAAGAACTCAGATTCCCTTTGCACTACCGCTGATTTCTATGTTGGAGCTGCGCGTAAAATAATCGTCTTACAACTACGTTCGCCTTATGTCGGCAATTGCACTAGTTTCTTCGATGAACTGACACAGTTCGTTCGACAAAGAAAGATCAGCAAGGTGCTATTTATTTATTTATTCTGGTAAACATATACCTGTCCGTTCGTTCAGTTCGGTATTAATGAAAGATCTATCTTTGCAGATATTAATTTTAAGCAGCAGTTACGACTATGAGCGCACCGATAGATCAGAGGTCAGTTTAAGGTACCTCTCTTCGGATCGTTCATTGTTAGATAATGAGGAGCTTCTGGAAAACCTCTGTTGGAAAAGGCACGAAAAGAAGATTCTAACAGATTCTACAGGGAACCATATCCCTGGCGGTGGATACGCAAATGGCCTTTATGATTATCTCAAATCAACAGAGATTCCTTGTACAGTGCTGTTCTGTTATTGTTCAGAAGGAGACAATGTTTCTGATGCGTTGATATTAGTCAAAGGTTTAAATCGGTGGTTGAATGTAATAGACACTAATGCTCGTGGTGACATAGATATTAAGTATCCGCCATCTTGGGAATACTTTTTTGGTAATCCACCTGCTTCTGAAGTATATTAAATTCCATGTATAACTGCTTTTGCATTATTTATAAAATTCCTCTTCCATGAAAGGAAATTATAAAGATGAAAGTCTAATGTCCAAGCACAGTGCCGGACGAAAGAAAGTTTACAGCTTTTAAAATCGCATAACTTTTTTAGAATTGGTCCAAACAGGAGTTTTTTTTTGAGAAGCTAGAAGGTTAATTTGCAAAGTGAAGTGTTTCGTCGTTTTAAAAGAAAATGCAATTGGTTGGAATAGCAAACAAGAATGGTAAAGGTCGTTTTTTAAATTTTATAGTTAACTTGTAATGAAAATTCAAGTTTAAAAGTTCAAAAACGACATTGACTATTTTTCTTGTCATTCCGACCAATTACATTTTTTTTAAAAACGACAAAACACGTCATTTAGCAAACTAACCCATCTAGCTTCTAAAAAAGATTCGCGTCGTTTGGGTAAATTCTAAAAAAGTTATACGATTTTAAAAGTTGTAAACTTTCTTTCATCTGCCATTAGATATATTATTAATTAAAATATCTTGTGATACAAAATTATAAAGCTGTATTTAAGATAGAACCTAAGTAACAGTTATAATATTATAATTCTATTAGTTTGTTGGTCATTTAGCGAAATAATGCTCGATTTAAATAATAATTTATTTGAAAAATTATTTACATAAGAATATTCAAGCGAGAAGCTTGTATTTAGAAGAGAAAGCAGAATAAGAAACTAGGGCTGCTAAAAGTGCAGCGAGAAGCTCTGAATTTACCCAGGGCCCCAGATACACGCCTGGATTGTTAAGTACTACTACAGCTAAAGGCTTCACAGTGCTCGGATCCTCTCCGTTTCTGTGCGCTTTGCGAATGGCAGCATACCGCTCTTCGTCGTATAGGTTTATTCTGTAGTCTCCGGAGCGTGCTTTCTTCACGTCTTCTGTCCAAGAAACCTGTAGAAATTAATATGGTTATTACAGTAAGAGGATACATTGATTAACCGGCTTATTTAATATATATATACATGTAATGTCAATTACCTGGTACTTGTTATCGGAACTTAATCTAGCAGCGGGTAACGATTTGCCTTCAACCTCTGCATACAGTGTAATACCTTTCACACCGTTGCTACACTTAAGCACAAATTGCGTTGTGAACGCAACATTCGTGAGAATCGTAGCGTCTTCCGTGACATATCCAGATGCAACAACCTCGGGTTTTTGACAAGTTTCACTGAGAACTCCGGCGATGCCACTAACTATTAAAATAGATAGAATTGCAAATCGATTCATTTTGTTGATTCGAGCTTCCTTCGTACGCTCGAGGATAAATATTATCAATTCTTTATCCGTAAAACTGTAACGACTGCCGGTAGCTTAATTCAAGTAAGGTTAAATAGTGACCACAACTACGATCTGTTTGTGGCGACCTCTTTGAGGACACGTGGATATGCGTGATGAGTTGGTGACACGTGGTAAGTAGTTGGAAACAACGCTACCAACTGCTTATTTTTAAGACACAATATCTCTGCGTTTTTCGTAGAATTCCGATTGAAAAACGCCGATAGTCATGATATTATAATTATTTAGCGAAATAATCAATCTTAATATGAAATTACTAGCAAAATATACCCGCGCTTCTCTTCGGGCCTGAGAGATATTAAGGACTCCGTGAAAACAGATTTCACCCATTTTCACCGCAACCTTAGGGGTTGATTAGGGCAAAATCCTGAAATTGGTTTTCAGGCATTTGTGGGTAATCTTTCGAAGTAAAAAACCAAGTTGATATTTAATCGGGCCTAAGAGATATTAAGGAATTCGGGAAAATACATTTTACCCCTTTTCACCCCTTTGGGGACGGAATTTCCAAAAATTCTTTCTTAGTGGGCGCCATCGTCATGAAAACACAGTGGCTGTGTTCCAATTCACGCATACTGCGCATAGACTGCATAGGATATGTCACGTACCCTATGCACTTCATGCACTTCCATATTTCACGTTCCTATGTTAAATGGTTTGAGCTGGACGTTGATGAGTCAGTTAGTCAGTCAGGACTTCTTCTTTTATATACATAGATTTCCCTCGCATAATCAAATGATATTTATAATTTCAAATTATAAAAGAAGAATGATTCTTCTGAGCAGTTATCGTGTTAAGTAAATACATTTACAAGCATGGCTTTAAATAATAATGTTCCGAAATCTAACAACGAATTTTAACTAACATAGAAGACGAAATAAAACGTTTCACAATTGATTTAAACTGCTTAAATATACCGCTTAAAAAAATATGTTTTATTCATTACAGTATTACATACAGATCGTCATCGATTGGTAAAATTTAATAGTATCTATGCTCATTACAGATAATAGAGTATTTGGTATTCGAATACTTGACAGATTTGTACACGAGGTAGAAAGTATGGGCGACAATTCAGTGATCGCTCATTTCCCTGCCTATAATACAAATTATTTAAAAGGTACAATTGTCATATTCCTCCTATAAAATATCTCGATTACGATGTATCAGCGCCGTATAGTTAAATTTCAAATAACAGTTCTTAAGAATTACATTGCATTATAATGTTGTTCTTTTGGTTCTTTGAAAGTATTATCAAAATCACTTTACATAAATACATATAAAACTTCTTCAAGTTAATAAATAATGAAACAGTTACATTTAGGAATACGTGTAAATAGCTTGCAGTTGCAGAGAACCCTTATTCTGTCATGTACACATAAGTTGTATAAATTACTGGTATATTAGCTACAATAAATAAATTTCGAAACTGAATACTCCTACGCCTGCGTCCAAGATTTACATAACCGAATGGTATTTCCGCATCGGCTTGCAAACTAAGAGAAGTATAATTAAGCTACTTAACTTAAAATTCAATCAAGTTCACTTCTTTCGTTACTGTATTTATCGCAGTCGATGTTACAACGGAGGTTGTAAAGGAACGTACATGAGATCGAAAGGTCGACGCGGATTCCCATGCCTCATCTCTGATAATCCCCTGATTTCTCGGATACATCAGCAATGGATCTTTCCCTGTCTTTTTGCACAGCTTCTCTTGGAGCATTATTAAGCGTGACCTCCAATACTCGTAACTAGCCTGCTTAAGCGCACTGACCCACTGTTCTACTTGAGACTCGGAACGTCCGCTCAGAACATGCCTTTTATCATGCTCATCTCGAAATGCTATACTAAATGCGAACATCCCTTCGGATGTAGTATCGATATTAATGCTGTAGTTTTCTAAAACGATCACGCCGGCTGGCTGCTTTCTGTCGATGTGTCCCAATTCGTTGATATTAAAATAAAATAACAAATTGCATCTCAATTTAAACCATTTCTCTTTGAATCCTGAAAAACAAATAATATCAGTGTTAGCCAATAGTACAATGAAACTTAATTGGAAATTATATTCTAGCGACGTCGAAATCATTTTTAAACCGCTAAAATAAACGCAGTTGTGTAAATTAGTGAATTAATAGACTAATGAACACAAATGCGTCCGATTGAATTTAAATGACTGTTGACTAAACTAACCTGACTTGTGAGCTCGTTTGTGATTTAAACGGCCCTCGATATCAGCGGGGCCATTACTTGCCTCCGCAAGTTCTTTTTCGTTGAACTTCATGATGATAAAGAACCATTTACGCGGCGTGCAGTCCTGCGTGGCGTAAATGCTATCGCACGATCATATTACGTATTCATGTTACTGGTGGCTTCGGCTGCGGTTTATTAAAAAGTTTGGCCACGATCCCCAAACCTTATCGCCAATTCTCAATGCTCGAACTCCAACCGTACTTCATCATTCATCCGCTAGCTTCCGTGGCTTTCAGTAGTATCGCTCAATATTTATCAGAAATTATTTATAAGAATTAGGTAGGTATATTTACATCATCGCGCAAGATCGGACACACCGATAACGCCCATTTGTTAACGTCAACTTGCGTCAACTGTAGAGTTTGCACCGCAAACTTTGCAGCAGTTTGCAGACAGCCAATTTTTGAAATCCGACTGTAGCAGTCTGGGAAACGTGCTCACAAATATTTATCGCGCTTTTTAATAATTTTACTGCGACAATTAATAAGCCGTATTTTGAATACACAAATAGAAGGCTATATTATTTGGAAGCTTGTTTTAAATAAATTGTGATACCGGTATTGTTTTCATGATACTTATCCAGACGAGGTGTTTAGAAATAATACAAACGGGGATATGAATTAGGTTGGCTGAATTGTAAGAGTCATGTGCGATGGATTTCATGCGATTCGCGGGGATCGTAAAGTGTCAACTGGACAAATTCACAGTTCGCTGTCAAAATTACTGGTATCGCGCGATCCTTGTTTACAAACGGTTATGCTTCGCATTATTCCTCTCTTTCTATTAACGAAAGAGATCGTTATTTGATTATATTGTACATAGCGCTAGCGTTTATCCGGACAGTGGCGATTCGTAATCATCTTTAATCTAATTAAGCGATGGGATCGCTAACGAGTCGACAGAATGCTGGCGTGGAAGAAGTTGATATTGTTTCAAATCATGCATACAAATATCCACCTCGTTCTGGTTTGTTAATCTCAATTAACAAGTAGTTTCGTAAAACACCGAGTAATATTAGTTGCGCGAGTAGTAAGCTAATTTCAATGCAAATAAAATGATTAATTGCAACCCCATGCTAAGTATCAAAGTCCCTTTGTGGTTTAACGAGTTAGTTTCACTTTTTAGGAAACTACTTTGGCAGCCACTTCATAATGGGTGGCGAAAGATTCGATACGTCTCAGCCGGAAGCTTATCTTTTCGGAGAGAATGCTGACTTGAATTTTTTAGGGAGTCGACCAACACCCGTAAGATAATATGTAATATTAGAGTATTCTACACTGCGTACTACAGTATACAGCATACCTGCGTTAATAATGTGTAATTTTCATAAATGTTACTTATTTATAGTTCCCCTATCCTCCGCCACAAGCCAACGACCCGACGAAAACATTGAAAAGTTTAGTGAATATAAGGAGGGAATCGTTGAGACTGGTTCGTAATGTTGATCAAACATCCGGCTCGCCTCAGTGTCATACTGTAAAACATTACGAGGATGGCGATATTGACAAAAAGCCGAGTCGTTATAATATTGAATTTATATTCGACTGTGACGTAAGGTGTGCCATCACGATATATTATTTTTGCACCGAAGAAGTCACAACAAAGGGAGTTACGTATGTATTAGATATGTTTATAGAGATGTAGTTCCGAATGGCCCAGTGGCCGATTGACACGAGGTTTGTGGGGAGAGGTAGAGACAGGGGGGGGTGGACCCTAAATCTGATGTTATTTCGGGAATTTATTAGTTTCCGAGATATTAATAAAAAACTTTTAGTATTTCTGTTGGCGTATTCCGACACAACACATTCCACCTTCAAACTTGTTCTGGGTGTTAGTATTGGTTGGGGCTAGATTAGCGCGTAAAGCATGGTAGGAAACCGATGTGAGTTTGAAGATTTGAACCAGAAACTTGCGGATGCGATTCATTCAATTATACAGGGTGTTACCCACCTATTACTCTATTGATAATCAATACTCTGAGGGGAGGGGGGCTGATTCTACAGGTCAAAATAAGACGAAAATATAGAATACAATATTTTAATATTGCGCTTCGTTTTTGACAAAATTGGCTTTGAATATCAGTTGAATACAAGTGCCTTTTAGGCGCCTGAGGGGCCCGCGGAGGTACGGGGAGCGCGTCCAGCTGCTATGCGCAGTTAAAAAAAATAGTTGTAAAAGAAATTAACAATAATTTTTTATTAATATTTCGGAAACTAATAAATACCCGAAGCTACAATTTTAGATTTAGGGTCCACACCCCTCCCCTCAAACTTCGAGTCGATCGGCCACCGGGGCCATTCAGAAGTATATCCGAAATCAATTGCAAAGAATAGTAAAATTCAATGGTTTCGTGACAAAGTATTTTGCGCGATATGAAATATAAACGTATTTGTAGATATACACCGAGAGATCCTTCCGTGAATTCTGAAACATATTATTACAAGAAAGGTGCGAATCAACTGTTTTCTCAAACATCGCATGTGTTTGATCCAACTGCCTTTAACGAAGAAGATCTGATGTATAATGCTGATATAGAAGTATGTACACTTGAATTGTCTGTGTAGGAAGTTCCCGTATCTGTTCGACTATTTCTGTTATTAATTCTGTCAATTATGCGTAGGTAATACCAATAGCGATACACTGTGTGGCAGAAGAGGGTTCAGACGAACCGAAACAGTCTCATACAACGATCGCGGTTGTCGAGAAACATTCAGATGGAACTTACGTATTAAAGGCACTGAAACAGAAGCTGTACGTCGACGGTCTTTGCTACTTGCTCCAAGAGATATATGGAATTGAGAATAAAAATGCTGAGAACGCAAAGGTATATCGTGCAAGGAGATAGTCAAGTTTGTTTAAGGGGAGGGCCCTATATAGGAGGCTGGAAATAAAGTGATTCTTACGAATTTTTTCCTAAGAAACTGAAAGAAAAAAACCAAGGATTTTCTTATTTCTAGTATAATTACATTGTCGACGAACCTAAGACATTGATAAATAAATTGAATTCGAACAACTCTTTTTCCATAAATAGTACGAAATATTTTGGAGCAAAATCGTTTTTTCTTTCAAGTCCCACCAATTTGCCAACTTTGAACTTTTTTTTTTCAGTTGTTAGGTTCATCGACAATATAATTATACTAGAAATAAGAAAATCCTTGGTTTTTTTATTTCAGAGAAAAAATGGTCCCACTATTACAATCGCCAGCCAATTTGCAACTCCGGCACGCGAGTCCTAACGAACGTGTTGATATATCTTCATTTCTACGGAACAGTTTATAACGTAAAAATTCATTTTTATTCTTTGAATGTGATCTAAAATACCCTGAAAGTGTAGAAAAAATCCGCTTAACAGTTTCTTAGAAAAAAATTCCCAAGAATCACCTTATTCCTAGCCGTCTTAAATAGGGCTGCCTCCATAAACGCTGATTCAGACGCGTCCAGTAATTTAGTAATTTACCATTGTTTTTCACACACGGTAAATTACTAAACTACTCGCTACTCGACTAAATTACTGAATCAGCCTAAATATCACGTGATCTTTTTGTCATTTAAATAATAATAACGTGTTGTTTTAGCAACAAGGTAGTGACGAGGATACAGATGATAATGGATCAGAATGTGTGATTTGTATGTCCGACGTACGAGATACTTTAATATTACCTTGCAGACATTTATGCCTGTGTAATGGTTGCGCAGATTCTCTTCGTTACCAAGCCAACAATTGCCCAATATGTCGCGCCCCTTTCAGGGCTCTCCTTCAAATTAAAGCACTGCAGAAAGCAACCGGAGATATTATATCGAACCCACCGTTGCCGGAAGTTAATATATATTTAATCTACCTTTCTGTAAAATTCCTTTTAAGAACAGTTCGGCAATATATGATTGATTAATGTAAAATACTTAGGGAAGCTGCGAAAACATTCCGTCTGGATACGAGGCTGTATCGTTGATAGAAGCTTTGAATGGTCCGTACAGTCCAAGAACCGCTGTCGTCGCCCCAGAATCTCCGGACACACCCGATACGGACACAACTAGCGCGATTCAAGCGGCTGAAGCATTAAATAGGCAAACACACTTTACTATTTCGAACATATCGAGCTACGTTCTTTGTTTCACAATTAATTTGCGGCTTTGCAAATTTGTTATGCAACAGATCTGTAGAACGTACCCCTGTAACAAAACATGTATCTTCGAAGGAAACAGACACATCTGCCAGGACAAGTGGTACTGCATGTACCACCCCGGAATTTCGAATGTCGGTTTTATTAGCTAGAGACGAACACTCGGGGTCGCAGAAGGATCTTCATAGCCGATCCCCAGCGATGAGAATGAAAATCTCCGGCCATTTGCGAGATAAATCTGCTGTGAAATCACGGGACACTCTAAGACTTGTTAATGAAAAACCAGTTTCTCTTTACAAGGTAATACGTTCAGTTTTCATTCGTTCCCGAACGAACATACCATCAAGGACCCAGTTCCTGATCACTTAAGATGCAATGGGAGCAGTTTCTGATCAACCTAAAAAAATTTACTATGAGCTATCAAATGTTTGCGTATAAATTTAAAAACCTTCATAATTATTTAGTAATTTTTTGGAATAAATTTGTATCGTGATAAAATTATTATTTGGTATTTATATACTAAACTGATCAGGACTTGGGTTCTGCTCAGGAACTGGGTCCTTGACGGTACGCTCCGAGTGAAATATGGAAAGCGTGGATCCGTGCCACGTTGTCCAAATGGTCTGTATAAATGTTTACAGGGACAGGGACAGGGACAGGACGAAGACAGCGAAGCAGAGAAATTGTCTCCCTTGCTGAACGCAGAAATCAGTATGGAAGCTCTCGACGCTCATGGTTACGGGATGTGCGACATACATATTGACGATGAAATTCAGACTACAGAAAATGAGAATGACGCGGACAGTACGTGTCACGTGTCTCATTAATAGGATACGCTATATGTAAAAACATTTAATCGCGTCATTTTTAACATGTATATTTAACTCAATTGCCTTTTGTAATATAAGATTACTTATAGGAGAATCATTTGAAACTGTAAATAAAACGTTATTATATATAAATCGCAACAAGGCAACTCGATTCACGCGTATTCACTTTGATCACAATCTATTTTTTTATATTTATAACATCAGTAGCTATTGTTAATGAAGCAGTCGGAGAAGATACCATATCGCCGTTCCGGTGCAACAATCACGGAACTGTAAACAAGTGATTTTTCAGCAGAGAACACAGTGGAAAAGATTAGATATGTCTGAGGACTAGTAACGCGTTCATCTCAAAATTTGCAGCCACGTCATTATCGCATTGGAACGGTGATATGCAAAATATAAAATACAGATTCTTGTTTATTAGAATTTTATTGAAATTTGAATTGCAAAAGATTACTTTTCTTTAGAGAACAGAAAGCATTCTTTTGTACTTCTTCCACTCTTCGAGGGGTCCATGTTCAGGTAAGTATTTGACATTGCAACCGTCAGGAGCCAGGCGGCCGTCTGTCTTCAACTCTTCGTATTCAGCGCGGTCGTACTTGGTGAATCCCCATCTCTTAGATACATAAATCTTCTGACGACCAGGGAACTTGAATTTCGCACGACGCAGCGCTTCAATCACCGCAGCCTTATGACGGTCCGACGAACGTATGCTCATGATAGGTTGTCCAATGTGCACTCTAGCCACAGTGCCTTGCGGTTTACCAAAAGCCCCTCTCATCCCAGTTTGGAGCCTTTGAACAGGATAGAGAATTAATCAAAATTGTTTGCGATACAGACATAGGAGCATATTCAAGATTTTCTTGGGGGGGGGGGGGGGGGATGTAAATCTGAGAAATAAACCAAGCACCAGTCTGATATTTTCCTGCCAAATGAAAAAGTCCCTTTTTAGTATTAATTTATCATATTTTCCCTCATATTGCTAAGTTAAATTGCTAAGTATTTTTCACTTGAGGGAGGGGCGCTCCCCCCCTCTAGATCTGCCACTGTACAGACATGAGTAATGATAATAACTAAAAGTAACGTTTAATATTATTTACGCACCTATCAGCTCCGGCACATGATAACATTTTGTTAATGCGAATGACATGGAACGGGTGAAGTCTCATCCGAATATGGAACTGATCTTTTCCAGCGTTCTTCACCATGTACTTATTCGCACAGATACGTCCAGCTTCAAGAGCCTCGGAACTGAGCTGCTCATATTCGTCTGACACTAAATGCACGCATAGCGGAAAGTCTTCCACGGAAGCTTTCTTTTTACCAAGATCGAAGATACGTATCTTCGGGTCGGGCACACCGCGACAGAATCTTGATTTTGGGTACGGTTTGTTCTTGCAATACCGATAGCTATAATAAAACACAAATGAGTCACGTTAATATTTATGTGAGAATGTGCGAAAGAACAGGAGACTAGTATTTGTCCGATTTATTCGAGTAGAAATTTGCTTAAACGTAGAAATCAATGTTTTGTTACATACCATCTAGCTGGACGGCGCCCCATATTGGCTGTTAATAATAAATAATAAATATCAGTTAGATAATGAAATAACACTTGTAAAAGCTTATCTAATAATTTAAAATGACGGAAAATAGGGAGATGCCTAATACATTTCAAGATGCCTTTAGATTACGGTGGATAAACGAAAATATTACCTGCTGGCTCCAGACGACGTTAAACGAGAAAAGATAGTGGCATGAAATGAGTGAAATGAGTCATGAGGGTCATGACTTGAGAATTTGAGATTGCGAAGCGAGTAATAACCAGAAAGTTACTAGGTAAGGGTAGTTTTCAATTGAGGACGATTCTCTGCCGAGCTGTCATGGAAACAGTACATCAGACTCCAGGAATGTACTTTAAATATTTGCCTTAAAAATATCACAATGGAGTCAGTAGAATTATCGGAGGAAGTGCCCGTACGCGCGCAATTTACAGTCGATGATTTGGACATCGAAATATTACCACTTATATACGAAATAATTCGGAGGTTCGTTTACTTCAATAAGTTGACAATTAGAGTACTTGTACTCGCCGAGTGTATTGTTATGTTTTAAATCGAAACTATCGCGATAGATAACCTATGTTTGCATAACAATATTGCTTAAGTTACGCCAATAATAAAGGTTTTCTTATACATAATCTGTGTACGCTTTTGTTTTTAAAAACTATTATAAATTATTTAGTTTTTATTTAATATTAGCGCTGGTTCTATCAGTTCCTGTTAAAAGGTTGTCATGAGAATTTCATTTCGGATTGACAAGCACTATTATAAGACACTTGCAGCATTCAATATTTTGTTTAATTTACAATCATTTTCTTACTATTCTAGTAATGGATGCATTTTTGCATGTATTGTTTGTTAATTTATATTATCAGCAGTAGAACGAATACATATAGAAATATTAAAAATAGCTGCTACCATTTGTGAGACATATTTCAACTAAATAGTTTAACAAGATACACTTAGATCCTAAGAATCCAGTTACGCAACAAGATTTTACCCGTACATATCGAATTTATTTTTAGCGTTGAAAAAGATCCACATGATACTAGTCAGAAGGCCAAAGAATCTCAGGACACCAGTCATAAAATATTAGAACTCCAAAAGAAATTAGATTCCGCGAGGGCACAGGTAAGAGATCGTAACATAACTGATTTGTGGAATGAAGTGGTATTATATTTAGCTGAATTAAGCTGTTTATGTATATACTCCAAATCATTTTAGAAGTAACTTATTCGCGCATGTAGAATGAGCTCATTGGCTTCGAGGAATCGTTTGTTTGGGATATAGCCATAGTAACTTGTTTCGGCACCAATGAGCACCGCCAACATGCGCAGAACCGATCTAAACTTGTCGGTCGGCAAGTTACTTTTAAAATGACTTGGAGTATAGTGTGTATAATATATTATATATGCGGATATAATTATATCGATGTACATACAATTAGTCTTTTATACTTTACAGATTAAAAGATTACCAGGGATAGAGTACAGTAAAGAAGAGCAATTACAGAAGCTTGAAACCCTCCGCAAACAGCTTCGCCTTAAACGGGAGCTCTTATTGAAGTATCGTAATATGTGCACGTTCGAAGTGCCGAAAGTATAAACTTTTAACTATTTATGCAAAGGCTCCGGTCAATATGCGTTTTTTTCGCGCTCTATTTGTATATCTAATGAATAACGAACGGTTGATCAACAAACTAGCGGAATCGAAACCGATGAGACGCGCTGCGCAGTTTGTCGTGTATCTATTAGCTCGAACGGGTACTTTGCATGGTACTCCTCGATCTCTTTCCAATCCCCAAGAATTCGTGAAACAGTTGAGAAATATAGCGCAATCGTTTAAGAATGATTTAAAGAAACTAAAGGATGACATTAAGAAAAATCCACCTAAGTAAATTCTGCCAAAAAATAGTTGATATTTATTAAATCATCTCGCCGGTAGAAAAAATTGGTTTCGTAATAACCGCAATACAAATGATAAAAGAATTTATATTTGTATCCCTAGTTGAAAATTCTGTTAACGAGTGTGTAAGGAAACCGTGTAATATTAGGAAATATGTAAGCTACTGTACTTTATAACGAATACAATATATTAGATGATATATGTAGACGATATTTTTATGAAAATTTTTATTCTCTTATATTTGAAATATAGTATAATATAATAAGTGCATCGCAATACACGAGTCCACACTGTATACTTTATTAGCATGTTACGAAAGTGTGTTCTTACGTTCGGCAAATTAAGAATGCTCCTCTGCATTTGGTTTTAATTGAAATAAATTCATAATATCACAAAGAAAGAACATCTGAATATATGTCCATAGAAATATATTATGGAATACTGTTAAATCGAATTCACACGTAGTCGACTAATTCTTTGAAATACATAAACAAACATTTGTACATACTTTTATGTAGATTATATTTACTCCGTATTAGTCCAACATACGTTTGTGCTTACAAAAATAAAACTTTATAAATAACAACGTACATTACGTCATAAATTTCGAAAGGTCAGTTTTTCTTATTTAATTTCAACAATTTAGTCAAAATTTGAAAGACAATTTGTACTGTAATGGAGTTAAAAGCACGACGTGCATTGCGTCGTAATAATTCAGGGGTTCTTTCTGTGTTGTAGGAGAAAGATAACGCTTTTGAAGAATACAAATGACCCCGTAATCAAATAAAACTTCCATCGTTATAAGACGGAGTTTTACACGTATCTCGATATAAATAACTACGAAAATAATACATGTATTTATATATAAGCAGGGTGTTTTGAAAATCTCAGAAATTAATCAGGATAATGGTACACAATCCCTCACGAGATATTGCATTGGGGAAAGAACTGAAATAAAAAGTTTCTGGATAAAATTACAGCTGTTATAGTTACTGCTCGAGGCGTCCAGTCGCATGTAAACTGCTAAAACTACATATATCCCTAGTTTACAAAATCTAGAAACGCTCTCTCCAAAAGAAAAAAAAAAGACAATTCACAGCTGAATGTAACTGCCTGAAATATTTAAACTTTTATAATTAATTTTGAAGAATTTTAAAACAATCTGCATGTGGAGTGCGCATATGTATGTACATGTATACGAGTTTAGTATGTAAACTTTTATACTTTTGTGGGAGGATTTTGTTCCGACAAGGGTTGAATAATACTGTTACCAGTATTACGAGATCGTCCACCCCTTCGACCTCTGCCTTTCTTATTCTGACTCATGCCAGACTTCTGAAGCAAGTTCTCTTGCTTGGACGCCTGTCCTTCGAACGAGGAGCCCATCTCTGTTCCGTCTGTCGACTAACACAACGGAATAAATTTATATTTACCGTTACGGAAATTTCGTATATACTTACATTTCGATTGCACGCTTGCATCACAGACGAGGAGCCCTGTCGATTTTGGGACTGTTTATTCGGTTTATTGGCCCTGCTCGGCATGATCATAGTGTTGGAATTTGGAATCAGTTTCAGAACGTTGCCCACCGCTTTGGTGCGCCCCTCTCTGAATACCATCCTTTGCCCTGGTTTTATGTACTCAGGATGTTTTATAAATCTGAAGCGAACCAGGGCCTTGTCCCCGGTCCTCAAACAATCTTGCGACATAGAGATTATAGCTGCTGTTTGTCTTATGCTTCCGCAGTGCACTGAGAAACAGGTGAAATTTGAGTATCGACGTAAAGTGGATTGAAAAATTGAAGCTCGATGTATAAACGAGACTTGAAGCATTAGGAGAGGAATTACCCATCGCTTGATAACAGGAGCTGATTGTCGTAGGATGGTGCAGTACAAGGATTTCACCTTCGAATTCCCAACTAGCTAGTGGGTTTAACGCCGGCGCGACCATCACCATGCCCTTTCGAATCTGCGATCTTTTAATCTTCTTCAACGCGAAACTAGCCGTTTGGCCGCCCCTCACTTCGCGGACGGGCATTCTTTTTCTGTGTATACTCTTCACCGCGATTGGAATGAAGCGACCTAACGGATCGGGCCCTAATAATAATATGTCGTTCAATTTTATCACACCCTTCAGAGTTGTTCCGGAAACTGCAGTGCCGACGCCCTGGAACGAAAGGGGAAGCAATGATTGTGATAAAAATGTTGCCATTAAACATTATTATCGAACGAGGTACCTACCGGTACCGAGTACGTGTCGTCTATTTGAAACTCCGCAGGCTCGTCGTCGTGACTAGTCATCCTCGCGGTCAATAAATTCAGAAACATTTTAAGAAGATGCAAATTCTCGCCGTTTACATTCGACACTTGGAAAATCGGGCACAGCCTACGTAAACGGGTGGACGGTTAAAGTGGTTTCGGATTGTAAGTGAAGTACATAATATACAAAGTGGCAACTGACCGTTGCGATACGAAATTCGTAGCGCTAACGACAACATCGTCGGGCGTCTTGACGGTAACGGGTACCTTCCTGCAGCCCGGGGACTTCAAGATCCGTATCAACAGCCTTAAATTTTCTTGCAATATGTTCAGCGGACACATATCGATCTTCGTAACTACTACAAACACTGGTACCGATAAAGCCAAAGCTAAGCCCAAGTGTTCTTTCGTCATCCCAACGATACCAGCGTTCGCCCCAACCATTAGCATACCTAGAACGTATTTAAAGTGTTTCTATATTGAAAGGGACACATAACTGGGCGTACACATTTGATAAAATTAATCCTGTCTCACCAAAGTCCGGGGCGTGTCCGGTCATTCCGAAGACAGTTGTCTTCAAATATCTTTCGTGCCCAGCAAGATCAATAAATGTAATGACTTTGGAAGATTTCTCGCATATCTTTACCCAATCTAAAGATCCATGCTCTGGCTTGTTTACCACGTTACCTAAATACAACATATATTACTTACATCTGAGTCTATAAAGTAAAATGGAAATGCGATTATTAATATCCGGGCTGCTCGTAATGTTATCATACCGACGCTGTCAAATCCGAGAATATCATTCCCAACTGAACTGGTACGACCTGTTTCAGCCTCGTGCTTATGGCGAAATAATTTCTGACGGGCCAAGCCTCTGCCATTGTCCAGCTCTCCGTGTGTTAATACACCTAAGAGTGTCGATTTCCCGGCGTCAACGTTGCCAACCACAGCCACCCTGTAATTAAACTATATTACACTGACTTCTTTAAGGACTACTCCATTCATAATCTGCGTTATCTAAGATGAAGACCTGATCTCTAGGAAATCCTGTATGTCTAAACGCCTTCGAACTAGATATTGTCCTATAAGGCCTTGATCTACTTTAGTCTGACGTAGGAGCACGCAATCTGCTTCTAACGTAGCAGCGAGCGATTGCAAGGTAGCAACGGACGCTTCGTATTCGTCATCTTTCAAACCATCCTCTGAACCATCTAAACACGCATACGCATGTTTATATACATTATACACGGGTACAGAAAGAAGTACAAACATTTTTCAGCGTCAGGTACAAACCTTCGCCAATGCCAATATCAAAAATTGTTTCGCTACCCCCATCCTGAACTCTCTCCTTCAAGCGCCTAAGTAACAATTCGTATTGTTCCTCGGAAGGGCTAACTAAGACACCCTGAAATGCATTATAAATTATCATAAGCTATCATCGGATACTGTACTACGCTTCAATGAAAAGTCGGCGAGAATCTGTAGAGTCTGATGTTGGGTAAAACGGGACACGGTAGCGGGAGCCAATGTGACCGAAGAACCCCTCTTGCCTCCGCGACATCACCGCCGACTTCTTTTCATCAGAGCACAGTATATTATGATAAAATACAGAGATTGAGAAGCGCACCTTTCCTCTGATACTAGAATAATCTACACTAGCAGCAGGTACATGCTCCTTCTCGTGCACTTGTTTTATGGTCGGCGTTATAACGGATCCAGTTCCCGCCATAGTGTATATCCACGCGTGCGTTCAAATAACTTGACAAACTTTCACTATGGATCTCATGTAACGGTTCTTACAAAAGTTTATACCGTCTGTAAAGACATTAGCGCGATGAACATCTTCCAATATTTGAATCCAAATCGTCTTCTGTAGATCCTTGGTATTAAAGCTTGCATAACTGTCATATAATGATTCTAATACTGTTAGAAGTTAGCTTATCAATACAGTATCATCATCGTGCGTTGTGGTCATACGAATCTGAAATCATATAAAGAATAATTTTAATTTAATTAAAGCTAAATAAGAAAATCATGTGAGCAATTCCCTTAAAATTTTTCTATTCGTCTTCTAACGAGCAATCACGCTATACCTACATTCAAGTTATCGCCTTATCATCTATACTACATTCACGAATACACAGAACATAAATAAAGTAGCTTCTAGCACCTTCGTCTATTTCTACGACTCGTTGTGCGCAGGCATTATATATTCACAAGAATGTGACATTTAAAGAATCCATCTATGAGACTGAACAGCAGGATGTCAACTAAATCTCAAGTCCAATTAAACGAGATATTAATATTTATCTTATAAGAAATTGCATTCTTTTAACCGACTAATAGAATATTCAAGTTTACTAGACACTTGCTCAAGAGCATCGTGTTTATCTTCGACGAAATATGTTGCTGACACACTGCATACCAAACTATCGCATATGCATACCTTCTGTATGCGATAGTAAACTGGCGATATGAAAGCTGATACTTTATGTAAGAGTAATCGTATTCGTTTTACCTGCCACGATATGCTTGCATCATGCGCTATTCCTCCGCGAAATCACGAACTAAAGCTTTGCGCGCCTGGAAACGATCGTCGTGCTTACGAAAAAGCTGTCAACGATTGAGTGATCTCATTCCGTCCAAGATGATGATCTCTAGCGATTGTTGGTGTGCATCGTGTGCATTAAGGGATCTGAACTATCGACGATGCTTATCGATAACCCAAACGAGACGATATTCTCGACGATCCCGCCGCGATATCGATCCCTCCCACGGTTCAAATTTATTGAATCACGACATTGAACGTGCTTTTTCAATTATCTACTAGAAACATGATGAAATATGTGAATAATATGGGACAAACGTGAAGAACTCAATTTTTCACGGATCTGCTCGATTTAATAACGATAGTGTTCTTACGCAATGTCGTGAAATGTTACTTAAATTCTGTTAACACGCCGCAATATGCACAAGTCGTAACACGATGCAACTTCGTGCAGTTGAAAATATTACAATTTTTTTGAGGACTTTTAAATGTATATACCCAGATAGCACAAAAACGTTTTAAAAACCTCCATTTTCACAAATCAAGCCATGGACGTTCAGACCTAAAATGGACGTTTTTAAAACGTCCTGTGCTATCTGGGTAGTTGTGTCATAGATAGATAGATATATTTTTCTTTGGTACAGTTTACATACACTTTCCCAAAAGTGGCATTGCAAGAAATATCTTCTTATTTAGCCCAATGAACTCTAGTCCTTCCGAATATTTGTACTTATAAAACTAGTTGTGTCATCTTAAGCGCAGTTGGAAAGCACCTTTATGTACTTTCAGCTCATTTTGATTTCACATCTTTTTTTATATTGTATATTTTCGTCTATTTTTTTGCGATTTATTTGATTTTCATGTACTTGGCGCAATTTTTTTACATTTTTGAAGTTTTTTTTGGTCATCTCACTTCTTTTTACATAGATAATTTGCATGGGGAATGACTTCAGATAATTTTTAATATTATTTTATAACTTACAAATTATCACGGAACAGAATTAAGAATAAACTCTATAAATTCTATAATTAAAAAAAAATTTATTTCATACATGAAAATGTGGTTATTTCATTTGCTCGTGCAGCAGGGTTACTTTCTCTTTCAGCTGATGAAATAATTCTCTTTGTCTGCATCGTTAACTGAAATAGGATACACTTACTAATTATTTATTTATAAATTATCACACGTGCTCATATGTCAAGATCATTGAATGTACAATTGCATATGTAAAACCCTACCTCAAAATTTATGCGTACATAGTCTGACGTAGATCACACTTCATCATCTTATGCTTTGATTATCTGTAAATATATAACGCCACATTTTAGTTATATACAACTTAACGTAGAACTTATTATTTATAGAAATACAGTGGCCTTTTACTATAGGGAGTGTAGAGACTACATAATGTGTCCGAAGGAGATGAGAGCGTATGGTAGAGAGTCTTGTTGCAGGAAATTTAAATGCTAATGGTAATAATTCAGCGAAAATGAACGAAGAGATCCAATATTTTTAACGCACAATTTATTGGTGTTGGAATAAAAATAATTTAATATGTTGATCGGTGAATTGAAATAATGGGAATCTAAAAATTAATGAATTAATGAATAGTGTGGCAACTACTGTGGATTTTATTAAAGTATTGCGAATGTCTTTCACAAAAGATTGAAAAGCATCAAGAGAGATGTGTTTTCAGCGTACTTTCTTCACTAATGTGACTTGCTTCACATTGCAAGCAGTCCACCATAATCTAATTTCTTAATAATTCTTAATGCTATGTCTTTAGACAAATTTTGTCGATTTACCTTATTTGAAAAATCTCCAGAAACTTGTGCAAAACAAGATGCTCTGTTTATCTATCTAATCTTCTCCGGACAACCTCCAAACCTGTTATTCCCTTCATTTCTATCTATCCAAGCCTGTGCATCCCCTTCATTTCTATAATATAATAAGCTTTACATAAAAACTCTAAATTGTTGGTATACAAATACAAATATTCGTCAATTTAAATGCAATGCAATTTTGTACTACAACAATATATTATTTTGTACATGCATGGTACAAATTTCCAGAAACTTATGCGAAAGAAGATGCTTCTCTGTAGAACCTTCTCCGGATAACTTCCAAGTCTGCGACACTACATAAGAAATCTATTAAATAAAATTTGGCGACTTACCTTGTTAATTGAGACAATAATTCAGTCTCCTATTTAGTGTAAAAACTCCTGACATTTCAAACTTGGACCACTTACATTATTTGACACTGGGAAGGTTAAGATTGATAGGTTATAAAGTTCAATGGTATATTTAAAAAATAGGTATGTACAATGACTGCGTTCAGCGGAACAAACCGCTACGTAGTCGATCAGTAGCACTCGCCAGGGATTGGCGGAGATTTCTTGCGGCACGACATTTCTGCCAATCCCTGATGAGTGCTACTGAGCGGCTACTCAATGGTTGAGTCCGCTGAACGCAGCCAATGACGGACGACGATCCCTGCCGAATAATCCCGAGAGTCGACGAACGAAGAACGAAACGTGCATCGAAGAAATGCATCAAATAAAATAAATTATGTAAACCCATCGAAGAAACGCACCATGTAAAATAAATCATGTATAACCCATCGAAGAAATGCATCGAATAAATTAAATTTGGACGTTGAAATTATTTTCTACGCCAAATGAATTTTATTTTATGTTTTGAATAATCGTTCGACAAATGTTAATGCTTATACATATTACATCATATTACATCAGGTCTCACCAGCGGCCGTAGCCGTGATGGAAAAACACCGGTTCTCGTTAGATCACCGAAGTTAAGCATCACGGGGCGGGTACTGGGGAAAGATGGGAGACCACCTTTCTCCAGGTGCGCCGTTGCTGCTGGGACCCGAAGGAGAGAGAAGAGAGAAAAAAAGAATATGACTATAGTTCGTTGGGCAATATAAGCGGATAAGCTTGAAACGCCATTCTGTTTAACAGGAAAAAACAATATACATACATCAGGTCTCACTGCGAGGAGGTTGCTGCGTTTCGAGACCCGTAGAGAGATGGATGGAATCAAAGTTCCATCGATCTCCCTGTACATGAAAACCTTAGCTCACTAAACCAAAGAGATGGATGGAAACAAAGTTCCATCGATCCTTTCGGTTTAGATATAGAATCTAGGGAACTGCCAAGCAATCACTCGATTGAAATAAATTCAGCAAAGACGGAAAGACTACGGGTGAGCATGAAAGGAGTATTGGATGGCGCAGTTCCTAGTACCCTAATGTCCGAGTCGAAAGAGAAAAAAGCGCTCGGCGTGTCGCAGACAAATGGGACCGGGTGACTTACGCATAGGGAATTCAATCCCAGGATCCCGACTGATTTTTGGATTCCATTTTTATATTTTTCAGTTGTTCATAAAGTAATTTACGTTTTTAAAAATTCGCGAAATTCTCGGGATAAGTTATAACTTGATATATCAAATCCCGGGAGTTTTAGAATAAAAAAAAAACAGCCGGGATCCCGGGATTGAATTCCCTATTTACGCAGGCAGTGTACCAAAAGATACACTCCCTACGCCCGAAACTTTTCCCTTTCAACAAGACCACCAGGGGATGAAACTGATCCACCCATACCGATTCCATGCTCAGTCGCTTGCTCCCAGAAACAAAAGCAGCGGCTACCTCCTCATCGGAGATGAAGAGCCAACGAAAGAGCAACAAAGCTAATGATTCAGTGATTACTTGGCAATTTTACATTGCTATAATAAATTAACCCAAGGCTTCCTTAGATGTCATCTTTCACTACCACTGTTCACTATCACTTTTCACTATTTTCTTTAAAATATATTATTTTATTAGCCTTGAAGAAAAGGCATCATGTAAAATAAATCTTGTAACCCCACACAAAGAAATGCATGAAATAAAATATATCATGTAAAACCATCGAAGAAATACACGAAATAGAACAACTCATCCAAAAATCCACGAAGGAATGTATGAAATAGGACAGATGATGAAAAATAATCGAAGAAATCAGTTAAGAAGGAAGAGAAATCGGTTTTGACCTTGGCAGAATAATAACATTTTGAATGGCTTTTAACAAACCCGAAAATTTCATCGGCACCAACCGAATAAGCTAACCTAGGTCAGGGGGCCGAGGGGGTGCACGAAGGATCAGGGCTTGGAACCCTGACCAGGTCCCCAGGAAGTATACAGGTAGGTCCAAGTCTTAGCAACTATAACGCTACCATTCAGAGGTACACCTACGTGTTTGGGATTTCAAATTTTATATTACTTAAATAATTTGTCAGAAACATTGAAAATAAGTTTCAGACTGAGACACGTTCCATGGTCTCCTGAGCCTTTATTTGTTAATAACGAAAATTTAAAGCAAACTATAACGTTACCATCTAGAGGTACGTACGTATTTAGGAATTCGCGATTTGTAAATCGTTATTAACAAATAAAGGCTCAGGAGACCGAGACTTATTTTCTGAGTTTCGGACAAATTATTTAAGTAATTAGAAATTCGACATCCCTGTAATTAGGCATCTTTGGATGGAAATATTATAGTTTGTCATGAATTTTCATTAATAACAAATATATGGTCGGACCGAGACTTATTTTTAAAGTTTCTGACCAATTATTTAATTAAAATTTTGAAATTACAAATACGTTAAGTAAGTACTTCTGTCTTCTGGATGGCAATCAAATTGCCATGAATTTTCACTAATAACAAACTTATAAAAATCTTCAAAAAAGTAAAAAAATTACGCCAAGTACGTGAAAAAGTCGAGGGTGAAAAAGTATACCTATTATCAAATAAGTCACAAAAGAATAGAAGATAATAATAATTTGAATATAAAAAACAGATGTGAAATCAAAATGACACAAATACATATACACAGACATTTTAATAATGTGAAGATAAAATGTAACAGAAATACAAGGTACTCGTGTCTACTATCGCAAAGAAAGAATGAAAAAGTATGACAATCACCAACCGTTGAAAACAGTCTCACTGCTATCCATGGAGACAAGCATCTCCCTTTAGCAGTAGCTATTCAATCTGCAAGCCAGTACCGAACAGAACGTGTCACACTCGCAAATATGTCGCATTAATTTCATGATGAAGAAGCAATAAGAGTACCGGTGCTCTGAAATACTTAATTCTAGATGCGTTAAAAACACTGACTCTACGTTCGAGTTAACATTACTAACACGCAGGATCACTGTCCACTATGAAATACTTTATCGCGCAATAAGCACTGACTTTACAATCGCATTGCACACGATTACAGAAGCACGTCACACTTTTAAACATCTCTCAACAGTGGGAAGATGTGTTCGGACTCGAGTAAAGTGTCCACAGAGTCCAGTAATCAATGGAATTGATGCAGGAATCATGAAATCACGAAATAATATCCACTGTGACTGCGCAAATATTCAGTGATCCGATCACCGTCGCGGATAAAGTCGAACTGTTAGGGCACACCGTTCGGCAATGTTGTCACATTGGTAGAGGTTACCGTCGACCTCAACTCTTTCCCATGCAAGTTGAAAATTTGAAATTTCTTAATTTCTAATGACTCGAATGTAATAATTACTGTTACGAGAGAAGATTTGAAAGAATTCACACGAAAGAGTTCAACTTCAGAACTGTAACTCGTATTCGACACATTAAGCATTCCGTATGATTGTGAAACTGAAATTCAAGAATGCTCGATTTGCAGTTACATCCATGCACCCCACGACGCTTATAAGAATTAGATTTTACTGTAAATTTCAATGTCGGCGGTGAACTAATACTCGGGGCAAATAGAATCTAATTATTATTACTTCATTCGAATGATTAAACAGTGCATTAGAAACTTGCGGGCATGTCAGTAACAGTGTCAATTTGTAATACTTTTCGGCGTACGATACGTGAAACGGTTCTACTACACGCAAAGTACTAACATAACAATTTGTCATCTTGCAATTTATAGCTTACACGAGCTTTGGAGAAATATCATTTTTGAATGCCATAACGTCTTGATCCCCGGAATGGATTTTCGGAGAGAAATCCGCATGAGTCATTGACAAATCGACTCAAAGCGTACCGGAAACCTATGTCAAACTCACACTTTAAACAAGTCACACGTATGCAAGCACGCAACACCCTTTCAGCATTGTGACCATTACAAAGTAGTTACTGGGTTGGACGCTGTTAATGAGCAGAGGCCGCTACATTCAGTCCTGAAATTATGGGTCGGTAACACAGTTTGGGTGTCGACATGCACATCCATAAGGTGATAGGTCTATCCTATACTTCGTCGATGATAGTAATAATTATACATTTTAGTTGGACTTCGTGTAATGGAATAGTTGCACGGATATTTGTAGAAACATTTGGGAGAATAATTTGTTTTCTATAAACGATGATGTTTGGAGTTTTAACTAATTCTCTTGCTAGTAGGAAGGGTGTATAAGGTCCACAAGGGCTCGGGTAATTATTATACGCTTATTCGGGCGTGTAAAAACTTTCACAGCAACTTTGCACAAGGCTTTCATGAACTAGATTTTACTGTCTGAATCGAATTTAATTGAGAGTTAATTCTACTAGAAATATTACACACAGTTTTTAATGCACTGTTTAAAGTTTAAACTGTTTAAAGTTTAAAGTTTAAACTTTAAACAGCCTCTATTGTTTTCTGGATCGTATTTGCCTCGAGAATCGGCTTACCGCCACCACAGAAATTTGCAGTGAAATCTAGTTCTTTAGAATCTTGCACAAAGGCTCTATGAAATTCTTTACACTCTTGAACAAGGGTATAATAATTACTCGAGCCCTTGTACAATAGAAGCACCGTTGTTTATTACACTTTTTTAAAGAAATTTCTTTGTTGTTTCCAACAAGAGTGACATTATATGCTTTCGAGGTGTGCCCTTGAGCTCTTTTAATCCCTTTAATGACGTAAAGGCCGAACGTAGAACACGGCGGACGGCGTGCATGTCAAAGTTCCAGCCGACAAAAATATTGCACGCCAAAATAATGCTATCTCTGCAACCGTGGGATTGTCTGTTCATACTTCAAGAAAAAAGGCCCAAGTGGAAAACGTTCTGAGAGGCCCATTTTTTCGAGAAAATGAGGAGGTAGTTTACTAAAACGGGTAAATATACAGAAAAGTATAGGAACAAAAATATAGTGCTTGGATAAAATCTTTTGTTTTTCAAGGTAGGGCCCTAGGAGGGTCTTCTGACCAAGGGGCCTTTCGGGAAAATAAAGCGGTAGTTCACCGAAAACGGGCTCAGTGTAATAATACAGAAAACAAATATAGTTTGGATAAAGTCATAATTTTTTTTAAGGGTGGGGCTCGGGGGGCAACTGCTCATCGTCCGCCCTGTTAAATCCGCCACTGCTACTAAAGAAAATCAAGCAGGTGAAAGAAGCAACATGTGCAGCTGAAATCCAAGCATTCAAACGTGTCACTGAAGAATATCCCTTGCGCCCGAGATTCAATAGACGAGCTTTCCATGCGTCAGCTTCTGGCGGGAAATCTGCGCGAGCGCGGACTTCCCCAGATACTCTGACACGCATGTGTACTCCCGGGTTAGGTGGATTTTCCGTACAAGTTTCCTCCTGCGACTCAGCTAGTGTGGACGCGCCACGTCGCTCATCCGAACCAGCCGCGAAACTGATCTGCGAATCAGCGAAACTGGTTTGTGAATCAGCGAAAACCGGCGTGCTCGCGCGAATGACATTGGGTAACATTGCGTCGCGGCGCAGCACACCATTCACCGCGTCGTACCGCGCGATCTCCCCACAACTACGCAACCGATCGCACTACAATCCGCTGCGGGAGCAGGTGACATGTCGGTGTTCGCCTGTTGCATCCGTCGGGTGAGTTCTCACATTTTAACCGCCGACGGCTTACCCGGTGCTTGCTTCTTCTCGGTTCGGTTGCACGGCACAGCACCTCGCTCAGCAGGTGGATCGCGTTAAGCGTCCACGACGCAGCGTTTCCCGTGCAAAGTCTATACGGAGTTGAAAGAAATGTATCTCCTGGATGTCTGTGCTACTGTCTTGGGTGATGCTATTGGTAGCATGTGGTTACTAGTTTTCGGAGATTGTTGATAACGCTTTAGTGTTGGGAGAAGGAACGAATCATTAGCAGGTTTTCTGTTTATCTCAGTGATTCCCACCTGGTGGCTCGCGAAGTGTTTTCTAGGGGTTCGCCACGGCTTTTTGAGTTTCTTTTTTTAATATCATTAAGTTAGAATTATAATCTGAAATACCTATTTCTAATGTGTTTTCTTTACCTCGTTAAATTTACCTTACCTTATATGGGGGAGGGGAGGTCGCAGGTTATTTATTTGAATATTATGAAAGGGTGTCGCGACTCAAGAAAGGTTGGGAAACACTGTGTTATTTTATCGCTGAACCTGTAGATATCGCGTTGTTTTAAAGTAGCGCCACGCGAAGCCTCGGTGCAGTCGCATCAGAACTTTATAAATCGCGAGTGATTCGATCACGTTCGTTTCCAATTACGAGGGTTCGTCACAACGGTTCGTGATTTTTCGTGATCGCTTCTGATTGGTGGATAACAATGATAACATAACTGCACTTTGCACATGTCAGATAACCTTAATTTCGGTGAAAACATTCTCAAGTGTTCCTTCACTGTTGTTAAAGAATCTCAGTTGTACGTGTTTGATCGAACGTAATCCTTCTTGAGCTACTCAAATATCACGAATACTTTTACAGTTAAAAAATAGTTTACACATGTAAATACTTTAGCCAATCAAATCAGTTTGTGAATACATTGACTAAATACCGAATTCGCCGAATTAACGCTTCGCCTGTAACCCAAGCTAAATATATCGAAGTATTTTATAAAAAATAATTCAATCGAGATCAAGAATTACGATCACAGTGAGCCAATTCGTTCAAAATAAAAAGACCATCATAACCGTGATCGTGATTCTGCGATCACTGTGATACATTACTGTCAGTGATTTTGCAGGCCGTCCTATAATCAGAACCGCACTCACGTGGATCTCCGTTCGTATGCGTTGCGTTGGCTAGGACCAGTAGGCCCGCGTACTTAGCAACATTTAGCCGAGGATTGAAAGTAGAACCTGCGGGGACACGAGCAAATAGTATGTATACGGCTGGCATTGAGAATAAAATCGCGGGCGATTCATTTCGACACATTCCGATTGTTAGACAGTTCGTAGTAAAGTACAGTCCGGATCGTCGCAGGTGAACGCACCTCTTTAATCCTGAAGGAAATTGCCAACCAGAATAGTACCTTGCCCGAGTGCCATCCGCTGAAAAAAAGGGGGGGGGGGGAAGAAACCGCTTGTTTACCAGAAGAAAAAAAAATCGGCGCCGCGTCGATTTTTTTCCACGACCAAGGGCTAGCCTTAATTCTTGCTCACCCCTGTCGCTCAGGTGGCAGAATCGGTAAACAGAAAAATGAAGTTAAGTTCGCGTTGCAGGGCTGCCGAGGGGCGGTGGTCGGGAGCGTGTTCAACGTAACTCGCTAGGGTGGATGGATACATTTTCCGCTACTTAGCGGATTTCATGCTCAAGTATCAAAGAGATTCGCGTCCTTGCTCTAATCAGCGCGCGTATTAATAGAACGCGACTTTGATTGTGCAAATTTTCTT
The DNA here is from genome assembly GCA_929108735.1 of Andrena dorsata. Taxonomy (NCBI): domain Eukaryota; kingdom Metazoa; phylum Arthropoda; class Insecta; order Hymenoptera; family Andrenidae; genus Andrena; species Andrena dorsata. Next base: position 31,574,829 of record OV815488.1, read on the forward strand.
CGAATCGTCGCGCCACACCGGCGGTATTTTCTTTCGCAGCGAATCGAACGAAGCTGTTTCAAGTAAAACGACGCAACGATGCCCTTAAGAGAGAAAGTTAAAAAATGAATTCCATCGCTATTCGATGGGATACGACGAGATATTAACTCTACGAGAGCCCTTCTTTTCTTTATTATCTTTAAATCGACGACGTTCGTCGCGCTTCCGGCGTGATTTCTTGACACGCGTCTTAAGAGATCTTCCGGTACGATTCCGCGCTACTTTATAGAACCAGCGAAGAATGGACGAGACTCGTCAGCAACAGCTGCTGAAAGAGCCGCCGGAGATATCGTGGGAGAATTCACTGGGCTCCCCGAGCGGCGTTCCCTTTGACGACGACACTAAAGAGCTCCTTAAGGAATGCCTCGACGTCTCGGCACCGTCGCCCGCGACTCTGGCGCAAGTCATCAAACGGAGCGAGGTCTTCCCTATAAAGTTTCCAATTAACACCGTCAGGTCCTCCAACCTGAGGGACAGAGGAATCGGCACGGACATGCTCGAGGTACGACGCCCTTAGAATCGCTCGGGGATTCCCCCGCCCGTCTTGTTGCGGCGTGCGAAAGTTTACGCGCAAAGTACTCCGACGACAAATGACAACGTCTGAGTTCTAAATCATAATTGCAGATGAATGCGAATTCGGTTTACCCTGTGATACACGAGGCGATGCTGCCACTGATCGCGAGCTGGCTGAAGCACAAACGATTGCACGGCAGTGCCATCGAGAGAGTCACGTATCTGGACATGGGGCTGATTCAGTTTATCCACCGTTTGTTGGAGAAGCGCGCTGTGTATTTCTACGGGTCTGCCGATCGATGGAAACTGATCGACGGTAAGGCAGGCGTCGACGGATGGGAGAACGTTGGCACTGATAATGAAAAGGAGCCTCTGGTTAGTATTTTATTGGCGCCGTCCCGAGCGCGCTTGATTAAATAGAAGCTTCGATTATGTATGAAGTACTAGCTGCAGCGCAAGATTTAAAATATTCGTTGCTTAAGATATTAAAATATTATACAACTTAGGGGTCGTCCTTAAATTACGTAAGGCTTTCGGGGAGGAGGGTTAAAATATATCTTACGAATTCTTATACCGAGGAAGGGAGGGGATAAGAACCTGCCAAGGTTACCCTTATGTATTCTAAGGACGGCCCCTTATGTATCGTTTTACTTACCGATAAGAAGAGTGAACGCGGTTGATCGTGTTTATCGAATATCGATTATGTTAACAGGTCCTAACGAAATGCTTGTCTTACGACGAAATCAAATTGTCGGCGATGCTGGCGATGTCCTCTCACACCGAGTTCATAAACGATGGCTCCCGGGAGAACCGAGGCGTCGTGAGCACCGATCCCGACTCCGTTCAGCCGAGAGGTGTCATTATAGGTGTCGTGGGAACAAGGTTTCTTATGTTCATTACACGTTTACTGTTCACGGCACCACGGGGCTGCGTCGACGCGCTGCATCCCCGCGCCGAGATTGACCCCCGCTCTAATTTCTCGTATCGCTGTTCGCAGATTCGGACGGCCACGCGCCATGGAGTACCAAGACATTCTTATTACTCCGCTGCAAAACACCGCCGACAATGGGTGAGTCGCGTAATTCACTGTCCACTGTCGAGAGACATGCTTTGACACTGGTTTTCAACAAGCCTGCAATATATGTGATGCGCGTAACAGGTACGGGCCATCGCCAAGTAAGAACGCAGAAGAGAAGCACGGGCTGCGCGTCGTATGGGCGAAATTCTATGGCGAGGAATATCATCCCCTGTACGAGGAGGTCGTGAAGCGCATTAAATCGAAAGAAAACAAGAGATACCTGTCGTTGACCAGCCAAACCGTGTTCGACATCGAGAATTACATGAAGAGGACTCTCCTTACCGTGGAGATCATACTCCTCGAGGCGAACACGCGGGCCGAGAAGCAGAACACCACTGCTTTCTTGCATGTGGTTGGATTTGGTCTCGGTCAGTAAACGAAACTCCCGCGCGCGGTATCTGTTTCCTATTTATAATCGCCGCGACCACTTACAACGTCCACTCTCGCCCTTTCAGGGGTGTGGAGGGTGATCCAGGACCAAGAGATATACTTCCTGAAGACGTTCGAGATCGCCATCCGAAAGATGAACAAGAAACTGAGGTACATCTCCGACATAATGTTCGCGTACTTCAGCCAACAGAAGTGCGGCGACGCTGGGAGCGGCGACTACCTTGGAGGTCCGCTATAGCAATTTCCGCGGAGCAATTAATACGAAATTCTAACTGTCGTTCACATTTCCAGATATAAGGATTCATTTCGCTCTCAGGGAACCGCACAGCAAGCTGTTCAGATCCACCGACGCGAACAAGCTTCTGGTGGTCACGTACGCTTGGGACGGAAACGCACTGCCAGGTTGTCGAACAATTTACATTAATAAAGTACCCCGCACAGGGAACGCCGACCAACGATAATGTACGTCGGTTTTGCAATAGCGAGCTTAAATCCAGCTGCTTCTCCGAACAGGTAACGAATTTTGGAACGGCTCCCTGTCGTCCAGCGGAGATCCAGCAGCTGCGTGCAGCAGCCAGGTGGCAGAGCTGCACACCTCTAGAATCAATCCCCGAGCTTGCGGCGCCAGCTTGCACGTGGCGTCGGCGGAGCACGGTATCCTGCACATAGCGGATTACGCGAAGCTTCATCTTACTTAGGTGAACCTGTAGCTTCGCACATCTCAAACCCGGTGGCCTATGTTCCTTATGGCGGTCCTTAGCTATAGGGGCCGATTTTTTTTTGTGTCACTCCTTAAAAATATGACACTTGGTAAGGAAATGGTTTCCACAAAATTTCAAATTCAATGGGTATTGGGAACCCGTGCCGCATTTTGATTGACTTTTTTAAATTCTATCGATATGTCATATCTTCATACCGCTATTCTACAAGATTAATGAATACTTTTTTTTCTAAAATAATAGATTCTTACATGTATCGCAATGTTACTTATATCTAAGTAACTTATACAATTTACTCAAAAACTCTGAAATTTATTAGAAAATTTCATTGTGGTTGTTCGGGTCAAATTATAGTTCTTTCGATGCACGAAATGTTTATTATTTGTTTTTGTAATAATGATTGTATTAGTACTTAAGAATGATTTTTTTACATTGTTATAAACAAAATACTCTTTATTGAAAGTTATATTATATATTAGGCATGGAGAGCACCAATGGACTAACCCACATTTTTTTTAAATTGAGTTAATAATGTATTCCAATAGGGTCTACTAGTCATAGAAAGTAGGAAATATATTTTTTTTCAGTGTGGGTTAGTCCGTTGTTGCTCTCAATGCCTCATAGATTGAAGGTAATAAATTAGCGTATTATTAAATTCCATGTATTTTTCAATATATATTCTGTGTTAAGGTAGATTCGCTTAAATTAGAGTAAAGTCTCCTATAATCTTCAATTATTTGTAAAATATAATTTTTTTCTTCCTCATTTTTTGTCAGCAGATTATTATATTCTGATATAAGTTTGGCACAACGTTCAGCGGTATCCTTGCAATTTGGAAACTTTTCTGACGTAACGTGTCGTTCTCCCACAATGAAGGGTCCTTTTCTAAAAAAACTGTAGGTATATTGTAGATATTAAAAAATTTGGTTTGGAAAAACCAAACCGTCCGCAATCCCTTAACGATTGTCGGAGGCCAGGTAACTATTTTTTTTTTTCTATATTATTAGAAGGTTCTTTACTTAGAAGGATTTCCATGGGGAAAAGCCTGGCATATTCACGTAGTTAGGACTCAAGTTTTTGAGTAAATTATTTAAAGTTGTGTCTAAATATCATTATTATAAAATTATAATATAAGAAAAAAACCATAGTTTTTTTAAGGAAATATTAAGTATTCCTTTATAACAGAGCGCTACCAAATTATTTAAAAAATAACATAAAGTCGCTGAGACTTCAAAACTTAAATCAAATTGCGGCACGTTTCATATTTTTAAGGGGTGAGGCGAAAAGAAAATCGAAAGTTAAAAACTAAGGACCCCCCCTAATTTTTGCAAAGTGGACGTTTAATAACAGCGCGCTTTCCCACAAAAGCAGGAGCGGGCCTGCCCTGTGGGCACCGGCCAACGAAGACCATCGCGGTCTCCTCGCAGTCAGAGGAGCCGCAGCGCGGACGTGGACTGCCTGAAGAAGTACACGGAGAGGCGGGTGGAAGAGAGAAGGCACACAGAGGTACCGGACACCAGCAAGCTGGACCCATCCCGGTGGATCCCCCTGCCGAAAACAATATCTCGGATCCAGCCAGCGACGAAGAAGCCGCCGCAGTCGTCGAAGGACGAAGAGAAACGGCGCTCCATATCCGTGGAGACGGAAGAGATTGCGGCGGAAGGGCGGAAGACGAGCATAGGGACGCCGAAGAAGCTGTCGCCGACGGTGGAGGAAGAGGCGAAGGGGGACGAAGAGAAGAGCGACGCGCCGCCGCCGCCGCCGCCGGCCACGCACAGAGCCACAACGGGACGGAGTCATAGCGCGGACGTCGGCCATGTTAAGAGCGAAAAGCACGCGGAGGAGCGAAGGCATACGGAATGCAGCGACTCCCGAATGATCGCGACGAGGTTGACAGAGCACATTTTCCTAGTCAAAAAGAAACCGATGCCTTGAACGTGTCTAATCGATAAGAGCCCGATAAGTCAGTAAATCGTGATAAGTACCGAGAGAACCTGTTGCACTAGAAACTGTAATCGACATTAGAGGTACACGCTGGTTAACTGTATGTAGATGAAATGAAACAGAATCGTACAGATTATATGTAAATATATAGTAAATATAGGAAGGCGTGTATGGGTATGCGAAAGCTCCTCGCGATCGGTAACTATAATTATATAAACGAAGCATTGATTAACTGACCGTTTCTGGCGTTGTGCACGCAATCGTATCGAGTCTCCAGACAGATGGGTTTCTCTCATACCAAATACCTTTAGGTGGCTACCGCAAATTAACACCTCAAGGTTCCGCTACGACGCGTCTCCGTTCGCCCGGATCACCAACAGCTGCGAAATCACGAAAAACGCGGCGGCCAGGTGGATGGCGTTCGTCAAGAGCCCGTCGCCCTCTCCGATACCGCGCGTGAACACGGAGAGGATACCCTCCGCGACGGGCGAGAGCCGCGCGGCCGACGGCTCCCCGCGGAAAGATGTTAAGTGCGAGTCGCCCAAGTGGGAGCCGGTGCGAAAGTTCTCGTCGGTGGCGTCGAAGGGCAACAGGGGAACCGGGCAGGGGCAAGGTGAGCGGGATTGCTGGACGATCTAGCGTCGATCAATCGAGCTTCGCTGGCCTCGCGTCGCAGACCTTCGGATAACCGATTAATATGGAAACCTGAATGGGTAATTGCAGATGAGGCGGGGTCTGACCGAGATCCATCCACCAGGCTGTCCCCGGACTCCAGCGAGCAATCGATAAGGCTGACCGAACGTATACGGGACCTGTACGATTTCAAGACGGAGAACGAATGGCCGAAGAGAGCGGCGAACGCTCGGCGCGAGAACGCGTGGATCAGCAAGAGCAGTAGCGAAGAGGACAGGACTCATCCGCCGTTCCGTAGGAACAGCCAGGACTTGGAGTTCAACGACAGAGTGAACGTGATTAAGGTGCGTATGGTGATTTCTCTATTACAGGCAAGATCGGCGAGGTACTTTAACGTGAAATCGTAGCTGAAGGACACCAAGGTACAGTCGGACCATCAGGACCCGAAGCCTACGCCGAGCGTGGACGCGCGGCCGAAGACTACCGAGGCGTTCAACAGGGAGTACGAGGAACGGCTGAGGAAGTTCAACGATAGGCTCAGGTACAGCGAGGATCTCGGCCTGGCCAAGCCGAAGATAAAGGAGAGGAGGACGTACTCCGACGACTACGACGAGAAGTCCCGTCGAGCCTCGGCGCGGGCGACGCGCGGCGACTCCGACGCCCAAGGGCCTCGCCTCCGCGAGATAAAGAGGGACTCCGACGCCAGCGGCAGGTCCAGGGGAAGCTACGCGGATGTCGCCCCGGTGAAGAGAGACTCCAGAACCAGCGACTCCAGCTACGCCACCGTCTGCAATCACGCCGCGAAGCAGGCTAGCGTGGACTGCAAGAGCACCAGGCAAATGGTCCAACCTCCGCCGCGGAGGGCTATCAGTGAAACGGAGGAGAGGCCGGCCACCCCTGTGCCCCCGGTCGAGTGGAACGACGATCGTTACGCCGCTGCTCGCCTCAAGCTGATCGCGGAACGCCAGAAGAGGGACAGCACCAGATACAAAGTGTACCTGACGTAAATTGGCCAGCCACTTTCGTTCTTCGCGAATAAACGTCCGGGAGGAGGTTAAAAATTTTCAGATCCCACTTTCATCCCATCGACTTGGACAGTGTAGGTGATTCGAGGGACTGTATAATATCGGTGATGAGTTTCTTTTGGTTGGACACGAGGAGCGGAGGTGTATACAGAGATGGAGGAGCAATTTGATCGCGCGTTTGGTGAATTTGTGTTCGATGGTTCCCCTTTCAGCCTGCAACCCGCTCGTCAGCCCGTCCTAGTAGGGAAGTTGTTAGGGTAAATGTGTTACACGTAGTCGTTGAAAGTTCAAACTCCTGGAACGGCCCTTTCCGGCATGCTCGATGTAAGATTTCCCCGTATATGTGTACGCGGCGATGTTGCTCAACCGTACACGACCATCGAATCGGGATCGTGGGTGAAGTTCGGTGAAATGCGATAAAGTTTTGTATCTTCGACGATGCGTCGACGAATCACCAGGATGTAACGCGACCATGTACGGTTGCGGCTCGACGTAAATTACGGAATAAAGGTACACCTACTACTGTACAAACGAAGTGATACGATTTAACTAATAAAATATTCTTTGAGAAAGACGACGGCTTCGATCACCGCTTCCATCGTTCTCTTTATGACTAGATTGTACACGTCACGGCGATAAGTCTAACATTATTTCCACGAGCTGTCCAGTCGACACTGGAGCGTATATACAAAATCTATTACTACGCCAGAACGCTAGGCTTTCTTAAAATTACGAGCTACTTTCACTGAAACCGATCGATCACCGTTGCCGAGCAGAAATCGAGCGGAGAAGAATACTCAATGTCCACGCGGACCGTAGCAACTTACTTGCGGTCGACGTTTCGAAAGTCGCTACGATATCCCGAATTCGAGTCCTTGATAAACGCGATCTTCACTCGTTTCCTCGCCGGAACGCTGTGAGCGGATGACGGCAGAGCTTTGCAGTCCTTCGTTTGACCAGCTTGTTCCTCGTCTTCTCTTTCGAGCTTCAGCCTCTTCTGGCCGCAGTTCGGCACGCTTCCGTTCGCCGTTGCGCCGTTGCTGGTCAGAGGTGTGCTCGACGAGCAGTTTGCCAGAATGCTGGAGCTAGTCACCGCCTGCGCGTTGATCTGGGGCGATCTTGGGAAAGCCGAGGGTCTCGGACCCGCCGAGGGACGTGGCAGGCTCCCGTTGCTCAGAGTGCCCGGTGGAAAAGCGCTTTGAACAGCCATGGTCGATGGTGTCAGGCTCCTTCTGTTCACGGAGCCGGGCAGGCTGTGGCCAGCTGGGGCGATCATCAGTAGATTGTTGCCATTTTTATCGCTGCCCGCGTGGGGAACTGGATGCTGCATTTGCTTCTGCACGGAGAAGCTCGTCCTGTACACGTGGCTCTCGATTGTCTGCTTCTCTTGTTTCATGAACGCGACAGGAGGCTTCGTGGAGTAGGCGGTGGAGTTCTGAGCGTTGAAGCTGCCCTCGCACTTGATTCGCACCTCGTGCTGCACGGCGTCGTTGCGATCCTGGGCCTTCTGCCATTCCAGGACGTTGCTCAGGAGACGTATGTACCTGGAAACCGTTCGAACTCGAGGACGGTGTATATAAACGCGAGCTGCTACGATTTAGACGGAATTACCGAATCGCCAGCCGCAGGATCTCATTCTTCGATAATTTCTTGTCCGGCGGATGGGTGGGCACCAATTTTCGAAGCTCGGCGAAGGCTCCGCTGACGTTCTGCTGCCTCCAGCGTTCACGGCTGTTCGTGAACAATTTCCGCACGCCCAGAGTGCCCACTCGGGGGGTGGGCGAGCCTAGCTGCCCGCCGGAGGACGAAATGCCGTCTAGCTATGAAATTATTACGTGTTACTTTAGGAATCAGGCTACTCCGTTCACCAATCGTCGAAGACAAAAATATGCGGAACGTGAAATAAGTATGTAATTGACGGGTCACCCATTTGCGTTACTTTACCACCAGTGGCGCACTCAGGATTTAATCTTAGGGAGCCGTGTTAAACGAATAGAAACATTTTTAATGCAAATTCGATAAAATTCATTAGGTGATTATCGAAATTTATTCCAAGAATAAAATCCAGTTTACTTTTCTGTTTACGAAGCTCCTTCTTCGGGGGTGCCAGGTCCCCTAGAACCTTCCTTTGCCTTTTCTCTATATAATATCGAACATTAAGGGGGCTAAGTAGGCAGTCGTTTTCCGCGAAAGAAAGTTCCTTTCAATATATTTGTAAAAAAATGAAAGCAAACCCAAATGTAATCCGCGACTTTTTAATTTTTCGATGAAAATCTCGAATTTTTACGGACCATATAAGAGAGTTGGTGGAAAATGGCAGATGTTTTACACATCCTGTAATTTTTTCAAGTCGATCTGAACCTCCGTTCATTCGCAAACACGGCGAAACCAAGAGAGAAACAACTTTTTAGCTGCCAAATCAACGATTTTGCGAATCTCAATATAAACCAAGCGGCATTTTATTCAGAAAAGATAGCACTTTCAGAAAATGCAATAAAATACGATTTTTCGACTGCCTAGTCCCCTTAAATTTGTCAATAGGCGCGAGTCTGTACTCTAAATAACACCCGATCGCGATTAAGTTCGAAGGGAATCGTTTCTCACGGAATTAGCTCGATCTCTTCGCTTCTTGCCCTGGTCCTCCTCGTCGTCCGTGTCGTGCGAATAAAATTCATCGGAAAATGTAGCTTCCTCCTCGGTGTCCCTCGGGGTGCCTGGGGAGTCTCCGACCTCCTCCGCGAGTTCCCCTTCAGCGGACAGGAGCGACTCGGCTGGAGAACCGTTCTCCGTGTCTACCGTTCCTCCAGAGCAGCCGTTGTACGCCAGCATCGACTGCAATTCGTTAATTATTCGCCTCGGCCACCTTGCACCTCGACAAATCACTCGACTCATTCGCCGGTGTCGATTTCCCTACAGTCTCTGAGCCGCGCGACACGATCGGATGGTCGATGACAGAAGATGCGGGAAATCTGGTTAAATTATCGCGAACGAAATTAGCCTACATAGCGCCAACAGGATGCTCCTATCGCACCCCCTCCGCGCTATTGTCCCTGACATTCAATAAAGATACGCGTGTGCCGCTTGCGTTAGTTGCTTCGCGCTAATATTCATCAATTTCATTTGCTCCGAGCGAAGGGAATCTGGTACGCACCTTTTCCAACACGAATGCAGACTCAGCCGCGACATTTCTACTCGAATTTCTATTCTGAATTGTAGGAGCTTTGAATAATGAAAAGCCTTTATGCAATTACAAAGGCAGAGGTATTTTGATTTTTGACCGCGAATAACTCTCACAGATATTTCGGAAGCTCTGCAGGGCTTGCCTGTTCGCGAGAAACCACCCCCATCTACAGATAGAACAAAAGCTCCCTAATACTGAGCAGTGGAATTTGTAGATAATTCAACACACACTTACCATGGTAAAGGGCGAGTTCCTTTCACTTTCACGATCGTAGGCACCAATAAACTTGCGGTTTCCGAGTCAACGAATTGAATTGTCGCGAGAGGGGCGACGATGACGTAGGGACACTTTTGCTGAACAGATTCCCTGGGTTTCTGATCGTAGCTGATGCCGAACCGACCGACGTGTCCAGGCGGGCCGATTTAACTAATAGAAAGTGCGGCGCAACCCCCGGGAAAATGAATTTTGCGAAGGCGGAGCGCAGGCCTCGTGGGTGGAGCTCTTCTCTGGACCGTCCCATACTGTTCCATACGTATTCAGCATCCCTCCAGACCCTTAGGTCGCTGTCAGACCCTTGGCGGGGAAACACGTCCGAGGAAAAGAAAAATCGATTTCCAACAGGCAGGTATAGAAATTTCAATCAACCCCTTTGCTAATTTCGCCTGTCGAATACTATTTAAACGCACTCTTCCTCGTCAGAGTTCTATCTATAACACGCGAACGTCACAATAGTAGAGATTATTAAACCTACGACAAATATTGTGACATTGATAATAGGAGAATAGAATAGGCGAGTCTCTAATTTCGTTGCTCAGAAATACTGTCGCGAAATGAGATATTAGAGGGATGAATTTTTCGAGGGTCCAACGTTCTGCGCTTTTAGTTTTCCCAAACAATTAGATTCTTATTAGCCGTGCCCCCCCTCCCCCCGAGAAGTCAAGCAGGGGAAGGAAGAGGTGGCAAAAAAGGGAGCCTTGTTTAATATACATTAGGGGTGAGAGTTTAGCGGACCCCACCCCGTTGTCAAGTGGCCACCATCCACGGGCTGTTTTATTGTGACACCTCCGGAGGGTGCTGCAGATTTTCCAGCGGGATGAATCGGGCTGGTGTCATCGTCCTATCCCGATTAAATGATTAAATCTGCGATCGTGTTCATTCGAGCGCTATTACCGGCGAATCTGCGTGGGAGCTGGTTTTAATTTCACCTAAACGACGAATAATTAAAGGAGCCTCGCGGGATGCCCTGATTTATATAACGGTTCGGTCTGGCTCTGTAAACAAAACTCTTACCGTTATTCGGAAACGGACACACGGTAGCGTTCCAGGGAACGCGAATGATTCAGGGTGGAAAAATGAAGCTCGGCTGGTTCATCGTGTTTGATAACGGCAGCGATTAGATAAGGCGCGAGTCGATGCTGTTTGTTCTTCAGCTGTGTGGGTAGCATCTTCGAGGCAGATGTCAATGGGATGAAACAGGAAGGAGGTGGAGACAGATTTAGTCACGAGCCTCCGTGCACATGACGCACAGATAACGAAGGAGCGGACTTTCTTACTGCACGTTTCCACGAAAATTACGAAACACCGAGCGGCGCGAAAATCCTCGGCAAATACCAGTTTATAAGTAGGTGTCGAGGCCGTCGAAGTGAACATCTCTTCAGCGCAAATCACCGCCGGCGGAGGGAAGCTCGTATATTTTTTAATGCTGCTATTAGGATCCCGCTTTTTAACTTTATCGACACCTTAATCTGGAAATAAAGGGCGTATAAATGACACGTGCGCCACCCTTCAATGGAGACGCGTGCCTTATTCGTAATGCGACCAGCCGAGGGGTGGCTCTTTTTTTCCGATCTTCGGTAATCCGTTAGTGCGACCGCATATGGTCTGCGCTACTTCGGCCACGGTGGACTGTGGTGAAGCATACGCGAACGCGGAATCCATTCTTTTTTTTAAGAATCTTGAGTAAAACACTCTTTGGAACGCGCACGTTAAGGGGTTAGTTTGGGTTAGTTTTCGAAAAAGAATTTTTTGTGGAATATCTACTGTATATTTTTTGACAACTATTAGCTTATTTGAAAAGTACATATATGCAGCAACTCTCGGTAATTTTGTTATAGAAAAATATGAAAAAATGAACGAATAACAGCAATTGTCGCGGAAGCTGTGTTGATATATCGGTGAGCAAAATATTTCGGAAACCGCTGTATCGATTGGCCTAAACTTTTGCACACTTCTTTTACATACCAAAGACTAGTAGATGAACGAAGGATTTTTTATTTTAACAACAACTATATTTTTAATTAACAAAAAAGGAACAATTCAGACAGCGAAAAAGGGTGGTTTTTGCGTTAAACGGTGGTTATTTTGTTAAAAATCAAATTCTTGAAGAAACCTTCGTTCACCGACTGAATTCAACCATATATTAACAGAATGTTTTCGAATTTTTAATTTTAGTTGAGAGCGCCTTTATCAAAAGAGCTTCTGCGAGAATGGCTGTTATTCGTTCAGTTTTTAATGTTTCTCTATAACAAAATTACTGAGAGTTGCTCCACATATGTACTTTTACAATAAGCTAATAGTTGTAAAAAAAATATGCAGTAGATATTCCACAAAAAATTCTCGAGAATCGCATTCTTTTTCGCCAGCTGACTAGGCATGATCCCTTAAAGGAAGAAACAGAGTAAGGTAATTTATGTATATGTAATTTATTCGCACCTCTCAAACGAATTGCCATCGAATCGATAAAACCACCCCGAATGCACATCGACTCGGGGTGCAGCAAAAAGTCATCAGGGGTGGGCCTTGTAGCGGTTTCCCACAGGTTTAGTAGCATACAGCTCAATTTGCGCGTGCCAGCGAATACGAATTAAGTATCAAGCGTTCTCCGTGAGATCTACTCGTGTGCTGGTGGAGCGTCAATGAAAATTCCATTCCCTTCCACGTGTCTACGCCGCGAGCGCGTCGATGAACAAAACTGAGAACAATTTAAAGCCACTATACCACTTGAGAACGTGCAAAAAATTAATATGTCTATAGACGAATTCCGTTTATCTCTGTAAAGATATAGGAGAAACGTATCCCCGAGATCCGGCGCCTGAAATCTCGAAGCGGACGAATTATAAAAATTTCTAGATACCGTGTAGGAGCGTCGCGAACGATTATGGTACCGCTAACTGTTATGGCCGTTATCTGGAATCAGCGTGGTAGCATGGAAAAGCCAAAGGGAACGGAATATGGTCGAGGACGCGGGAGAATTATCGTCGGCAGGCCGTACCATTAGAAAAGAGGCGTGTCGCCGGTTTTGCGCAGTGTCCCATGAAACGTGAACGCGTCCAAATAGGATCCCCACACTGGGGGGGGGGATTGAGCGTCGAGGAGCACGGCGACAGGGGTGGAGAGAGGACCCGAAGGGCACCCGGGTGAAATCAATTTTCGTTATCGCCGTCAACCAGCCGCTCCATATTAATCCCGTTATTAAATAGTGTTTGTTCTCCACGCGCGACTCTTACCAGACCGTCGCTAGCGCTCGCCCCCGAATTGCCGAGCTCCATCCCCGCACCAATTGTCGATGTAAAAATGAACAGGACAGAAGAAGTTTTTTCCTCACCTGATAACGCGCTCCAGGGAAGTCTATTTTTAAATTAAAGGTCGCCGAGTAGCTGTGTTTCATAGGCGTAATAAAAATCTCAGAGTTACGGGAGCCTGCGGGCAATGCAACGAAACGTTGACGTGTTTAGTTGAAACTTTAAACAGGCCTTCTATTGCATATCCTAAAATGAGGGTGAGGCGTCGTTTGGTAGCGGCCCGAGATGAGTATCGAGCAAGGACATTCGCGTACAAGAACGACGAGCGGTGGTAGTGAATTCGCTGCGAAAAGTCATTCGAACAGCGGAGGCTGCGCGAGGCACGAGTGTTCGACGCTGATAAGGGTTGCTCCGCCCTCGCAACCCCCGACCCGAGCCTCCCGCACCCCCACCTCCATGGAATCGTAGGGTCAAGTTGTCGGGAGGCTCTTGCATCGGCATGAAGTATTAATCTCGAGGATTAGCGGGACAGATAGGACGGAGATTAATTTTTAAGATGTCGGAAGACGTAAAGGATTAAAACCCTCCCTCCTCCCCCCCCCCCCCCCGCCCGGGATGCTTAATTACCGTCGTTCTGGTCACGCCACTTTTTCACCGGCAACAATCTTCCCGGAAAGCTCCGCGATATCCCCCTTTAACCGCACCCTTGTGTTTGCAACGACGAAAGAACTGAAAGATTGAAACGATTACTTGGAGTATTTTTTTCTATTAAAAAATATAAATGCTCTTTACAGTCTCCGTTTTGTAACATAGATCCCAGAGCAGTCTGTGCGCTTCGCGGTGGAAACGTTCGCTTCTAGTATAAATTAATAAGGCAAAGTTTGTGATCCATCCGCGCATCGCAAGCTACAAAAGTCTATGAAACGTGCCACATAAAGCGTCGAGCATTTTCAACGGACGCTCAGCGATTATTCAATTCCACTCGAATTTCGTACAATATCAACATCGATAGTAATAGTTGAGCAGTGGCTCGACACCGCTACCTTCGCAATCTTCCTTCCACCTTTCAGATTTGCTCGTTTACAGCAAACCTAGGGCGTCGGTCCTCGCCCCCCGCTTATCACAAACTCCCTACTGGGCCACGGCTGCCGATTAGGCCCCTTTAAACGGTCGGTCTTGCGCGCGGTAAAAATACTGTCCGTACTGTCGTCACCGTGACCAATGGTTTGTCCGCGCGATTCCGTCGACTTAAGGCTAGCTAAATATTTACACGTTTGAGCGTTATCGGCGGGCTCTCGCCGCGTGATCGGAATACTACCCTTCCGTCTTGCCGAGCAAACGTCGGCCTCAGTGAAACGCGAATACAAGGATGAGCAGCGGGACCAGTATGATGCAGATCAGGTAGATGGAGGTCCTGGGCTCGCACATCGATAGCACCACGTAATCCTCGTTCCACTGCGAGTCGTTGCCGGTCAGTGGTAATTCCAGGACAGTTCTCTGGTTGCTGAAGATCTTGAACGGCAAGGAGCACTCGGCCGTGCTGTTCTCGCAGGCGTGGACCGGGTTCGAGATGTTGTAAACGGTCTTCAGGAGGTCGAAGCGCACTCGCACGTAATTCGGCTGGATCTCGTTCTCGGAATTGAAGACGAAGAAGTAGTATCCGTTCGTGGGCACTCTGCGGGGCGAGTAACTACTGCTTATTACATGTACGAAGGGGGTCCGAGAGGCTGGTGGGATGGTTGAAGTGGCCAATCGAGAGATAAGGCGTAGCAAATGGCGAATTAATTGCGGGATGTAAAATAGATGTGTCCTGAGGAGCACAAGAGGCTTTCATATCTCCGAAGATGTATCTATGCGATCGTGTTTGCTTTTTAAATAATTAAAGGCTTATCTGCCTTATCTCGTCGAGGGTACATAAACGTCCATAAATGTACCTGTACGTAACCGTATTGGCGAACGAAGCGGCGGAATGCTCGCTCTCGTGACTCGGCGTGCAATGATGGTGCGGCGTCAAAGGTAAATTCAAGATCAGACCTTTGCAATCGAGGAGCCGCTCCTCGGAGCTGCTGAACGAGCTCCAGAACTCGGAGTTGCTCCTGTCGTTCAGCAACGTCTCGTTAACGGTGCCCCTGTCGTCGGCGATGCCATCTGAGTGCAACATATCCTGATGTACGAGCAGAAATTGTACAGTAAAAACGGAAACAATTCAGCAAAACATGAATCGTGGCTATGATCTCTATATGAAGTTTAGAGGACCTACGAGGAGTCTATATAAAGCGCGATAGTTCCCTTCTCTCAAACCTACGCGATTCCTTACTGATCCCTTTCTACGCGACGAAAGTTGCGATCCATCTCTCTTATTTTTCAGGCGAGAGCGCCTCGAGTAAATATTAACGCCGCCACGAAAATACCACGATAAGAAAATTACGCGCGCGCGAACTGCAGACGATAAACAGCGCAGCGTTATGTGATTTAATAATCCTGAATAAGGACAATATAAGTAATCCGGCGCGTCTATCTGAGCGATAAATGCCTGATTACGATCTACTAAATTGGACTCTTATCGCCGACGTATTTGACGTCGAGATATTGACGGAATCGAGACAGCTCTGAGCAAACCTAAATCATCTGACAGAATCAAAGCTCGTCTGAGATGAAATCAAGCAGCAGGCAGCCCTCTTTGCGGTTGCCTCACTGCTTGCTTCGACGAATTATCGAGGAGATTCTCGATATCTCGCGGCTTAATTTACTTCCGAGTCCTTCCGTGTTGCTAATCTTGCGTTTAATCGCGAGGCGAGTGATTAAGGAAGACGCCGTTAAAGATACTGCGTAATTAATGGTGGACGTTCGAATTTAACTGAAAGGAATGTCGATTAGTTTACCTCTTCAACGGCGGCATCGTCGTCCTCGTCTTCCTCGGTCAGCTCCTTGTGGAGAGGGGACGACAGAATCAAATCCCTCCGCCTCCTTCTCTTCTCCGCGTCGGAAAGATTCCGGTCGTTCATCGTTTCGTTCACGACCCGCCGCAACGCTTCCCCTTCGGGGAAGCCTTTCTTCTCCACCTCGTCCATGAGCTTCTTCAGTATCTTCTTGCCGCGGAGGCCCAACGAATTAATCTTATCCAGAACCTCGCGGAACACCTCCGCCGACGTGGGCCCCGTACTTCCCGAATTCTCCTGCGGCCGCGTCTTCTCATCCAGCGACTTGCCGCGCTCTTCAGATCCCTCCTTCGACCTGGCGCTCTGACTCTCAAACGTTTCCTCGGAAGTCTCCGTCGCTTTATCGTAAACGAGCGTGCTCTTTAATTTCTGATCGACGCCGGGAGCGTATTGACCGGGCGGTTTAACGATATTAGCCGTGTCCACGAAGGTGCCCTCGTAGCGGTGATGGGGATTCTCTTTCTGCATCTTCTTCGTGTCGAGGGTCTTGACGAACAGCTCGGTGAGAATGGCCCTCATAGCTTTGGCGTCCAGCTCGTGGCTGTTGTAGTGATGCGGCATGGCATTCGACAACTGGCTCGAGCTGTTCTGAGGAAGAGCGTGGTCTTCGTGGTGGAACTGTATCCCGTGCTGCGCTCTCTTCATCTTCTCCGGGTCGTTGCTCGGGCTCTCGTTCTGCGTGAAATTTGTAAATCTAAGCGATTTCCTCGGAAAGGAGACACCCCTATAAATATCGCGATTATTAACTGTAGGATCACGCTGTACCTCGAGTGTATCGTTAACTACGAGAAATCCAGTCTCTTTAGCGACCTCGAGGAGTTCCTCCAACTCCTCGCTGCTATCGTCCCCGATGAACGCACATTCGTGAAGATGTTTGTGCCCATGAATGATCGTTAGCGAAGCTCCGGGCCATCTACCATAAAATCCACACCCCTTAACATCATCTCCAATTATTTCCTTTAATCTTCCTCCTCTAACTACTTAGACCCTTTACCTGACGCATGTGGAAACGGTGACGCTGCTACCGCGGAGAAGATAGAACCCCCAATACTCCTTCATATCGTCCTCCAGGATCAAGTGTCGGGTCATCGAGATTGGCTGGACCTCGCTCCTGACTTTCGGCTCGTCGCTCATCAGGTAGGCATTAAAAGTCGTGTTTGCTTTGATCACTTGGCTCTGTAGAGGGGCAATTATTTATACTTGAATCTTTCAGTTTTCGGAGCTGGCCGAGTGTAATACGCAGCGACTGGAATGGAGATGGGGAGCCACTTACCTGGCACCAAGTTGTTGACACTTTCGCGTTGATAAGCCTCTGATCGGAGACGGTTAAAGGGTACAATTGCTCGGAATAAACGCGATATCGCAAGTACATCGGCCCCGCTACCAATACGGCCGGGAGAAACATCCCGAGCAAACATAATCGCAACAGCCTCAGCGGCACCTTGTACTGAGACCTACGAGGCTGCCACTCTCTTCGGCGAACACCATCCTCTACGGATTGCAAAATCTTTATGAAAAATCTTCCTCCCAGCACACATCCCATACGAATATTTGCAGAAAGTGAGTTTCGCGAATTTTTTTTTAACACGGATGAACAGAGTAGATGTTTCTAGCATTTTAATTGAAAAATTTCAAGCTTCTCGCGCCAAAATTGATTAATCATTGATGCCTCGCCACTGGAATTGTGAAATGGCGGGGAAAATGGAAAAATTTCGGCCCTTACTTTTGGCCGAAAATAAACCAACCGAAGGTTTTCTTAGTTTTCATGAACTTACATTGGCGATGACTTAGGAAAATAAGAAAAAAGTCTAAAATTGTCGAAATTATGGGACTTTAAAGGAGAAGTTACTGTGTTGAGGACCCAAGTTTCGATGTTTTTATACAAAAATGTGGTTTAATTTTACTTTTTAATATTTTTTTAGTTCATCGTCGATGTTGGTTGTTATTTAATTAAAAAACGCTTTTTGGTAAAATTGCAGTTGCGTTGTCGCGGTGGGGGGACGACCTTAAGTATTACTATCGATTAAAGCAAAAAGGAAAATAAAAAACCTAGTTCTCCGCTTAAGAAAGAAGCACGAATAATTATCACCCTTAAAAGCGAGAACACTCAGCTAGTAGATTCGCTCCATTGTAATTGAGCCGTATGTACTTCATTATCGCGGCATACAAAAGGAAAAGGAATTTATCGCTTGCACCGCAGCTTCGAAGCTTAAATACTAGGATTCCCTGCCATTTACCCAGAAAACCTTAAGCTAGTTTAAACACCTCTGATTGCTTCGATTACTAAGGTAAACTGATGGGAGATAGCAATCGACGGGGAAATACCTCTGATATTATTTGTCCTCGTAAATTAATCTAAAGGTTAATAAACATTTAATGTAAACGGTGTTTACTCGTTTATTCATTAAATTACAAGCATCCACCCACGCAGTCACTGTTACATCGAAATATATCGTACAGAGTTATACGTCCATCGTTTATACTTATTTATTTCAGTCACGCCGCGACCAGGTACAATATTCCATCTACGTTTATTCATTACCGCGCGAATCAGAACGTTCCGGTCATCCGCCGTACAGTCGCGTGGGTTTGAAAGATCCATGGCGCGATCTATAAAAATCTATACGAAAATTCGAAAGGTGCAAGTCCCGCGGATATCGCACTCAGCTCCTCTCGTAACTCACGCCGTGAATGAAGTACCCTGTCCTACTTTATCAAGCATCGCCACGATAGTCGATCGAAAACGATAGATCAACGTGTCTCGTATCACTTCGATCCGAGAACGCGATATCCTTGCATGCCGTTACGCACGCGGCCACCGTCCGTGGAAAACAATGGAAAGTTCCGCGAACATCCTTTGGGAACAAAGCTTTTTCTCCGCGCCACGCACGACCGGGCACTCGACACCTCGATTAAGTACGCCGTTATCGCGCTTACACCTGTCCGGTGTAATAGAAGAAGCGTGTTTCCAACCGCGGATAAGTTAGCGATTAATCAAGGATGACGAGTGCCCCCCCGTCGTTGAATTTCGGACAAACAAAAATATCCTCGGGAGCAGTGGTGCGAAGAAATGTAACGCGATCGTTCCGGGAAAGTAATCGACTTGATTCGATTGGCGACGCTCGTACTAGACGGCGAAGAATTACGACGTTAAAAATGCTCCGACAGATAAGCTAAAGCCTGGATCTTCCAATCGCCCGCCAAGTGATCGCGCTCGTCGTGTTCCGTGAACCCGCGTTTTATGAATAAGAGGGCATCGCCTTCGTCGATCACCTTTGTACCAAATGAAAGCGATAACCCTCACCTACAGCACCGCCGCGGCGTATATTGTCCCCGTCGAGTCTCGCACGTACAGCCACGCGCGCGAGATACGCGCGTGTATACAAACAGTGTGCATATTCATATCGGCAATCGTTCTTCTATCTGTTCACATAATCTGTCTGATCTACTAATCTGCTTATTTCGGATGGTCCGATAATCGGTGGAATAAAACTGATATGCCTTTCTAACTAAATAAACAAACTTTCTGTAGGTATCGTTCGAAAATTCAAATCGCAGAAATCACGAGATTTCTTGCATCGATGGGAATGTCAGAAACGGTGCTCGCTTCGCTTTCCTTCGTATCAATTTTAATTAAAACGTTTACGTATAATTGTCTCTCGGTTGCCCCCGCGCGTGTACAGGGTGAGTCAAAATTCGTGACGTGAACTTTGGACGCTCGCGTTACTCGTCAAAATGAACCGACAAGAGTGTTGGTAAATATTCAGCCGAAAACCGACTCTCATCGAGTGATATTCCTATTACGTCATCGTTATTAGTAACGAATCAGTCTTCTCTGTGCATTAATTATTAGTGTTTTGACGTTAAACGCTTCTAACTGCTCGAGAAATAAAGGAAGAAGCTGATGTTTTTGGGTCCGCGCGATCATCAGTAAATATACATGTGGACTGGTGTATTCCGATGAATGGAAGGCATACCGAACAGTTCGTCGATGTAACATCACACTTATAACGTGGACATACGTAGTTGACTTTCAGGCCCATGCGCGTCAAGTCCTTTATCTTGACAGGCGCAGGTGCCAAGTTCGTGTCGATAAATTCGTGAACACCCTGTATGCATTTGTAACGACCCTTATATAGGTACAGAGAGATAGGGATTTAAAAATAAAACTTGTTCTATCTCGTGGAGGGAGAATATACATTGCTGCTATTACGATTAAATGAGCTACATTAAAGAAGAATATGCGATTGAAGAATGAATGTGCCATATTCAGTTTCAAAGGGCGATACGTCCCTTCGCTGCTTACGACTGCTTAAATAAATACTGCCGTTGCGTAATTAGTTAATTCGCTTATGGATGCTAATACGATTTTGATGGGCCTTAGACCTTCGCCACGCGATCGCTGTACGCGTGCGTACTGCGCGCTCATATTTATGTCGCGCACATTCAACTTCCCTACCCGATTGAAGAAAACGGGTGAAGAAGTTACTAGTGCATATTTAATTTACTGCCGCGCTCGTATAGTAAATCCGTTTACAGGGGGAACTTGTATACCGATACGTGAATCGAGGCGAGCTAATTTCAATCCCGCGAATAACAACCATAACCGGGCGGTTACATTTCCAAAATTATTGATAAGAATGTGAAAACACAAAGCATACCGAGTACATCTAGCTTTAATGGCGTCGTTGGCATTCTTCCTCTAGAAGCGCGGCATAAAACACTCTCAGGATCACTTTCTCCGCACGTGGATAGTGTTGAAAATAAATAAATATATAATACGCACGAACACAAGCTAAGTATATCGATAGTCCGTCGATAAAACTGTAAAATGTACTGTTTACGAAAACATGGCAATACGTATTTCTTCTCACTTTGTAGTAAACTGTCTGGAGTGCTTGCCACTCTCAAATTAGTTTCTCTTTTGTTTTATTGTTCCTGAACTCAGAAGTCTTTTAAAGTTAGAATTATATTAATAGATATTATTAACGAAGTGAGACGGGACAATTAATTCGGGTTTACTTGGTATCGCGAAGTTACGTAAATACGCGATGCGTATCGTGCGCCGTCAACAGATCGACTGAATCAGTGGAAGAGCATGCCGTGCTTTGTATCAGCGCCTTATCAACTTTTACTGTGTCCGGGATAAGCTACGATCTATAGGTCTATTTGCAGAGAATCGTGGCACTACCGTTGGCCTCCTTCATCATCAAAATATTAAAGTTATCTGTTAAACTATAGTAAACAACCATGCGGCACCGAAGGCACGTATCTAGATGTTTCTTCGTCGCTGGCACCAAAATGCTATCTCGCATCATCCCGTCGCTTCGCCGTGTGTATATATAAAAGTGTGTCATCTACGCGAGAAATGAAGAGTAAAGCTGCAAACTGCAAAAGCGTTAACACACACAATGCACTTACCGTGGCGCGAATTTTTATAGAAAAAGAAATGTATTTTATGCAATACACGTACTATGTATAATTCTGTACAGCGCGCAAGCAATGTAAAAAACTCGCTATTGCTTGCAGGTTATATAACTTATATTATTATCTTGTATAACGGGTTATTTGCGATGTGAATCACCTCGCCTACTTTTATCGTCCTTCGATTTCTGCGACTTTTCTCCCCGTCGCCGTTTATTCAGCGGATTCCGGGGATCGTAGATCTCGAACCAATCGTCTTCTTTCGTGCTCGCGTCTTTGGCAAGCACGGGTACCTTCTCTTCGCACTGCAACGAATGCACCATCCAAGATTCATCGGAAGGATCGAAATCCTCTTCTCTGCCGCTCAGTTTCTTCGGCGGACTTGGCGATCTTTCTCCTCTGGTCTCCTTAGCGGTTTGAAGCTTGGATTTAAATTTCTTCAGCAGGTCCATCGTAAAATCTTCGCGGCTTTTACCCTTCTTCGGGATCTTCGACTTCGCTTCTTTGTATCTCTCTTGCGTCTCGATGTAGACTTTCATGATCTCTGTCTTCTTCTCCTTCCTTTCTTCCTGACCCTGTTTCAATTTCTCATCCGCCTCCTTTGCTTTCTTCTCGTTCCTAACGTCGCGTTTCAGATCTCGAATCTCCTTCCTGATTTCTTCCCTGGATAAAAATTCATCGTAAGCATTTCGTTATTATCATCTGGAAAGTATTAATAAAGGATACAAACGCTTTCTTTTTACGTTCCTCTTCTCTGTCTTTCCCGAGATAGTACTCGTCTTCCTGCACATCGTTGTCATCTTCAGCGTCATCCACCTTGTAGTTTTCTGTCTTCTTCGCCTCTTTCTTCGTATCTCTTAATTTATTCTTAATCCTTTCTTTCATTTCTCTAGGGGTGCAGTATCTTAATTAGAAATACATCCTTCCAAATGAAAACGAATTGAATACAATATACTTACTCCTTCTCCTTTTGTGTAGTTTCCGATTCTCCCGGAGTTTTTACTTCTTCGTCGCTTTCCCAATCGCTGCCACCATCTTCCTTCCTCTTCTTACTCGGAGGCTCGGCCGATTCAACGGCCGATTGAGCGCTTAATTTTGGATCGGATAAATGATCGTGCGCCGACTTCCCTTTCCCACTAAATTGTTTATTTAATATCGCAGACTCCTCCTCGTCCTCCTCTGCCTCTTCCCCGAAAGATAGAAGGTTAAAATTTCTGCAAGAAGATATTTCACAATGAAAGACATTATCGCAAAAGCAAATACCATAAATATCTGTTCGTCTTACTTTACTCCTGTCTTTTTAGTTTTTGTACTATCCCTTACTTCTTCACTTCTCGATGGCGTTGTTCTCAGCACAATATCGGAGAAAGGATTATTCAATGTTTCTGTTTTTAAAATCTTTGGAGGGTAAAGTGGTCTATCGTTCTGAAAAGAGGGGAACATTGTAATGCATTCTTATAGCTTTTCGCAGCTGTTTACGTTAAAGTAATAAAGTTACTTCGTTGACGAGTGCTTCTTCAAGTTTAAGCATATTATATACAGTTTCCCCGGTGACTTTGCCAAAGATCGTATGTTTATTCTGTAACTCTGGTGCGGCGCCCAGAGTAAAGAAAAACTGAGAACCATTGTCGTCTTTCCCAGCATTGGCCATGGCCAGTAAACCTCGTCGGCAGAAGCGTAATCTTGTGTGAAATTCATCCTAAGACATATCCAATCGTCAGTTATCATTTGGTAATAGCGAAAGCAATTTCAATTCGAAATTCTATAAACATACTTTAAATGGATGCCCATAAATACTTTCGCCACCTTCGCCTGTACCAGTTGGATCCCCACCTTGTGCTATAAACCCTTTAATAATTCTATGAAATATGGTATCGTCGTAATACCCTTCCATGCACAATTGTATGAAGTTCCTACAAGCTTTAGGGGCTTCTTTTGTCCATAGCTCCAAATCTATATCGCCAACTGTTGTCTTCATCACCACCTGTGTTTAACGAAGAAATTAATGTTCGTTGCATTAGGTGAAATATATTGAAGGGATGTCGATCGCATTGTTATACATGGATTGATAAAAGAGTAAAATCGTATTGTAACTGTCTGAAATTGTAGGTTATGGCACTGATAATAAATAGAATGTATTAAAATGACTTTAATTAATACTCACTTTACCAGTGGTGGGTGGCTCTTGTATATAAATATTGCTCATGTTTGCAGATGTTTATTAACAACACGGGAAAACTATCTCTCAAAAGAAACACTCCATGTTACACCTTCCACCGCTCTTTTGACACAAGTCAATAATTCTTACACATCGAAAATCAAATAATTTAACCTCAGTAGGTGATTGATGTGGTGGAATTAGCATTATGAAATAATCTGCAATGAAAAAGAAATTGCCAAGGTAGTAGATTCGTTTTAAACGATTTTATTCATTTTACTATTATGTTATTTTATGACCGTGTTAAAAAAACTTATAAAAGCTATAGCTTTTTCATAAGATAAAAAAGTATATATAATCACGTATCCTAAAATCTGAAACTTAATTGTGAATGATTACGTTAAAATTTCTAGTTGGAGGAGCTAAATTTTTCGTATATTTTGTTGAAATTAAAATCTATTTCAAACTATTAGGTTAAAGTTTTTTAAGTTAAATACTATTTTAATTCATTTTCTAAAATTTTCTAATTGGAGGACCTAAATTTTTAAAAAATTTTGTTGAAATTAACTTCTATTTTAATTGATTACGTTAAATTGTTTGCAAATTTTGTTGAAGTTAAATACAGTACATACGTTATATTATAATTAAACTTCTATTTGTAAAATTATATTGTACACGTAAGTATATTTAAATTGTATACATATTTAGAAAATAAAACCAATTCTAAGTATACCGAGCATGAATTAGAACAATACTGAAATATTGATAAAACATTGCGTATCCATGATAATGGGAAACAGAAGTGAAGATGTGTTTAATAGTTTCATGTTGGATCTGAGAGATCCCACTCAAATAAAGTCCATAGTTTCTGTGTTGCAAATATTTACAACAAGTTAGTGCGAGAACAGTTTGTATTTAATATCTTATTATACATAAAGCTTTAGACTTTGCCTAATTGTGGAGTAAGATAACAATACCAAGTAATATACAATCAACGCGAAGTCTTTCGCTTTTAAAAAATTTAATTAACATTTTCTATTTATGAGAACTTCTTTTATCAATACTCATTTGCAAAGAACACAGATATAAATATGATAAACAGTTGCGATAGTTCAAGTACTCCAATACGTCATCACAACTCGACGCATAATGAAATGAAAATGTGTTTAAAACATATCCGCTTTAAAGAATTTCCTATTGAATGGGAGAAGAATATTTCAGATTCGGTATCAAAAAAATATAGAAAAAAGTACTCTTTGCTGATACAATCGATGTTTGAAGAAGCAAGAGATATGTATATTAAAGACATGCATTATTTTACAATGAAAGTTGTGTTATCTTTGCCGAAAGAAGAGGAAGATTCTCTTTCCATAGTAAATCATAAAAATTCTAAAGTTCTACAACAGGAAAGAACTAACAATTATAATCTATTTCTGAAACATCGTAAATTACTATCAAAAAAGTACTTTCTCTCTCTACAACCAATAAGAGTCATCATAAATACAGCGCAACTAAAACTTCCAACAGTTATTTGCAACTTCAATCAATATTATCAGTTGGGACTTATGTCATTAGATAATTTTCAAAATTTAGTTGGCAATGATATCAAAAAAGGATCCTCGGCTATAACGAATCAGTTTTATACTGAGACGTCTAAAGCTGTAGCTGGAATGAAAGTTTTAAAACATATCGGCGCAAGGAAATTACCACATGTTATGCAGTGCGTAACGAATGTTTTTGTACAACAAATATTAAATTTTATGATAAAGTCTATCGATCACATATTGCAAATTATGAGCAATGGATATTACTGCCCACAAATTAAGTTGCAGCTTATTTTTCAAGACAACCAGCTCTGTGTTAGCCCTAGCATAAAAGAAGTGTACGAGATGTATCACAGCATAATTGACGATATTGGCATCATTGCCCAAGATCTGATACCCTTCGAAGAATGGCTGAATATCAAAACTCGTTTCAAGCACATTAAAGTAAGATTACCAGACTGGTATATCAAAGAATCCCACGACAAATTGCGATCTATATTATGTAATTTGTATCAACCAATAAACAAGCATATGATGGATATCACAGAAGAGTTTTATCCCATCTGTGCGCTAGGTATGAGAAAACGGATATTATCGTTGGCTTTGGGGAAAGTAAATTTCGATTCGTACCTCAAGCAGATACAGAAATACAAGATGTATCTACTAAAAGCGAGTGGGATAGTAGGGAATACGTATTATTCGGTAGGAAAATTAGAACAGAACAGAGCAAAAGAAAGTTTAAAGAAAGAATCATACGATATCGTAAGTGCTTTTTTAATTAAACTTGTTACTTATCATCAACAATTCAATTTGTCCATTTGTTCAGAATTCGAGCATTTAAAAGCGAGAGCATTAAACGTATCGAAAGATGCGAAATCTCTGATTGATTTAACTGAATATATCTCGTACGCGTCGAGTGTATTGATAAAAGAATTAGAGTGTAAAATTCAAAATTCTATTAACATGTTAACTATGTTACTAGAAATCACAGTTTTGTCCGAGGAACATATGAAGCTGAATCAGAGAACCATTAACTGGTTACATGAAATTGAACCTGTATTTAGAGAGAATAATACACTGTGCGAGGCAATGAAAAATGAATTAGAAGAGGATATGCAGAGAAGAATGAATAACTTGAATTCTGACGTAGGGAGTATTATTCCTCAACTCGATGTTCTAGATCGCATGAACGATATTAACAGAATCGCAGAATATGTAGAATATTATAAAGATCTTCTCAAACAAGTAAATAATATCAACAGCGAGATGCAACGAATTAATGAAGAAGAACAATTATTTAAATTTCCTGAAACTGAATTTCCTAAAGTGATTGAATTACGGGAAATAATTCTACCATTTTATGATCTTCTTTACGTTATTTACCAATGGCAAAAAGACAATGCTATCTGGTTGGACGGTCCGTTTGAATGGCTAGATGCCGATGTTATAGAAAGGAAAACATTGAATTATTATGAGAAAATTACAGAAACGAGCAAAGTATTTAAGACGAAAATTAAGATGGATCTAACTTCGAGCAAATGTTTCAAATTTTCTGGAATCGCGGATGATCCGGATCCAATGCAACAACCTGCCCCGTTGAAACTATGTTGGCAAGCCGTTAATAGTATAAATGATTTTATAAATTATTTGCCATTAGTGACGTGTATGTGTAATCCAGCTCTTCAAAAACGCCATTGGAAGGAAATGTCTCTAATATGCGACTTTGATCTCACGCCTAATGCTGGGACTAGTTTAAGAAAAATTATTTCGTTCGATCTAATGGGCGATATTGAGAAATATGAAGCCATCAGTATAAGCGCTAATAGAGAGTTAAGGTTGCAACAGAAACTGTCTAAAATGATCGAGGAATGGGATAAAGTTTCTTTAGACATAAGTTTCGATGAAAAATGTAGCATGAATGTATTTTCCAATTTAAACGAAATAGAAGTACTCCTCGAAGATCATTTTACAATAATCGAAGAAATGAAGACTTCAAGTTTTGTCAAACCAATAATTTCAAAGATAACAGATTTCTTTACGTCTCTTGTTACAATTCAAAGAATTATTAATCAATGGAATTACATTCAGGTGTTGATTCTTTCGTTAGATTCCACTTTCTCTTACGCTTACATAGAAACATATTTGCCCGAAGAATCGACTTTGTACGGAAAAGTAAAAGAAGTTTTAGCAAACATTCAGACTAAACTATGCGAAGCACCTACTTTCATAGAAATTAATAATTCATTGATTTTAGAATCTTTATGCGATAGTAGCAAAAAACTTGAGGAAATAAATCACGGGGTGAAAAATTACATCGAAGCTAAGAGATTATGTTTTCCTAGATTCTTTTTTCTGTCTGATAAAGAAATTCAGAATATTTTATTCGAATCGAATAATTTGGAGAAGCTGCATGTACCACTGAACAAATGTTTCGAGGGCATAGAAAAAGTGAGGATTAACGAAGAGAAGTGTATCTGTTCCATTATTGGTAACTACGGAGAAGAATTGCATTTAGAAAATTATATTAATATTGTTTCTAATCCCGAAGAACAGTGGTTGATAAGCTTAGAAAGTGAAATAAATACTGTAATAACAAAAAATATTTTCCAATGTCGGTACGAATTTAGCGACACATTTAAGTACAATAACATTGAAAATTTTCCAAGTATGGTAGTTATTTGTATATTTCAACTTCACTGGTCTTCCGCGGTGCACAATTGTTTCGTGCCATTTAACTCGGAAGCATTAAAATCGGTGTACATGGAATACGTCAATCGCTTGACTTGTTTAATTAATGAGATGAAAGGTTCTTCAACAAAGAGGCACAGAGACGTGTTGACATCATTAATTATCATAGTAGCTAATCAAAGAGATGTTATCAAACTACTATTGGAAAAAAGTGTCACTCGATCTACAGACTTCGAGTGGGCTGCACAATTACGATACTATTTAGAAGATTATGTAAAAGTATCAATGTTCGATGCAACTATAAAGTATGGATGCGAATATAATTATTATAAACAACATATAATCAATACTACTCTAACGGATAGATGTTTTCATACTCTAATGCAAGCATATAAATATCATTTATATGGGGCTGTTAGAGGACAATGTGTTACCGGAAAGACGGAGACTTTTAAAAGTCTAGCGAAGTCTATAGCAATACAGTTTCGTATCTTTAACTGTGTTGATATAGCATCGTACACTTTTCTCTGTCAGATATTTAAGGGACTCGTTTCTTGCGGAGCATGGCTCTGTTTAAAAAATTTCGATAGATTAAAGATTGAACTTGTATCCACGATTACCCAAAGCCTTGTTTGTATTTCTCAAGCAGTGGCAACAAATCAAGAAATAATAACACTCGAAGGTTCAACATTTCCCCTAAATCCAATGGGAAATATATGCATCATAACAAATCTCGGGTTATTTAAACACTGTGATTTGCCTGATAATTTAAAAATATTATTTAGGACAGTATCTATGATGTCGCCAGATATCAATAGAATTGTAGAAATCGAACTTTTCGCCGCTGGTCTATCTGACTCCAAGCTTTTAGCTTCGAAGTTAAATACACTTTACGCGATACTATCTGAACAGCTGTGGTGTAAATCATGTAACATTTTTAACATATGTTACGCAAAAGCAATCGTTAGAACTGTATCTTATTTAAAGAGGAGTTTCCCAGATGAAAACGAATCTATGCTACTTTTACGTTCATTAATCGACATCAATCTTCCTAAACTTTGCGATACAGATATACTTATTTTCAAGAATATAGTGGACAATATGTTTCCTGATATTACTTTGCTACCTCCAAATTATACAATATTTTCCCAAACCGTTGACACAGTATGCGAATCCAGATCGTTGCATGTCCACGATGCGTTTAAACTTAAAATCATACAAGCATTCGAATTAATGTACGTCCATCGAGCTTTAATCCTCTTTGGCGATCCACTTGTGGGAAAAACAGAAATTCTGTACGTCCTCGTAGATGTTTTAGCAGCCTTACACAAGCAAGGCGTTGAATTTGGCGTTAATATAAAACTGGAGACCGTAGTACCAGGAGCATCTAACGCTAATCAACTTTTCGGTCGTTTTGCCGATGAATCAAGAATTTGGAAGGACGGAATATGTTCCAAAGTATTTCGTTCGTTCCTAGAAAATGATTATTTCGGCAGAAAATGGATAGCATTCGATGGACCATTGAATGGCGTATGGGTCGAAAGTTTATACACAGTTCTTGATACGAACAGGGCACTGCATTTAGCATCGGGCGAGAAAATTACCGTGATGGATTCGGTGTCTATTATTTTTGAAACGATGAGCGCGGTAGAGGCTTCCCCTGCTATTCTATCAAGATGTGGCATGATTTACATCGAATCCAGTTCCATTGATTGGAGGCCATACGTTAAAACACAGATTTCTAAATCCGATATCTATAATGGATACGAAGAGGCGGTGTATTTGTTACTGAATTGGGCGATAGACCCTTCCCTAGAGTTCGTACGAAAGCATTGCACTTTGACTTTAGCTGTCGGAGAATTGCATCGCGTCGTGTCAACAGCACAGTTGCTGGAAATATATTTAAAGGATGCTCAAGCAGAGAATTCTAACGAAACGAGAAAAACAAACAACTTTATGATATGGATACAAGCTGCACTTATATCATCTATTATATGGGGATTGGGAGGAAATCTGGACATGGGCTCTCGTGTTAAATTTAATTCTTTTTGCGCATCGCTTTGGAGCGGTGCAAATAAAGAGCATCCGAAACCAGAGATAGTACAGAATTTTGAAGTTACGTTGCCTAACGAAGGTCTAATAGAAGATAACTTTTACATCTTCAAAGGTACTGGGAATTGGAAGTATTGGGGCGATTTGTTGAAAAGTGAGAAAGTGCTAGAAATCCCCGATTGCAATGATGTTTTCGTGCCGACAATTAATACCATGAAATACAACCACGTGCTTTTAAAGCATGTTAAATACAAAAAGCCTTTCCTTCTCTGCGGAGACGTGTCTGTTGGGAAAACTTATTTAATAAACAATTTCCTGAGGAATACATTACTGGAAGAAACCTATTTGATCAACTTATTTAGTTTCACTTTCTTAAGTACTGTTACGAAAACGCAGGAGTTATTGCTTTCGAAATTGAATAAACTAAGAAGGGGACATTACGGCCCACCGAAAAACCGATTTGGCATTTGTTTTATAGATGATCTTAATATAGAAACGAATGAGTATAAATCAGAAGTAAATGGTATTTTAGAATTCCTTCGGCAATATCATAGTCACGGTTACCTCTACGATACTACTGAACCCGAACGAATTTTTATTCACGACATCATGTTCTCGCTTGCAATTATAGTAAATGCTAAAACCAAGATGAGCCCTAGATTTTTAAGATACTTCAGTATATACACCATGGACACCCCCGCGGTGGATACATTGTTCAGAATATTTTCAAACGTACTTCTCTCCAATTTAAAAAGGAACTCATTTGCCGCAGATGTTTTAAATACTGTAACTAGTATAACTAATGCCACGATTGATATTTACAATTCTCTAATTAAAACGCTGCGACCGATACCTGCCAAATTTCAGTACCAATTCAGTATAAGAGACGTGAGCAAAGTGATCAATGGGTGTAGTCTCCTTCAAAAAGAATCGCTAGAAACTAAAGTTACTTTCATTCGCCTTTGGGCGCACGAAGTGTGGCGCGTTTTCGGTGATCGGATATTAGATAACGATGACAAAGACTGGCTTTTCTCTCAAATTAGAGAGACCACCAAACATCGCTTTAAAGATTCATTTGAAACGGCTTTCGATTACTTGCCAAAATTTGATAAAAATCAAATAACAAGGAGTAGCTTTAACGACTTAATGTTCGGCAACTTCATGGATGCGAATAAAAATGGGAGCAAAAGATACGAAGAAATAAATTCTACGGAGAAACTGAGGAGTAAAATTTGTTTGTATTTAAAGGAGTACAACGATGATTTTAAGAAACAAATCGAGATAGTTGTATCGCGGTATGTACTGGAATGTTTGATTAAAGTTTCAAGGATTTTAGCCACGCCAGGAGGTAATTTATTGATGGTTTCTAGCATAGGGTCTGGTAGAAAATCTATAACAAGCCTTGCCGCATATATACAAGAACAAGAATTATTCGAACCGTCTGTATATTCTTACTGCGACTCGAATATATGGAGAAACGATTTAAAAGCAATTCTACGAAGGTGCGGCGGATTGGGAAAAAGTCACATACTCTTTGTAAAGGATAAACAAATGACGGATAAATTGCTTCGTGATATTAGTAGCTTATTAGCCAGCGGTGAAGTCCCCGATTTATTTTCCATTAACGAGAGGCACGATATCATTCAAACGGTACGCCTGCGTGCCCAAGATGGCAATAGAAATGTAGAAATAAGTATGCGTTCCGTAATGAACTACTTTCTGGAACAATGCAGAAATAAGCTGCATATCGTTATATCTTTTAATTCGACAAATAAAGCGCTTAGATCGTATTTACACACCTACCCAGAATTAGCGAAGTACTGTACAATAAATTGCTACGAAACCTGGCCAACAGACGCACTTACGCAAATTGGCTCAAAGTACATCGAAGATATTAACGTTGACGAGAATATAAAAATAGATATTATAAAAGCTTGTATAAAATTATATAACAATGCGCAAGAGATAAGTGGTGAATATTATAAGGAGACCGGCAGAACAATTTACATCACGTTATCTGGATTTCTGCACATGCTAGGATTATATACTTATCTTTTACCAAAACAACAGAAAGACGTCGTCGCGAGAAGGAACAGATATTTAGCAGGTTTGGGGAAGCTAAAGTTAGCAGCGGAACAAGTTGAGAAGATGAAGGCGACGTTGACAATGCTGAAACCGCAATTAGAATTGTCCGCCCAGCAAACTATCGTTACTATGAAGGAAGTGGAAAACGAAAATATCACCGTGGAACGGGCGACTGTTCTTGTGCAGAAAGAAGAAGAGGTAGCCAATAAGAAGGCAGAGATTGCTGGAAGATTGAAGATGGAGTGCGAAGCTGATCTCGCTGTAGCGATTCCGATTCTGGAAGATGCCGTTGGCGCGTTAAACACATTGAAGCCTACAGACATCACACTTGTGAAGGCTATGAAAAATCCTCCCGATACTGTCAAGCTGGTAATGGCCGCAGTTTGCGTTATGCTGGATGTACCACCGGATAGATCCGTCGATCCAGTCACTGGTAAAAAATACACTGACTACTGGAGCCCGAGCAAACGCGTCTTAGGCGACATGAACTTCCTGCAGAATTTGAAAGACTACGATAAAGATAATATCCCACCCAATATCATGCAAATTATCAAGAACACATACGTGGCGGACAAGAACTTTAAACCGCATATCGTTGCCAAAGCATCGAGCGCCGCTGAAGGGCTTTGCAAGTGGGTACGCGCGATGGTATCTTACGACGAAGTTGCAAAGGCAGTCGCACCCAAGAAAGGGAAATTATTAATCGCGCAAAGAGAGTGCAACGAAGCTGAAGCTTTCTTAACCGAGAAACGCAGAACGCTCTCTGCGTTAAATGCGAAACTTGCGGCACTGAATAGCAGCCTTCAAGAGACATTACAGCAGAAACTGAAACTGGAGAAAGAAGTAGATAACTGTAGTAACAAGCTGAATAAAGCCGAGAATTTAATAGCAAGTTTAGGGAGTGAAAAGAAACGCTGGATGCAATGCGCTGAAAATCTGGAAAGAAATTATAACAATCTGGTCGGGGACATGATAATATCATGCGGAATAATAAGCTACGCGGCATCGTATAATGCTACGTTTCGTTACATACTTTTAGACAATTGGAAACGATACATGAGGGACTTAAAACTGTCATTTACTACAGGCTACGATATAAAAGACGTACTTGGTGAAGAAAATGAAATAAATCATTGGTACTCTTGTGGATTACCTAGAAATGATTTCTCAGTTGAAAATGTTATTATTATGAATAATTCTCGACTGTGGTGCTTATTTATTGATTCGCATAATCAGGCGAATCAATGGATCAAAACAATTGAAAAGAAGAATGATCTCGAAGTTATCAGACTCACTGATTCTGATTATGTATCAACGATTCAACGTAATATTGAAAATGGTAATCCAGTATTAATCGAGAACGTGGGCGATGAGCTAGAAATATTATTGGATCCTTTTCTGTCGAGAAGACTTTATAACGACGAAGGAGTTTCGTATTTGGACACTGGTTACAATGTTATAAAATATTCGCCTGATTTTCGACTATATGTTACAACAAGATTATCTAATCCTCGATATCCATGCGCAGCATTTAATAAAGTCACGGTAATTGACTTTTCTATTCCGAACGAAGCCCTTCAAGATAGACTTCTCGATCTTGTCGTCGCCAAGGAGAAACCAGAACTTCAAGAAAAATTCAACGTTCTGCTTATAGAAGATACTAATAATAAGAAAATATTAAAACAACAAGAAGATAACATTTTACGTACCCTGTCTGCAACAAGTATAAACATCCTGGAAGATGAGAGCGCAATACGAATTTTAGATTCATCAAAGAATCTTTCTTTAAACGTCACTAAGAAACAAGAAGTAGCAAAAATATTGTCCTTGGAGATCAGTAAATTTCGAGATGCTTATAAACAATTTGTTAAATATTGCGTAGATTTGTTCAATACGCTTGATGCTCTGTCATGCTTGAATCACATGTATTGCTTCTCTTTCGCATGGTTCATGCAACTGTACATTAGATCGATCGAAACTTCAAATAGAAGTACCATCCTCGAAAGGCGATTAGGATTTCTGAAGTCTTCGTTTACTCAAAGCCTTCACGTGAGCATTTGTAGATCGTTATTAGAAGGGCACAAAATATTGTACTCTTTCTTATTGTATTCTAAGATCCTGCTAGACGATCGAGAAACCACGGAAGAAGAAATTAAATGTTTTATATCCCCAAACTTGAGTCACATTAATTCTGCTCTTAATGATATGCTTGATTGGCTACCACCTGATATTTGGGAAAATATATGTAGCCTTAGTAAAACATTGCCTGCTTTCCACGATCTTCCGGATAGTTTTAGCTGCAACGATCAAGCTTGGAAGCAATATTATAATTCAGAGCACCTTCGAAACGATTTATTGCCAGAACCTTGGATCGATAAATTATCTGTATTCCAGAAACTTATTCTTACAAAAACTCTGCGGCCGGATAAAATTATAGTAGAAATTATGCGAATGATAGAAGATATTTTTGGAAATATCCACAGTTCCTCCCCACAACTTAAAGTATCTCAATCATATACAGAATCTAGTTGTTTAACACCCCTTCTATTTATTTTACCTAGCTGTTCGTCAGTTTTATCTCTCATTTCTACATTCGCAAAGGCGAAAGGTCACTCGTCAAAGTTCGTTTCTCTATCTATGGGCGAGGGTCAGGAAGCGAAAGCTGAGCTTCTCGTGCAAGAGGCTCAAAGAAACGGAAACTGGGTGCTTCTGCAGAATTGCCACCTGGTAACTCATTGGATGATTCGGCTCGAGAGAATCTGCGAGAACTGCGATCTGTCCAATGTGTCGTTAAACTTTCGATTGTGGCTATCCAGTTATCCTACTAAAGAGTTCCCGATTAGTATTTTGCAAAACAGTATAAAAATGACACACGATTATCCTTTAAATATCAAGGAAACCTTGTTGAACATCTATCGCTCCGAACCTGTAGCGAGCAAAGAGTTTTTCGAAGGCTGTCCTGGAAAAGACAAGGTCTTTACAAAACTTCTCTTTGGCCTGTGCCTTTTCCACGCAGTTATAAGGGAAAGAAAAAACTTTGGACCGCAAGGATGGAATGTACCGTATGATTTCGATCATTCTGATCTCTGCATATCCATCAAACAAATGCAGAACTTAATAAACAGTACAGATCGCGTACCACTTGATACTCTTTTGTATTTCATTGGAGAATGCAATTATGGAGGACAAATCGTAGACGACTTTGATAATAGATATTTAAAACATTCTTTAAGCGATTATTGTAATTTGAACCTAATTGAAGATCACCGATACACATTTCCAAATGGTATAGAAGAATTGATACCTCAAAGGTGCGAATATTCTCACGTGATTAAGCACATTGAAGCTATGCCTGTAGATCTATCATCCCAAGTTTACGGGTGTAACGAAAATGGTGTCATTACTCGAAACACCATCGTAGCCAAAGAATTCTTATCGTCCCTCTCTTGCGTGAGTTCTATTGGTTTTCTGCCCAATAATCAATCATCTCACGATCGAGTATTAAGCTTAATCGATGATATTAAGGACAAATTGTGTGGTGTAACTGAGATCGACGAGTTACAAGAGAAGTATACCCCCTTGCTTCAGGAACCCTTAGAAAGAGTTCTTCTATGCGAAACGAAAGTACTGAAGCACATTTTAAAGGTCATAATGGAAAGTTTAAACGACTTGAAACTAGCGTTCAATGGTCATCTTCCATTCAGTGATTGCTTAAATGAGCTAATGGAAGAAATGTATAACAATAAAATCCCGCAGATTTGGAGAAGCATTCAAGACGATATTGCACCTAGAACTTTAGCAAGTTACATAGATAATTTAGTAAAGCGTATGAATTTTATTAAAACGTGGATGATACAGGGATATCCCAAAACTATTTCGCTCGATGCGTTATATTTTGGTAAAATGCTCCTTTCTGCAATTTCGCTAACATTTTCCAAAAGATACAATCTACCTATCGAAGATATTATATTCGACTTTGAAGTTATAAAAGCCGAAGAAGAAATCGATGCCGAGAATGTTGACGAATATTACATTCACGGGTTGCACCTAGTTGGTGCTCGATGGGACGTTGAAAGAAATATGTTAGCGGAAAGTCTCGCCAACATGTTCTGGCAGAACATACCACCTGTACGTCTCAAATACTTATACGACAGAAAGGATATCCTAGGAGAGGATACTGAAGATTTTGAATGCCCTGTTTATGGAACCACTGTGCAACACAACAATAAAATGTATGGTTTCGCATCAAAGAATTATATCATTAGCGTACCTTTGAAAACGGACATACATCCATCTCACTGGATAAAATGTGGTACAGCCTTGTACAGTCACGTTTCATAATTTGAAAAATGTTGAAGAACATCGCAATCGCAATATTTAAAGAAAGAGCATTTCTAATATTACACCTTTATGTATACTATTTCCTTCAACACTGTACAATAACATGTACAGAATACCGTAAATGAAGTAAACTAAGTTATGTAATATATATTAAAAATTATACTTACTGTATACAACTGCGTGGAATAGTTAAAAAGTTGAACAGCTTGTATTGGTGTGAGCCGCATGTTTCAAATATTTCGCGGACTCGTTCGCTACATATATATCCGGTTCAGTTCCACATAAATGGAAGGGATGACTGGGGATGACAGGTACTTAAATTGAAGAAATTGACGTACCGTTGAGTCGCTAGACAAAGAAAATTATCTGCAGGAGGAATTTTCAAAGCTGTTAGAAGCAGGTACAATTAATAATATATTGCGAGTGATTTAACATTCGTTCTCGATGGCGAACCACGAAGAGTTGGTTTCGCAATTCACAGATGTAACTGATGTTGAACCTGAACGAGCACGGTTTTACCTTGAGTCATCTGCTTGGCAGCTCGAGGTGAGACAGCATATTTATTTAACTTCTCGTAGACCTTAGTAGAAAAGCTTTACGAATCATCGATTTTACAGCGACATTTTTCCATCGGTACATACAATCTCGAATATCGGTTTTATAACCTTAAATAAATTTTAACAATCTCGCGAAACACACTCGCGCGCTTTGGAAACGTTTCTAAGTCGATTACGGGTTTCATTATTCTTGTAAAGACTTCGTTGAAACGAATGACATTTCAATTAAACGTAATAATCGTGCGCCGCACTTCTTTTTACGTTTAATTTACTTCAAATGCTTCCAGGTCGCTCTTGCTAGTTTCTATGAAAACGATGATCCCACTGCAGTAATTAGCGAGGCGGTTGAAGATACAACGTCGGATGAGGATTACAGAGATATCGCAGAGAGAACAGAGGAAAGCGATAAACCTGAAATGGAGGGGAAAACATCAAAAGGGAAGCCGAAATCAAAATCCGGATTCGCGACACTTACCGATCTCAAGAACAAAGAGTGTAGCCCCGAGGAAGAAGAAGGGCAAGCATTCTACGCCGGTGGTTCTGAGCGTAGCGGGCAACAGGTTTTAGGACCTGGAAAGAAAAAGGACATTGTTAGCGATATGTTTAAATCGTGCCAGGCACAATCGGTCGATGTAAAACCGAAGCCAAGCAGCCAGCAAAGACCAAATACCTTTAGCGGCACTGGGTACAAACTAGGTCAAACGAATTCTGATACCGAAGGTATACTACGAGCACTATTAACTCTTAATCTGCTTTTTAGTCGAACGTGGTGTGTTACGGTAAACATTTAATGTCCCGCAGTTGTTAACGCTACGTCCTCTGACCATCAGCAACCTAGCTCTGGGCTTATTACCTTGAAACTGTGGAAGGAGGGATTTACAATAAATGATTCCGAGGTCCGACTCTACACTGATCCGGAAAATAGAGAATTTCTTGATACTATTAAGCGAGGTGAGATACCGGCAGAGATACGTCAAGAAATTCAAAGCACCGAAGCATGGCTAGACATGGAGGACCATCGTCATGAAACTTATGTTCCTTCGAAGGTGAAAGTGAAAGCTTTCACTGGAAAAGGACACATGTTAGGAAGGTATGCGATACACCTCACGGAAACTACTTTTTAAACGTGTTTTTTCCGTATATCTTTATTGATGTTTGCGCACAGCCCCTCCCCAGCGACTGTTGGTATGACAATACCAACAGATCTTGCAGATCAAACGGCAAACGAGTTGCAGGCCAAGAAGCAATTAAGCCTGGATGAATCGAAACCTGTCACAACAATACAGATACGTCTTGCCGACGGCACTAGTGTAAAAGTTCAATTTAATTTAACGCATACAGTCAACGACCTGAGGCAATATATAATAGCGTATCCTTTTCAACTCGATGTTACTAACATTGAAACGTCGTTAGATTTATTTCCCTCGAAGTATACATATGATTTCTTAATGCTATCTTAGTATGAGACCTCAATATGCTATGAGAGAATTCAGTTTACTAACAATGTATCCTACCAAGGAGCTAATGGAGGATAAAACTATCGAAGAAGCTGGTTTACAAAATACAGCGATAATTCAACGACTGAAATAAATGTTTTTTTTCTAGATTCTTAGTTATGAAAGTTTAAGTGATGTATCTATTAGATGATTCTTAAATATATATTGAGCTACTTGAAAGCAATATTTCAATATAGTTTTAGTGGCTAAATGAAACTCAGCTTTATTATGATCAGCTCTTTATTTTGAATTTAATTTTTGATATGCGATTTTGATTTTTCTAAGATAACGAGGAAGCAAACTCAATTGAAATTCGATATTAAACATTTAATTAACACTTTATAATAAAATTACGAAACTTTTGTAAAATGTAGAATAAAATTCATGGATTCGATTCTTTGGTTTTCACGTGTTTGTAATCACCATTTGTAGCCAGATCAGACTGACGTTAAGTTCTATCTTAGAAACGATGATAAATAAGCTGCGATTACTTTTGAATAGAAAATTTTCAAATAGGAATACAGTAGTATGGGACAGGAGTTTCGTATCAAAGATAATATTAGGCATCAAGGAAGATGTATATTTAGATACAAATTATGATATTCTAAGTATAAAAGTACACTGCGTTGCGACACAGTTTTTTCACATTCTTTGAAAATGTCATATACATTTTCATATGTCTGTGACACTTAGAAATAGATCAGACTTTTGGACTAAAATTATGTTACAATTACGTTGAATCCAGGTATGAATTTTACATTGCAAGTAGAAAGGGCATCGCTTACTATCGGTTCTTCGCTAAACTCTTGTTTTCTGTTATAAATTTTTTAAACATTGGTGAATTTTTTACATCTTCCGTGAACCTCAAGATCGAGGTATCTTCAGTGCCTGTTTCCTGATTCGGTTTCTCAAAACAATATTTATAACGATTCACCGTAACCAAATCTTTCCCAATGTTTCGAGTATAAATGTTATCTTTCTTTAATGGGTCGTGACCGCTGCTGTACACATAAATAGGACGATTGTCAATAATTCTGGGATCAAACTGTGTCTTCTTAAATATCGTAAACGGTGAATTTTTAACAACTGCACTGTCCGTTTGCTGTGTGCAAAAGGTCAATGTTTTCAACTTGTAACGATCAGCTTTCAATTTAGATCGTTTAAAGTCTCCCAATAAATCAACCAAAGAATGATGATATCTTAAAACTACATACTCTTCCCATGATAAAGCAACGATGTATTTGACTTTATTATACGTTCGATACAAGCAGTCTGCCTGTATAAGGTCCTTCACTACGTCAGGATGGATTCCAAGAAACGGAAAGTTCCACGGAACCGTTGTATACGTGAACTTCCAATATGGATTTTGAGTTTTGGACAATTCCTTTAGGGTACTACTAAATTCATTTGGGATACCAAAATCGTACACCACGAAATTGTCCATGCCAATTATATCATGGAAATTTATAAAAGCAACCATCTCCGATGCATGCATCGGCTTTATTAGCGGCGGTGTCACGCATACCGCGACATTAGTTTGATTAGAATTACGCAATGCACTTCTAATCGACAGTATAGGTGTATCGTTGAGATTTGTATTAGATTTCGTCAGGAATGTTATTCCTACCGGCACTTTATCTATGCTGTACTCACAGTAGAAACGATATCCACTATAATTTGATCTTTTATCGGCATAAGTAACATTCGCATTACTATCAATCGAGACATATCTGAAAGTTCCTAGAGTTGGTTTAATTTCATTTTCAAAGAATATCACACATTGCATATCCTTAATGCTATTTCGAGAACCGAAACCTATTACTTGTACTTCTTTCTCGTATACATTATACGCAGAGTACACATACAAGTCATTATCTAATCTTTGCCACGAAGAGAAAGGCTCCTCGAATTTTGCATTGAATTTGGTGAACACTGGTACATTATTTGTACAGTTTCCTTCGATATTCTTCTGGTTTGGCTTACCGAAGTAATTGAAAACTTCTAGTACATATCTTAACTTGTTGTACTCATGTCTGTAAACTAGTAAAGACACGAGGCTCACTATAGCAGTTACTGCGAGCGCGGCTTGATAATATTTTCGCATGCTTTAAAGTTTACTGCGATCAACTATAGGTGATACTAATTCTTCGTGTATCGATTCATGTCTTAAAGTACTTTTAATATTATAATAATAAAAGAAACAGAATCCTGAAACGAAAGCATTCAAGAAATTACATACATTTACATGAACGGTAGTTGAAATAGTGATTTAATATATGGAAATGACTTTATAGAGTCAGTTAATTACATGTACCTGAGAAATAACGAATACAATGATTGTTATGCCTTTCAGATCTGTATTGTAACACAGCACTGTTAAATTTCACCACTCCTAATTTCAGGTAATCTTTGACACTATACAAATCGCTATCTATTTCGTTGATTAAGTCATTGCTTATTATGTTACGTCCGAGTGGTAAAAGCAACATTAACAATTGCTTATTAGACGTTACAAGCCTTTATTGAAAATTAACGTTATCGTTTGATAACCTAACAGAAAAAGTTAGGTTAACGTATCTCCGCGCCAATTTATGAAGTTAAGATTACTTAAGATATGATTCGTATGCATGAGTAATGCATAACTATCAAAGTTATTTGGGAAAAATTAATTGCGGTATTCGTGGGAGTAATTAGTAGAAGCACGTTCATGTACAAAATTTCTAATTATAAATGTAAAGATAATTTATACAATAGCATATTGTTCGTACAATAATTCACGTACTTTATAATATTCTTCAGAAATACAGCCTTCTAATATTACTTTCCCAGCCTCGTGCTGGAAGAAAAGATCGTATTAAATTAAATTACATTCCGTACGATTCTTATGGCATATACAGTAACGAAAATATTCGGACACTTTTTAAAATCGCATAACTTTTTTAAAATTAATCCAAACGACTTGAGCTTTTTTAGAAACTAGACGAATTAGTTCGCTAAGTGACGTGTTACGTCGTTTTGAAAAAATTGCACTTGATCGGAATAGTAAAAAAAGTAGAAAAGGTCGTTTTTTTTTTTAATTTTTTTGAGCCTGTAATGAAAATTTAAGAATCCCGTTTGTAGATTTAAGGAAGTTGTATACATGCCTAAAATTGCATGAAAATTGGTCAACGTTGCTCTGATTGTGAGCTATAAACGCTTAAAGATCACAGAATAAGGTCGAAAATCGTGAAATTCCCGAAATCGAGATTTCGGGATTTTTAAATTTTCATTACAGGCTCAGATAAAAAAGTTGAAAAAACGAGCTTTACTATTTTTTTCGCTATTCCGACCAATTGGAATTGTTTTCAAAACGACGAGTCATGTCGCTTAGCAAACTAATCCTTCTAGCTTCTCAAGAAAACTCAAGTCGTTTGGATTAATTTGAACAAAGTTATGCGATTTCAAAAACTGTCCGAATATTTTCGTTGTACATTTA
The DNA here is from genome assembly GCA_929108735.1 of Andrena dorsata. Lineage (NCBI taxonomy): Eukaryota > Metazoa > Arthropoda > Insecta > Hymenoptera > Andrenidae > Andrena > Andrena dorsata. The sequence continues at coordinate 31,616,631 of OV815488.1, forward strand.
CAATATAAAGTACAAACCCTTCTAACAGCAATAGTGTTGTTACAACACCACAGAACTCCCCCGCTAAATTCGGAGGAAATATTACTTTTATTCAAGATCTGCTTGAAGTCTGACAGTTTTAACTCGTTTACAAATGTCGTTTGATGCCCAGGGACCTGCGGAGTATTATATTAATAGGTGCGTTTATATTTCGAATCTCAGAATCAATGTATCATACAAGTTTGCACCTCATTTAACGGTAATGGTTCCAAAGTAAGTATTTTGTCGCTTTGGTCTATCACATCGTCGGCTTGGTTATCAGCAACAGCATCTCGACACACCTGATCACGTGCGATTATCATTGCATCGACCCATGCTACTTCCGAATCACCTTTCCCCTTCGAGAAGTTCAACCCGCTAACAAGGGCATCGGTCAAACGGACCTGAGCGTAATTGAGCATAGAATGTTTAATCCTGCTTGCATGGAAGTCGTGCGAAAACTTCGAGTCACACGCATTACCTGATATATGTGCGTCTCTGTCGTAGCATCGAGGGTTTCACCTCTCTCGGGAACAAATACTCGCGCGCCTGCACCTTGCGCCTGTTGCGCAAGGATTTCTGTGTCCTTCTGGGAACCTCTGACTAATACCACTCTTCGAGGTCTTAACTGTGCTAAAATCTTTTGCAACGACTCTCCGTCCGATCTGCCTTCGAAGTCTATGTATGTGACAGACGCGTTGACCGTCATTGTACGCGTAACTTGAACGCATTTAGTGGGAATGTCAGTAGGTACCTCTGGATGATGCCCAGCGTCTTCTTGTTTCGTATCTAGATTCTCTTTGTTATCGTCTACTTCTGGCATAGCTTCTGCTATTTTGTAATCTTCGGGTCTGCGATAAATCAAAATCGCCTATAAGCATTTTAAGAAATCGTCAGACACCAACGCGACGAAGACGTTACCTTATTATTTCTCCGTATTCGTCTATTTTAATTTTCTCCTCTACGAATGGAAACATGGGATGTTGCTTTTTACTTTGCTTGAAGAAACCTGGTTTACTTTCTTGTTTCACTAGCAAATCATGCTTCCCTCTTCCAGTACCAACTTCTATTTCATCCTCTGATTCAGAACTCACGTCAGCAGTTTCCCTGGTAAACGGACAGTGTTATCTTGATAATACAGCCTTCTAAACACAATGCCACACAATTACACTTACATTTGCTCCTGCTTCAACTGTTCCTGTTTCAATTTCTCTTTCCTCTGGTGCTCTTCTAGTTCGAGTCCCTCAAGCTTAATTCTCCTTCTTACTTCTAATGTAATATTCCTGTTACCTCCTTTCTCAATTAAATCCCTTGCAAGCGTTCCCGGTGAAGTTCTGCTGGTTAATATAATACTGTTTTGAGAATTGCCAGACCACTGCAGAAACAATTCTCTCGAAAATCCACACTCCATGTCTGGAGTACTTGCGAGTACAACCTAAGCAATTCGTACAAGTCAATTTACTTATTGTATTTATAGATTTACAACGTTGCTGCGATCCTTACCTTCGGACTAGGGACCTGATTTAATTCCGCCATGCTATGACACAGTTGCAAATGTTTAAATTGGAAGGGATTGTTCCTGGCTCCCTCGAAGCTCCTCATTAATTTATCGCTCATCCATTCGATTTGTGATTTAGCAAATTCCACAACATTGTAACTGACGTTATTCAGAAGAGCTAACGAATATGCTAGCAAACCGGACTCTTTATTGCGCCAAAGTTGATCCAACATATGAGCCAATTCTAATACACGCCCAGCAGTGTCTACGCTGACCAAAACATTACCACCGCCGCGCAGCGTTTGCAAAATATTGGCTGAAAAATATTAAATACACAATATTGCGGAATACTACCTTAAAGCAGGGATCGAAAAAGTTCTGGAACTTTTTAATAGGTTCTATTTAAAACATGGACCGTGGAACTTTTTTAAAAATGTTCTCACATTATAAGTTCCCAGAAGGACCGATAAAATAAAAGTTCTTGAAAATAGATGTTTTAGTTGGAATGGAACTTATAAAATATAAAAATAAAAAATTTTCTATAACAGGAACAGATATTTTCTTAAACGAAACCTTATAAGTTCTAACAGAATTTTTTTAAAAACGAGGGTTCTAGAACTTTTTCTTATTTACATACTCATCAGTTTCTCGTCTCTCGTTCTGCGCCTAGCTTGTTGATAAGTCGCATTGAAAGCGTCCGTTATTAATAAAGACGGTCTCTGCAATCGTTCCAATTCACAACCGTTCAGGTGTCTCTCTTTCTTATGATTAAAATCGACGGCATATATTATATCCTCTTCTCCAACTTTAACAATTTTCCAAATTGTCCCTCCGATCATATGACCTGCTGGTAGCGGCGTTAAAGTGACTCCATACCCTTTCCCTTTCATCGATATACTTTGATTATACTTCAGTTGAACAATTTTATCGAATGCCGCGTCTACGTCGTCGAGAGTAAAGAGATCGAAGTCCTCCATATTATGACGAGACTGTAAACACGAGTTAATTATTTCTTACGACAGAGTTAAGCTTAGAAGGGAAGATCCCGAAGCTGGAAATTAAAAAAAATCTGAAACTTTGTAAATATGTAGGGGATTTCCTCCTGATTATAATGCAATTTTTGTTTACCGCCCAAATTCACACTAAGGGGTTGAAATTAACCCTTGAAAATTCGGCTATTTTCCGATTTTATTTTGTAATTCGCAATCTGTAAGAGATACACAAAAAGTTTCAAGACCGAAGTTACTTCTTTTAATTAGGACTATGATTTGGTAACTTACAGTTCTTACAGTTCACGAGTTATAACAGAAAATCGGAAAATAGCCGGAATATAAGGGATCAATTTCAATCCCCTAGAGTGAATTTGGGCAGCAAACAAATATTTTGTTGTAATCAGGAGAAAATCCCCCACATATTCACAAAGTCTCAGAATTTTTTTAATTTCCGAGTTCAGGATCTTTCCTTGTTCAAAAAATAACTTCTATCTTCATCGAGGATACCTGATACATGTCGTACATAAACATCTGCCCCATTTTATACACAGGAATCGTAGCATATATGGGACAATTTAAGCCACATTTCCCGACTAAGTATGGTAAAGCGCCCAGATGTAATGGATCTGGATACGACAGCAATACCGCGTCTATTTGATGAACGTGTCTAAAGGTTCAAGAGGAAGTTCCGTTATTTTACCATTTCATGGCGAAGATGCGATTAACAATTTAAATACCGCTTGAGTTCTTTTATGAATTCCTGGTCAAAATTCTCATCCCATCCGCAGTCAAGCAGTATCCTTAACTCATCAACTTGCAATATGTAGCAAGGAGGAGACTCGTCCATAGCCCCAGAAACAGCGTGAAGTTTTATAATCGACGTCATGGTTGCTATTTATTTCCTGTGCTTATTCTAATACACAGAAATACTAGATAGAAGCCTAAAAAATGAACATTTAAAATTCGTGTTTAATCGACTGTGCGAGCCTTATTGATAAACATTACGGTAAGTTCTCGATTTAACCTACAAAGAAATATGATAAAGTACAAATGAAATTCGTAAATGCGTTTTAAAAAGTGCCTGAACGGTACCAAAGAAATAATTTCCTCGACGTTTAAAATGCATTCGAATCGACCTCCCTTTCAAATATTTGACATGTCCGCTGATAGATCATTTGAAAATACATATTCTCCTAAATTTAGAAAATCAGTGGTAAACGAACGGCAGAATAGAATATTTTCTACTCTCACGGTGTTTCGCGCTAAAAAGTGTCTGCACGACGGGTTGCATAAAAGACGCGGAATACGCGATGCGTCACACGCGTATGCGTGTAATAACAAACGCATAAATCACGAGGGAAACGCAATAAAAAATAATTACGCGAAAAAAGAATTAATAGAACACGAGCATTCCGAATAAATCAACAGATCGCTGGTCAACGACGCAGTTTATAGTATCGTGAAAAATTCTCAAGTCATCGAAACCGAAATGATGCGCAGTATAATATCTGCCCGCCCCTTTATTCCACTTGCGTTTACGAACTATTTTTCAGATTCGCATAATGCGCGCGTTAGTTTTGCTTTTCTCCTCTTGTCTCGTAGCGCAACGGGGATTTCTCCAAAAGGATTGCTGCCACGGCGCAGCTATGAGATACATAAACTGAGATTTAAGTTTGTTTTCTCCACAATTCAACGATTACTCGTCGAATTAGATGGGAATTTCGCGCGGTATCGGATCGTTCGTTGGCGGGACAAATAAATATGAGAGCGAAGGTACGCGATAAAAAGGGTATCGCGTACGGGGTGGCGGGAGATTGCAAGTAAATATCGGATCAGCTGATGAGTGACAACAGACAGACGAGAGCGCCCATTGTTCTTGTTCTTGGTTATGGCGACAAGCAGTTCTGATGGATCCTGTACAGCACCCGCAGATTTTCAGCTATCCTCAGAGCTGGAAGACGTTTCGAGCCGTTTGAGCGTGAATTTATTGAAGTGTCCGCTGTGCCATAATAGCCGTAGAATTTTTTACTGTCGACAGTGTATCCAAAATGGTGATTTTATCCATTCAACTTCTGTTTATTCCGAACGGTAAATATACCCTCGCTATTTACGCGACCAGCGTTTCGTTTATTTTTCCCCTACTAAACTTCTGTTCCGCTTCGCGCGTCCCTCGAATAATTTTCACCGACGCGCTAAACGCAAATGGATCTCCATTTTCTATTCGGACGCACATGAAAAAAATGTTTTATTCCGAATATTAAATGTTGTAATTTTCAAACGGTTGAATAACATTGTGGATGAAACGAATGAGTATTTTATTGACAATTCATTTTCGCTCAGATTTGCAGATAAACAATTGCGACTTCTACGGTTGAAGGCCGCGAGAGCCCAGTTGGAAGAGAAATGTGTAAAGGCTCTCGAGAAACATAAGCAGCGGGATAAATTGGTATTTTACAGTAATTAAATACATTTACGATCAGTTAGCGTTGGGAATAATATTAAATCGAACGCCCCTTTGCGGCGTTTCTGTATTCATGATTATTGGTGTTTGTAGATATGTGATATAAATACTTGTAAAGAGAGAGTTAGGCTCCTCCAATCGTTAGTGAACGAAACCAGGCAAAGTATAAACAGAGGTATATTTCGTTTTAAATACAGTTACCCAATGTTTAAGACGGTCTTATATTGAAATAGTCTTAATGGTGCATAGGTAATCAACGCTTGAATGTTCTGAAAGACGTAAACTCCCAGTTAGCACTTAGATTACCTAGACATGAAGAACGAGTAGAAAAATTGCATCGATACGTTGCTGGTTTAAAAGCAAAACAAGAGAAACAAAAAGAGGCAGTAGATAGAAAGAGGCAACAGTTGAAAAAAATTATCAGAACTGTTGCGAAACAATTGATTCAATATATTTTTCCATTATCTAAAATTCAACCTAACAGAAGGTAATTATCTGCGATAATTTGTCCGTAACGAGATTACAAGTATTAATAAAAATACACGACCGAAAGTTAAATATTTTTCTACTTGTTTTGATTAAAGAAGCAATGCTCTGCGAAAGCTATCGTTGACCAATAGTGTTGATTGTTCTTTAGTTTATGCAGCAGCGAGGAAGATACTAGGTCAGACGTAACTTGCGCCCTGGCAGATGCATCTGGAACATCATATGTCAGGGGCAGGTGGATTAATGACACAGAGAATGCTTTAGAAGTCCAGCATCGCATAGTTGCGCCAACTTTGCCGGGCAATGGAGATTACAGTGCTTATTCTCTATGGGGTATGTACACGATTTATGTTGCATCGATCGATTTGAAATTATATCCGGGGATGATCTTGTAAATAATTTATTTTGTTTAGTGGCAGCAAATAAAGACGGAGTGCCAGGTGCAAATAAAGAAACTGCGATGCACAATCCAGTATACAATATCAGTGCTGCTTTAACTTATGCTACACAATTGGTTAATATTATTGCCTATTATGTTAATGTAAGACTACCATATAAACTTGCTTATGGGTATGTGACAATATTTCATTTTTATTTTTGCAATATGCTTGCATTAAGTATTAAAGATTGTTAATGTTTAGGGCCCTTATTTATTGATAAATGAGATACAGAATGAAAAATGCTATTATCGAAAAGCGACCTATTACCCGGGCCTAATTATCGTAACGATGAATGCAAATTTTCAGAGAATTTTGTGGAAACGAGATGTCGGATCAGAAGTTCGCTAGAAAAGTAGCAAGGCTCAATAGCAATGTATTACATTTATGTTTCACTCAGAACACGAACATCGCGGTTTTACATCCAATGCATACTCTACAAAACCTGATGCACTTGCTCAATACTGAGATCAGCGATCTTGGGAGGTGAGGATCGAATCTGTGTTTACCTGATGGTAACGAATGTCGATTATTAATACGATGGTTTCTATGTTCCAATCTAGAATTGGCCCCATGAAAGTTGATCCGAATATTATAACACAACTGCACAGTCAATTAGTTCCGGATTTAGAAAATAGCGACGATTCCGCTTCTGACGACGAGGAAGATGCTTTTAATTCGGAATGGGAAGCTGTGGGTTATCTTTCTACTCGTTAAGAAATGATGTATAGGTAAATCGAGCGAGTCGTGGACCGCTTGGCTGATACCCGGAGAGAGGGAAATCCTGAGTATGCTTGATTGTCGCTATCCCCCCTCGCGTGGCCGGTGGACACGAGAGATAGTTAGGCCGTGGACCATGTGAACTTTGATCTAGCTAGGTCGGTCGCGCGGCGTAAATACACGGATACGCATTCAAATCTGAACGCACCGTTAGATAGGGCATTGGTGCACAAAACTAACGGGGAGTTAGGGGGGACCCGACGGCCCAGTCGAAGTATTTTTACCGCCGCGACGGCCCAGTCGAAGTATATTTAACGCCGCCCGTTTCCTCCGCTCTTCGAGCATACGCGCGAGACAGTCTACGACTCGTTGTGTTTACCTACAGTTTACCAGCGACGACGTTATATTTCATGAAGTACTCTGTTGTAGGTACCAAATCTTGCTTGCCCCGAAATGGTAATTCCCATTCCTGGTGCGATGGTTAGTCAACAATCTTCAAGTGTCCAAGTGAATCAGAGTGTCGCCGGTGGTTTAGTTACAAGTGCTGCGGCAAGCATAGCATCCATTTGGCGCGGATGGACGACTAACAAATAAACTGATCTATTCAACTAATAAACTTCTTTTTATACAAACCGCAAACCTACATATGTAAAGTCGTATGTAACAAAAGACACGAACGTCGTCAATGCTTTAAAACGTGCGAAACACGTCGACGGAGGTTGGTCGTTTAACCCTCGGAGGACCAACGGTTCGGCGATCTCGCGGGGTCCCGTAATGAGCAAAAAACGGACCCGCACGCGTCTAATTTCTTTCTGTTTCTTTATCAGTTAGATATTCGATTCTTTGCTTATAGCAACAAAGAACATATATATTATTATTTGTTTATGCGTAGGCTCTAATGTAAACAATCGTCGGCCTAAGAAGCTCTTGAAAACGTGGGTCTGAAAGGACTCAGCCTGGCCCTCCGAGGGTCAAAAGCATTGTGTGCTGTAAATATACGTATGAACTTCATCGATTCATATTATAATAATGAAACAGTTCGATTCCAATACGAAAGAGTTTGCCAGATCTGATAATTAGTTTATCTTAACCCGTTTGTGTAATATTTGTGCTGTCACGTGTAATGTAATTCCGTACATGTCGAGCACTTGTGCGATAACATTTAAAGTCATATTTCCTTAGTACAAATTCTTCAGCGTACAAGCCAATATTTAACACATTGCACTCTACGTTCTCATTGTTTACTCGTAAATATTCATCGATAAGGCGTGAGTTTGAAATGACTGCCATTTTTATGCTCACTGGATGTCGTATGATTATATGTTTGTTAATGTATTTACACATAAAGTGCTTTTCATGCATCAAACGTGTCGCCACTATCATTCTAATGTAATATCTATGTATGTACTCCTAAGTTATCAGAAATTTTAACATAAATAACGTTCCAAGCTTCGTATTATTTTGTTCTTTTTCATTTTTCTTTTGACAAATTATACAGTCGGGCTAATCAACAAAGAAAGAACTTGATACTTAATGACTACTTATTTCAATGTATTTTTAATGTGTTATTACTCTTGTATAGATTCGACTATCCTGCGTTTTTCTGTGCACTTTCGATCGTATGCCGTAGAAGTAAGACCTGTTAAACACTTTATACCTGACAATATACAACGTGAATCTAAGGGGAGATTGTTTGCATTAATCAGTGTCGATCGTATTTAATTAAAATTAAACGTAATATGTATGACTTCTAAACGAATTGTTTGTTTGAAATATTGATAGAATCATATTACATGGATGTGATATGGTATAAAGAGAACAGCACGAACTTTACTATTAGAGCACGAATACGTTGGTACAATATGCTAGCATCGTAAAAATAATTATTAAACAAATGTCTAGCGTGTGTAGAGAATAGAATTCTTCTGTTTACGTATCTCATTCGCCTCGTTTACAATGCTTCTAACGGTGTGGAACGTATGTATTGTGTATGGAACGAAGTGTTCTTTACCTTAATAATTGCGTATTTCGTTTCTATCGCGTATATTACGAGAAAGTTAATTTTGTACAGCTGACAAATGTTGATCTCCGATTCTACGCGATTGAGAAAACGAATATTGTAAGTCATTAACAATTAAATGTAATATAATCGAGACAGTGATTTTACTAACAGGTTTAATAATACATTATCTTCGTGTAATATTCATCTTCACTTATACGAAATATCGGAATGAAAATGGATCGAATCAAACTACTCCTTAAATTGTTAAGATTATAATACAATGGAGCGTAAAAGCATCTGCTACGCGAATAAGTAGAATTATGTGTACTTGTAGTTCTTTAGGTCATTTTACACGTGTCCGTTTTTCAAAAAAAAGAAAAAAAGAAAAAATAAATAAATAAAAGTGTAGCGTTTTGTATATTTTACGGACGAAATGATTTTACGGGATGAAAATTAAATGATAATACGTGACGTTAAATATATATTAAAATTTCTAAGCAGACCAGCACAAAACTGTATATATTATTAAATAAGTATATTTTGATGCAATTGCCGTTAATATAATTACAATAAGAACATTCAGATAGCACGTTAGAATCGATGTGTTCTAGTTGGAGCAAAAATTATAAACCTAGCTCTTAAAGTATAATTTAAACGACACTCGCGAAAGTGTATACAATATATTTTTAGTTAGGATAATTGATAATGTACATATATAAATGAATAGTATAACAGTTTATATATTATGTAAAATGGCTATGTTTTACCTAAACAAAGTTTCATTGTGATATCTTGAATAAATTAGAATCCGTTTTTTCCAATATATTTTCTTTTCCAAATTTCGATGTCGAGTAGCTTCGAGTTTAAGGACAATCAGTAACATCATTAACAGCATAAAGTTCTACGTTCGAAACTTCTACACCTTCCGATTGAACAAATGGTGGGGAAAGATCGTAACATGTTTGATAAATATTTATTGAGTAGCAAGGTAATAACATACAACATTAACTATATATTCAAAGTAGAAACCTATAATATATTGCTGTAGAGAACTTGATCAGATTTTTTTACCCTCGCTTAGAAATAAAATGCTTTGTACAATAAATTTTGTTATTAAACTCGATATTACGGTGCAATATGATTCTCAGTGTTGTTCAACCAGAAACGAAATATGCCTGTAACATCATTCAATTACCATCCCACATAGTCTCTGTTCATGTAGCACTCCTCTGTGGCTCTCGCTGGTTGGTATCTCACTTTCATGACTCGGATCGGCCAGTTTATAGTATACCACATGTATCAAATCGTATACATATCGTACACACTAACTGGCTTCTGAATTCTGTAAGCATATCATCATATAGTATTTTAATTTCTGTTTGCATATACTTCTACACATAGAATTTACAATTAATTATTATTTAAAAAAAAAAAAGAAAAAATAGAAACAGTATTCCTTCTAGAACGTTTAAGTAAGGATAAAATATTATTTTGCGTTACACTATTATCGCAAAGAACGTAAAGCCGGGAATCCACCGGGAAGTTAAGTTAAGCTATGCTATGCGATGTTTTAACTTGGCTTTTGGTGAAAACGCTTCTCGAAAGTAATCTTTTTAAAATGTAGCATGGCATAGCATAACGTAGCATCGCATGGCATAGCTTAGCTTCCCGGTGGATTCCCGGCTTTAGAGAGGTACGATCCACTCCTAAAGTAAGCAACTGTTTAATATCGTATCCTTAAAAATGTTCGTTACGGCCTAGTCTAATTAATGTATTTCAATATTAAAGTACACGGTAGATATTTAATACATCACATGTACAATATAGTGACCTATCGGTTCCGTTGATTGAAAATATAAAATGCGTTATATACTTACACTATTGACATGTTAGATATCAATATAGTTGATTATCTTGACGTACAAAAGATATATCGGAAACCATTGATACAACATAAATATCGTAGTACACTGCGTTAAACTACGTTATACATTCTCTCTTCGATTTAATATTAAATTAAACGTGTCGGAATGATAAAGCGTAACTTAAAGTTTAGTTAGAAAAACGCGTGTCTTTAATCTTTTGTAGTAAACTACAAGATTGTACCCCGAGGCATTATGTTTTTACACTTATTTACTAGCGTTAGTTGTCCGAGTAATATTATATACTGCTTATCCGGCATTTATTTAAAATTATAGGAATGTTATACATTCGTCAAAATGATACATTAACATTTCGAACATATCAGAATGTACTAAACGTAGAAGGAAACTCAGAAAATCGTAGTTGCTACTTCTAAACGTAAAACTAGTCATTATTATGCTTTGTAATGCGACAGGGATGAATGCAACACAGTGGAAAAATAGCAGTATGCAATTTATAATAGCAATATTGTTTGGAAGGAAATATTACTCGAAAATGTCTTTCAGTGTCTATCGAAGATTACAACTAGTCTTATTAACATTTCCAAACAATATTCTTCTATATTAAGGGAGGCAAAGTAACAAGTATAGTACGCTGCATTAAATAAAACGGTAAATAACTGCGCTCAAAGCCACATCGTATTTGTTAAAAAAGATATATAAGAGTAAAAAGAAAAAACGGATATTAAAAGTGTAAAAGAGAAAAAATATGTTATTTTTTGTATGTACTTATAGGAAATTTTTCTAAATAATAAAATCAAAATCTCGCAAATCACACACACTTGCTTATCAAAACGACAATTGTACCCATCAAATATATGCTTTTAATTACGTATATTATGTACAATAACATGGATAAATAATATCGTATAAACAAATCTATGCGTGGTAGTAATACGTTATTTTTCTCTTATGCTGTATTCAAGACATTAAAATGTTTAGTATAAAATCACACGACCTTAACTGTTTCTTGAACCTATTTACAATATGTTCATGCATACTCGTTTATAATATATGTAAACGCACTCGTGCCATCGAACAAATATCAAATGAATATCTCTGTTAATACACTCTACTTCTCAACGCTTCAATTCGTAAACGAAATCCGTATAACGTCACCACAATATGATATGTTAAATCAATGGATCATAGTCGAACAGTTAAGATCTTATGACGATATTTGCAATGAAAATAGAATAGTAATTTACGTAATATCAAGCATGTCACATTCCAAAATAGTTTTACGATGCATTACATACTACACTGTAAAGATTACGAAGAAATATCATTAGCAAAGAAAAATAAGGATAGGATTGCCTTTATTTACATACACAAATCAAAGAACAATTTCCTTGTAAGAAAAGAAGAGACTTATACATGATTTTCAATTACTTCACTTTCAATAATGGAATACATAGTTCTGAGTGCACTATTCATTTACACAGATGCTGCTCTCAAAGTTGAAATGCGCGAAGCAAAGACTGTTTCGAGATATATTGGAATATTTGGAAATTTAATTCTTGCAATAGCGGAGCAAACGCTTTGGTTTATTTTTGTAATTGTATTTTCTTGTCTTCCCGAAGAAATTAAGTAGAACATTGTAAGCGTTATCAGAATACTAACAAAGCTAATTGAGATCAGCGATCGGAGAGTTCGACTTGGACTGCAGAAATGGATGAAAATATTGTTGGTGTGTGATCTAAGGTATGAAGACAGGATACGAAGGAATTATGCTATAATATTGCAGAAATCAGTTTAGTAAAGTGCTTAGAGATAATTCTTCTCCTTTAAACTGCGGCAGGTTTGGAAATTAGATGTCTGATGTTAAAAGCATTTATGTGCTTTAGAACTCGGACTACGTTAGAATTAAATATATAACAGGAAACTTTGGAATATTTAAGTGTTGCCTATGAATCTTGGATATTTAAAACGATTTACAGTCATTTAGGAAGTAAGTCAGGTACATACATAAAAAGAAGCGTCTGCTCGTTTTACACGCCATGTATTGCTTATGAGATACTGACTTCTTAAATAAACAAACATTGGAATTATTTCTATGCCATTGTAAAACCATTATGTAGGTACATTACATGAAACTTCTTGAAAACAAAATTAAATCCCAAAAAAGAAAATCCACACAAAACTATATACAAAAAGAAAATAGAAAATTCTCGACTTTATAGATGCATATCTTCTATGTATATACTTATAACTAATAGTCCTATTCCATATAATATTGTTACTTTAGTTATCTTAAGTACAGGATACACATTAAATCCTTTTCTTTCGTACCGAATAGGCAAACGCATGTGTAATTGTTGGCTGTTTAAATTTTGCAAAACTCGTCGCACTCGATCGAAACCGTATTAAGCGCAGAACAGGACTATAAGTGAAAAGAAATTGCATCGCTGGAAAGTAGCAGAAGCCTATATTAAAAATGCACTTTGGATTTATTATCATGAACGCAGTCATTGCTACTATTATCATTAACATTATCATCAGTTATCTCTATTATTATTAACATTCTTAACTGCATATGCAAATTAGAGACTGGTAATGAACTTGTAATAGTATATTATTAACGCAACATGATTTACTTCACAATTGAAAGTACACGGGTACCTTGTTAATAATAAATGTTGTAGCGCATGGATTTGAGACTTTAGTCGTAAACATATTTCAGGAGTACGAATAGTTGATAGACAGAGCGTGACGACACGGCTAGATATTATTCGGCTACATTGCAATTCTTATTTCCAGTTACTCGTTATAGGCTTGCTATGACGCTTATGAAAGCTAGCATCTCGCAGAAATTGATATCAAAGAAAAATCTGCAAAGTAAATGTTTCAAAATGCCGATAAAATATATTACTACTTTTATACACTCCACAGTTCGTTATTAGTAAAAATAGAGGAGATAACTCTATGCATGGGTTTTTATTATTTATTTTAATATATTACTCTAAAACGATTGTTAACTTCAGTTAATTTCAGGATTTCATTTTTTTTTTTAACCAGGAACGATAATATATACTTTGGTATACATATGCTAAAATTTTATGTTCGAGGATGGCCTTGACACATAGTTTCCACATTACACAAACGGGAAAATTTTTTGGATGGGTGCAAAATCAATCACATGAAAGAATAATAGAATAAGATTACCTGATGCACGTTGTTTCGCTAACTGGTTAAGTCTATGTTCGTAGGAACCTATCGTTTCTCAAATTTATACAATACTTACTTGCTCTTGATTAGATATACTATAAAGTGCGGTGATTATTTACCTTCTCTTTAGACGTAACATAATTACTGTATCGTTTTTCATTTTGCGGATATTCAACAGTACGCTCTTTTCATTTCATTAAAAGACTTTAGACTTAATTCGGATTTCATGAAATAATTTCACCTCGAAGTCAATTGTTCTGATAATTGAAATACAAGTACTTTAATGTAAAATACAATTTTATCTTAAGAAACTAAAATCAAGGCCTCCCTACTACATTCCTACTGCTTGATTTTAAAAATGATTTAAATAAAATATTGATACACAATTTTCTCGACACAACTTTTATGTATATACACAGTATTGGTATTTCTAAAACTAAATGATCAGTTTTTCTACTCTTCTTACGTATGAACAAAAATGTTAAGACTCCTCGAAGTGTTGAACGAACGGTTATATATAAGTATACTTAAAACTTATGAAGGAAGAGCATGAAAAACTGACCTAAGAAGTAAATATTCTGAGCGCAAGTTCTCTAGAGCTACAAAAATATATAATTATATATAGTAATATTATGCATTCTTTATCAACATAGCAAGAGGATATGATATAAATATTCTACTAAGTGTTCAGTTTGATGAAAATCTAGATTTGTGAAATAACTTGAAAAGAGAATCGTATCTCGCGAGTGAATTTCTTTAAAAGAAATATTCCTTGAATGTCACGGAAAATCCATTTTTCTTTTCATTTTAGGTTCACGCTCGCAGTAATCTGAAGGCGAAGTACAAAATTTAATGAAATTCAGATATATTAAAAATATGAATATTCTCATTTTATTCCATCGTAACGAATAAATATATTTTAAACGAGTCTTTCACTTTATCTAGCTTTTCATAGAATGTATATGTATATCTGTACTTATTCTCAGTAGAATACCTCTAATTCCTCTGCTTATAATAACTGTAATATAAACATTTTTCACTCCTTGGATGAAGAATTTATAAAATCCAACAATAGATAGATAGTGATAATTATGGAAACCACCAATACCAATAGCAATTGGAACCACTTGCAGGATGTACTATGAGTTTATATTTTGCATTCATTCAATTATGTCATGCAACATGTTGAGAAATAGCTCTCAATGTTGTAGAATATCAATATTTTTCACTTTGTCTGCTTCGCAATAACTTTTCAAATAAAAAAGGAATACGAAACGTAGACCTTTCTGTACCTATTCGTATTTCTAATTAACTTTATATTACCTGCACTGTAAACTAAATAGCATTATCCGATAACAAAAATGAATGCTTAACAATAATGGATATTAAGTAATGTGAAAGTGATTATATTAAAATTTCTCAAACGTTTCTTTCGAACTGTATCCTTTCATCAAGTAACCCTGCATTTCGAGACACTTTCCCTCGATATTGTAAGTTTTATTCTTTAATAAGGTAATCCCAAAAGTGAAATTAATATCTTCCATTGTTATCGAACATATGAAATGGTCCAGATGTTTGGAAAAACAACGCTACATACGTAAATTCTTTTCCTGACCGGGTGAACGTATAATATTTTACCATCCTTAAATTTATTCTTTAAACTCTAATTTATTTTTTCCAACAATAACGTACTGCACGAATTTTTTGCGATCTGCGCGTGTTTAATGGCAGATTTATTTTAGGTAAGACTTAGTTCATAATATACCAGTGTACTTTTCTTACAATTTTAAAAACGAATTCTTTTTACACCAGGAGGGTTCAATAAAATAAAAATATTTCTGATAGCATCTGCATCGTTATATGATTATGGAACATGTCTAATGATTATAGTTGTACACTTTGATGCAGTATAGAAAAAGATCAAGGGTTAGTTATGTCAAAGGGAAATCGTATCCAAGACTTACACTATCCGCTCTGCTGGGACATACTTCTTGAAACACTTGTTCAATGAAAGGGTGCCTGTAGAAACAAAAAGAAGACAAAGATATATGTATCGCACAGCTATTAAACCATCCTTATGAAAATATTTCATATGGCGAATTTCATTTAAAGATTTATATCCACCGAAGGAACATCTTTTCGAGATAGAAATTTCAGAAACTTTTGCAAGAAAATTGAAGTTCTGGAGTTAGGCCAATTACGATAAAATTGAATAGGCACCTTTAATCTTAGAAATACTAACCTTAATATAATTTTAGTAACAAAACGAACATGCACGTGCTGGCTTGAAGTACAAATTTAACAATATATGCGCATACGTACTTAGCTGAAAGACCACCGCCAGGAGGCAGATTAGGAAACTCTTGGTCCACAAGAATTTGTAGTAGCTTCAGAAAGTCAAATTCGTTTTTGTCCTCTTGCTCAGCAACTATTTCTACAAATATAACAAAAGCAATTATGATTTTTGAATTGCAGTGATTATTAAAGATAATAATAATAATATACAAGTGTACATATCGAAATAATTAGATATTTACTATCATTATTATGTGCATGGTGCATGTACTATCATATTTGTGCGGCATGTAAATTATAATAAATATCATTTGCAAGTACATTGTATCGACATCGTTTAATAAATCAAATAGATTCTTTTAACGTTCAGCGCGACTATTATCTTGTTTAATAACTAAACAATTATATACCTCACAACGGGGCATTACTAAATGAAGAAACAAAAATAGAAAATGGCTACAAATACATGCATCTACTTAGGACTGGAATAGTGCTTCGGTACATTTCTTATGGAAAACCTAAAAATGAAAATCCGGTCTTAAGTAGATACATCTTTGTCTACATTCATTTATGAATATATTTGTAATCTTTATTTCGAACTTATCCACCTCTGGAATGGTACTACACTATCATGGAATGGTAGATATTTAGGAAATGATACGTCTGTTGCAGTGTTCCTCCATAAGAAATGTGTCATTAACGAAAGAGTAAAAATTTATTAGATAAGATATTTCTACGCTTTCATAAAAGGACATTCACCTACCTGTAACACCACTTAATAAAGTCTTTGAAAAGAGGAACAAACAACTTTGTAACGAAACTTTTACTTACAAGAATCTTTCTAAAAATACCAACTCCAAGGGTGGAATGCATTTTTAAGTAAGAATAATTCTAGGTGTTAAAAGAGTTTAATGAGAGAGAAAACAATAATACAATATGACAGTAAAGAAAACTAACATTAAATATAAACAGCCATTAATATATTTATAATCTTTCTATCTTGCTAATATCTTAAATTAGAGTCACAGTTAATTACTACTCTAACACAATGGTGTAATAAAATTTATACTGATAGCGTATAACTTGGCATAATACTCGGCAAATGTACATGATAGGTACTCCAGTAATACTTTAGTGGATATTAAAACAGAAATCATTGGATATCCTTCTGTTTTACAGGTATTTTAAATACACCGAACATTCCCCTAAATTATCCTATATAAATCTTTATAATAGATATATAACAAACTTTTGGTCTTGCACTTTTGCACATACGTACGTTTTAATTATATTTAAACAATTACATAGTACGAGAGTGATAAAAACGAGGAACGATAAAACAAATTCATATGAGTGTTTATATCGAGTCATAGGAATATTGGAAGTTCTCGCTTAATAAAATGCTGAAATGAAATTTCAGCTTTTTACTTAGCTATTGCGCACAAGTGGAAGATTCTGATAAATCGTTCGTAAAGAACTTTCATATTGCACAAATATGATTAACCATATGGTAAAATATCAAAAGCTGGAATTCATCTATTTCATTAGTATTCTCTAATTACCATAAAGTAAGGTTATAGTCAACTGTTTAAATATGTAGATTACATGGTAGGAAAATACTATCCACTCAGCAAAAATAAATTTCCAATGTTTCTTAATAGATGTGCGTGTGTGCGTGTGTGCGCGCGCGCGCGCCCGAGTGCTGTCTAGGAATTTTATTGTAAGTTAGGAAAAGCATGTAGCTTTTATCCACAACATATTTCAAGATTTAATCAATCCTTGTCCACTTATCTCCTTGTCGTCTAAATAAATATTCAAATTGACCCGCACACATATAACGGAGGCTAGTGAAATATTTCTCATGCGACAATGCTTAAACGAGGAACAATAAATGATTGAATTATACAAGCTATTACTCTATTGCACGCGATACTAACGTGTTCAAAATCGAAATCGTTATTTCAAGAAGTTAAACACTGCGTTAGATTTATACATTTTGTACATGAAACTTAAGTACTCCTATAATCACAAAGAGAAATGATTGCAAGTATTTGACTAACGATTCTTAAGAAATATATAGATCTATCTCTTTTGTACTCGTGTAATGCCACCAGAAAGATTGTATTTGATTGTACTAGAATTTCATTAGCGAATTATGATATATGTTGCCCTCCGTTTAGGAGGTGTCAGAACGTCAAGTACGCGAATGGTATTGTGATCTCGTATTGATGCAACAACAGAGAGAATATAATTGGTGTGAATATGGAAATGTTAATGAACCTTTAATTCTCCTCTCAATGGCCATTTCCAGCTCAGCTTCCTTTTTCTGTGCTTCTGGGCTTGGCTTTGGAGCAGCAGGAAATGTTACCAAAACTATACTCATGTTGTCTCTGCTACCCTATAACAACCAAATCATTTGTAATAGCTGCGCTTACTCGATACGATTCATACTACCGATTTAAATGTACGACACTCTCTAAGAATTTAACTCTTCTTAAATGCCCAAAAAGAATTAATAAAGCGTACTGCGATTCATCGGTATGTAAAAAGTTAGTAGTAGTTATATGTCTATTCAACTAATCAGTGAATATATAAGATATAAACATAATTAGCGATAACAGAAATAAAAATACAAAGTAATAGATAAAAACAGGATGTTATCTAAAGCTTAGAACGTGATAATGTAAATTGAGAATTAATTAAGCTCTATATTATAAACTGATTAAATTGACTCGATTCTCCGCTAACTAATTATGCTGTTAATTAAAGTTTATCGTTTGTAGCAAAAAATTCTGAACGTATAGTTAAAATTAAAGCTGAAAATCAAGTATCGAAATAAGCGAGAAGTACATAAATATTATTCCTTTCTACTCGTCAACAGTTCGATCGATCATTTTACAAGATATTTAACTTAACACACCTTCGAGAATGGTAGTAAGAAGCTCATTATAAAATATGTACACAAAGCTTTGGATATCATTACCTTGTAAAGACAGGTGTCTATAACCTGGTTCGTAACTGCTTCTAAGTCATCTGTAAGCAGCAGCCTTGAATGTATAAAATTACATAGATCTTCGTTGTTTATTACATCCCAAATACCATCGCACGCTAAAACTAGAAATTCATCGTGTTCATCGTCTCTATCTCGCACAAATATTTCCGGTTCTGGCGACACTAACTGGTCACAGGGGCCTCGATCTTTCAAATTTTTGTACTCGTAATCTCCCAATGCCCGAGAGACAGCCAAAGCTCCATTAACTCTCTGAATCATTACACTACCCCCGGCATTTTGAATTCTCTCTTTTTCGGCGGGCAAGACAGGTTTGTGATCCCGTGTCGAAAATACTGGATTCCCGGCTCGGCAGAGTACAGCCCGAGAATCGCCGCAATTGGCGATATATATGTTTCTGGGGGATATAAATGCACAAACCGCCGTGGACCCTGATTTGTCTGTGCCGGAGCTCAGTCCTGGTAAATCTCTCATCTCGTCATCGAGTCTGAGGAAGCCGGAGTGAATTCCTTTGATAACATCTTCCGCTTTAAACTCCTCCGTTTGCATTATACACTCCAACAAGTTGTCCGCACTGTGAGCCGACACAAAAGCGCCGGCATGGCCATCGAACACAGCGAAGTAACTCCAGTCTGAGAGGCCGCCTTTCAAGCCGGTTATCGCTCTGTGAGCGTCCTCCATCTCCATTCGCCAGCCTTGCATGCTGGCGACACCGTAGCGCAGTCCATTGCCGGTACCGTGTTCATTGTATTTATCTGTTTTCGGAGTGTCCAAAAATGCCCCCATAGTATTTATTAAGTTTTCGCTGCGTCAGCTCGATTAACTTGTTCCCTTAGATATTATTTGACGAGCATCTTTTTTCACCGATCATTCGAATAACACTCTTTAAGTTTTACCTAAAATTACAAGGACAGAGAAAGGCTAGAGAATCCTCGTTTCGTTATTTTTCATGCAGAACCGAGATCGAAAGCAGTGTTAACGTGCGTGCATAAAAGCATTGCCCGCCTCTAGTGAGATCTAGTGATGTAGGTAGGCAGAAATGAAAAGAGGAATAACAGTATTACGCTCGACGTATATATCGGGCACGTTATTTAAAATTTACATCTCGATCGTCATTGCGCGGAGCAGTCTCATCGATGAATCGTTTCGTGTTTCAGTTAGAATTTTCGTTTAAGCGAGGGAGAAAAGGGAAATTGGAACATAACATCGCTCTAATGCCGAGCGTAACATACAAGATACCTAGTCTCGGGTGCGCGAGACGTTCCGAGCGGAATATGTTAACGTTCACATAAACTAGGAATATTCCAACTGCACGCAATTTCACGCTCACTGTGCAATTATAACAGTAACTCCGCGGACGTCGCGAATTAATCGAATACAGGGGGGGAAAAAAATCGGGTATATCGGATTCTAACGAGATATTCTATTTGGCAGTGCCAAATCTCGCGACTAAAATAGTTTATACCTCGGTCTGCATGTTTTCCGCAAAACTTACGTGGGGAGATCGTGACCAAATATCATCGTTACTTCGGGAAAAAATATATATGTGGTAGAGCGTGGTATTGCTAATAGACTTGTTTCATATCACTATCACCATGTTCCTTTGCTAGGCTCAACACACAGAACCCAACGAAATCGACTTGCATGAATGGCGGATATACACTAGGCAATCCTCTGCGCATGCGCCCGTTTATTAATAGCACTGTTTTCTGGCGTCATGATCCGCCAATCGAGTGCCCACGATTTCCGCTCAAGCCTGGGCAATCATAGGATTCTGAAGTAAAATTAACTCGCGCGCGATACTGGAATTAACTCTCGTGAACAAGCATACTTATAAACAAAAACACCAAGTTTTTGCCGATGATAAATCCTGCCGTCGCTGATTACCGCGTTTATCGCTATCGGTGTAGTCAGTAAATTCAACTACTTAGTTTGAACTTTGAATGCTCGCGAGTATGTGTTTACGTACGTGATGCCCATTTTAACGACTCCTTATTCAGCTGATCGTAATATTGGATGTCAGTTGTAAAAAATAATATTATTTAACTATTTAATTTCTAACTCGTGCGATGCTACTTTCCACTATAAATAATATATCTAATAATTATTATTCGCCGGATAGTTTATTAGCGTAATTCATACACGTTGACGCGTATTAGTTTCTTGTTGAAATAATCATATTTCCCGGATAGAATATCTAGTAAGGTTTGCTCGAGTTCTTTAATTAACCGTAAAAAAGTGTTTTCCTTATCGTTCCACTCAATACTTTAATTCGATTTTGTATTTCGAAGATAAAAATGGCGGCTACTGAGCGCGCCTTAATCTTGTTACGCGAATAAATTGACACAATTAAGGGATAAGATAACAAATACATTATTTATTACTCTTATAATCTGTCGCAATGATTTAAAATAGATTTCTTTTAGGGTTAATAATGTTAACGAAGGCAATCCGGCTTAGGTAGTCACAAGCTTGAAAGCAATACTTTTAAGTATAATCTCTACATCTGTTTTATAAAAAAAAAGTGTTAATCGTTTAAATATATAAAAATGAAAAGATTACTAAAATACTTTGTTCGCACTTCTTTCGAAATAACAGAGATAGTAGACATAAATAGATAGACAAGATGCTTATTCTTAGAAACACAATTTAATCCATCACCATCCAGTTTAAGAAATAAATTCTCGTATGACTTTGCAGAATAAATTAAATTAAATAAACTGATGCAGGCGGAATTCCTGTAAATCTGTGCTTTATATACATATGAAGTAACTTTCGTGCCACTATTTTATATTCGTCGCGAAACCGAGATCTCTAGGAATCATATACTGTCTCACTATGTCGTCTGTTAGTTTACTTCTGGCTGTTTGATGCGCAGTCACCAGAGGCTGCAAAACGTCGATCAGTTCTTTCTTAAGTTCTCCAGTTAAAATTTCTCCGCTGGTGTAACCCTGGAAATTCCAAATTTTCCACGTTGATACATATCACTCTGTAATTACAAAACGATATACATTCCTGCTTCGGTTTAAACTCACTTTTCTAAGCTGTTCCAATTTCTTGTCGTCCTCTAAGAAGAATCGCAGCCACTGGTACGATATGTCCACCTCGCAATTGCCTCCTAGTTGCCTATGCTCTTCGACGGTAGCCTGCCCTCCCGAGAATGCGTGTTTATTAACTTTGCTCTTTATTTGCTTCGCAGTGTCTGTTAGAAATATCGCAGTGTTATTGTTACTGGCGGACATCTTCGTCTTGGAGCCTTGTAAGGCTGGAAAGAAAACAGAGTGCAGCAGAGCCGGTTTCGGATAGCCAATCTTCGGGGCGACATCTCTCGTCATTCGGAAGTAAGGATCCTGATCAATAGCGCAGGGTATCAAGCAATGAACTTTCGCATTCTTGAAAATGAAAGGGAAGGTTCCAGAGATCGCCGGAGCAGCCTGAGTGGGTGGGAAGGAGATTTTGCCGATAGGGTCGCTATCTCCGAATCCGAAGATACCCTTTACTTGGTTAAACGTAACGCATCTTTGTATCCTAATCATGTTTTGGTAGAATGCTGGATTATTTCCGATATGCTCTAAATTGGAGAAGATAAACGTATTGTCCGGCTTGAATCCAAGGGCGATGATGTCCTTTGCGTTATTATAGGCCAGTTTAATCGCGTCCTCAATTTTTATGTTCTTCCATATTGCCTTCTCGTCATCGGTCAATTGTATAACTAAGGGAACTTGAAACACATCCTGCAACCATTTGCAGAACATAAATGGCACGAGATGCCCTAGATGCATCGAATCTGAACTAGGCCCTCTACCGGTGTACAAGTAAAAAGGTTTCCCTTGTTCGTACAGATTCAGGATAGTGTGCACATCTCGATGAGAGAAGAATATCCCTCTTCTAAGGAAATGGTGCGGCTTTCTGCCGGTGATCTTTTCGAACCTGCCTAGCAGTTCGTCATCGATTTTTGAGCTTCCAAACTTTTCTATAACAATGAAGAAAATCTATGTTAAAACAATTGATTTATAAGCTTCATAATCGATTATAAGCCTCGATTTCATAATCAATGAAGATACAAAGAGACGGTCGCTTTCAGCAAGGTGGCAAAGGTATCTTTAGTTCCCCAGGCTGTATATAAAATATCATCGTCGGACTCACTAATTAATTTGTCATAATCAATTCCGGTATCGTTGCTAGACGAAACATCCCAGGGTGTTACAACATCCTCGTCGTTCGTAGTCCCGCTTAATGTTACCGAATTAATCTCTGCTTGCTCTACTGACATCTTGTCTTCGGTTTGTTGTCCGTTCGATTTATGAACGTGATTAAACAGGGATTCGCACGAGTAACATGTGTCACATGCTACGTGGAGGCGGTCATAAAGTTTGCAAGGTTATGTCGCACTGTGCTTCGGCCGGCACCGCCGAACGTGTTCCTGCGCGCACGCATTTGTATGCATGTCCTGAGTAGGAATAGGATTCTTATTCTGCTTTTTCTTTTTGATAGTTATATCTGAATTGCTACGAATATTGCACTTATGCATCCTCGTGACGATAAAGCTCGCACTACAGACGAGGTATGAGATAGAATCTAACATTTAATGTAAATTTCTGTGATACCAGTCACGGCTCGCGAGCCTCGTTATTAATCTCCGGTAACGTCCAATATTACCGATTGAGAATGGAATAAGCTCGCAATGGTTTTAGCGTCGAGAATTAAAACTAAATTATATTTACATTCTTCGCGTCACACCCAACGTTATCGACTCAATCTAAAATAAGATTACAATGCTACGAGTGTTAGGAATTAAAATTAAAATTAAAATTTATAGTGTTATGACTAATTTCAAGAAACATATTGCACTATTCCATTCACTAATAGATTTTCGTACATGAAATAAATATATTGTAACATTTGTCCTATTTACTATAATAGATAAGTCAGGCTACTAAAACTATTTTTCTTATTACAGGTGAAACTTGGGAATATTTCGACGTAGACAGCTACTTTATGTGGGCCAAATGATGGAAACCTCAACAATGAACAGAAGAAAATAGTGATTTTATGTAATTTACACTTTATTGTAACGCTGGCAAGGCGTCTTATGCGAATAAATTGAGAGACACTTGAAACAAACTGTATTATAATTCAAAAATACCTTTTACATATTCTTATCCAAATTCCAAACTTGCGATTTCAAATATCTATGGTATTTCCTTAAAAATACCATAATATGCAGCATGCGTGCATTTTGAAAGCAATTCTTATATCTGATTAGAATATTTGACAATCAGAGTTATCGGCTCGGTTCTCACCTATTACCAGGTCTCACCGCGAGGAGGTTGCTGCGTTTCGAGACCCGTAGAAAGATGGATGGAATCAAAGTTCCATCGATCTCCCTGTACATGAAAACCTTAGCTCACTAAACCAAGGAGATGGATGGAAACAAAGTTCCATCGATCTTTTCGGTTTAGATATAGAATCTAGGGAACTGCCAAGCAATCACTCGATTTAAATAAATCGAAAGGAAAAAGCGCTTGGCGTCTCCCCGACGATTCCTCTTGCTCGGATGCGACTCAAGCCGTCTATCACGGCGACTGGGAAATCGGACCGGGTGACTTACGCAGGCAATGTACCAAAAGATACACCCCCTATGTCCGAAACTTTTCCCTTTCGACAAGAACACCAGGGGATGAAACTGATCCACCCATACAGATTCTATGCTCAGTCGCTTGCTCCCGGAAACAGAAGCAGCGGCTACCTCCTCATCGGAGATGAAGAGCCAACGAAAGAGCAACAAAGCTAATGATTAAGTGACTACTTGGCAATTTTACATTACTATAATAAATTAACCTAAGGCTTCCTTAGATGTCATCTTTCACTACCACTATTCACTATCACTTTTCACTATTTTCTTTAAAATATATTATTTTATTAGCCTTGAAGAAAATGCATCATGTAAAATAAATCTTGTAACCCCACACAAAGAAATGCATGAAATAAAATATATCATGTAAAACCATCGAAGAAATGCATCATGGAAAGTAAATCATGTAAATCCATCGAAGAAATGCATGAAATAAAATAAATTATGTAAATACATCGAAGAAATACACGAAATAGAACGACTCATGCAAAAATCCACGAAGGAATGTATGAAATAGGACAGATGACGAAAAACAATCGAAGAAATGAGTTTATAAGGAAGAGAAATCGGTTTTGGCCTTGGCAGAATAATAACATTTTGAATGGCTTTTAACTAACCCGAAAATTTCATTGGCACCGACCGAATACGCTAACCTAGGTCAGGGGGCCGAGGGGATGCAGAAAGGACCAGGGCTTGGAACCCTGACCAGGTCCCCCGGAAGCCCAATAGGTCCAGGTCTTAGCAACTATAGGTACACCTACGTGTTTGGGATTTCAAACTTTTAATTACTTACATAATTTGTCAGAAACTTTGAAAATAAGTTTCGAACCGAGACACGTTCCACGGTCTCCAGAGCCTTTATTTGTTAATAACGCAAATTTAAAGCAAACTATAAAGTTACCATCTAGACTCTAGAGGTACCTACGTATTTAGGAAATCGCGATTTGTAATTCGTTATTAACAAATAAAGGCTCAGGAGACCGAGGCTTATTTTCTGAGTTTCTGCCAAATTATTTAAGTAATTAGAAATTCGACATCCCCGTAATTAGGCACCTCTGGATGGCAATATTATAGTTTGTCATGAATTTTCATTAATAACAAATAAAGGCGAGAGAGAGTGGCAGGTGATTCTCCAGAATTAAAAATCAATGATTCTGATCGATTAATTACACAATTACAAATCGCGATTTCCTAAATACGTACTTACATCTGGATGGTAACTTGATAGTTTACCTTGAATTTTCATTAATAATAAATACATAGTCGGACCGAGACTTATTTTTAAAGTTTCTGACCAATTATTTAATTAAAATTTAAAAATTACAAATACGTTAAGTACTTCTGGATGGCAATCAAGTTGCCATGAATTTTCGCTAATAACAAACTCGTAAAAATCTTCAAAAAAGTAAAAAAATTACGCCAAGTACGTGAAAAAGTCGAGGGTGGAAACTAATATTATCCAATAAGTCACAAAAGAATAGAAGATAATAATAATTTGAATATAAAAAACAGATGTGAAATCAAAATGACACAAATACATATACACAGACATTTTAATAATGTGAAGATAAAATGTAACAGAAACACAAGGTACTCGTGTCTGCAATCGCAAAGAAAGAATGAAAAAGTATGACACTCACCGACCGTTGCAAACAGTCTCACTGCTATCCATGCGGACAAGCATCCCCCTTCGCTACTGCTATTCGATCTACAGGCCAATGTTCCGCAGCTGCAGCGTCAATACCGAAATATGATTCGGCGGTCAGCAAATATGGTCCTCCATCCTGTGAACCTAGGCCCTCTCTAGGGCCTATGCTGCAGGCCCTCTCTAAGGCCCATGCTTTGGGCCCTCTCCAGGGCCCACGCGCTAGGCCCTCTCTAGGGCCTAGAATCTGAAAATTGAAGCTAAGCGAAAATTGGACTCTACTTCCGCGATAAAAAAGCAATTAGAGCACCGGTGCTCTGGACGAACTTTGTATGCGCAAATAATTGGCTCTAGTTTCGCGAAGAAAATTCAACTGAAGCTTCGGTGCTCTGAACGAGTCTTAGATACGCAAAAATTTTACTCCAGATTCGCGGTAAAATTACTCTAAATAACAGCCGCGGTGTTCTGCAAAATATGTAGATGGACGCGGAAAAAACGGGGACTCTACGATCACGTTACGCGCGATCACAAAAAATCATGCTAAACTGCTACAAAGACTGGTTGCACTTGGAACGTTTTCAAATTTTTCGCGGTGACTCTACTCGACTCGAATTATTATTATTATAATATAATTATAATATAAGATATTATTAATCGGAATTGTAAAAATCGCGAACAAATGTTGTATGGATTTAATTTTCTGATTTTAAGACAGACACATGCATATCACTCTATCTACGAGTACCTTGTATGGTCAGCTCATTGGATTCTGCTCTTTCCAACACATATGCACGGCGGTTAATGGCCCGTTTCATATAATTGGCATTCGTTTTAGGAACATTTCTGTGATATTTCGTGAATATGGTTTAGAAAAGAGCACGTCACGAGGCTACTTCGCGAAATATTGCATAAGTGTTCCCGCATGTCGCGCATTTGTGTTGGAACGCCCAGAATCGAAAGAGCTGGCTACGCTAAGTTTTCTACAGAAACCATTTTGTTCTATTGCGTGCACCCACGTTCAAAAAATTATAAAGTGGCGTACCGTTCGCTGTCATCAAGAGTACTGCATCTCTGCAAACTTGTTACCCCTGACCAGCAACCCTGAAACCAGCACCCCTTTAGCCATCCACACAGCAGCTCCAATCGGACTCGTGCATGACTCTACTTTCGCGGTGAAAAGGCTATTAGGGTAAATGTTCCAATTACCGTACCCTGTACCTATTACCGTGCCTTTATACTTAAACAAGCCGTACGAAAAAACTCGCACACACAACTAAGAAAAGAAATTTTTTTAATTAAATTATACTATTAATGTATGTGTTACAAACGAGTAGGTTGCATTTTTAAACAATTAAAGCTTCTTTAAGTATAAAGGCACGGTATAATAGGTAGAGGGCACGGTAATTGGGACATCTACCCTAGAGCACCGGAGCTCTCGACTAGTTTTACATAAACACTATTACTGAAACAGACAATTTGTATTTAAAGAAGCAAATATGCACTTGCCTAACATTCGAGGGATATGCGAAAGCTAAGAATCTCCCGATTGAGATTGCAAAAGAGACTGAACGACTAAAGGACGAAAAGACGCGAACATTCACTCTCGATGCACCGAATTTTCGTTTCTACATGGCATGCTGCATATCACGACTTTACACAGCCATCTGAGACCATAGAGCGAGCCGAGGTGAACCGAACCCCGGTATCAACACGATAACTCGAAAATCAAAATGGTCATGAACTGGTCCTCTGCGTAAAGCCGTAATAAGTTGTACCTAGCAAAGCCGGCCTATGAAAGACAAGCATAACATGCGCGAAATCGAAATCTGTGATCGAAGGCGAATTGTATCTCTAGAAGAGTTGCGTATGGCACTCTTATAGTTAAAAAGAACAAGACGGAATAGAAGCTTATCGCTCCAAGTACGCAAGTGCATTTTTGAATATATGTCCAGACCGAACCAAACTCACCGAAGATAAGTTTGGCTTGATCTGAGCCCTTAACCTAGATCGTAGGCTTTAGCCTTGATTCCGTTTCGCAAGTCGCAATGCTTGGGAACACGTTACCAAGTTCCAGGCACACCAGCGTGGAGGTACCTACGAAAGTGACCCATTGCTACGAAATATTTCTGGTCCATGTTCGACCAATGCTTTGCGCATTTTTGAAAATTTGGAAAAAGTCTTACGACTAAAGTTCTTAAACTAAGACTTATTGCGAGGCTGATTTTAGTATTGTAGCGAGCATAGTGACCAAGTAGTACCAATATCAACTGTCATTCTCAGTTATTATTATTATTTGTATGAGAAAGACCTTCCAGTTATATAGTTGAAAATCCTTAAGATATTAATGCTTTCCATTCCCATTTTATTAAGAGACTCTAATGACTCGAATGTAATTAATGTTAAGAGAGAACATTTGAAAGAACTCACACCAAAGAGTTCAACTTCAGAAATGTAACTCGTATTCGATACAATAAGCATCCTGTATGATTGTGAAATTAAAGAAAAGTAGTTTGGAATGTTTGAAACGAAATAAATTAAAACTTCTATTGCGAATTTAAAATTTATTTATTACCACACGCATTAACGTTATTATTCGCGAGTACTAAGTAAGTATTCGTGGTCAGTATGCTTGCTACAACAATCATTTTGTTCGACAGCATCCAGAAAGATTGAAAGAATGATAATGTATCACTCACCGTTCGTTGAAAATAGTCTCACTGCTATCCATGGAGACAAGCATCTCTCTTTACCAGTAGCTATTCGATCTGCAAACCAATGTCCCGCAGCTGCAGAACAGAACGTGTCACACTTGCAAATATGTCGCATTAATTTCATTATGAAGAAGCAATAAGAGTACCGGTGCTCTGAAATAGTTCTAGATGCATTAAAAACACTGACTCTACGTTCGAGTTAACTACGTTCGTATTTGTATAATTTAATTGACGCACCGACTGATAGTCGATAGCTGTACTTTCTTGGCTCCCACTCACAAACGTAGCAAGGCAAGAGAACCATGGACTCACATTTTTGCGAAATAAATGGGAATGATCATTGTATCAGAAAGCGCTGCTATACTCTATATTCTATTCACGGTGCTTTCGCAATTTTATAACATTTAAGCAATGCCAACAGGAAAACGTAAAGGAGATAGAATATACACGCAACAAGTGTTTCGCACGTATGCCGAGGACACTTTAACGTTTAAATAATAACTAATTAATTAAACCACTTATCGAAATCTGAATGCACCGAAGCTATTTCTATCACCACTCTAACGTTTAAGCGAACAATATATGCATTCCTTAAACTGAATAGATACATCAAAGAAATTCAGAGTTCACTTTTTGACACTTTGAGGTTACGTAGCACCTTTATGGCTCGTCGTTTGACAAAAATTTCGCAAGAAAACTCAACCAAAGCGACACGAAATGAAGCGATCCTACCTTTCTATAAGACCACGACACTGTATTCCAAAATATTAATAAAATAATGAAAAATAATCGCGTGGAGACAGAGATTCGCGTTCCAAGCCAAATCCACGAACAAAATGAGGCAAGAATCGCGACGCGATTCCACACCAGCGGACTCGAGTCGAACGAGAAGGGAAACTCAGTGATTCGTTTCTATGTTGCGAGTTGCGATTCTCGCTCTAGCGGCGCTTAACGCAAACTCTTATAGCGCGAAGTTCAACTGTCATTCTCAGTTATTGTTATTTGTAAGAGAAAGACCTTCAATTTATATAATTGAAAATCCTTAAGAAATGAATGCTTTCTATTCCCGTTTTATTAAGAGAATCTAATGACTCGAATGTAATTACTGTTAACAGAGAACATTTGAAAGAACTCACACCAAAGAGTTCAACTTCGGAAATGTAACTCGTATTCGATACAATAAACATCCCGTATGATTGTGAAATTAAAGAAAAGTAGTTTAGAATGTTTGAAACGAAATAAATTACAACTTCTATCACGAATTTAAAATTTATTTATTAGCACACGCATTAACGTTACTATTCGCGAGTATAATGTATTCGTGGTCACTAGGTATGCTCGCTACAACAATCATTTTGTTCGATAGCATGTAGAAAGATTGAAAGACTGATAATGTATCACTCACCGTTCGTTGAAAACAGTCTCACTGCTATCCATGGAGACAAGCAGCTCCCTTTAGCAGTAGCTATTCAATCTGCAAGCCGATGTCCCGCAGCAGCAGAACAGAACGTGTCACACTTGCAAATATGTCCCATTAATTTCATGATGAAGAAGCAATAAGAGTACCGGTGCTCTGAAATAATTCTAGATGCGTTAAAAACACTGACTCTACGTTCGAGTTAACATTACTAACACGCAGGACCACTGTCCACTATGAAATACTTTATCGCGAAATAAGCACTGACTCTACAATCGCATTGCACACGATTACAAAAGCACGTCACGCTTTTAAACATCTCTCAACAGTGGAAAGATGTGTTCGGACTCGAGTAAAGTGTCCACAGAGTCCAGTAATCAATGGAATTGATGCAGGAATCAT
The DNA here is from genome assembly GCA_929108735.1 of Andrena dorsata. Classification (NCBI taxonomy): domain Eukaryota; kingdom Metazoa; phylum Arthropoda; class Insecta; order Hymenoptera; family Andrenidae; genus Andrena; species Andrena dorsata. Next base: position 31,647,450 of record OV815488.1, read on the forward strand.
GAAATCACGAAATAATATCCACTGTGACTGCGCAAATATTCAGTGATCCGATCACCGTCGCGGATAAAGTCGAACTGTTAGGGCACACCGTTCGGCAATGTTGTCACATTGGTAGAGGTTGCCGTCGACCTCAACTCTTTCCCATGCAAGTTGAAAATTTGAAATTTCTTAATTTCTAATGACTCGAATGTAATAATTACTGTTACGAGAGAAGATTTGAAAGAATTCACACGAAAGAGTTCAACTTCAGAACTGTAACTCGTATTCGACACATTAAGCATTCCGTATGATTGTGAAACTGAAATTCAAGAATGCTCGATTTGCAGTTACATCCATGCACCCCACGACGCTTATAAGAATTAGATTTTACTGTAAATTTCAATGTAGGTGGTGAACTAATACTCGGGGCAAATAGAATCTAATTATTATTACTTCATTCGAATGATTAAACAGTGCATTAGAAACTTGCGGGAATGTCAATAACAGCGTCAATTTGTAATACTTTTCGGCGTATGATACGTGAAACGGTTCTACTACACGCAAAGTACTAACAAAACAATTTGTCATCTTGCAATTTATAGCTTGCACGAGCTTTGAAGAAATATCATTTTTGAGCGCCATAGTGTCTTGATCCCCGAAATGGATTTTCGGAGAGAAATCCGCATGAGTCGTTGACAAAGCGTAGCTAGCGAAAGCCTTTGTCAAACTCACACTTTAAACAAGTCACACGTATACAAACACGCAACACACCTTTCAGCATTTCAACACATTTCGGTGTAGTTGCTGCGTTGGACGCTGTTAACGAGCAGAGGCCGCTACATTCAGTCCTGAAATTATGGGTGGGTAACACAGTTTGGGTGGCGACACGCACATCCATAAGGTGTTAGGTCTATCCTATACTTCGTCGATGGTATTTCTAGGATAAAGCGAATTATCTAATGTGATTTGTGTAGCGAGCCCCTTAACATTTTCGTGCGGCATGCAATGAAAATGGGTGAAATGTGTTTTCATGAAGTCCTTCAATATCTCTTAGGTCCGAAGCGAAGTGCGGAGGTTTTTTTGTTAGTATGATGTAAAGCCATTGGCAATACTAATTCGAACCGCGGTTGTGTGACCACAATTGACGTTAGATGTTCGGTCTATTCACATCCTCTACCTCCAACCACAGAAGCTTATCCAGATTCATTCATAAATTCAAATGGATCACAAATTTTCCGCTTTCGCTTTTGTTTCGGAAACGAGTCGCCTGTGGCATTATAAACTCGCACGCTATAGTGATCCTCTAGGTAGTGATCGGCAAATGTGGTCCCCATTTTCTATTGGTCGATACCATTAGTGACCGAAACCGGAAGTAAAGAGAGCAAGTAATTTTTCCTATTGGGCGAAGCAATAACATCTACCAATGGGATTCCACAACATTGTGCGAAAAGTGGGATCGGCAGCAAACTTCATTTAATACTGAAGTGCCCGCCGATTTGTGACTTCCGCTTTAGGACGAAATGGTGGACACATCTGCCGATATCACTACCTAGAGGATTACTAGTACGCTATAAGCGAACGAGATATTTATCTATAAAATATTGCTGTTTATGCACGATTGGTTGCAGTCATTGAGCTTATGTTCTCAGTCTGTTCTCTCTCCAGGTATTCTTATAGCTCAATGGTTGCAGTTGATTCAAGTTGAATGTTGATTACTGACAGGGATCGGCGGACTCCAGCTACCGCTGATTGAGGGGGAAACATCTACAGGAGCGGTGGTAATGTGTCATGTGTGCATGAACCGCGTCTTTGTCAGTCACGCACACTCAACCACCGCTCCTGTAGGTATTTCCCCCTCCATCGGTAGTGCTGGAGCCCGCCGATCCCTGATTACTGTTGATTGCAGTGATATGGTGGCGAAAGAGCCATTTGCGGCCTGTGCACTGTTTTCGAATAGCTTGGAAACATAAACGCAGTGTATGTCATACACTATCAGGCGAAATGTGATCATAAACTATTTCTCGACAAAGTATTCGTAAAATGAGGGTGGTCTGTGCCGTGAAAAATTGTAAATATTCCTCGGAAAATGAAAACTCGGCGGATATTATTTTCATTCACTTTCCAAATGACGACACGTAAGTCCCACAGACATATATGTTTCATTCTACAGATACAAATAAATTCACAATCAGCAATTTACGGAATGTTCTCTGTGTCAGATTATATATTACTTCCTTACAGATCTAAAATATGGGCGCATCACTGTGGCAGGACAGACCTTTTAATGAAATCGAACGAAGAGCTGCACTTGAATTATTACATATGCTCCCATCATATAGAAGACCGCTATTATATAAGTAAAATAGACCCTGTCATAATAGATCAGCATGCTGTCCCTACGTTATTCGAGTCAGATGTTACGACGGAAAAGAATTCGGAGGATATGTTCAGCAGAAGTGAACACGCGGAAGTTGTGTTATCGTACTGCGATATGGACGCAGAGATAGATCAGTATCGCGACATCGGCATCAGGTTCCCAAATTTGTGCAGAATATGCGGAGAACCGACTCTGGATGGTATAGAAATATTCGCAGGGAAGGGGATAGAATTGAAGCTGAGAGAAAAGATAAGCTTACATTTGCCAATAACCATTGATATGGAGGATTTAATGCCACAGAAATTATGCATGGACTGTTATAATAAATTAGAAATTGCGCATTCGCTTGTTGTAACTTCTTTGCGAACAGATATAAGGCTAAAGAGATTTCTGAATATTAATGACGAAGTAAGCGCACTTTAAGTTTGTGTTGTAGATATAATCGATGCGTTTTCTATAACATTAAATTATTGAATGGCTATTTTCTGTATTGTTTTCCAGCTAAACTATGACAATAAGTACAGTGCTTTAATGAAAGCATGTTCTCCAGAAGTAGCCGAAGAAATATGTACAAACGAAGCAAGTCAAACTACATCTGTGGAAATATCTTCTAACAAAATCGAAGGCATCATGATAAATTCAAATAGCGTTACGAAATTTAATTGCTTGGGAGATATCGGAGCGGAGAGAAATACCTTTGCGAACAACACGAGGAAGCAAATACAATCCGAATTGAGCTGTCTTATTGAATCCTACAACGAAGAGAGCAAAGAAGATGAGTTTGTGAATGGTGCAACAACGAATGAGCCGAACAACGACGCAAAAGATAATGAAATTGTATGTTTTCATTGTAAAGATTTATTTAAGACTCAAGAAATGTTTGAAAATCACAAGATGTTGTGCGACGAAGATGAGGTAATAACAGAGAAAGAGAAAGAAATTGATAGCAATGTAAACAGCAAAGAGTCCAGCAATATAAAAATGACTGTCCAGTTCGTTGCAAAGACATGTGACGTTTGCCACGAACATTTCGAAGACGATAAACAATTATCTGAGCATAAACTGTCTTACTGTAAATTCTCCCGAGAACGATACCAAGCTCCTAATAAACCAAGTACATCGGAGAAAGAGCGCATTATCCAGAAAGATGATGTTGGTAACGATGCGTTCGCATTAGCGGAAGCTAATAAAAAGTGTGGCCATTGCGAAGCGATTTACTCCACGAAGAAGGAATTATTACACCACATAGCGAAGTGTCACGGAGGTCAATTGTTGTTTAAATGTGTCGCGTGTAACAGAAGCTACGAGAAATGGTCTAGCTTGGACGTGCACGAGGCTACTCACAGAATAGACAAGCCGTATCTATGCGATCTGTGTGGGAAGAGCTTTAAACACTCTAACAACTTAAGGGGCCATAAGCGAACTCATTTGGACGATTCGAGGAAGAAACGACACGTCTGTGAAATCTGTGGGAATGCATTCAGATCTAGGTAGCGTTCGTGACCTTATCAATACCGTTTCCAACACGAATCGTCCACTCCACGTTATTTGATTTCTATGATCCAGATTTCATTTGGGGGAGCATATGAATCATCACAATGGAAATAAGCCATACTCGTGCGAGAAGTGCGGAAAAACATTTTACAAGCGGATACAGTTGAGGCAGCACAAGCTATCTCATGGTTCGAACAAGCATGTCTGCCCGATATGTGGAGCAGCTTTCAATCGTAAAGGAAATATGAATACGCATCTGAAACGGCATAATAACGGGGATGGGACATACACGTGTAGCGTAAGTATGCCAATATTAAAATGAAGTTCACTCACACGTTAGCCCGAAACTTTGCGTGAATCTATTGTTTCTTTTTTCCCTCCAGGTTTGCTTCTGTAGATGTAAATCAATGAGCGATCTTAAGTTACACAGGAAGAAGCATACGGAGGAGGATATCATGGAGAGCATAAAAAGAAAGTGCATCGGCAAGGCTGTATGGCAGTGTAAATGCTGCAGTCGGATGTTCCCGACGCGGGCAGCTTTGCTGAATCACGAGCGCGTGCATAAAGGGGAAAGATCGAGCGTCGAATGCAACGTTTGTGGGAAACAGCTGGCAAGCAAAAATTCCCTGACGTATCACAAGAGATCTATACACTCTACGGAACGGTCGCACATGTGTCAATATTGCGGGGAATCGTTTGTCTCTAAAGAGGCGCGTCTTATACACGAAAGGATACACACCGGGGAGCGTCCGTACGCCTGTAAAATATGTAAAATGGAATACAAGTGTTCCAGCAACTTAAATCAGCACATGAAAATCCATTCCGGCATCAAGCCCCATAAGTGTGCGTACTGTAGCAAAAGTTTCGCCCGGAAGGGAGCGTTAAATGTGCACGAGAGGATTCACACAGGGGAGAAACCATTCCCCTGCGGTACGTGCGGTAGGACATTCTCGCAGAAAAACGACATGTTGAAGCACACCAAGACCCACGACGCGAAGTCGTTGCGCTGCGAGCAGTGCGAGGAGACTTTCACGCGGAAAAAGGATATCTTGAAGCACGTCGCTGTGCACCAGCAGGATAACCCTGTGGCACAGGAATATGTTGGGATGCAACAGCAGATGCAACCATACGATGTAAATGTCACGTGTTCTCAATTTCAATAGCTTTCCGTACGATAAATACTGTACATGCGACGTAATATTTATATTACTATATATATGATCGTTGTAAATATTATATTATTATTAAGGAGATTCTATTTTTGTTATGGTTTTAATAAAGCCGAAACGGTATTTTCCGTGTTACTGAAAACAGAAACTAGAAATTGTGATTTTTATTTCCATTTGAAAAGACATGTAAATTGTGGTTTTACTTAAATATTTGAAGGTTATGTTTATCGGCTTTGCCATTAACTGGCACGTCGATTACTTATGGCCATTGGAAGCACTGACATCGTGCGCGTCTCATTTTAGTTTCGGTAATCTATTTAACAACCTGTGCACTCTGCGATGTAAATACATACAGTCGTTGGACGTTCATAGGTTATGTAACACCCATTTCTGCAAGAGGCCAGCGTAATTACTAAAATTATACAATTATCGAAATTGATGCCGTTTCAATAATAATTAGATTGTACAAAGAAAATTAGAAATATTGCTTTTATATATTTTATTGCTTTTATAACGGAAAGATAAGCCTAAACGGTAGGTAACTTTCATGCATATTCAATATCAGATTACGCGTGATAAGGAGCTATTAGCAGCTATTAGCCCCGCTTCTTATCGCAGAACGAAAACAATATCAAACTAAGTACTCATATTCTCTTTTAAATTGCGAGCTATGAATCATATGAAGCTCGTTTACCGTGGCTAATTCCGGGAATGTGGGGCAGCGGGTTGACGAATCAAAGGAAGACATAGGATTGCAAAATATCACAAACACCATTATTATATATAGAATAATACTCTTTATTGTTTTTGATAGTTTTTGTTGTTGTTGTCCATATCGTGCGTTATTCTTTTACTTTTCATCAGGTTAATCGTTTTTGCGCTGCATTTGTTACTCCCTTTCTTTCATTTTTTTTTTTTCTATCTGTTGCTGATTTTGCTGCTGGTGTTTTGGTGAAACGGTATGCAGATACAACTTCATAAGTTCGAAATAAAACGAAACGAAGAATAATAAAACGCGCCCAACCACTCGAGAACCGTGCATCACGTGTATCGTATGCCTGTGGACCACTTAGGACTAGAGTAATTGCAATTCCCGCTTCTTTTCTTTCGCGTATGTTATTTTTTTTTTTCAATTCCCCCTTCGCGCCCATACCAATTGGCAGACGTTCGCGCGCGCAACAAAGAATCGCAAGCACGCCGCGCCGGTGCGTCCATAATTCGTTTCTGCGCCTCCCCCGAGGATTTCTTCTCCATCTCTATTTAACATTTGTCGCGCGTTCATTTTTCCTCACTTTTTTCGTTTTCCCCATTTTCCTTCGTTTTTCTTTTAGACGTGGCTTCGCGAATACGATACAGATCGCAGTCGAGTGATCGGCACGCGTACGAACGATACAACCGTGCATCTTAAAATTTTCCTAGCTCTATTAAAATGGCCGCACACGCGGCTCGTATGGCGAACGTACCCCATTGGGATACATCGATTTTAGGCGAGTTTACGGCTAAACGGTGTCTCGAATAGGTCCAACGGTACTACACGGTAGAGAAATTTCGGTCCGCGATCTTACAGGATACAAACGTTTTGCTGTGTTTTCATTTTCTCTTTTTTTTCTTGTCTTCGTCATATATCTCTTTGCCCGACGAGCTTGTCTGTCTTTCATTCGCCTTAGAATCGAACCATCCCTCGGGAACGTGCATTCGCTTCACGCGCCCGGCGCGATTTCGATGCAACTTCTTGTCTCTTTCATCTTCCCTCGCGTCGTCGTTTTTCTTCTCCTCCTCCCTCTTTTAATTAATTAACTCTGTCTTTCTGTAACCGTCTTCTTCTCCGCGCTACTATTTACAATGTACAGTGTCGTGTGTTTCACCTGTCCTAGGTTCGCGGTCACGATGGGACTCGTTCGTCTCGGATATCGTTCCGATCTAGCTACATACGTGCCCGCGTGTCCTCGTTATTTCTGGACAACGTTCGCGTCCTGGGCGGCAACACCCCGCGACCCCCCCCCCCGGTTCCTCCGCTCTTGAAGGAAGGAGATCGTTCTCGCGCCTCCCCCGGGGGCGTTTTAGTACAAAACGTAATAGTAGTAATGATATTAATAATATTAATAATAATAGTAATAAGAGTAATCGTAAAAAAAAAAAGGAAAAAAAGAGGAGAGATGATCCGAGGACGCCGATGCGTTCGCAAGGCGGCCCACTCAAGCTGTCGCAGCACATTCAGTGTGATCCGGGTTAATTGCTAACTAATTCTCGTTTAGATATCATGTAATAGGAACTTAATCGTACGTCTTCGCGGCAGCCCAATTCGTTTAACTCTTCGTAGGACAATGAACTGTATGCATTCTCGTTAAAAGATGGACAAAGTTTAGAAGCAAACTGAAAGTCCACGCGTCTCTTTTCTCAGTCTGCCATCTGCAAATGCTTGTCGAACAGTATCGCTCGAGCATCTTTTGTCCCGCGAAGGAGTTAGAAACGCAACCCCCCAAGAGGGTATCGCGACCACTGTTTCTTTCCAGCGACCACCGACCGCCCCAGCGAGAAGAGCGGGGAATTTGAAGAGGAGCCGCGAGCGGCTCGCGGGAACAAGTGTCTATTAAATCGTTATTTATCTACGTACGTAAAAACGTTCTGGAAGAGCTTTGCGTGGATGAACGGATGACAACAACAGAGCGGTCGGTCGCCGCGTCGTCGTTTATTCGCGTCGCGTTTGCAGATTGAACCGAATTGAAAATTGGGGGGGGGAAGGGGGGGGGGGAGAAGGGCCTCATGGGCCGCCCGCAAGTCGCCAGCGCCATCATTCCGAACGACAACGAGATTGCGCGAGTCCCCGTCACCGCTTTTGTATATCACTTATCACGGTAAATATATATAATAATCTTATATATATACTTCTTGTTTATATATATAATATATATATAATAATATCTTATATGTATATTTTCTTCACATTATACCTATTATATCATCTTTTATTTCCGCTTAAAACGTACTTCTGCGCGTGCGCTATTTATACTATTTACAACGTTTCCTTTCTCCCTCCTTTTCCTTTAAATCGTAGTCCCCCGAAGTGTTCGTTACACACCCCTTTTCTCCCTTCTTTTAAATATATTAATACGCGCGCCAGCGTAATGTCGAAGCACACGAGTGCGGCTCGTTCGTCGTTCTATCGTGCGGTATTTTTTTTTTTACTTTTTTTTTCATTTTTTTTTTGAACGTTTCCCGCCAGCAATCGTCGACGAACTCGCCCTCGCGCCTCTTCGCACTCCACATTCACCCCCTCCAACGGCCGAATTTGCAGGTACTCCGCCGGGTACCGTGCGTATGAACGCGTTTAAACGCGGCTAAGGTACATCCGTGTAAAAAGTACGAAATTACTACTCGGCCCCCTCGGGCGTATTCCTTCCGCGCCCGCCGAGGGGCGGAGAGCACAAACGCGCCCTTGCTTCAAGACGCTGCGCTTGGCGTTCCGCTTGACAGCCACGGTTCGATCCGAGCGTAACACCGACAGAGTGACATGAGTATTTTCTTTATCCCTTCCCGCGCTTGCTCCCGTGCCGGCGGCGCTTACTAAGGCGCCGACCGATACAGTGCGCGCGTAATTCGGCATTTCACAACAGCAATAAGTCACGATTCGCAAACAATAGTAGCCGAAGGGATTTCCCGTCGACGCGCACCGCGACGAGCGAGGGCAGCGTTTCCCTTTCGCTGCACTCGGAACACCAAGCTGATCCGACGAGGTAGCGCCGCGACTCGCGCAGCACCGAGCTGGCACACCCGCGAGCCCCGTCAACGCGATGGACGAAATCTTTTAACAATCTAGCGTACGTTGGCGCGACTCGCGTGCACCAAACGCTTCGCGGCTCTCGCTACCTGGTCGGCACACACCATGCGAGAAAGCAACGCTGGGCTCTTCCCGAAAACTCTCCGGACATTTCGCATCGAGCGCGCATATATCATTCCACGCAACTGTTCGTTCGGTGCGAGTGTAGCGTGTCTCTGAGTGTGATAGCTCTGTGTGACGCCCGAGCACATCCGCGCGGCCGTAGACAGGATTTTCTTCGTCGGGCTCGAACGATCGGAACGTTAAAGGTAGTATTGCTCGTTGTTTCGTATGAGAGATGAGTGGAACGAATCGACGAGGAGGCAGAAGTGGCGTTGAGTTTTAAAAGAAAGTACCGATGTAAATGCAGAATTAACAGAGGAACACGGGGAGGGATTGTTGAGACAGAGGAAGAGAATCCGTAAATCGGCCAGAGTTCATGGTACGCGTTGCAATTAACAGACCTAACACGTATCGTGTACCTATTTACATTCAAGTACTAGCGCGTCCATGTACAATCGCGTCTGTGTGTGCTGCGTATCCAAGTGTAGTGTGTGTGTGTGTGTATGTCTGTGCATGCATGTCGGCTTATCCGTCGGATTAGTTCACCGTTTTCAAATCACCTCGCGTCGCGAAAGAAAAAAAACGTTACTGCGGGCTTCCTTTTTGTTCTCCTCGCGTAAGTAATCAGTCGATTTAAAAATTATTACGTCGCATTGATCGCGTTGGATTCGCTTGGAACGCCTTAACCTCGATTTAAGTATAGCTGCTCTCTTGGATTCAGTTCGTAGTGGACGTTGAGGACGAGAGATCTCGGGCGCGCGGATCGCCCTCTCCTCTTCGCGAGGCGCGTCTCGTCGAGTTTTAATAATCTCTTCGCTCCACCTCCCCCAAGTTAAATTGACCGCCTTCGGTCTCTCTGCTACGTCGGCCACTCTCTATTTTATTACACGTATATATGGTACATTACGGGAGATCAGTGGCGCACGAGTGGCCTCCGTGCGACGACGACCCGAAGGGACCGATATTAACCCGATCTCTAAAATGCAGGTACATTTGTTAGCATCGTGCGCCAGGACAAAGGAATTTATCTCTATCTACTCGAGCGCGTTCCCACCGACGATCACGTGAACCACGCCCGCTGCTATCCAGCTAGCTAACCCGGCTCGACGCCGCGCGCGCGGCGAACGAGCGCTCTCTCTAACGCTCTCGTCCGTCTAACGTGCCGATGGGAACGCAGGTTCGACGACAAACCGTGTCCTGTCCACGACGTCAGGACGTATCTAGACTCCTCGACGAAGACTGCAGGCGATCCGTGCGAATTTACGCACATGGCTCTGTGTATACACACAAGTATAAGCACCAGGGTGTGGATCGTCCAAGCACCATATCGACTTTTCTCTGTGCATATTTTTACTCTGTACGTTGTGTATGTGTGTGTCGTGTGTTGAGTGTATGCGTGTGTACAGTATAGGCCACGGCGGTAACGTCTTATGCATGTAAGTGTGCCGTTAATGTGTCGGTAGTGTATGGCAATAATTAATCGTCGCCTGGCTAGTGTCGTTCTAATTCAAAAGGGGAAACATCGATCGATGGACACTCCCACATCGATTGGCCGAGATATCGCCGTAGAGTTCTCAACGCCTTGCCGGCTAGGCGAGCGATACCGCGCGTATCGACGCTCGTGAACCACGAACGGTATCGTATAAAGTGGGAGGGAATGACATTTTTCTTGTCGATTTTCATGTAAGTTCGTCAGTGGTTGTCGACGTGATCGTCCAAAGGAGCCGAAGGAGAAGGCTAATCCTGCAGTCGCCTACCGCATCGCCGGCCCGGGGGCGTGGACGTTGAAATCTCTGAGACTTTTCACACTCATCACTCTCTCCCCCACCCCGGTCTCTCTCACTCTCTCTCTCTCTCTCTCTCTGACTTTTCTTTCATTCTTACTTTCGCTCTGTTCGCCTGACGTGCCGGTGGCGGCACTTTCGAGCGACTCGGGAACTCATACGTGTGCCGGCGAATTCGCAGGTGCAGCTGTAAAAACAGATCGTATTCGATATAGCATGGTTATTCGTTCGAGGTGTCTGAGAGCCCAATTGAGGACCCGAACTCGCGTTGAGCATCAAGTGAAGTGAAATCCCGTTCAGAAGCAATGTATAAAAAGTGTACACATGTAGAAATAAATTAATTGTTCGTAAGTGACTTGATGCGATATCAGAGATCAATGATTCTACGACCGCTGCTGCATGTCGGTTGAATGTAATTGGATGCAACGCAAGCTCGGGTAGTCGATCGGCGTAGAAATTGTAGTCACCTCTGTCTCGCGTTCTAAACCTTTTCCAATGGTGGGCCGCCGATGCGTGCCGCTACCTCTGCACCTGCGAGAACCGACGACGCGTGCTCATCTCCCACGGGGAGACAGCGAGACCCATGGTAGTGTCGGTTGTGTGACGATGATGGTAGAGAATCGAACGTAACCGGGACGAATCGATCGGTGCGTAATTGACACGAACGTTAATAAATAAGGAAAACGAGGACCTCCTTGGAGAGTCGCCGACCAGGCGACGCGCGAGTATCGAGGGTGGGCGGGGGGCTGGCGTGGCTTCCCGCGCCCTCGAGTTACGCGGCTTCGTGGCGCCGCGTGCTCCGTTACTTGCTCTGCGGCATTAGCGGGTAAAAATCGATGAGATGGCTCAACGAAGTCAAGATCGGGGGCTATGATCCAACGCACATAAGAGACTCGTGCGTACTGCTACTGTTGCCGGGGCTGACGCAGGCGCTGCCCACGTTGCTGCTCGCGCAGCTACCGCTAGCTGCCGCCAGGTGCGGTTGTTGGGACTGGTGTTGATGGTGTTGCTGCTGGTGATGCTGCTGGTGTTGCTGCTCCTGCGCCGTCGTACTCCTGAGGATGTCGTCGGCGGACAGGGGCGTCAGCTTCCATCCAGGCATGAAGTCTAGGTCTAGGTCCGGGCCGATGTCGACGTCCAGCAGCTCGTTGTTGTTGAGCGGGTCCAGGGGCGACTGGCTCGACAGGGACAGCACGCTGCCCCAGTTGATAGAGCGACTGTCGTCGCTGTCGCCGATCCCCGAGTCGGCGTCGGTCTCGTTCGAGGACGTCGGCGGCATCGGGAACGGCGTTAGCCTGCCCTGCTCGGGGGGTTGGAGCTGCGCGATCGGCGCCGGTATTACCGGCTCCATGGGCGGCGGACTTCTGTCCCTCTCCATCTCGCGCTCCAGGTGCCTGAGTGTGTTGCAAATCAGGACCGATCGATGCAGGCTCGGGTCAGGGAACTGGCGATACCTCGCCAGCTTGCACATCGAGATGTTCAGAACGGCCAGCCGCCTCTGCCTGTAACAGGCTCTGCCGCGCCGGCACCAGCTCGACCTCGAGCCCTCGCAGCATCTCTCGTTCGCCCGGTAACTCGAGCCAAGCTCCAGATAACTCTTCCCGTTCTCCTCCCGCCTTATCGTCGGCGGCTCGTAATGATGAGGCGCTCCCCACTGCGGCTGAGGCCTCGACAGTTGGCTGTAACCGTTGTTACCGACCGGACTGTTCGGTCCACGTTGGTGATGGTAGTAGTGCTGCGGATGGTGGTGCAGATGCGCCACCGTAGAAGGCGGTGGCGCTGTTGCCGGCGTCGACGATTGCTGCTGTTGCTGCTGCTGCGATGCCTGATGCTGCTGTTGCTGCTGTTGCTGCTGCTGCTGTTGTTGCTGCTGCTGCTGCTGTTGCTGTTGCTGTTGCTGCTGCTGCTGCTGCTGCTGTTGCTGAGCACTCGCCGATGTCGGCTGACAAGGATTTGTCTGCAGGCAGGGCGGACTTACTTCCATCTCGTAATAAGAGGCCGGCGTTTGGCTCAGCGGGGGCGTATAGCTGTCTTCCATCGCCCACCAGCTACCCTCCACACGGCCTAACTTCGATGGGCTCTCGCCCATGTCCATGTCGAACTCCATGCAGCCCACACCTCCCTCCAGTTTACGTTTTCCTGCTGTGGCCTGCAGACCCATCATTGCACAACTCTGTAAACGAAAGGAATCCGTCGTTAGAGTTAACTCTTTCGCCCAAGCACTCTACGAGTGTGACAAAATACGTAAATATAAGGAAGTATGTTTAGCGGTAAAAAGGGGATGGGGTTGTACCTCTGCAGGATGGTCAGGATACAAAATCAATTCGAAGTAACGTCCTCGAGCACGCTTTCCATCTCGTGCGAGGCGATAATGAAGTTTTGTCACTCAGAGAACTGAGTAGCAACGCAAACGATAAAGTAGGGATTTCTCCTAAACGTCGATTCGGCGACATGATCCCGCGAAAGACCTTGCCGAGTCTCGATACTCTGTTACAAGCGAGGAGAGTAGGCAAAACGACGTGACTCAGAGGGTCGGCTCGCTGACAGACGTTGGAGAATGACGTCAGGCGTCTCCCTACTCTGGCGAGAAAGAAGTCATCGTTGGAATGGATGATCGAGCGGGCTCGGAAGAGAACGGGGGTAGGGGAGGGCGCAAATGGCGAGGGGGACAGAGGAGCGTCGCGTTACTCATGGGTTCAATCAGCAAGCATACGGGCCCCTTGTGAAATGCTCCTCTCCGTTTTCCCTCTATGCCCCATCTTTCTTTTCTCCCCCACCCTTGCGATTATCCCAAGAAGACACAGAAGTAAATAGCGCGGCAAAAATTCAATTAACCGGAATTTCGAAATTATGCGCGCCACTATTACTCCCTCGAACGCGAAGCTATATGAAGCATCTATATACACTTTGCCCCGAATCTTAATCGATCGACTAGCTGAAACGCGATCAACCCGCTAGACGTAATCCAAAACAAATGGCAGAACGCACGTGGGCATCAATGATTTACGTCCGTGCCAGTCCGATTCAGCGACTGTGCGAGTGAAAGTAAGTAAATAATCGTCCCTCCCCCTCCCAGCCGCGCTCGAGCGAGCCACTGAAAACGCGCGGGGAGAAAGAGGGCAGGGGGGGGGGAGGGGGGGTTATCGGTGAAAAATATCGGAGCTAAAAATTACGAGCGGTCTTGATTGAGAACCGCTGACAGCGCGGTTAGTTGCGCGAATCACCAGATGTCACCACCGACATATTCGTCGTATCGTCGCATCCACGTGGTCTGCACATGACGTTTGATTTCGCACACCAGAGGGGAAAAAAGAAGCGAACGAAGAGAAGAGAAAGAAAAAAGACAGAAATGGAAGGAGCACGCGGGAAACCAGAAGCGTGGTAGTAGGGGATGCGCGGCCGGCTTCGACGTCATTTAACAGATAATCGATGCGTTACGTTGCTCGAGCAGCGAAGGAGCCGAACACCGGCGCGTGCAACTGGCAAGAACAACGGGCCCGAAAAAGGGGGGAGTAGGGGGAAGTTTCGAGGAAACGAGCAATGCCATCGGAGACGATACCGCGTGTCCACGATACGCGGCGCTGCGCAAACAACACCAGTCGTTCGATCAAACTTCTCCGAGCCCTATCTAACGGGCGCGTAGATGCATTCAAATTCAGATAAATTAATTAGATTGACAAACGTTTTTATTTTCTGAAAAAAAAAAAAAAAAAAATGAAAGAATATATCGATGCCAGTATAAAAAGTGTACTCACGCCTGGCTAAGGTAAGAGTCATCGCCCAAGAATTTATCAATTCATCACAAGAACCCTCGATTTTTCTGAGACTCTTGCGGAGGAGGAGGAACGCGTTCCTAGAAGCAATTTACGGATTTCTAGCGGTAACTAGTAGCCGCGTCGGTAGCAGGAGCAACAGCCAACGACTCAATCTCGCCTCGGCGGTGTACATCCGCCGCGCGGCGGCCTACTTGGAATACGACTCGCTCGCGAAGGTTCTCTTTCCAACAGGGTCGACCAGTCCCCCGGAGCTCTACAAGACGGTTCGCGGAATCCCGGGGAAAACAATGACGGATCCGTATCCACCAGCTTCGGTTTCGCCTTCCATCACGGTGAAACCGTGCTTCTCCTAGGAGAGTATCTCTTTTTCCGCTCCGATCAAAGCTTTCCCGCCCGTGTGCCCTTATTTGTCGCGTTCATATCCGTATTATATCTGCCCCTCCCCACCCCCACCCCCACCCCCTACCGCTAAGTGGAGATTCGAACCCGGATGTTACGCCTGACAGGTGACTGTTTTACCAATCGAGCTATTCAGATTGTTGGATAGATCCGATGCGCCCCGAAAAAAATGTTCGGCGCCTGTGTTACCAAGGTGGTCGAGATGAAGACCTCAAAACAGGCCCGGTGATCCAAACCGGGGCGTCCTTACGAGCCATGTTTGCGAAACATGGCCCGGGCACTTGTTGAATCGAGACGGCCAACCGGGTGGTTGCTGCCCGAGGGGGGTAACCCGCGTAACGGATTAGTTGTGTGTGGCAGAAATGCACGGCTCTTAACTGGTCGTAAATCAAAGTCAAGAAGCCCCCCCCCCCTCTCCCCCTCACCCGTACACTCCCATTTTCCCCTCTCGCGAAATCTTTCAGAGAGATGCTGCGGTTTGCGCGACCCCCGCTTCTTCTCCAGGCCCGGAGGATCTTTCTGAACCATACGTTACTTAGGTTCGCCGCGCTTATTCGAAGGGGGACAACACCCCCAGGAGGAGTCGCTTTCAAAGGCCTCTCGTGCCGTAACTGTCTCGGAGTAACTCGATTTTTGCATCCATCAAACCGATACGCGGGTTACCTCCTTCCGCATTCCAGATTTTGCGCAACTCGTACCGACGGAAAGATTCACATTCGTGCTTTATCCGCGCAACTTTTTACAGTATCTTCAAATTTTATTATTGCTCAGGGAGCGGCGGCAAGTATTAAACGATACTGCATTATTTAACGCAGCACGGGATAAGAGTAACAATAGACGCGCAAACGATACAATTCTATGCGCCATTGGGCTGACAAAGCCGTGCAACAAATTTCGGGGCAGAATTTCTATAAACAAATTCGCCCCAATTCCCGGTTTTATCGTCGCGAATGTGGGTCAACGGAATGAACGTGAGAGAAGTACTAGAACTAGAAAAGATTCATGACGGCTGCGCCCGCAATAAGATAATGTTCACCGCGTGAAGCCTATCTGGACAGGCTGCAGCATGCGCGCGAGAAGATTAACAAAGTCAGCCTTTACGTCATTCCTTACAGCAGCAAAAAAGCCCTGGATATATATATAAAAAAAAAGGGGGAAGAATAAATATGGAAGAATAGAAAAAATATTCCTCCCGATACTGAATTAAATATATGCGAATATATCTTCCATTGTTAGTGTATCAGAGTTACTACAATTCCCGAGAAGTAAATGCTTCCCAAAGTGAGAATATAACTTGTTTCTTCTTTCATTGGACTGGCTGGGAACAGTAGCGGGCACTGGGTAAGCGAGAAAAGAATCAAAAGTAGAGAAGGTTCGCGGCGGATCCGGCTATGCCCGACGATGAGGTAATGTTTGCTACACGAGTCAAAGCTATCTAGCCAGCCAGAGAACGAACACACACGAAGCCGTGCCCGAGCCAGTTGGAGCCCCGTAGATAAAACCAACGAGCGTATGGCGTCGTACATTCCTAAGCTATATGCGTGCGCGCTAGGCATGCGCGAATACATCGAAACGGCCGTGTTATAAGTCAGAATATTCAAACTGGACGTGTGACCCCAGCCAGCCGACAATTTCTACCACTCGCGATCACTGCGATCACTGAGAGAAACAACGAAAGCGGAATAAAAGATAATACTCGAAAGTAGTAATCGCTGTTAAGATACCTCGATACTCTAATAATAATATCAGCTCGTTGGAGCGAAGTCGACTCGACAGAAGTTTCAAAGCCGCGCGAATGGAAATACATACGACTGTTCGAAGCGTTTGAAATTCGAACGCTAGAGAGGAAGAGGATCACGGCACGGGGAACAAAGCGTATTCGAGTGATAACTCCACGGAATACTGCATTACCTCTGTGTTTTATTCTGAAAGCATATTGAATAGAGCGATCGCCGCGGAATTTCGTTTCGCCCAGCGGACCGCCGTGGCGGGTGCCAGTGGTAGAATTTTGCTGCGCCGCTTCGTGCATCGCGAAAAACGACGTCGCGAGGCGACGTTGATGCCGGCGGTCGGCAGTCATGACAACATGACGTCAACCGACCGTGTGTTATTTTCGAAAGAGGACTCGAGCGACCCGCCGCCTGGCGGCGAGATCGCCAACCGCGGGGAACAGCTCGACAACGGCGGCGCGGCGTCGCGCGAACCGTGCTATCGAGCCAAGGAGCAACACGACGTGCACGATACACGGGGCTATGCGCCGTGTTAAGATTATCGAGCGCAATTCCATCGGGAATATTTAAATAAACGACGAATCTCCGCGAGCGCTCGAGAAACACAAATTTTTATTTCGAACGCCGGCGCAGCTCTCTCGGATATATTTCGCTGGCAATACAACACCCCGCGCTTCTACAACACCTTTTTACGAGGTTCTCTTTCTCGACTATTTATCGTTGACGCGGTATATTATTTATAGCGCCGACGTTCCGAATAGTTCGCGGGATATTTTGTTGAAATTATGCAGGGAATATTATTTTACAAGAGAATTCTTGGCAATTAAATGGGGATTGGAAGAGAAATGTTATCTAAATGGTTGGGAATTGTTCAGAAGATCGGCAGTTGGAGGAGTTGGCGTTCTTCGATCGTTTATATGACATTTCTCGGCATCCACTGGCTTTCGCACGATCAGGAATTATGTAACCGACGAATTTCGTTTTGCAATCCGTTGCAAAAGGCAACGGAGCGCGTCTTCGTGCGACTTCGAGTTTCGCGCTCGCGATCCTGGAAGCTGGCTGAGCGGCTGGTTTTAACGGTGTAAAGTCCGCGGGCAGATTAGCGGCGCGCTATCTCGCCGAGCGGATAAGATTGCCGGGGAGCAGCCAGTTGGACTCAGAGGCTTCAAGGACTCGGGAATTGCACTCGTCGCGAACTTCGAAAAAGCCGGCGTGTGTCACGCGCCTCTCGACGCGCATTTTCGAATTTATATACGTAAAATCTTCGCTCGAAATCTTCCACCACAACTTTCAATGCATCTTCGAATTATCAAAAATATCACAGAATTTTTCAGAACCTGAAAACTGAAAGACGAATATGTACGTCGAAGTAGAATTTCAGCGAAACTTTTTTAATACATTTTCACGACGAAATCTTTGAATTCTACCGTTCAGATTTTATTGAAAATCAGCGAGAGGGGGGGAATCGGCGCTAGCACTCGCGTGCCGCGAAACGAAAAGCCGGCATGTATCGCGTCTAATGAAACGGGCCACGCGAGGGGTCAGTTTACGACCTTTAAACGGAAAAAGAAGCACGAGAGTTGACGATCTACATAATGCCAGTGTATAGATCGCCGAAGAGAATGAGGAATAAGCGTTATCCTTCGCGAACACGACCGTACACGTGGAGGGTGTTCTACCTTAGGGTCACGTGTGCGATTCAGCGATGGTTGGGGAGGCCGGACACAAATAGGCAAGGGGTAAAAACTACCCCCTCGATGCATCTTCGCGCTGAGGATCAGCCGCTCATTCACTCAGGCGGACACCCCCAAAATACACGAACCAAATATATGAACAACAGTTACAGTAGGTACATGTCCCTTACAGAACAATCGCGCGAGGGGATGCAGAAGAATTATTGTAAAGACACTTTCAAATTTTTCATCCCGTTATTTTTACCTAAAAACGCGCGTGTTAAACAAGTATTTTCCATCCTCTCCTTTCCCTTTCGCACGTAAACATGAAAAGTGCACCAAAATGGCCGAGCCGAAACATGCGAACAACAGCTACAGGCCGCCGTGATTCTAATGAATAGACACTTGCAAATATATCGCGTATCTTTCTGCCTGCCATTGTCTAAGAATATACTCGAGGCACACACACGAGCAACATCCAGCCCCGCGTTACGTATACACACGATCTTCGCGATAAATACGCTAGCCTATATACCGTAGCGAGTAGTAGAAGCTACGCGCCGGTCGGTCCTACATTAGGGGATGAATAAAGGAAGGTTTCCGAAAAGGGAGGGTTGCTTCCCCCATGCAGAGGGTTCTCAGAATCCCTGGGCGGCCTCTACTTTGTCGGCGCGGCAGGAAATCGACGTTCCCCCTCCGTTCGAGGGGTAGGATCGGCTGAGAACCACTGCCACGTAATCTAGTAGGGTGCACGCGGCATCTGCGGTGCCCTAAACGAAGGGTCCCGCACCCCGTGCGTTCGGCAACCGGCTGAAGGGAGAAAGGGGGAGGCAGATGGGGGAGGGTGGAAAATTGGGAGAAGCTGGGAGGGGGGGGGGGAGAGAGAGAGAGAGAGAGAACGGAAATGTAGTTGGCTTCTTAGCGTCGGCTCCCGTTGGAAATAAAGAGATCGAAGACGGAGATGCGATGCTCGAGCCCCTTAAGGGGACAACCACCGCCGCCTTAATTGGTCCGAGAGAACGCGCGGCAAAAATGCGGTAGCGCGTGTCAGAACGGAGCGGAACCGACTTTCTTCCTCCTTCCTCCTACTCGTCAAGCGGACACCATGGAACCGTCGGGGGCAGCCGTGTGTGGGTGGATTTTTAAGAGGCGAGCGGTCCAGCGGATCGGTTTAGAGAATTCGATGCACTTAGCCTCGCGAGAGACACTTTCGCGGTACGGTAGAATCGTTTCCCTGATGCATTTCAATTGCCCCGGTGCTCGCGCCTACCAGGGGACGCGAGGGCAGATGATTCCGAGCGGACTCAACTTCCACAAACCTAGAGACATAGGGACCCGTGTTACACCTACTCCGATTTAACGGCGCAGCCTTTCCAAAGTGAGGAGATACCGAATCGAAGCCAACCACCGAGCTGCAACGTTCCCTCTGCCATCGGCTATTCACCAGGGAAAGTGCCGAAGAAAGGGGGACGATCTTACTAATTCAGCGTCGAAAGAGACAGGAGAGGCATTCACCTGACTCGGCTGCTCGTTGCTCACTTCTGTTGCAACAAAGATTGTTCACTTTCGGGGGAGCACGACGAGGAGCCGTGGAACACGCACGTGCACGCACGCACACGTGGGTGGGTACCTTTGTCGTGTGGGAAGAAAGCCGTACAGGGGTGGCTGAAAAAGAGGGACCATATGGCAGACAACGGACAGCACCCCTATGTGTGGGAGCCGGGGATACGCGCCGATCTCCCTTTCTCATGCATTTTTTCCCTCCATTTTTCTCTGCCCTCGGGTCCCTTCTTCTTCTTCTTCTTTCTTTTTTTTTTTAACGCAGCATCTTCCTGCTTGCGCGCGACACAATGCAACCCGTCGACCATCGCGCGTACCACGTGGCGCGGTTTCCGCGAAAAGCGTGCGTGCACGTTGCCCCGCGGACGACGCTCGATCGAGTCGAGGCCACAACCGGGAAATTCCTTTCGAGCCTCGTCGCGCTTCATCCCTGATAATTCCGCCCGGGCTTGACCGGGCCGATGCAATTATCCGGGATTGTTTGCCGCGGGGGAAAAAGCGAAACCATCGGACATGCACTTTTCCGCGTGATGGCCGTTAACGCTAGTGACATCCACTCGCGGTGACCCCGTTTTTCGGGGACGTGATCTTCGGTGCGAGCCGAGCGGAAACACTCCCATCGCCAATTACTACCATCGCACTTGATACTTAATTTTAAGGGAACGATCCGTACAGTGCATTCCATTAAATCTTGTAAAATTGGACAATCGTACAATCGTGGCAGAGAATGGAGTTTCTATTCTCCGAGATTATCCTCCAATAAAGAGTGCACGTTCTATCGATGCAGGAGGCCCGCGAGCGTGGGATGCATATTTAGAGAGATGACAATGATCCCTGGAGGCTGAGGAAGAAACAGGGGAAGAGGAAGCGGCGACAATCGGCAAGACTGTTTGGAACCTGTTCGCGCAGACGAGTGGGCGCGCAGACTGAAGTTTACGAGGTGGCCATCGTAGGGGCAGTCAAAGAAGGAGAGAATAAGATGGTTAGACGGTCGCAGGTGCCTCCGCCAGCCGTGGTAAATAATACACGTGCGCCCGGCGCTGTCCATTCGCCAGTGCACCCGCTGACGAGTGGGCTGCTTGCAAGCTGGACTTCGGCACGATCAGTGAAAAGCCACGTTCTACTTAGGTGTGCCTATCGCACACGCCGTATCGCAATGCAATTCCTATACTTGGAGAAAAATTTCAGTCCCTAAAAACCTTGAAAACGAGCGATCGATTCTAAGCTCGATGTCGAACAGCCTCTACATACGAGGAGCAAAGAGCACCTGATACAGAAAGGCTGGTACAAGTGTTTGGAAAGCAACTGTCGTTAAGCTGGCGAAGAAGCTGGCCGCGCAATGCAAGAGTAAGTGGTGAATAAACCAGCGAATGCATATTGCGCGATAAGATCCTCCAGCTAATTCAATGTCGCGCCGCTTATCATCTCGGGCCCAGATACCCAGCTGGCCCACTTATCAAGACGACATTACGCAACTTCAGCACCGACTGCCAATCCGCGATACGTCCTGCCCCGGAATCGACCTTTTCTCGGTCGCGTGCGATCCACGGAGCTGCATCGCAACTTTTTATCAGCCGCGCGCGAGGAAAGTTCGATCAAGGGCCAGAAGCGTGCAACACACTTGGCGCGTAATGGACCTGTTGCTGGCCCAGTGCGTTTAATGATAATCAACCCCTCCCTGCAACTCCTTAATCCGGCGGAAACTTCATAACCCGAAGACCCGGTGTGTTGCAGCGAGGGAATTTATGATTCAGCCCCGGCCGAGAAGGGTTCCCCCGTTACGCCGCGTTCCAGGGAGGAGAGATTCCCTGAAAAGTACGCCCGCCAGGAGGACGCGGCTATTCGTGAGGGCCGATACCTGGGCCCAGGTAGAAAATGCTGATCCTGCCCAGGATGGCTGGACACGTTGTGCCTTGACGAGGGTCGGACGTCTGGGGGGGGGGGGGGGGCGGACCCTTTTGGGAAGGCTCCCTTCGACCTGGCTAGATCGCAGTGATTCTCAAAATCCTCTCGCCGGATCGCCTGCTTAGAATACGCCCGCGAAAGTGATCGATAATTTGAGGCGGCAGTGCGGAGGGTTTTGTTTCTTTTTCGATCTCCACCGGCGATCCGCACGCCTCCAAGTTCCTTCACCCTCGAGGAATAAAGAAAAAAGGGACAGATTATCCTTGCCCTCCTCCTAGACTCTCCTAGTGTTTTCTCCCCCGCGGGAAAACTTATCGACCCCTCCGCTGGGGGTGGAGGGGGGCAATGAGCACCTCGGGGGAGTAACTCGATTCGTCGATAACGCGCAAGATGAATCATGCGAGGAGCACTCTCCTGGGGACACCGATTCTCTCCGCGACTCCCTTCCCGTTTATTTAATCTGCGACGTGTCAGCCGAATTCTTTTAACGGACCGGGCTCCTCGATAGCTTAAGTACCGCGATCTTCCCGAAGGTCAAGGTTTACGGGGTACAATGCTCGCCGTCAGATAACGTCGAGTGCAAGGGAAACGAAGACATTAGGCGCGCTGCGCCAGGTAACAGTATATACATCCTGGGCGTGTCGTGGATCGCGGAGGATCGGGTCGTGCGCGCGGGCTTCCCGAGCTGGACTTATCGAGACGCGGCTAACGGGCTGGATTAATACGCAATTATCACCGATTCGTAACGAAATTTGTGGGGCAATGTAGGAAATTAGAATGTTTTTCTCTAATCGATCGAGTCCTGCACCTCTCGAGTAATTCCGAAATATTGGAAACGTCTAGGAGACTGTCGGCGATGATTCGTATCTTCGAGGAATAAAGTGAATAAAATGAAAGAAAAAAAGGAATAAAATAAATTGCCTGCACCGACAGCTTACAAAATCGTTTGCCCTCTCACTCATTCTCGAAAATACTGATTACGTCGCCAAACTCGATCCCCCCGCAACTATTACAAAAAATAATAACATGGATGCCGGAGAACAGTGGTACAGTTTCAGGAATAAAATAAGGGCTTCGGTAATTACGCTGGAACCATGGTTCGGGGCCCACGGTCTGCCCCGAAGCCCCCGTGGACGAGGTTTTCGGAACTGCGGGCCGTATTGTTGGGGGATTCGGGGTAGGACAGCCCGTATATACCCTTCGCCAAGAGAGAAACGAGGGTTGGAAGCTTTTATGCCGAAGGGTCGCCCCGGTCGGCTATCGGTCCGGGGCTCCTTTTGTCTGGCTTGTCGAAGCGACAACGGAGAAATTCCCCTTCGCCAGGCAGACGGACGACCCTCTACTACCCGCTTGCCTGCCTGTCCTATGACTGACGACAGCAGGCCCTGCGACGCGTATCCCGCGCCTGCCTGGCGATCAGGGCAGAAAACTTTTACCCACACACTATCCATTACGGTACCAACCTCCACTATCTCACACCCACCTAAATGCCCTACTATTCCGCCTCGTAGCCGAAGAAAGTGGCACTAAACTCAGGCAGAACTTTCCCCTGAAATCCCCGTTCCAGTTTCACGATACCATCCTCCCATTCGAAATGCGGTGCCAGCCGAAGTCCCCGTTGAAATTTAGCGCCAGGGACCGACGCGGACAGCGGCGAGAACTATGGCGAGTTAAGGAGGAAAAAAGATCCTAGGAAAATGGCGGAGGCGCGCGGAGCTGCGCCTGCGGCTCATCAACGCCGTGCCACGGCCGCGGCGAGGAGCCTCCTCTCACCTGGGACACCAAGTGGTAAGAGTTTACTGTTAGCCGGCACACGTACATAACATACACGTGGCCCTGGCAAGAGCCTAGGATCGGCACGGCCGATCGTGCCGGCCACC
Organism: Andrena dorsata; assembly: GCA_929108735.1. Taxonomy (NCBI): domain Eukaryota; kingdom Metazoa; phylum Arthropoda; class Insecta; order Hymenoptera; family Andrenidae; genus Andrena; species Andrena dorsata. Next base: position 31,671,056 of record OV815488.1, read on the forward strand.
AGCCAACCAGCAACACAGGCAGCCAGCCATCGCGCGTTCGCCAGGCTGGGGAGCCTGGCCTAGGCCGGGCTGGGTGTTGGTGAAAGGTGTGGCCGCGCCGGCTACACAAGAAAACGAGAATGCAATATTCTCCCGGCTGCCCCGCGTACACGATATCCTACCACCCGGAGCAAATACGCAGGGAGCAGGAACGCGGAGGGAAACCTCCTCCACGCCTGGCCTCCTGGCTACGGGCGTAATCGCTCCCATCCTGGTGGCTGATCGCTGGTACTTCTTCGTGCCGATCATGGCCCGACATGTACGGAGAGAAGGCGGCGGGGCAGAGGGCAAGATGTCGGTGCGAAATGTACGACTCACTGGCCCGAGGTACAGGTGGTCGAAGGTAGAACGATCGAGGGAGTACCGCTTAATGGGATTCAACCAACTATCTTTCCCGTTCCTAGGACCAGTGTCGCGTCCCTGCTGCTTCCTCGCCGGCAAGGAAGCTTCTTGGAGGCCTGAGTGGTACCTCGACTAGCCGGCCACCACGTTTCACCAGGGTATAGCTGCGTCGCAGTTTGGTCGAAAGGATACGCGGCGAGTCTATCGCATGCAGCCAGTGATCGGCGCGAGATGGTGAATCCCATTATAGCTGCTAATACACGGTGAAGAGGGACGTCGTTCCCGGGGTACCATGCACGCCGTTACTCTTTTCTTCGCGTCTAACGGCGCGCGGAGCCGATTTATGCACGTCGATACGTCCCCCTTTCACGAGGAGGGGCCTCTTTGTCGGATTATTTTGGAAAAATGGAGGCGTACCTCTCGAGTGATAAATGCCCGCGAGAGCAGGAAGAACGGAAGATGTTCTCGCCTGTAGCGGTACTGTCCTTGCACGATCGCCTAGAGCACTGGCAGCCGTTAACCGTTCCCGTATCCTGGCCACGGTTATTCCTAGCCGCGGTACCGAGCGAAGTGCAGCTACACCGAGGCGATCATGCGACGCTGAACATGACGAACAGCGCTGGCCGGTGCCAACGCTCCTGTTTCGCTACCCGGCGTCGTCCTGTCGCGTTAATTGGCCCGCGGGACGCGGGAAAATTACGCGGCCCCCGGAGGATGCTCGGGGCGACAGGATTTTCTCAACCTTGACATTGCCCTCTCCGATGGTAACAGGGATTCCGTTCCAACATTACAGGGGGATACAAGCGAACGCCATGGATTAGGGATCGCGGTTAATTGCACGTGTTACGGAGATCAATGGGGCACTGTTAAGAATAAATGAGGGAGCTGAAGAGTAACGGGGCAAGACCTGTACAGGTGTCTAGATTGATCGCGACAGACCGACCTGGCCCTGTTGCATATTGATTCGCGACAAGTGTAAAGCCTGTTCTTCTCTTTATGAATATACACAGCACCGCCATTACTTCACGACCACCGTCGGGAATCGTGTATACGTGTATATGCAGATAGCATCGTGGACGTCAATAATATGAAGTTCTATAAAGTTTCACTGAGTAGAGAGCGAACCGTTCGCGTGATAGGCGGGTTCTCATGTGCGCTACAATTTGCGGAGAAGTAGGGAGAGAGAGAGAAAAGAAAAAGGGAAACAAATTCAGCCGGGGGCGACGATGGGCCGTTCGTCGAATATCCGTGCAAAGAAGTTACAACTGGGCTGAGAAAATCGCTTGCATAAGCCAGACTGGCACGAGCGAGTCGGCGAACACGACACCGAGCGAGTGTTCGTTGTCAGCACGTCCGCGACAGTTGGTGGACGTGCAAAAATCTGATCCGCGGACATTGGAATTAAAAACCATTGTCAGAGGGACACGGAGCGGCTGGTTTATATCAATGCAGGATAAAAGACGGAGATATTAGCCGTTAATGGGGAACCAATTTTGTTTAATGACTCCGAATAGAAATTGATCTTTGAACAGCTCAAGGGCCACGAGCAGAGGGAGTCCCCCGGACCGTGGTACCTCGGGCAATCTCGCTCTGCCCAATTCTCCGGCGCATGGGAATTGGCGCGCGGCAGAAGGATCCGGAAATCATCGAATCATCGAAACAACAGAGCGATGTAATATAGGATACGCGAGGCATGGAATTCACGAGCGTGAGCCGCGTGCGCTCGCGCGCCCGCTGGCGAAACCGGGGGCAGGCAAAACAACAGAGTCGACTGCGATACGAAAATAAAATCCATCCCGGCGATGCACGACGCTGCTCGCCCGCCCGTTCCGACGGCGCAGCCAAGGTTACGTGCGACGGCGAAGCAACGCGAGTCTCCTCGTGAAAGTCAAATTTGTAAAGCGCGTACAGAAGAGAGGAGAGGCGCGAGCGCAGCGCCAGCTAGCGGGCGCGCGATCACCGCCCGTCGTTTTTTCGACGCCGCCGTCGGCCGCCTCAAGGCTGCGCCGTTACGGCTGACGTCTTTCGCCGGTGGCCCATCGCTCGATCCCGACGCTGGATGGGGCAATTAGCGATGGAGCTGGACGTCGCGCGTCGGGCGCGCGTATCGCCTGATTTTCTGTATGGAAAAGAGCGATCGTCGACTTGCTCGGGTGATTACGGAAATTTCAGGCTATTTTCGACGTCGAACTCGATCCCATGGTATCTCGTTTCTGATAAACGATCGTGGAACGGGAGTCAAGCACGGGATCAAGCTGTTTTCAATAACGTAGGCTAGCGGTATTGTACGAACGGTAGTTAGGTGACACGTAGGAACGGTTCAATGGTGGTATTTCAAGTTCTTCGTTTTTTTTTTTTGTTTTTTTTACATAAGACGAGGTTACCCAGGATGCGTCGCAATTATGAACTTAGCTGTCGATCGAATGTTCGCGCAGAGCGTAGGCGGTGATTTCGTGAACACGTCAGATACGGGGGATAAAGCCGGGCACGATAAACGTGGCGAAGATTGGCTACCTTTTATCGCTCTTCTTTCGATAATGTGGCGTATCGGGCGATGAGCCATGCCGGTATTAAATATCGAACGCTCTTGCAATATCGTTAATATAGCGGTAGGATTTTTAATATGAATTCGAAGAATGTATATGAGGGATATGTTCGATGTAAGTTGGATATCAAATGTACGTCGGTGTCTTCACTTTCTTCTTCTTTTCTCCTTCTTCTTTTTTTTTATGATAGCGCCTGGCGTTCAAGGCTGTGTCGCAACGACAACGACAACGACGTGTCGTCGCCGATATCGCTAAAGCAGCTTAGTGCTCGATGATCCGACGAGCGGTAGTGCAGAGCAGTAAGGACAAGAAGACAGCATGAGCCAACGTAGCAGCGTAGACGTCGTAGACGCCGAGGACTGGCTCTGTCCCGCTGCTGCTCTTACTGTTATTTTTAACTCGACGCCGACGCGTCGAGTCCGTAGTCTAAAACCGTCCACCCTCCTTCCTCCCTGTACACCGCCAGAGAGCGAGCAACGAGCTTCTCCCTTTTCTACTTCTTCGTCTTGGCCTTCTACTCCACTCACGAGTTAGGAAGGCATAGCGGAGCAAGACTTTGCTTCTCTACTCACGAGATTGTAAACTACCGCTAACAACAAAGAATTCTTCTATCTCTCCTGCGGCGAGTGTGCACAGTACAGTACACAGCCCCATCGCTAGTTTCGATTACGATTCAAGTTCCTTTTTCATTTTAAGCGGCTTCATTTACGACGTTAGTTAGCGACCGAATTGTAATCTTTCTTCTGAATGTAATAATAGGGACGGCTATTTAGAATCGACGTGCAATGAGTAATTCGTGGAAAAAGTTTGACCAACACCGCGCAATAAAAGAGCGCCGTTAGTGGAGGAAAATTCGTTTCGAAACCTCGTTTTCCCGCCAGTGGAGCCGGCAACGCCGTGTAACCACAGAAAATCTAGAGAGAGCGAGACAGCCAGATACCGAGCCCGAGTGGAAGAGGGAGAGGAGAGGAGAAAGAGAGACCTCGAAACGTGGCAACGCAGCACCAATGCGTTGTAGACTCGGTTCCGTACTGATACCCACGCTCTGAGGTCTCGCGCGATGTCGCTCTTGCGCCGAGCAAAATACCTCTACACGAACTTTCTACTAGCGGGAATGGGCTTGTCAGACCGACAATCGTACCGTATATCGAGGGTGGACATTTATTTTCTATTTAATTGAAATGAAACATTCCCCCGCTTCTCGAACGATCGCACTAGAAACAAATATTCCAATAATGTTTGGACAAAATTTAGAGAGCGGAATAAAATATATTCCCAACTCAATCATCGGGCTGGATTATGAAAGACACTATCGATTGCCTTCCCTCTGTTTTACAAAAATATTGTCCTCGTAAACATGGGGCAATTAAATGCACCGATAAAATTAGATAGACTAACTCGCTACAGGAATATTTGAATTCATCCTTCCCGCCGGGACCCATTTTCGAGCGTTCGAATAAAAATTTCGCTATCCGTTTCGAGGCGAGATAATTTACTTCTTGGAAAACATTCCCGGTTGAAATTCGAAAGGCTCTATAGCCTGGCGTATACCGTCGTTGCTTCGATGTTGGTTGGGGCAACTTTCTAGTTTAGCTGACGTGTGGCGCGCGCGCGCATGTGTGCGGCGTGGGCTCACAGGCACAGCCACATGTGCATGGGTGCGATCGTGTGGGCATGTGTTTCTCTTTCTCTGGCGCGCGCGCGCGCGGGCGCGAGCGCGAGCGCACGCACTCTCTCGAGCGTGTGGAGGAAAACTGGTTCCAGGAGAATAGAGCAACTGCGCGCCTTACCAGCAACAGAGTCCACGAGGAACGAAAGCCCTGACACCCTCGCGCGTGAGTTTAACCACATAGTACCCGTATACACCACGATCCTTTCCACTCGTGAATATTTGGAACGTCTGCAAGGACGTGCCGCAAGGTGCCTTTCGACGAGTCGCAGTCGGACACTTCCTAGCAGCCCCGGGTTTCTCTTCGGCTCCACTGGCTCGGGGATATATTATTCTTTCACGCATACATATTCTTGATCGCAAGATAAATCTTAACAGTGAAAGAAAATACTGAACCTCACGCTTCTAATCAGCTTAGACTTTCCCTTAGAGCTGGAGGACATATGAGCAGACTGCCGCGGTATAAGTGGACGATGATTTACTCTCCCATTCGTTTATTTTATAGCGGAGCGTAAACTGAAATTGTCCCTGCAAATGTGCACGTACACGCGTTACTTCTGTTTCATTTCGCGTCGTCAAAAGCGGATATCGCGAAAAGTATAGGCAGAGAAGATCTGTATCGACTTAAAAAGACTTTAATAGACACTGTTTTACCGACGAAGTTCCCTTTCTATTATCAAGCATTTAATAGCAAACTATTCCTCTCTTTTTTCCACGCAATCATTTTCATTTCTCTGCCCCTCTTTCTCCCTCCCCCGGTTGCGTGTCTATACGCGTACATAACATACGCAGCTATATATTTTATACGTATGTATATATACGTATACGGCAGCATAGACACAGAGAGAGCGGCGGTGCTCTCTCCGTAATATACGTATCCTCGTTTGACTTTGGGGTAGTTTTACCCTCGCGGGCGGGCAACGGGTTGATTGCACTGGCGGCCCCGCGTTTGGCAGCCTTCTCCCTCGCTCTTCTCTTTTTGTCTCCTCATCACAGCCCTCTCTTTCCCTCCAACAATCGCCCTCTCTCGCTTCCCCACCCTATTCCTTCCTGTTTTACTCTCCGTGTTCCAGTACCGTTCTCTCCGTCTCCCTCGTCCCATCGCGCCCCTCATACCGCCGTCTCTATCCCGCCCCTACCTCTGCCTCTCTCGCGACCGTCCTTTCACTCCCTCTATTTCTGTCGCTTCCCCCTCCCCGAGCCATTATTTCCCCTCTCGTTCTTGCTGACGAGCAAGCGAGGGGATGGAACGAGCAGAGGTTTCCATGGCAACGCCCCATACGCGAGTAATGCGTCTCTCTTTGTCTGACGCGCTCTGCGTCCATCTTCCCCTCCACCAGCACCCCTTCTCTCTCTCTCTCTCTCTCTCTCTCGCGCGCGCGCGCGCGCGTTCACTCCCTTTCTCTCCCTTCCACCGGCTCGTTTTTCCCTCCTTCTCTCTCCGCCGTGTACAAAACCGTGCACGTACGCTAACGTTTCCCTCCCTGTCTCTCCAACGCCGTTCTACGTACAGGCTCGTTCACACACGCCCGACGGGCCCGCGTGTACGCGATATCGAGGCTTCTCGAGGAGGACGAATAACGGGCGCTCTCGAAACGAGGATTCCGCGATGGGCGAAATCGTCGTCGGTGCCGCGTGCAAAATTGTAGAAAATGATGGAAGGGAACGTTAATGGATCCAACGGCGGGCAGCGTTGATAACAAAATCGGCGGAGATTTCTTCTCCATGGGCTGGTTTTTTTTTTTTCGGCCGATAGTGGGCGTGGCAATATATAACCTCAGAACAACGCTCGTTGCGAACACTCGATTATTTCAAATAACTGGCTTTCCATTCGTTCCCCGCGTTACATTATCTTGCACGCAAGGAGAAAATATTTTTCTGCTTCTGTCGCGAGAGCTCTCGGACTGCGATGCCTAAAGTCACGGCTACAACCGCACCGAGTACGAGCGTATAGCATGAGAGATAAGATCGCGCGAACGAGTGGAGTGCCAGAAGCGGGAAAACAACGGTTTTTGAACGGGGCGGTATAGCGCTCCCGCTCCCAGTCGCCCCCTCGTATAGATTTTCCGTTGTGGCTGAAGCACGGTTGGGTTTTCAGGGAAGTTCTGCTCGTGGAGGGAGAGAGCACTCTGAAAAACGCACCTTTCTGAAACCGGGGCCGGGGCGGGCGGGAAGAGGGGGGGGGGGGGCGACAAGAAGCATCGCCGAGTAGAAGGAGACGACACCAATCGCGTAGAACGGGTGAACGGTCATGTAACGCGTTGCGTAGGCGTTTCGCAAAAGTTTCCTTTACCCATAGGGGGCGAGAGCGGAATGAACCTCGTTAAAGAACTCTTTACGGAAAGTTGCTAATTCCTGCCTTAATTTATGTCATAATAGTGTGCGGATAACCTGCGTGCGCTTCAATCGGGAAGTATATGAAAGCCTGGCAGATCTACGTGTTGGTAACTTCTCCGTAGAAGAACTCTAGCTCCTCTCGAATCGCACGCGCTGAATATATGTATCTTTTTCCCTGGACGTGCCGATTTAACAGATTTCGGCACGGCAGGCACGGCGAAGTTCGGATGAATGGAGCGTAGTGTCGCGCGATGCCTCGAGGGTAATTATTACCGGTGAGCGTAGGGATCATGTCGGCAATTAGAGGGGTCCGCCTCTAGTCGCGGTGAATTCAACAGTAAGCGCCATTAAGCAAATAACCGCGAGGCTACCACTCGTTACGGGCCGGTTTCGGATGGCAGGAGAGCCGTCCTACGTGGCGCACTTTGTTGCATCGTTATGTCTCCCTTTTGTCCGTACCAAGATCGGCAGTCCAACATACTGGCAAGTCCATTAACAGGTAGTATTAAAGGGATTGCCAATGGCGGATTCCTTCGTTTAGATGACTATAAACAATGCTCGTAGCGAAATTCAACGCTGCGGAGAGATACAAGCGCGATCAGTGGCTGGCGTGCGGTGGCCGCCCTCGGGCGTTCATCCAGCATGTTTAACAATACATGATGAAGGATTTCCGCACAGGTGTGGAGTGAAAAATGGAGATCGTGATCCGCGATTTCGCCAGCGAATTCTACTGAAACGGATGAATAGTAAAAGTTTCTCGAATCGATCGGCGAGGCGACGGTGGATATTTCCAGGCCGCCACGAAAGCCGCCTCGAGACCCGCGGAGGAGCTTTTGTCCATCGTTCGAGGTGACCAAGTCGCGATAATTCGCGCCAGTCGGGACTTCGAAAATCGCCGCGGCGGGACTGCAAGAGAGAGAGCCGCGTGGCGTATTCCTGCGTGGCAAGGGACACGGGAAAGGGACAGGGCGAGAGAGTGGAAGGGAAAATGAGAAAGAGGAGAGGGCGAGGATAGCCCGAGCCCACGAGGAAGACGAAGGTATCGGTTACGCGTCCGTGTGAAACAGGTTTCGAAGGATGTGACGCGCGCGTGTTCACGCACGCACGCACACGCACGCGTCCCCGCCGATTGTACACCTTGAAAATTCCATTGGCGCGCGAGGAATAGCCTCCAAGGATCTTATTATAGAAGGCTCATTTTCAGAGGAAATTTACCATTTCACCCTGCGAATATTTAGCGGGGCAGTTCCGCGACGGCTCTCGGTGACCAATATTGGGCAGGAAGAAGAACGTCACAAACAATCAAACTCCAAAGCGCGACACTAGCTCCCTGGCGAGATTAAACGTACTATAGAAAACCGCCACACTGCTAACCCAAGGACGTGTCCCTGGCCATGGGGATCTCGCTGATGGAGAAATTAGCGTGCGCCAGGTGGACCGGTACATCGAACGATACAGCAAGATAAGCTGCACTGTCCGCTCAGACAAATGCACCGGGACGAACAATCGAGGGTCGGTCGAAAAATTCCAAAACACAATACAACGCCCACGCGTACAGAGTACTATCACCGTCTCCCGACGACCTTCCCCCCACCCCATCTGATTATCCCGTCGTCTGAAAAGAGCCTGAAATTCGTTGAAGCGTCGGTAATGGCATAAACTGTATACTTCATGTTCAGCGACTTCTCTCGCGCGATATATCCAGCTCATTCTGAAATACAGCTGTACGACCGAGTACGTACGGGGTACATGCACGCCCACAGCGAGCCGAGCCACGTCCATGTATCGCACATACGGCGCGCACACGGGGATCCCTGTAGCCCCCGGTACATGGAGGAGGCGATATACGCCCGTATATACATATATGTATACACCTATGTGTACATACGTATATATGTATATATACGTAGCACGTAGCCATAGTTCGGTATACGACGTGTATAAGGGTTAGGGGCGTGGTGGTACGGGGATGGGAAGAAACGGGGAGGGGGGGGGGAGGCGACGGGGGCAGCGGGCGACACGAGGGGAATGGTACAGAGGGTTGACGGATAAGGGGGAGGTAGGGGAGGCAAGGGGTGGGACGGGCGGATTGGGGATGGCGGCCGTTCGATAGCGAGCGCACGTGGCCGCGCTTCCCGCAGCCGCCGCCGCGGCGCCAACGTCCTATTAACCCTCCACCCATCCGCCCACGCGGCGCGCATATCTGCCACCCTTCGCCTCGATCCCCACCTCGGGCCGACTGCCACCACCACCGTGCGCCACCCTCTCACCACTGCCGGCCGAGAATTTGCACCGTCGATTCGCGCAGGCGTCTAACTTACTTAAAGGACACTGACTCTGCGGGGGTGGCGCTGGTGGGGCAGTTTTTTTGGAGGGGAACCAGAGCGCCGGGGGGGGGGAGGGGAGGGAGATCAGCGAAAATAACGCTGAACAATTTCGGGAGGGTGCTATGAGTTTCCGGCAGCGAGGGGGTGAACGGCGGAAGGGGGCGGGATGCCTGGTCATTTTCAAGGTGGATGAACGTATTTTGATGATTTTATGCCCGCGCGCCGGCGGGGGTGTAATTTTTTTCCACGGAGCAGCTGAGCGCGTCGCTCGTTTCCCGCGATCGAAGGGCAGCGTCGCAGTCGGGGAAAGAGGATCGGCAGCGTCGCGACGACGTTCGACCTGCGGGGATCGATCGACGACGGTGAAGGGAAGCAGCGTCAGCTCGCGAGAATTGATTATGTAATTTATCGCATTTCCTTCCCTGCTCGCCGTGAAAAGAAGAGACTGCACCATTCGTATAGAATCGAGCGGCTGAATTTAAACGTTACTCGAATCTCCTTTTTCCCCCCTCACGATACGAACAGATCTTCTGCTCGGCAACTTTAATTCCGCGACCAATCTCAAGAAGAAACGTTTTTGGTCCCCACCCGGTTGTCCCGGAGAAATAAATTTCCGAGGCTCGAGTCCTGCCGCTGAAATTAGCCCACGCTTCCCACCGTGTATCTATGCCCGTTACATCAAAAATCTCGAGGCGCTCGCACGCCGCGCCAGGCGTTACGTAATCTCAATTTCCCCGTGCCCCTCTCTCTTCCTGCTTGGCCCGCGTAACTGCCGCTTACGCGCCACTCGAAGTTCGAAAAAAGACCGTGGTTCCGCGTGGCAGCAGGCCTCCCCTCCCCCCCCCCCCCCCGAGGATCGATGCCGACTACTATTCGCCGGAGCGCTATCGAGCCGAGTGACCCCGCGACGGAGTGTCGAGGGCGCCCTTTTCGAAGCGACGACCAGAGCCGACGTGCAGTCGGCAACGTCAACGACGACGTGGTGGAAAGCCTGATTGCGTAACCTCGAGTGCACGGCTGAAAGCACGTTGCTCGCGATAGTCTCCCCCACCCCGGCACGCCTCGGCGCAAACTACGTGGTGGATGTAGCCTCGTTACGCGATAAGGCGTTCCTCGTGTGGGTGGGAACGGCAATACACGCGATTACGTTCTGTGTCTCGGCAGAAGCGCGGTTAGATCCGCAATGCCCACGATGGAATGTTCCACCGGCAAAATCTCACTGCGCCAGGGCCCCCCCCGCTTTACCGAAGTATCGTTTGCAATGATCGGCCGGGGAGGGGGTAAATATCAGCTATATGTTCGAACAACTTCTGCAGCTTCGTTTCGTAGAAACCCTGGCTGGCTAGAGGCGTACGTTCCACGCGCGTTCGAGTGGAGTTACAATGATAGGCTTTTGAGACGATCGTCTAAACACGGGAGAGCCAGAGGGGAGGGGAGCCGGGGGATAAGCGTGCACGCGGGAACCGAAAAGAGAGCATGGAGGCGCGTGAGTCGTGCGTCGAAGGAATTCTTGCGCAAGTAGCTGGGTATTTACGCGTGGAGGCAAGAACTAGCGGGGACTGCGGACGTGTGTGCTCCGAGCACGTGAACGTGCATACATTTGCGTGTTGGGAGCGACGAGGCTGTGCTGCCACCTGTAAGGGAGTGCACGAACTATCGCATGTGGTTGGCCTTTCGCACGCGATAGAGAGATCTCAGTTGCGCGCGTGTTACAACGCGAGAGGCTGTCGTCGGTTCCTGTTCGCGCGCAACCTTCGGATAAATGCGCCGAGCATCCAGCAGTACGCACCACTTGCTGAACTGCCGTGGAATAAGCGGCACTTCACTTGGCAATTTACGCTAGCAGGGCGATGTAACGTATAATGCGCGGCGGTTGGTAGCGGTGGACGTTAACTGGTATTACACGTCCGTAGTAAACTACTGATATATCTCCTTTGGAGGGAGGACTGAGAATACAAGACTACTAAAGTATCGTGGAACATTAAACGGCACTTCGAACCGAGCAGGGAATCGAATAGTACAGAATTTCATAAGGAAAAACTTCTATTAAATCCCACCTCGCAATCAGATTCCCGCAGAAATTAAACAGAGAACATAGAGTTCCGATAATATGAGGGGGACCAGCGTGGGACGCATAAAAATCGCGGGGTCACTCTATTCCCGAAAAGTCTCACTGGTCGTTGAGCGTAACATCCCCGTAGAGCAGCACAAGTGGCACAGAGTAGAGAGGACTTGCTGGCGGCGCGAGGACCACCGTCGGAATGCATTTGTTGCTGAATGGAGAGTTCCCATCTTCTCTTTTTACCATCTCCGTCGCACCCACGCCGCCTCGAATTTACATACGATAAACAGACACCCCCTCCGGCCCCGGCCGACCCCCTCACCTGCGCTTATCCCCCTCCCGTTTTCCCAGCGGCTTCAGCGTGTACAGACACATAACTATACCTATCTTCGAAGGGAGTACTCTCGGTTCCTGTTCGTCCGTGCACTTGGCAAGAGGGCGGTGCCACCTGTGTGTAGGCGCGTGAATTTACAGTTCGCCGAGGGGGGGGGTGGGTGGGTGGGGTGGGAGGGGTGGAGAGAGCGGCGAGGAGGATGCGCAGGGGGGAAACGAGGGACAACCTGAACCCACGTGGCGATCTATTTGTCACGCGAAAGCGGCCACTGCGTCGGATCAAGTTAGGTCACCGACGCGGCGTATCTCGGCTGGGTCGGGAAGGCCGCGGAAGTGGTTCGCAAAAACTCCAACGCGATTGCGAATACAATCGGTCCTTTCTACAGGACACGATGGAAAGTAATCGAAAGGATTCGAAGCGCTTAACCCTTCGTTACGAGCAACCACATTCGGGTTCCACTCTTAACATCTTAACGTACTTTCAGACACACCGTGGTTTAAGTTGAAGTTACGTAGCGCCACCGACTGCTCAGCTATCATTTTCTCCTGTACGTACTACAACGTGCACGAGACAAAGTAATTCGAGTTGCGAGCTGACGACGTGGCTACGAAGAGGAGCTCACGACGCGCCAACAATACGATTCGAGTCGAAGGAGGCTCGATAAGCGAAACGGTCGGACTAGGCCGCAGCAGAAGCATTGGTAGTTATCTTCGAAGAGAGCGTGGCAAGGAGTCCGTCGGCGCGGCGTCGCGGGAGGCGACTGACTAAGATCGTATACCATTCGATTGAACCGAATCGCGGAATCAAACGCGAACGAGGGTGGAGGGGGGAGGGACTCGAGGGGAGGGCACGCTTAAAAGCGAGACGGAGATACCAGGCGGATAGAGAGCCGTATATACGCGTATATATATATATATGTATATATATACACAAAGACATAGAGAGAGAGAGAGAGAGGGACAGAGGTACCGTGGAGGCACGTGCTACCGAAAGGAGTGGTGGGAATGTAAGTTATGCGCAGCACGTGATCTTCGGAGATCCGTCCGAGCATTTCTTCGCTCGGGGGACGTTCGCACATCCCCTGCACGTCTCGGTGCGCGCGCGACCCGGCCCGTGCAAAAGAGACAAAAGGGAACGGGAGCAAGGGAGTCGTAAATCGCCCGGTTGTGTTAGTGGCACACGTTCCGCCACCGGTCTTGCGCCACGGTGGACAAGGACGCGGCAGTGTGCGTGCGACGGTCTCCGCGCGACGGAGGAGCAGCAGCGTGGCTAAACCGTGGCACACTCGGAGCACCAAATCGTAGGCCGGCAAGCTCAGACTCGAGGCCGAAGCACACCCAGCTGTATCGCCGGCCGGGAATATCGTATTCGCGCGAGCCGTTCGGCCGCGGCGATACGACGATCTAAAAACAAGGAGGCCCCGTCGTTCTCACGTGCAAACGGCTCGTTTCACGTGCAACGTTACGTGTCTCTCCCTGGGCGACACGGTACGACGACCCTCCTCCTCCTACTCCCCCCTGTCCCTCTACTCCTCGTTCGAGAGTCGATCATTGTCGCGGCGCCACATGGTTCATTCAATGCGCGCGACTCGGTGCGTTCTTTTAAAATACGTTGTGCACGGTGTACGATACGCCACGTGGTTCCTCGGTCGCCCTCCTCCTCCTCCCCCTGCCAACCCCCTCCTCCCCTCTCGCGCTCTTTGCAACGATTCATACGGCCGTGCCCCGCGCTACCCCGCGGGGCCGCTTTCCGCGCTTGTCCGGCTTTTTGCCGATAGGAAAGGTAAACAGCCGTCGTGTGTCACCTGTTATTGTCGCACGCAAATAGACTTCATTCACAGGCCAGCCTCTCGTACACAGCCTCTCTTCGTTCACGTGCCTGACGTGTGTGCACGGGACCCGACCGGCGCCCGGTACGTGTACCCGCACACTTCCGACGTTTCTGCGTACAGAAGAAGCTACCTGCTCGCGATCTTGCCACGCGACCCTGACGAGCTCGAGTCGGACAGGCAGGCTCGCCTTTCGACCTCGAAACGCGATTTTCATGGTGTTTCCGGATATTTAGTTGGATCCGCGGGTCTGTAGGAAGCGGAGAATTTTCGGGGATCGGGGTTCGATGGTTCTTCTTAAATTCGGCGGTCAGAGATCGATGCGCGAGACTGCCCTACTCAATCCCTAATCCCTGGCCACACGAAGCTACCGCTTGATGCTCGCGTAGTGGGATTGCTGGATCCAAGTTCGAACTCCCATCTTTCGCTATCGTTAATCCTAGTGCTCAACAGCCACGCGTCGCGACGCACGATAGCTTCGGGGCGCGTAACATCGTGATAGTCCATTCATGACGCTTAACCGAAGTACATAAAAGTTTCGTGGAGGGGGACAACGGAGGGACATGGTGCTGCTGAATTCAAGAGGTTAAACTAACTCGGGGAGAAAAGAAACCTACGCCGCAAGCTTGAACGTATCATCGTCCCTCGTTAAAATCCTTCGAGATCCGAAAGCTGTCCTCGGAAGCCTACCTCCGGTTGGCGGGACGCGTGCCGTCGGACGTCGCGGGAGCTCGCCAAAGGGCCGACAGCAATCGACTGAGCCGCGGAACGGAAGCAAAACGACGGGCACAAAGCGCGTGTATCGCGCGACGGGCAAGAAGGGGCGCAGCGGGCGGCTGGTCGACGCGAAAGTGCACAAGGGTGGTCGAAAGGGATGGATGGAAGGCGGCTGGTAGGGAAAGGAGATGGTGCGACAGAGGAGGGGGGGGGGGGGTGTCGACGGTGGTAGAAGAGTCACAATGCACCGACGCACGCTCCCCGACGATTTCTGCAACCCCCCTTCGCCCGACCGCCCGTCCCTCCCCGCCCTCTCCTCCCCCCGTCCATCCACGTGTGTTTACATCGTACTTTACGCTACACCACGCGATCCGCTGTTGTAACGCGAGAACCTCTCACGCATACACGTGGATCATCCTCCTCGTGCTCCTCCGCCGCCTCCACCCCGCCGCCGCGCCGCAGAGCGTAGAAAGTACATAAACTGTCCTCGTTCACGTCGATATCGTGTCAGCTGTTGCTTCCTCTGTTGCGTTGCTTCGCGGACTGCACGCCAGACTCCGCGAGCGTGCACAGCACAGGCCCCGACCGGGCGCGTTATCGTGCCGGCGTGATCGCAGGTGCACGGGGCCCCGTTCGTGGCTGGACCGGCGCCGATAAGGCCGCTGGAGAACCCGTTTGGCACCGCCGAGCCCTGCGAACTGTCCCACCGAATCGAAACACTGTCGCGACTGCCAATGTCACCCGGCAGGTACAGTTCGTTAAACGGAGTAATTTGGCAGGATGTATGTGGATGAGATTGTGCGCTGTGGGTGGAAGAGGTACAGCCAGAGAGAGGGATAATTGTGCCGGGGTCTATGAGACGTGTCAGGTTAATGGGGATTCATGAAGGGAATAGGGAAACTGGTTGTAAGATATTGGGAAAGTTCTTTGGATAGCGGCGGGGGTGGTGGGGGTACTGTAAGTTATGGTGAAAGTGTCGATGGAGGAATTGGGATATAGGGGCAGGTGTGTTCTTCTAGTTGCAGCCTATGGGCTTGGTAAAACTGGAAGTTGATATATCGAGAAACACCTCCATCCGACGGTGGACTACTTGGTTTCTTGAAAATTCTGATTAACGCGGTCTGCAAGAATAATTTGTAGATACGTTTTTCTAGAGAAAAAGAAACCCTTAGCAGCACAGTATTTCTCTCCTAATCGAGTGCCATAATCCCACGCATCGTTCCACAGCGACTTCTGTCGTCCCCCGTCGAATGAGAGCAAAGTTTAGGAAAGTTGAACGAACCGAAAAGAACGCGGAGGGGGCCGTTAAACGCTCGCGAGGGCAAGATCGCCGAACGCTGGCAGAGTTTCATTCATCCGGGAGACAATAAGCACGCCCACGGGCCGCTGATATAATTTCGAACGGCGCCGAACAAAGGTGGTCGCCGTAAGGACTCGTAAAAGTGCAGTAAAACACGAGTGGCCCTGGTGCGGGCAGAGAGGAGCGAGCAGGCCGCAGGGTTACGCGGGGGATTAAAGGTTCAAGGCCGTGTAGCAGAGGGGTAGAGGTGCATTCGGTGGAAAACGTGGTCGCCGGAGACTTCTACCGACGGCGAAACAAGGGTCGAGTGTCGTGGAGGCA
Source organism: Andrena dorsata (assembly GCA_929108735.1). Lineage (NCBI taxonomy): Eukaryota > Metazoa > Arthropoda > Insecta > Hymenoptera > Andrenidae > Andrena > Andrena dorsata. Next base: position 31,686,878 of record OV815488.1, read on the forward strand.
AACACCTGCTCCGGCTGTAGCTATACAACGAAGATGAGGAGACCGCGACGAGACGGCCACCGGGGTCAGGTGCCATTATTCCTGTTTCATTATACCGGCAGGGGCACCTAAGCACCCAAATAGGGAACGGATATGATTCGTTAATCGTGAACCTGCCATGGATTTCTCCTTCCCCTTGACTTCCACTCTGACGAGAGACGCGAGCTTGGAATCTTATGTCAGAAGAAGAAAGACTTGTACCCCTCGTTTAACGACTACTGTTCTATCAATCCTAAGTTTATCAAAGCGAATACATACAACGATCTCATCGGAATATTTCAAAAACGTCAATTTGGAATCCCACAATGATTACAACTTGCTAGAGCGATCAAGTTGCTTCTTTGTGACTTTTTACACGCTTCTCAGCCTCGCACTGACCTGCTCAAATTTTCACCGCATTCATATTCGATTCATGAGTGGAACGGAATAATCTATTAACTCCGAAGCATAACATCTCCCAAGTTCGCGTATGCACACGTGAAAATTTCTCAGGAACTTCTGCCTCGAAGACTGATCCTCCTCGCTCTACTCTCCTCGCAATTACAAAGTACCCCGAACGTGGCGGGCATGCGATTTGTCCTTGCAGAAGCGTCAACACCCCAGAGCGAGGGGACGGAGAGGGCGGTGAAGCTTCTTGGTACGGTTTTCTCGTGAGCAACCTTAACCTACCGCAAAGGGGAATCTCACCCTGACGCGTCCCAGAATAGAATGACGGTTATCGATACGTCCTACACTCGCGCGGTGTGATCGATTCAGCGTATATACGCAAAGAGGACACCTGCGCGTATTCTCTCGTTACGTTAGCGACGGTTCCCTTTCGTGAATAGCGATGATAGCCGCGACGAACCGGCGCGTACCGTTAATGGCACGTGGATGGAATCCACCAACGTCTCCGACACTCGCCGACGATCCCTGCCTGTTACCTCGCGCGGCGATACCCCGATGGTGTTATACGACTAGGGGTAAAATGATTTACCCCGATATTTTACTGTGCGCAATAAAACCGGAAGCACCGGCTTGCTTCGAAGACTGTATACAGCTCTAATTTCTTCCATAAATCACCGGCCTGTCTGTTGCTCGGCTATGATCGCCGCGGATTTCAGTTTACAATGCTCGGGGATGGAGCAGAGGGATTAGAAGACTCGGCAGTGAATCGAGAGACGTGAGAATAATTCCATTGCCGAAAGTGCAGATTCGTGAAGCTAAAGTGCACGCGCGTCCCTCTGGTCACTGGCTTAATAAACATTTCACAAGTAGATCAACTTCCCTCACACCTCCATTTCACATTCAAAACACTCCTCTCCCTGCGCTCTACTACTCGAAAAACCGCGACCCTCAAAAAGTTACCAATTACACAATACAGTACTCGGAACTTTCATCCACTTTCCCTCTAGAATCCCTCAAAGTTGCAATCCGAACCGTTAAAGCCCCAGGAGGTTAAAAAAGAAAACTCCAATGTCTCTCTATCAAAAAAAAAAAAACACAATGGAGCACGTGTGAAACGTCACGGTGGAGCAGATGCGCGAATTACCGGCGATGCACGCGGCGCCCGCGGATTTTTCAATCGCGCGGAAGGGGGAGGGAGGGATGTGTGTGCGTGTGCAGCTCGGAGGTAACGTAAACAAATCGCGGTGGAGAGTGCAATGCGAGGTTGCATGCGCGCGTGCACGACCGCACACCACGTGCATCGGCTGGTGTCTTTGCACCGAAGGGGGACAACCAGTGGGAGATGCCAGACGCGTCGCAACATTCGTAATTCGTGATTCACCGATGTTATCAGCGGGCGCCAAACAGTGGCGTAGGTCGTATCTACGCGGGGACACACGAGCTGGCGCATTTTACATATCGGGGAACAACAGGCTAATACCCCCAACAGCGTGTTACATCGTAATCAGTGGGCCAGGCTGTGATAAAAAAAATACGGTTGACCTATATCGCACGCGCGAGGCGTTGCACTTTGTCGTTTGTAATCGACCGCGTAAAATGGCACTGTCGGTCTAACCCTGTTTCGTTGTGTGCATCTAATAACGAGCACGGGTAACGTATACATACGTACCTAGGTTCCGAGAATATATTTGTCTATACTCGTGCGAGACTATCAGTATCGGTGGACATCATCCCGAATCCCACTGAGCATTCCCCGATCCCCGACGATCGAACCCAAAATGCGACGCACAGGAGCAACCCCAGGAGTCTTCGAGCGTTTCCAAAATCGAAGAACGCATCGAGGTCCAACATTGCAGGAACCAACACCCTAGTAAGCCACTTTCTCGACTAAGATTCTGCTAGTAGGCCTCCCACCCTCCCATTGCTCGAAACGAGAGCGAATAGTTAAGGAACAGCGCGCGGTGTCTCTGGAGGCGTTCGACTCCCACGCCCGGTGGAGGGTCCATGTGCCCACGAAATACACGTGAGCACGCACACGGCGAGTACCCAGGCGGCGGATGGAGGTGGAGGAATCGCGCGGGAAAGGGACCATACGTGTGCAGACGACGGCACCGGCTGGCTGGGTGCTCTGCATGCATTTAAAACGGGGACGCGGCCCGTAAATCACGTAGGCAGTGCCTCGCCGCGGCTCGTTGCGGTGCAACGGCGGAGAGGAGAGGACGTCGCGCGCCACCGCCGCCGCCACGTGGTTTTCGCGGCAAAACTATGCGGCCGCACACGCCGGGCGAATTTATGAATGGGAGAAGCCTATTGACAGATCGCGCCTCGATAACTCTCTCGTTAATGGCCCGTGATGGCGGGTGAGCGGCTCGATGCGCCGCGGGAGGACGACCGCGAGAGGCGGAGGAGGCGGAGGTTCGGCGAGGAAGGAAGGAGGGAAACGGGGGGAGGAGGACTTGGGCTCGCTTTGTGTCGGCCACCGTGTGCTCGCGGCACACGCCGCTCGGTCACCGCGACCAGTTCTTCGCCCTGGCCACGTCGAGCAACCTCCTCCACCTCCTCGATCGAGGAACACTTCCTTCGACACCCCCGCGCCCAGGATGGAGGAACTCTTGGACCTCTGTAACCTGGATGGGGGTGGTTCTGAGTGAAAGAATGACTCGGGAAACGTGCTAGGTGGACAGACTCCGGCTGGTGTTTCTCGGTGGGATATGTAACCGAGTGTTTGCAATTGTTACGGCTAGTGGCGGAGTTTCCATCGATCTTGCTATTTTCCTATCAGCTCGAATCAATGTACTGATACGGGGAGATAGTGCAATCGGGGGTATGCGGGTGTTTCATTGCGCTGGGAACTTGTAACGTATGGGGAGGTTCAGAAGTTTTGTGTAAGGTATGTAAATGTATTGAGAAGCAGTTTGTTTGTGGTATCTTCATCCTCTTTGGTTTGCGTTTCATATGGGGAAGATGAATGGGGCGGTGAGCTAATGGGGAAGTAGAGAAGAAAACTAACAAAGCTTCGAGGGGGTATACTTTGGTAGACTCCGAGGTTATGAGGGTGTTTAGAGTACCATAAATTATGGTATTATGATGGGAAAGATTATAGTGAGGCGTTTGGTAGACCTGTACGCTATGGTCGCCAGGCCCTAGTTTTACAGCCTCGCAGTAATTCTTCTAGCCGGTAATAATTTCCTTGTGGCTCCCCACAAAATTGCTATTCGAGGGGTTGAACCTTTTGTGCGAATCATTCGCGTTAATTCCTGCACTTGTCACAATACTCGGTGCCGTTTATGTCGCAGATATCCTTCGTATTTTTATCTAATTACTAATAATTCGCATTCCATGTCCCGTGAAATTAAATGGTTACCAATTTATTCCCAAAGCAAGTGGGTAGAATGAGGATATCAAATTGCGAGCTTTGAAATTCTTAGCTGAATTCAAGTTCTATGTAAAACGTAGATCAGAGTAGAGTAATAATAAGTAAACTGTGCAACTTCTGACATACTTCACGGAACTAAAATTTCCGCCCTACATTCCTTAGGAATCTTGGACTCTGAACGTTTTAATTTGTCGCCGGCTTTAGAGAACTATTTATTCGCGACGCGGTGGAATTTTTATAAAGATTACGTGCGAAAATGCATTTACTTATTTCAGAACTGACCGATCTCTCGACTATCCTAGTCAATACGATTACGCGTCTGCGTTAGCCGATCGATCGGTCCGACCGTATCGGATGAAAATACACCGCTTACATAACGAGCAGCAAGCGGTATCTGTCACTATCAAACGTGTTTCTACCTCGTTCCGCGAGCAACTGAACTTCGCACAAAGCAATGATAAAGTGGGAGAGCACAAAAATTCGTAATAATCAAATAAAAAGGAGCGACAGAATCTGATTTGTTCGTCCGCGGTAGCTGTCCGTCGGACGCGTTCGAGCTGGCTTCCCTCGCTCGCAACGCATTACTGCCACCTATTTCTTATCGAGCACAGAGCGAACAGTAATAAGGAATTATCGAACACTAGACGTAGGATCGCTTAAGCCTCGGTTGCGAATAAAATAGCGAGTTTCCAGGGAACAAACATCCGACCGCAAAGCGTGAAAGATTGCCTCCGCAATAAACGCGACTCGGAAAAAAAACTGCATGCCTATATCGCGGGGAAGTCTAAAAGTACACTACAACACACGTGAGAAGTGGCTCAGACCCGTCACGCGCTTCGTGTCGTCGCGTAGAACGCACGAACGAACGAAGGATGCCCTAACCTCAGATTCGTCGAGCTCGGACATTGTTCGCTCCGCTGGCTCTGACGTAAATTCTCAGGCTTTTCTGACGTCCCGATACGTCGGCAGTTCGGTCTCACGAACATTTCGAGCTCACGCCTGACGTTCGGCGACGAGCAGAAAACCGACCGTTTTAGAATCTAACACAGAACCGCCAAGGAACAGTATCAAAGGGGGGGGGGGGGGGGAGAGTCTCGGGAATCAGTAGTACAAATTTCAGGAATTCCATTAATGCCCAACGATCACGGAATTCCATCGATATCCCGAACGGGAGGGGGAGAAAAGTACACGAATTTCCTACAGCCAGGAGACGCCGTGGACTAAACCCACGAGCCAGGCCATCGAACGCTGCCATTTGGAGTAGAAGAGAAACGAGGAAAAAGATCGCTCCTATCGCGTCCACGCGATCAACAGTAAGAAAAAGGAGACCGAATCGCAAATATATGCTTTTAAAAACATCCCTTAGAACAGTCGGGTTGTTGTCGCCGCGGTAACCATGACGACGTTGCCCCCTTGATGGTTGGTCATAACCGTGCCCCCCACCCCTCCACTTAGCGAGCCCCCTGCCCGCTACCCCTCGCTCCGCTGAGCGCTGAGGCGACGCTAGGTTTCCTCCACAGCGCTGGCCAAGTAAAGAAGAGGCAGCCACGGAGCCTCCGGTCACCTTTCTCTATCTCTCTCTATCGTTCCACACTCCTGCTCTCTTTCCCACTCTCCTCCCCTCTTTCTCTCTATCCTACGCGTCGTATATACCGACTCTCCTTCTCTCTCTCGCGTGCCTTCCACACCGTTGTGTCTCTCTCCCTCCTCTCTCGCTCTCTCTCTCTCTCTCTCTCTCTCTCTCTCTTTCTCTCCCCCGACCGGCGACCCACGACCCACCGTCGTTACCACAGCCACCTCGATCGTACCCCGCTCGGCCCCCCTGCTCCTGAAACTCCACCGCCCAGCCGCGCGGCCACCGTCCTACCTCCTCCTCCTCCTCCTCCCCCCCTGCCGCCCTCGCAGCCACCCCCGCCCGCCGCCGCTTGTCCCCAAGCCCAAGGAAACGCGGGATCGCTTCGAATTCAAACTACTGAACACGAGGTTACCACGCGTCAAATCTGACACTTCGCCACGACGACGACGACGTCGATATCCACCCGTCCACGTCTCGTTTTCTAACCGGCAAATGGAAACACCGTCGGCAACGGCAAAACCCGCGCGATTTTCATCTACACGTACATAACACGCCGTTCGCCATCGTTCGTTTCCAGGCGGATTCAACGAGGCAACACCAACCACCACCGTCACCATCACCACAGGGCAACCTATCACAGCCTATCGGAACAATACTCGAGAAAGCAACGGGCTCGTGTTTATGATTTTTTTTTTCCCTTTTGGGTTCCATTCGGTCGAGGCACTTTACGACGATAGGTCGAGGGGTCCGACGCACCGACGGATAGAGACAGTTTGGCAAACGATGGAACGAGGATGGATAGGATTCGTTGGCCATAGAATTCGTCGACGTAGGGCGGATGATAGCGGAAAATTTCAATGTCCCGCGATCATCTCGTTGCCGTTCGTGTGGGCCAGCCTTTGAAGGCGTTTACGAGAGAAGAGATAACTTGGAATCGCGAGCCTCGGTCTCCTCGCCCTCACGGATGAGAACCGTTTCCTTCGGGCGAAAGCAACGATCGTGTCCGAGGTATCCTTGGACGCGACAAAGGGGATATAACACACACTCGAAGCACTTTGACGCGTGCACGCACGGGATCCGAGGGTAACACCGGGGGGGGAAAAACAGTGGGCGAGGATCGGGGAATAAAGTCCATCGACAGGGTGGCACCGAACTGGACGAGCGAACGGGCTGAGAATTTTCTTCACCCAGAGAACGACACACTGCCGCCTCTGTCGTACAGTCGTCGTTCGTCACGTAACGACTTTCTTGGCCTGGCCGCGTACAGAAAGGTTAGAATCGGGCGAGCACAGAACGGGCACGATAATTCTCGAGGGAGGGGTGTGTAGTAGAGGAGAGAGAAAGAATAAATGAAAATAAGAGAATTTTTTTTTAAAGAAGACTTGACGTAGCACTTCACTCACCTGACCAACGTCGCACCACATTATTATTTCGCTGGCACTGATGACAGCATCTTGGATCGCTCGTGTACCATACACAGTGTGGCCCGATGGTTTTGTGTTTTCAGTGAAGAAACAGTACGTGAAATCGAAGGCTCCACCGTCGGCGTTCTCTCCACTTATACGTGTATATACGCTCTATGTTCGTCCTACTCCTTTTCACAGTCTCACGAATTAATACCAACACTTTCACGTCTACGGATACATTCGTCGCTTTATGACTCGCGTGCGTTTCAGTGTACCGCCTCTCCTGGCTGGCTCGTCGAGTAGCAACACCACACGATCACTTCGAGTGAACGACACGACTCTCACCGACGAGCCTACTAGCGACTGGCTGGCCATGCAAAGCATTACTGAATACTCTGACAACAGTACTCGCCGAGTGCCGCCGCTCGGTTTTCCCCCGAACGCGAGCTCGGCCGTTTCCGTTGGACCTCGGCCCACCTGCACTCTAGCACGACGGCACGGCACGGCAGTGCCGTCCCTGCGCCACGCCGGGCCCCCCCACCATCCTCGCCGCGGTTCTATCTTCGAACCCCGCCGCTTGCGAACCTCGGCACAGAAAACTCACGTTTTCCCTGGTACAAAGGAATCGAGATACGCGTTACACGCGCTAAATTCGCGTGGAAGTTAACGTCAACTTCGGCGATTTAACTCGAGTATAATATTCCGTAGGGAATTTCGAAATTTCTTGTTCCCACTGACCGTTATGTAACGCGCAGGTTACGTTCGCAGGTTATACGGTTAGCTCGATTATTATATAGAAATATATTCGCCTCGATATTTCCTAATTTTCATGAAAGAAAGTCTGCCCGAATGAACTTAAATTACAGGGTCCCGGCCGTCCTGTGGCATATAAAATTGTAATAACGGGAGCGTGGTGGGTACCTTTAATGTTCCCCGCAGAAAATTTCGGAATTTATTTTTATACGCTACCGGTTGCCCGCGCTGGCCAACGTAACGTATACATTTTGTGTATTTAATTCATTGGGAATCGCCAACAATGAGTATCGTTGGATTCTGATGCGGTGGCCAGTGATTTGGATGGTTGATCGAATAATTTTTTTTTCAATGCGGCGCGCCGCCACCAGTGATGCGAATCCATTAGGGCGTTAGCTCTAAATTGTTTCGTTATATCTATCGGGGCGGGCGACGGTGGGGAAATTAAAACAGTTCCGCGTATCGATGATTTACTACGCGGTGGTCGATTGGGCATCGAATTTAATAAATTATTTTTAAAAGCCATTGAACCGCCGAAAAGCGCACAGCATATTGTCGGCCCGCGGATTCGGCGGGGGGATTTTCGTTGGTCCGCGCAAAATCAGCGCGTTCTATTCACGCCACGTAAATTAATTGTATAATTAATATTGAATATCCTCGGATTGTTTATGCCATTCAGGTGGCTCGTAGAAAGGAAATCCATTGTTTAAACGCGCGACGTCAAAATGTAATCGATATAGTTTTGTACAAAATGATTTGCGCGCTGATTTATGGCGGGCGCATGACACTAAAGAATCGCAAAAATGATCGCCCGAAACCAGCTCGGTGGAGGAGAAAAAGGTTCAGCGGTGGGAGAACACCACGTGTTCTCAAATCTTCATCAAAAGGGAAAACCTAAGGCATTAATACGTTTAAAATTTGTTAATACTATTAATGCTTTGTGTTCGCAAACATTTCACGCTCCCCTAGTATTCAATTCGCCTGAAATTTCGAAATTACAATTTCATAGAGGCACTCTAAACGCGACACCGCATTTCCGTTGACCGACGAGAAAAAATTGTTTTTGCGGGGGAAAGTGCGCGATGGCCGGGGCCCCGCTCGATGAAAGTTACGGCAAGAATAGATTGACGGAGCGCTGAAAAATTTGACTCGCCGCAAAAATTCAAAATGACCTCGGACCATTCGATAACTTCGCGGGAACTATTTCGCGGATCTCGCATTTCTCGCGTCGTTCATCAGCAACATTGTCAAGCTGCTCCGCGGAATTACACGCTTCCACCGAATTCTACTTTAAGCTGCAAAAATCCCCGTAACTTTTCCATTATCGCAACGCAATGCCCTTTAAAACCCCCGACTGGAAAACTCGTAACAATATTTAAATACAATTCTTTCCCGACGTTCTTCCAGTTTCATCATTCTTAACTTACAAAAAAAAAAAGCATAACAGCATAAAGCATAAAAGAAAATGGGAAAAAATTTCAGTAGAAGAATATTTTCAGGAGCGGTTGGGAGGGAGCACCCGGCATCGAGTCGAAGTAGCGGCTCGATTTCGATTTCGAGGCTGTGAAACGGAGAACTCGTAGACACCGGGGCCCCCGGAGCACGAGGGAGTCTGCCCAACGCCGTTAGCTTCGAAACCCGCCACTGACTGTCAGCCTGTACACGGCAAGCAGCGCAAGATCGGCCTCGGGCCTCGGCTCTCGCGAGCCAAAGCCACCAGCGACGGCAGACAACGGCGCACGGATGCCGGCGCGCCACCCGTCATACGGCAAGCAGCCTAAGAAAATTCACCGCCAACATTTTTATTCGGTATAGGGTGAACGGACCGCGTCATCGGGACGCTTCGAACGGGAAACGACGCCGGGCGACGCGGCGCGTCGTTCGACGCCCGTCCCGTGCCGGTGGGCCGGCTAATTTCGCGAATTTTGCGCGACATTCCGCAGGCAGCCCGAGGGGAGAGCGCGCTCGAGGCTGGCCAGAGCCGAGAGAGGAGCGTACGCGGCGTATCGCGCGGCGGCCACAGCCGACCCGCCAGGCGGTTCTAAGCGAAGTCGTTTTCTCTCCGCGGAGGGCCGCGCGGCCGGTGAAAATTTCTTCCTCCTACTCGCCGAACAGGCATGACTTCTTTCCTACGTCCAGCCGGTGGAAACGGCCATGTCCACATATCGAATGGTCTACGGACGTTTTCAACGCGACAGGCCCGGGGGGAACTTGGGATTTCTTGCCGTTAAACGTGAAAGTCGCCGATATACAGCGCACTCGGGTCGGATCGAAGGATCCGCGGGCTTCGCGAACCGTAGTCGGGCGGCTAGAGAAATTCGTTCTTGGTTCACGCTGACTTCCGATCGACGAATAGGTCGGTCATGCAGGGACCGCTGTTTCCGCGGGGACTGGGGAACTGCATACCGTGACGGGTTCGCGAGCCATGTAACGCGGCTGGTCCGCCGCGATCCATGGTATTCGTGGATCTGATTGATGCTCGTCTTATGCCTGCTGCGGTATCCGAATCGAATGCGCCGCGGGGAGAGAAGGAATGGACGTAGAAGTGGCTGACTCTGCGGCTACTACTGTCCGCCGCGGGAACACGCCCGACTATATTCTGACCGCGGAAACGAGCGCGTAGGTACCGACGGTTTAAACTCGCTAATAATATACGCGGGAATACCTGTGCACGGCGGGGCACGAGGTACAGGGTACACGAGGGCCAGCGAACGCGTGGCTTCGCGACGGAAGTGAAGCGCCACTCGGGACTTTAGGATTGGCCCATTGGCCGGGCATCGCGCGACAGATGAATTGTGGCCAATGAATGTCCTTGCTCTCCGGACGAGGCCGCGGCGACGTAAGCAAGCCATATTCGAACGTTACGAACGTTCTCGCGTGTCCGCGATCCCCCGGCCTCTCCGGCGATTGCGCGACGCTGCTTCGAAAACTCTACGCGACTCCAGGCACTCGTGCTTTACTACGTTTTAATGGTACGGGATGTACAGTTTTATGGAAACTGTGTGTATGCTCGTTTGCTTTATCGGCCGGGCACGCTGGATCTTCCAGCGAAGAGAACTTCTGAACGTTTCTGACAGTTTCCTTTTCGAGTCGACTATTCCGCCGATCTTTTGCACGTTATTGTTTTTCCGTCAGAATGATTTAGACTTTCCTTCGATATGATTACTAGACTTTCTCATCTAGCGGCGGAATGGGAACTAGACGTAGATCTCCGGCCGAGGTGGGGATAAGGAAACATCGAGGAACTCGCGGGGCGTTTTACGACCGTCTTCGAAAGCTGCACGACTCCTGCGTACTTCCGGCCTGGATTCTAGCAAGCACCTCCAGGCGGTTTTCTTTTCGCTTCCGCGAAATGATAATTCAGCGGCTGCTGAAAATACCCCGACGGCGTTCCGCGCGGTGTATCGATTCGCCTAATGTTGTTTGATCGGATTAAAAATCCGTCTACTGTCGTTGGGAACGTCGTCCGAACTTGCGTGAGAATGCCCAGACCTCTCAGATCGGAGCGGGGGTGGTCGATGTTAGATAGAAGTGTGTTTTAACAGAAAGGTTCATACAGCCGCACGGGGCATCCCTTTGGCATTAAACGTTTCACCTAATTGCATTTTTAAAAAATATCGAATAGAAACTTGAGGGGGTATGCAACAATTCTACGAGACTATCTGGGACCTGGGTACGAAAAAGCATCTAAGAAAATCCTGTTACCCTGGCAGCACACCCATAGGGGATACTCGAATAGGTGGGTCCACTTTTTCCGCCGTTCCGCCCTTCAACCGGAAGTTACTTCTCGGATGCATTTCTCTCATCCCTAAATCTCTTTTCCATTCTTTCCTTTCCTATCACTCAACTAACGCGATGTAAATGCATGGCGAATATTATATCACGAATGAAAATCGAAATCAACAGCCCCTGCATCGTAAACGATCTCCTCAATCTTCCTCTAAAAATTAAGCTTCGAGACAAGAATTGCAATAATTCTTTTGAATAGACTCTCAATGACTGTGATAGACGACTGCGAAATTCTTGAATGTTTATGTATCTACTCGTTGCTTCCGAAATCTTGAAAGTCAACAAACAGATTTCTCGTCCCCTACGAACGAAGTTTAATTAAAGAAAGGACGGGTTGTTTACTGCGTCCGCCTTTCGAGTCGCAGTGGAGTGAATTGTAGAAGTGAATGAGGGTTCTCTTTTTAATGGGTTCTTAAAAGCCGTAAACGCGGAATACTATGTTCATTATTTGAAGTGGCCGTGCAGGACGCAGCGTGGATACAAAAACCCATAGAAATTCAGGAAGCACGGCTTCTGGTAGCCAAGAGCCGAAGACCGGCCGTTGATAGTGTCATAAATGCTGAACCGCACCACACGGAATCATGTAGAAAACACTGAAAGTGCCAAAATAGAAAAAAAATTTATCGGAAAATGTTCTACGTCACTGTTTCTCAACCTTTTTGGAGTCGCGATACCCTTTAATAATACTTAAATAGCTTGCCTCGCCCCCCCCCCTTCGTATAAGGTAAGGTAAATTTAAAGGATACAGAAAACACATTAATTAAAAATAAGTATTTCAGAATATAATTCTCACTTATTACTTAATTAAAATAAATAAGTACTAAAAATCGCCAACTAAAAATAACGACGGCGATGCCCCAGAAAACACTTCGCGACCCACTTGGGGGTCGCGACCCACGGTTTTGGAATCACGAAGTCACTGTTCTACGTGCCAATGGTAATGCTATAGTACATATTTTGATTTTTAGCACTTGCAGTGTTTTCTACAAGGCTCTTTAATAATTCGAATTATATCACAGTGATATATACACAATGTTTCTACTTAAAAAAAAATTATTTTCTGATGTTTCAAGTGCTTGCCCCTATTCTCTAAATAAACAAGGAGGATAGTCTAGCGTCTTATGGCTCCTTGACTCTCATCCCACCACCTAATAATTGTTTCCACTGGAAACGCACGGTTTATCTTAATGGAGGTGATGTTCTATCGCCCTTTTTACTTTCTACATATCTAAGTGGACGTTTTAATCAGTCGATAAGCCACAGAGTACCGATTCCTCGCCTTTTTAATCACCGTAAAATAAATTTTCCTCCCCGCTGGCGTGTCGAGGAACGACGCCCAATTATTTGTACCTACCCCTCGCGAGCCCCGTCCTCCTTGTTTGGCCGACTGAGACTGTCACCAGTTATCTATCGATAATGCTTCAAATTCACGTCGTTATCCAATAGCGGGGCCCGGCAGCTGGACGCTCCGCGGCACGGTCGAATTAAAAGCACCTGTTAACATACGTTCGCCTCTACAGCGACATCCGGACGACATCGGCAGGTGCTCGTAAGTTAATCAATTAATTTGACAACGGGCGCGTGCACGAGACTTCCGTTTATCCCGTTCCCACGCCAATTGTCGCGAGACTCGGATGCATCTCGAAGGATCGGATCTCGGGGAGATAGCGGTGGTAGTTTTACAATAATCGATCTCGAGGCACGATCCCCCCCCCGGCTGTCAAAAAATCAAGTTCGCCGACGCCTCCGGTTCTCTTATCTGTCGCCGAAACGACTGCGTGTTATCACCGTCGCCGAGGAAATATTTGGCATCCAGAGGTTGTACAATAATTCTACTATGATGTAACAAGTGCCTACCTCCGATTCGTGTAAAATTCTAGTTCCATCGAGGCAGTATCGCGGTGATTCATTTTAACATCTATCTGATTGAAAGTGACGGGGATACTAATTATCTCTACTATTAATGATAAACTGTGCGACGATAATAAAGTCTCCAGCTCTGATCCACATATAATAAATATATCGGCAATGATTACCATGAAATTTTCTTGGCCTAGTCAGCTGAAGACAAGTATCAAGTCCGCAATCTGACGGCACCTAAACACCGTCCCATTTCCACCACAAAAGCAAAACTAAGTGTCACCATCCCTGCAGCTTAAAAAATGGGTTTAAAGCCCATCATTCACACGTCGACAAAGAAAGCCAGGCCGAAACCGACGTCGCGGTAGGACGACACTCCGCAGTCACGTTCAAGTGGATCCGTCAACGATATCCTCGGGGGTCTCTATTGTGTGTTCCCGTGAAGACTGTGGAAACACGTGTCCGCCGTCTTCCCCTAAAGCGTGCCCGCAGCGGTGACTGCAGCGCAAGGGGCAGTCGAACGAGGAACAAGGGCAAGAAAGTGGCCATCGGTAGCGGCGGTCGCTGGAAAAGAGCGGTCACGGCTAATAGCGCCGATCGGATCCTCATTACGGATTCCGATCGTGGGTCCCGATAGAGATCGGCAATAAGAATCCCCCCCCGCGGAGGTGGGGAACAGGAGGGAGAAGATCCCCCCTGCGCTTTACAGGCGAGTACCGCGAATTAATTCGACCCGAACCGTCTCGGATTAGCCCCCGAAATTTCGATCCCCCTGGTCGCTGACCGATCGTAAGAACCAACCTGGCGTTTACGTAACCCCGATGCCCGCGTAAATATAAACAGCGCGCGCTGATGCTCGCCGTATTTCCCGATCGCCGTTCAAGATTTATGCAAATCGATATAAGCGGCTGCGAGTTTATTAGTCACCGCGATAAAAGGGAGGAGAAAAGAGGAACGATTGAGAAAGAGCGAGAGAGCGGGAGCCACGGCTACAAGTGTCATTGATCGTGAACGCGTGCCCGCGACCGTTATCGCGCATAATTACAGGAGACATTTATTAATTTCTTACCATCGGCGTAATGCGAATTTCAAAGCAGCCGGCTGCGACAGAGCAGAGCGGTTCACCGCGTGCCCCCCCCCCCCGTAGCCCCTACGCCGCCGCGAAAGCCATCGACCGTTTCATTCATTCATGCGTTTCGACGAAGTAACGCGTATCAATAAAGCGATGGGGAACTTATTATTCATTAACCGGCTCATTGTCACGGACTGTTGCGCAACTCGCACGGGGATGCGGCGTTTGTAACCTTGCCAACGCGATCCCGCCCCGCCCGCCGCTCGGTCCCGCGATTAATTAATTCTTAACAGTTGAACGTTTAATGAGCAGCGCGGCGGATAGAGCCGGAGCGCGAGAAGCCGCGCGCGTGCATCGTCGCGCGCGCTAGCCCGCGCCGCCTTATCGGCGTACGGGCGGTGATAAGCCTGTCTTTATCAGCGATAAGGTTGCTCCTCGAGTCGCCGGGCTATCTCGCCGATACGCGGACGCCTCGCGCGCAAAAATATCCAGCGCGCGAATTCAGCGCGGGCTGGTGGACGGTCGGCGCCGATGGAAGCCGCCGGTAATCGCGGCGGAATGTATGGGATTCGCCTAAACGGTGCTTTCAATTAATTCGCTGGCTGCCGAGGGGTCGACGTGCCGGAGGACGGAGAACCGTGGCCCCATAAAACAGAGTCGCGCTTCGCCTCTTTCTCCTCCATCTGCCGCTCCTCTTTCCGCCTCTTTAACCCTGACCTCCCGTAAAATACACCGAGAAAAAGACTTTTCCAACGTGTACGCACGAGCGAGCCGCCGCTGGCCGAACTCATGAATGGACCCGCGGCTCTATTTACGAGCGCGCGACCTGCTGCTTTTATATCGCCGTCTCGAGCCACTCTTTCGCCGCTTTCGGAGCACAGACGCGGCCACGGGCAGACGATTTTATCCTCCCCGGATGCGACAGCGGCGAACGACGCATCCTCGCGCGGTCGCTCGACATCCATCCGAGGGGGTGATTCCCCATTCGCCGTCCATCGAGAATTCCGGATGCCCTGTGGCCCTGATCGCCGATTTCATTCGAATTCTTTTGTTTGAAATTTCTTAACTTCTGTCTATTTGGGGTAATTACGAACAGTGCCTACGGGGTTCTTACGGAGGATGGCATTTACCCTTTTCGCTTTTGGATGTATTGGATCTATATATTTTCAAAATAGTGCCAAGTTGATGAAAATGTGTGAGATTGTTCTTTTGAATATTCCTGATGTGCTCCAAAAATTTTAAACGAATTCACGAAACGGTTACTGAGTTATAACGATTTTAATTTTCATTGATTTTACACGTAGGGGAGACCGGGGCAAGTTGATACGTTTTTCAGTTTTCATTGTCTTTCATTTTTGTTTTGAATCAATTACTTAATAACAAATATGCTAAAATATACTTTGGTCCTTCCTCTTTAATATATAGTAAGCGAAAACTTGGGAAAGTACATACAAAATGAATGAAAAAATGTTATTTGGACGAAGGCAAAGTGTATCAATTTAACCCACTGCGGGGCAAGTTGGTACATCTTTCAAATATCTGTTTAATGAGTAACTAATAAATTTGAAAAATATAATTTCAATCTAAATACCTTTCCAACAGTCAAAAGTTCAAAGATCAAACAGATTTTTAAACAAACATGAGGTGTCTTCTTCTTTTTGTTACTATATCTTAATAAACTCATTGTGTCATGATTGTATATTTTTGTGCATGGCCTTAATAATATTGAGTCTTTTTCTATTTCGGCATACGCTTTTTCCAAAACGTCCTACGATATTTCGCCACGATTTGTCTTTTTGATATAATTTCAAACCATTTTTCAAGAAATATAAAGAAAAAATTCAATTAAAAGTAGTCGGGGAAAATTAATATACTGTATTATATAAGTCATTATGTATAAACGTGTCCATAAAAAAATTTAGAGCATATAAATATAATTACAAAACGTAATTACCTTACCTTCAAAAGACTCAATATGATGCCAAATTACTTCGGGTTATAAAATTCTTTATATCGTCTCAAGACAGATTGGTAAGTGAACACAACTATTTACTTTTTCTTTATATAAACGAAAACAGTTAAAAAACGATTGCTAACGTCAAGGTACACCCACGTACGCTGGATCGTAGGAAAGAATTTATCAACAATCTTCACATATCCCGTTGAAATGAAGCTACATATATACGGTGTCGAGATAATTCGTTTGTATCAACCTGCCTCTGTATCAACTAGCCCCGGTCTCCCCTACTCTTATGGAAAGAGACGAACTTGACTGATAAACAATCTGAAAAAATGTTGAAGAAATAATCCCAATGTTTTCAATTTTTTTGTACATGCAGTATATGAAAATATCTGCCGAGTTTCAATTGTTTTCACTACACCGTTTTAAAGAAATAAATTATAACTTGAGAAAATTGTGAATTCCGGGCATTTTCACTGCCAAAAGTTTAGCAAATAATGCTTGAGAAAGCAATTGTAAAGTGAAAAATACCTTCCTAGGATTAAAAATAAGACTCCAACTGTCGTTCGAATTCCTTACATCTATATTTACTAACACGTAGATATTCAAGTATTTCAAATTTCATATGCTTTTGTCGGATATTGTACGTCCGATACATCCTTCACATTTCGAAGTTTTTTCTGCGTCCAGCACCGCGGAATTATATTAGGAAGAATATAGGAACGTGCATATTCGTTGAAAGATCTTGAGATACCGGCGAAAGAGTTTAAAGATAAAAGACTTTCAATCCGTCGGGTAGCAAATAAATATTCAATCGCACGAGCAACCAAAACTTGATCAATCTTAGAAGAAAGACAGCGTAAGACCCGCAGCGTGGAAGAAAACCAGTACATAGTAAATTCTTTGTGTTGTCTTGGACATAATTAGTCTAAGTTCATTTATCTAAAAAGTAAATCTGATTAGAGTCAATAGTTTCAATTCAACTTTTCACTTAAGTGTTCCTAATTCCCCTACTCTCCCTTATAACATTGCAGAATGTTCCCCCGTTTACGGTAGCTCGCAGGGATAGTTACAAATTGAAATTGACTATATGGGGGCCGTGGGAAAGTCAGAACGCTTGGACTACCTCGCGGAATATGCATTTTTGAAATTCATGGAGCAGCAGAGCAGCGCAGAAAATCGATTCATTGCGAACACACAGGGCTTCATTTAAAGGGTTACGCCGCCCCGAATGTATTGAAAAATCGATTTTTTTTCTTGCATTTTCTTATTACGTGAAGTTTTAAGAATAATTTAAGTCATGGTAGACGCAAAGATACCCCAAAATAGCAGAGTTATAGACTTTAAACCAGGCGCGGATGTCGATATTCCGCAGCAGGTAGCGACCATTCTACTTTTCTTCTTTTGCGTTTTTCTCGAAACTACATTTTCAAAAGTGATATATCAAATATCTCCAAAACTATTTGTCCGATTGATTTCAAACTTTTCACGCATATTCTTAATGGTAGGTATTATCTACAACGTAGCATACCATTTTTTTCATGCGAAAAACGAATAATTTTCTTCATCTTGCTCTCATTTGTGCAATAAATTTGTTTTCTCAAATCCGTGTGCTACATTGTAGGTATTTTATTAAGGAACACGAAAATCATCATGTTTTTCATCTCAGATGAACCTGGGCGTTATAAATTGTTATATCAGTCACGCGTGTAACGGCGTACGCGCTTTAAATAACTCGGTCATTTTTTAATATTATTGTACAGTATTTATAAAATATATGAACCTCATAGATGCTCTCCATACAAGAAGAAAAGAAATGATTTTCAACCACATAGTATCAGTAAAAAATTCGTCTATTTTAGTGCTGTTTTAAGCGCCTCAGGGTGGCGTAACCCCTTAAAAGGAACTGGAAGTTGCAGTTAGATTTTGCTGGGTTTCTTCGCTACTCTTCCTCGTTGTTAAGGCACGACCCAGTCGAATCGCGTTACTCACCACTGTACATCCAATCCTCGACTGTCTATCGAAGTTGCAACTTTCCGTCGTGCGCTTACCAGTTAAACGGTTCATTAATGCGTTTCCAGGAACCGTGTCCGACTAATGCATGCCCACATTGTGCGCGTAAAACCGCGCCACGAAAGCGGGGCGATGGAAACTCTGTAACGGTACGGAATATGCGACGAGCTATCATTTCCTCAGGTATTACAACATTTTTCGCTCGATACCAATCCTCGGCCGTCAAGCTCCACGACATTCTAGCGTCGTGTCTCTCGCCCGATATCCATCCGCGGCGAAATTGTAGCGCGTCTCCGCGATCACGCCGCGAACCTCGGATTCCACGAAGGGAAGAGGTTCGAGGGAAGCGAAAAAATCGAGGCGTCATCGAATGGCCAGGCGTTCCTTGCGCCCTAGGTATTCCGGGTCTCGCGAAATGCCGTCACGTCCCGGTTATAATTCAATCCAGCCGGGCGCGCGTGTTTTGAGACGTCAGAGGCGAGGAGGCACCGTGACCTACGTCAAATTTCACGGCCCTCGAGCCGCGGGCCCGTTCCGATCCACGAGTGAATCGTCACGTCGCCGAACAATAGGAATTCACGGATATACACGCGCAAGCGCCAGCTAGAAAACTCCGAGGCGGCACAACTCGGCGCCGAATTATGCGACCCCCGGCGCTCCCACCATCGGATTCTTCGGATTCCACTCGAACGGGGCAGCCGGCTCCGCTGGCCCTGTGTCGTTGCGGAGCTTTGCAACGCGTGAATTTTAATTATTCCCGCGGAATGCCGCGCGAATCTACGCTTGGGACTGCAATGGTTGACGATCCTGCTTTCTCTGCGCTGAATAGTTGTCACGAGCGTAAATTCATCATAGAAAGGGATAGAGCTAGCGGGAAGACGCAGTTGACGATTGAATTGATTGAATTTGTCGCGCATCCATAGCCAGGAGGCCAGTGACGTTTTAAGTGGTGTTTCGAAGCGCGCTCACGGTTTCGGGCAGCGGCGTTAATAGCGGCGCCAGGATCCCGGCCATGACCTACGGCAACTTCGATGGCAGCGGCCGCCTGTTCGCGCGCCGCTATCAGCCCGGATCATTAATATATTCCAACGAACAATGATTCACGTCGCGTGCCCACGCGGCTCGCGGCGCACGCCGTGCGGAGAGCGTCTGGTGGGGAGGGTCCGGTAACAGGAACCGAAGTGTCGTAAAACTAATCTCCGAGATACAAATTACATAATCCGCGGCTGGCCGTTTCTCTTTTCTTCGCGGTCTCTCCCTCCCTCTAATAAATATCTCTGCGGACGTATGAATGGCCGTGCGAGCGTGACGGATCCGACCTCGCCGCGAACGCTCGCGCGGTGTCACGAAATTATTGGCACCGGCTGATTACACCGGTTCAAACGCCGAGTCGCCGCGGACTTTCAGGTTACCATTTTCGAAGCAACCTCGCGGTGCGTGATCGTGTTAGTGCCACCCTAACGTCGAGCTTCGTTACCGGCGTAGATTCTCCCCGCTGACCCACTGCCTCACAGCGACTGGACGAATAATGGCACCGCTCGACGGGCTGAAAAGTTGCCGGAAAATTCAATCACCCCTTGTCGATGGTACCGCGCAGTGCGAGCCGCCGTTACTATCACTTTACAAGATGCTATCTCGTCCCGGATCGCACGCAACGCGTAGTACCACCCGACCAATTAATCGGACCGCATTAACGCCTTCCTTAAACGGCTCCGAACGATTACCAAATTGGCTATACAATGGAGCGCCCCTTATTTATTACCCACGCGGCCGGCTCACATTGTTGGCCTGCACACGGCATGGCAAAGCGGCAGCCGAGCAAAATATCCCCGCGCCTTATAAAGAGCCACGATACAAATCACCTAATCTCTCCTGGCCTCTCCATCTCGCATGCTCCTCCGTCCCTCCTCACCCTTAGCCGACCGTTCGATATATATATATATATCTCTCTTATTCTCTTAGTTTCCCAGCGTTCACCTCCGTCTCCACCCCCCACCCCCATCCTCCTCGTCGTGCAAGCTTCCGCGACCGCCACACGTTCGTGCACGACCTGCCCCAATGTCTCTTGCCCTGCTTCACTCCCTTTCCTCCCTACTCCGAAACGGAACGCCCGCGATCCTCGTCCATCGGCCCTCCTCCATTTCTTCCCCCCTCTTTCCCCACCCCGTGTCGCACGCATCCATGCATTATAAATATCTCCAAATATCTCGCGTTCCTCCTTCAATCGGACGAGGACGTGCGGGTCCCGTTCCCGGGAAAGGGGGATGAACAGAGAGGGAGGGAGCGGACGGACTGTTATCCGGTCGATGCCTTCCTACGCGCGTTTCCCTGAACGCGTGCACGTCGCCGTTGCGACAGACTTCGCTATCAATGGCCCGGGGACGGCCACGTGCACGGCCAGTCGATACCTCCCATCGTTTTCCGATTTTCAAGGGTTCAACCTCGTGCACACCGCGGAGGCACCGCTCCTCCACCTGTTTTTTTTCCAGGATCCCAGTGATGGAACACGGCGGATCGGCGGATGTTCGGTTGTGGACGCCTCCCGGGACCGCCGCAGCGGAGCACAGGAATTTAGATTGTGCCAAAAACCAAAGCCACAGGGTATATCAATTTTTTGGAACCCCAGTCCTTCGGACCGTTCTCTATAATTCCCGTGTCCCGTATTTGCGTGTCCTTGCTCCTGGCCACGGACTCGTCAAGATCTCGTCGACCCGTTAAAGTTACATTAAACTCAATCAGCATTATCTGTTAAATAAATCTGCCAACCAATTATGATTTACTTTCGAAAATGAGTAACGCTGCTTAGCAGCATATAGTTTAGAGGAGAATCTCTAGGAAACTCTAGTAGGTAACTATTAACACAAGAGGTTCCAATCATTCTTAATATTCGGTGGTGGACAAAGTGTTTCGCCAAAGCATTCGCGCATATCTCCGCGTTACGCACTGCTCGGCGAATGTTGGGCGTTTCGGCTCGCCATCGGTAACGTTCGTATAGATCGTGCAAACATTTGATAATCGACGAATAGCTAGCATTTGCCCACACATGCTCGCTGAACGACGACTATTCGTTATTCGGCACTCGCCTGTTGATCGCAGATTCAAACCCGATGGTTTCTTCTGATCGCGGATCGGCCAATCCAGTCGCCCGTCAACGTAACGATCGATTTACTATTTGCGCCGAATTAGCTCAACGCGATGCAACTGCAGTCTCGCGCCCGTCTGACCACACACCGTACCGTTACTACTGTCGACATCGCCTACTTGTTTACCCGTATATCAGGGTCGTGGCGATCGGGTCGAGAGGCTCCTTTGGCTTGTTTAGCTGAACCATTAACGCGTGCGAGATCATCGCCGGGCCCCCCTTGCGACTGCACGATCACCTCTGCTTTGGAACGGGGGAAGGAATTCATCACAGTCTGGAGGGCAAGCAACAGTTTGTTACGCGGAGCAGTCGCTTTATTGCTGCCCGATGATCTTCGAATAACAGGGTGGCAAGCATGAGAAACGGCACGCGAATAAGTGAGCGGGATAAGAAGAGGAATTAATACATCTCTATGAATTTTCGGTAGCTTCGAATGTGACTTCGTTGCTGGACTTTTTTTGCGACCCGTTTCCCTTACAGTGACAGGAATAAAAGTGTGTAATATTGGGAAGCGTGACGTTTCTGTTTAATCCGATGAAAGGAAGTTGACAGAAACTATTTATCTCTGAAATATATGCGGTTTAATATTGGAAGAGTATAGATCTGGGGTTTTATTGTACTTGGTTTCTCACTCCTAACGTAGATAACGTAGGAAGCAAGTATTTATATTTTCGTATCAGCTCACAGTCCTGGAGTTTAAAGTTCGTAATTGGAAATAAGCGAAGTATTAACAGCTCGATTGTAAATAAAAAGAAGATTACTGGGCGGGTATGTCTGAACGATTGCAGCCTCTCTAGCTCACAATAAAAAAAGATTATTCGCAAGCTCGGGCAAAGTGCATCTCGATTTTTCTGGGTTTGAAATTGCGCGGTATATAATATATATTCTCTCGAAAAAGGAAGGAACAAACATCGAATAAAAATACGCTCCCATTTGAAACGAACCAAAACGCGTAGCAAATATCATTTTTATAAGTCCCGTCGGGACCTGACGGCAACAAAGCGCGAAAAAACAAGCGGAATAAATTTAACACTGTTAAATTCATGCATCATACGAGATATAACTTCGCCGCACATATCTAGTTCCCCGAGCGGGGACCACGTTTTCGAAGCTGCATTGTGTTTCCGCATCCGGAGCGTCGCGAAGAAGCGGCTGCAAGAAAGCGACGCCTCGTTCTCTGAATCTCCAAATGTGTAATTACTCTGAATCCCTCCGACGCTGGTTTTGGGCAAGAACCTCAACAACGTTGCACTTGACACGATACCGTCACGTGCAGACAATGCGATTTTTTAAATCGTTAGCATCGCTACGGTCGGTTCAAGCTAGATAGAGCTGCGGATGAAAAAAGTACACGTCGAGTACATCTTTGTTCTATTCCGAGTATAAAATTTCATGGAAGACTCGCGACAGTGTCTCGTAATAGATTTGAGAAACGAAGTAAAGTAATTATCGTAAAGACAAATTGGGCCAATTCATGCAGAAAGCAGCCCACAATGATCGGAAATTGAGTAAATTTTTTTACGAAATTTTAATTGTTGAAGAAAAGTACCTTTATTTCTATTCGTCTATGCTCTTTATTGGGTTATTTAATAGTAAGTAGTGTAATTAATATTATTTCTAATTTTCTCCAGTTTGCTTTTAAGCCGTATAATGTAAGAATTGTTTTATGGATTGGTAATTTTTTGCAAAATAAAGATCACAGAAATATGGGATTATGGGGTGTTCAACTAATTTTTTTACCATTTTGATTTCAATTTTGGATGCAATTTCAATTTATTCCAGTTTTGAAGTGATTCAGTGAAAATTGGGAATAATGTAGACCCGAAAGCGACTTTCATTTTAGCTCCCTAGGCTATCGAAGATGACCGATTCCTTTCATACTACATATTAACGATTGGAAATTACGCTTGTCGACCGACGAGTCGCGCTGGGCCATTTTCAAGCGCGCTTCAATGCGCTTTAAAGTGTACTACAGCGTCGTATGAACTACGCGAGGAGAATTTGATTGGACGCAGCTAATAGAATCTCCCGACATACGAAATGCATCGCTACAGCAATCGCGGCGAATTATTAATACTATCCAGCCGATGTCCGGGCGCGTAGAAACTCCAAGTGGAGTCCCAGTGTTTTCCAATCGACAGACAGCGTCTGCTCCGCGTGCGTTAAGTTCGATCCAATCAAACTATGCAGTCGATACTCGAATGGGAACTTCGAACTGACGATCCCCCCCTACTTGCTAAGTTTTCGAAAGCGAGACACAAACACGGTTGCTTGCGATACCTACCTACTTCCTTGAACCGTGAACGCTTGAACCTCGAATACCAAAATTATGCATTGGATACGATCAATATCCCTCCAATTTTATTCGCCCACACTTCCGAATAAATCTGATCTCGTTACGATCTAGAATCTCTATCTACTAAAAAAAAAATTATAGCACGGGTCAGAATTGACCCCGTACACGCCACGCGAGGTTTAAGTACAGAAATACAAAATTGTCACGGTTCTAAACGATCCTTGGAATCAGAACGTAGATCATTTTCAAGACGCACAATACAACCGGCGCCCTTGGAGACCCGAGAAATCGATGATCGGCGAACGCGAGACGCGCGCGCGCGCGCCCGCGTTCCCTCCGCGGCCGTCAATCACAGTCGCGGAGGACTTGAAAACGATCGACCGACAGAGTATCGATCGAAGTTAAGAGCCCTCGATTGGCGTACCTGCCGACAGAGGGCATGTCGCGAAAATACAACCGCGTTATTCGCGGTCGTTGCGTTTTCACCTGACAAGTGAATCGATCAAATTCGCCCCCTCCTCCTCCTCCTCCTCCACCCTGCGTCATCCACCTCCTCGCCGCTCTTCGGTCTCTTTTGGTGGACGCTTCGTGGCGGAGTTCGATCGCGCCGCGGCGGCGACGTCAGCGCCGCTGTTCGCGTGCTCGAATTGAATAAAAAAGAAATTTATTAATATATGATCGACCTGATCAACGCTCGTTTAAAATGCTCCCTGAACATCGGGATGGATCCCTTTGACGAGGGAGCGCTGGGTTCGAAGAGGACTGGTACCTTGGCGTTCAATCGGAAGGGAAAACGAGTAGTTAATGGTAAAAGAAAGACTTTGCAAAAATTATATAAAACGATATGATTCTTTCAAGTGCACAAAGGACCCTCTTAACCCTCCGTGATCACACTCTGTTATAAACAGACATTGGTCACACGGGGTCACTGCACCCCAGCGTTATTTTTGAGTTACCATTTTTTGAATTTTTTAACTTCTCACAAGGAAAGAACTTGAACCCGGAAATTAAAAAAAATCTGAAACTTTGTAGATATGTGGAGGATTTCCTCCTGATTACAACGCAATTTTTGTTTGCTGTCCAAATTCGCTGTAAGAGGGTGAAATTAACTCCTAGAAATTCTGCTATTTTCCGATTTTATTTTGTAACTCGCAATCTGTACGAGATAGAAAAAAGTTTCAAGACAAAAGTTACTTCTTTTAATTAGAACTATCACTTGGTAACTTGTAGTTCGCGTGTTATAACACAAAATTGGAAAATAACCGGAATTTAAAGGGTCAATTTCACCCCCTTAGAGTGAATTGGGGCAGCAAACAAAAATTGCGTTGTAATCAGGAGGAAATCCCCTACATATTCACAATGTCTCAGAATTTTTTGAATTTCCGATTTCGTGATCTTCCGAATTTGTAGTTCAAGAGAAGCAACTTTCCATGGATGTAGAAAATAGCGATATATTTGTTGTTGTGATAAATCCCAGTTTGGAAGTTGCAAAGCCGGGAAAGGATAATGACGGTTTGCTTTTGAATTTGGGGATTATATAACATACGTCCCGGACCACTGTGCCGGGAGACTCAAAGAAGCATTTAATCGCCAGCGAGTTGATATCGCGGAGTAGTCCCCTATCGCGGTCTCTAATTAGTACAAACGAAAAGGGACAGTTTCATTCTTCGTTGGAATTAGGCTGCACCCTCGAGCTCGCCTATGCGCGAGAGGAAGTGGGGGGGGAACGTTGGTACGTTAAATTACTAGGAGAGAAGAAACGTTGGAGCGGCGAAGATTTCGTAAATCGACGGTATGCCGGAGCCGTCGCGGGTTTCGAGCACGTGTGGACACGGCTTGAGGCACACGGGAGGTTGACTCGCACTACTGGGCAGCTCAAGGCTGCCCGCTCGGTCGCATTCCAACTTTTCCAGCGGCGCAGCTTCTCTCCTATGCGCACCGTGCTGCAACGCTGCGCGGCGTGCACGGTGTGCAACTCGTTGCACAGGCCCGTCATGCGGCCGCATCTCCTTGCTACATTATGTCGCAGTATATAATCGGCCCCATGCACCACCGGGTGGATTACGTTTCCACGTGTGCGACGGTGCGTAGCGATGGCTTCGAGTAAGATGCACCTAACGTTGCGCCAACCTTGCACCACGCGGCCGTTGCCGTAGAAATCCGCGTGGGAGGGGCGGAGGTCGACGGGACACGAGGCTGCGTTGTTTTTCAACGAAGCTTTCTTGCTGATAGCAAGACGCATACCTCCGGGCCGCGATGGGAATAGTTCGAACGATGGTAAATCGCGTGCCATGTTTGTTGAGCCTTACGGTGCTTTCGAGCTTGGTGGATTTAGGGGTGTTCGTGCATGGTGTACGAAGCACACGTTGAAAATGCGCGACAATATAATAAATATGCCTGTATAATTGTAATAATAATAATAATTCTATTAATGGAGGCCCGTTGGTACATTGTGAGAAAAGAGAAGAAAATAAGGTGAGCACAACGAAGCGAGCATGTGTTTACATGGAGGTAAAGCCCACATGGATTAGAGATTGCAGAGTTGCAGCATTAATCAGCCATTACCGATGTTAAAGATAGATTGTTTGGAGGAGTTAAACGAGTAGTTAAAAAGCTCAATTTTACCGGAATAATTATCAACATGAGTAGCTAACTGTAAATAAGCGAAAGTATTATCAACCGGGTATCACTCCCAATTATTCAAAAGCGGCAATAAAGCAATTTCAAGCGGTCATTCCAGCAGCCCTCGAAATTAATCGACTGCGTGGGGCCGCGTGCCCAGCGATTACCGTAAAAAGCCCATTAGAATAATAACGAAGTCGCGGCGTTCGTTCAAACAGGTACCTATTTTCGATGATTGCTCTCGTCGAGATTGGCCCTTCCAGGGCGCAGCCACGTCTCGAGTCCTCCTCCGCTAACGTTTCTATTGACTTTTACCTCGTCCCTCCCGCAATCGGGATGTTACCGGGCGAAAATTTTGATCAACCCCTGCAATCCAGTCGAACACGTCCCTGCGCGCGTATCCACACACCTGTGCACGATTATGCTCATCCCCGCTACATTATATCGCCCCCGTATATATCCTCTGACGCGTGTCTAGGTGGATTAAACGCGGGCGCGCGAGCCCGCGCCCAGATTTGTCCCCGCGGTGGTAGATATATGGCCGGTCGAGTGTATCGCTCGCGCTGTGTTACATTATGTATACGCGTGTGTGCCCGTGGACGTATGCCTCGACGGATTACGCGGCGGTGTGCGCAGGTACGCTCGTCTGTGGGAACGGAAACAGATGCGAATAGGTGTATGTGTGTGGCCCGTGCATATTCATGCCACCTCTGCATCGGATCAGGGCACGAGCGATGGTGTTTCTTGTAGATCCCCGAAGAAGAACTTGGCACGGGGACGTTTCTACTTTCCACCCCTCGGCTCCAGTAATATCGCATACCTGCCTCAACCAAATCACTAGCATATCAGGGAAGGACGATGGCGATTTGGTGGCAATGTTGTGACATCTGTTATGGTTCGAGTGAGACCCATCTCACCCATGCTCCTGTTCCCAACTCTTCGGGAGCTGGGAGCTTTGTAGCTCCCAAGGAAAGATCCTCAAGCCGGAAATTCAAAAAATTATGGAACCTTGAGAACATGTAGATGGTACCTAGGTATCTATCACGCAGTTTTGTTTCCTGCCGAAATTTACTCTAAGGAGGTGAGATTGACTCCCGAAAATCCGGTTATTTACCCATTTTTAGTGTTATAACTCGCGAACTGTAAGAGATAGGAGAAAAGTTTTCAGACAAAAGTTACTTCTTGCAATCAGGACTAGGTGTTTGGCGACTCACAGCAATTAAAGCTCGAGTTTCATAATTCTTCGGATTTCTACCATTCGATGGTGCCTGAACACCGCGAGTCCGCACATATGTACCCAAAGTTTCCGCGAACCCATAAAGACAGTCCGAGTTGGGGAGATTTTCTTTCCTCGTCCAGGAATACCTTGGATCAAGCCGCGCAACTATTCCTCACACATACGCGCCAGTTAATCCCCTCACGTTGACGTCGAAACGATCACGTACAGGCTCCTACGCTAGATCCACGAGCCGCTGGATCCCATCGTGTACGCCGCAAGGTGGCGGCTGGCTCTCATCGCTCGAGCACGCACACCGACACGCGCCAACACAGAGGCTCCGGGTCCCTCACGTACGCGCGAAATGAGGAGCTAAAAGTCCAGCCGCTCTCGGCCGCTCTCATCAGCAGCTGTCGCCTCTACTTGTTGAATCTGCTTTCCCTCGTCCTTAACCCCGTCCCCGCCGCGGGGTACAAACCGGCTCACCCCGACCAACCCCCCCACCCTCCCCACCCCTTCTCCGCCCCCCCCCCCCACCACCCTCCTCCCCGACATTCAACGCGTCCGTTGTTTTGCCTCCCGCGCGCCCACGCTCTTTTGTTTCTTTTTTTCCGCGCGATCGAAACGCGCTGGTATCACCTAGCCCGCGCCCCCGTGGATCGGGAGACTGGATCCCTCGCCGGCGTTTCGTCACGGGCCAGGATCGATCCGCGTGTGCCCTACCTCCCCCTCGCCTGTCCCTCTGACTAACGTTCGCCGACTGGCAGCCGCGGCAAGGACCACGGAGCACGTGCATCCCAGGATGATTTACGCGCGCGACCAGGTAATTGTCCCGCGCAACCGAGTCGCGCCGCTGCTACTGCCAACGGGGGGCACCGACGTTTCGGTAATGAATGGAACCCGCGGCCCCCGCCCCGGCCAATAAACCGGGCAGATCGGGGGGGGACGGCGATTAGGTCGGGGTTCCTTGAGTGTCAATGAGGATTCGTGCGGGGATGTAGGGTTTTTTGGGTGGTAAACATCTTCCGTGATCAATTCGCATTTAGAGAAGGGGATTTCGGAGTTCTAGAGTCGTAGTGGGGACTCGGTATTTTATGGTTACTGATTTTCTGGGGGAAGATCGTGGAAGATTAAAATGCTGGGGATGTGCGAGTTCAGGGATGTCGTTGTGCCAGGGCGATGTAGATTGTACGAGGTCAACTGCTGCAGTAGGTACAATATGGCATCTCCTATGTTTCTTCATCTTTTCTTTAGAACAATCAAATCGGTGTCCATTTAAGGGGTCATTCCGGTTGGACGGGTTGAAAAAAATCGATTTTTTTAAAACATTTTTAGAATGTACATATGGTAAATCCGGGAGACGCGGTCGGGCGGAGAGTTGATCGAGTGGCTATATGCAGACTCTACATCTGTGTATATGTAAAAGTGTGTTAAGGTTCTGAGCGATTAATTCTCTAAGAATCAACGGTTTCGACCAACTCTCGGGCCCGGCTGCGTCTCCCGGATTTATCCTATCCTCAAGAATGTACCACTGTTAAATTTTCATGGAAAAATTCCGATTATTTTTAACTTCTACAGGGGCATTTTATAGGGAGCGCAGAGGCTCGGCGTCTATAGATGTAAACTTTGAACGGGTTTTTCTCGAAACGTCATTTCTCCACATCGTGAAGATAAAACCTCAAAATCTATCGAACCGATACATAATAAGGAGGATCGACTATAAAAAAAATACTTTCTGCAAGTTTAAATATGCCTCCATATATCCCAAAAGAGTTTAATCGAATATGATCGAAGGTTTTTTTTTCTTTAAAAAAATCTTAAATATCTTAAACTTCTAAAAGCTTCTAGTACGTTAAACAATGCCGCCGTATGCCACAGCTTGTACCGTATTCAGAAAGGAAGCAGTCCTGTTTTCAAATAAACCGCCGATCACTTTTTCCTCGATACCGTCCATGATCGAATATTGTTAACAAAAAAAATACACTATCCTCCGGGTTATCCGCCTTGAATTCCTGGCTGGCTCCCCAACTAGGGCATCCCGCAGAAGCGGAACACATCCGACGTTTTCGTCCCGCTACGTTAGAACGAGCCAAAGTGGCTCGCGCTATTTGGAAGACGCTGGCGCAAGCGTACGACCGTCTTCTCGTAGACCGCTTTCGACGCATGTGCATCGATTACGCGTGCGACGAAGTTCGCGCGGAGGCGCCCTTCTGCGATGCCCCTTCGAATGTCCACGCACAAGAACAATTAGTCCGGCGCGAGGATCACAGCGGACGATCAACGTTCTTCCTTTAACATGCCGCGCGATTCAGATAAACGCGAGGCAGGAGTATGACAATCGATAGGTGTTCTCGCTTCGCGCGCTCGTATGTACATGACAGAATTCACAGAATATAAATTTGCATTTGCCCGTTGATACTGTCACACCAGTGGCTATTATAATAAAGAGAAGTCTCGAAAATCGTGAATTCGACTGGCTTTACACTAGGGGTGTAACGAATATTCGAATAATCTAAGTATCCGAATATTCGAATACCAAAGAATTCCAATTTGAGACTCGAATACTCCTCATTATTCCAGCTTGAGATTCGAATACTCCTCATTATTCGAATATTCGAAAAAAAATCGTATTTGAAATTATTCGAATTATTCGTATTCGAAATTATTCGTTATGAAATTATTCGTACTCGCAATGATTCGAATATTCGAATATAATTACAACTCTACCCTACACACAACTCACGACAACAGTGGGTCGAAAAAGTAGCTCCCAGCCATCCCCTTTCGCGGAGAAAAAAATTGCACCCCGATCCCTCGGGGCACCAGGAGACTGGCAATAAAGTCAAATTCAACACGTCGAACCTGAGCGCACAGGAACGACAGCGCAATTCCTAGGTACAAGCACGTAGCGCGCCGATAGCTCGTTCAAACAACGGGGAGTTTCTTCTGATATGTGCAGATTGTATCTGAGGGGGTGCTCGGGAAGAGTGTCCCGAAAGAAAAAAAATAAACAACAACAACACAAAGCTACACGGCGAAACAGAGATGGAGGCGAGGAGAAAAGGACGAATGGGAGGGGGGGGGGGGGGCGGTAGCGTCACAGCACGAGGAGGAAGTGCGCTGGAAGTGGAAAGTTGATTTACGTACTCGGCCGATCTTGACCCAGAGTTCGTTTTTGCGTGTACGTGGGACGTGCATGTAGCGTGCGCGCGAGCGCGCGACACGGGGGGATTCCAACAACGCGCCATCTATCAACCGGCCCACCTGCTGGCGGTGGCATTGAATCGGCAAATAGACAAAGGAAATCTCCGCTAAAGAAGAGGACGAAGAGAAAAGAAGAGCCGACCGACGGCGATGGGAAGGGGGAGAAAAGTAGGAGGACGCGGCGCTCGGGCACGCGACGGGGGTGGAGGAAGGATGAAAAGTTTCGTTTAAAGTTCGAGGAGGGGGCAAGAAAATTACTGGAAAGTTAGGGGGGAGCAACGCGTGTTCCGTTTGTCAACTACAGCCGCGAGGATAGCGGCAACTTATAGATCAACTGGCCCATCGTCAACATCTTCGAGCCTTTTGCTCTTCGTCAGTTCCTCGACACTGTCTCTTATTCGGTGCACCCTTTCTTTGACACTTCCTCGTAGATAAAACCAGGGGTCGAATGAAGCTGTTGACTTTTATATATAAAAGTTATTTATCGAACTTTTAACTTTCAAATCATCTCTTTTCATTTAAGGGTAAAATATAAAGATGAAGAATTTTTTTTTAACCAGTATTATTTATGGAATAAGGATTTTTATATAATTATTTTCACCGAACGATTTAAGGTCTCAACTTCAGGTCTATTTAGTATCTACCCCACAACATTTTCAGGAAATCTGTTCGTCACAACTTGAACTTTTTCAGAGCAGAATAAATGTTCCCGTTTAACTAGAAGTTTTTTTCTACTTTTTAGAAAATAAAAGTTTCTTATTTACAGAAAAAGTGTATGGAATAAAAGTTTCGGTCGACGCACTGCATTTTATAACAGTTTTCTCTGAACAGAAAATATAACAGTCGTAAAAGTACAGTTAGGTATTTCACGATTAATTGAAAATTTAGTATCATTCGACCCCTGGTAAAAACTCAGCGTGTGTACGAGTCTCGTCGACCCTTGCACCCCTGCTTCCTATCACTGTCCCTCGCAGGTCCAAGCTGTGCATGTCGCTGCCTCATTGACGAACGGTGAACGCAGGTTCCAGTGGTTCGAGCGGATGAAGCTCGGAGGCACCGAAATACAGTTGTCGTACTGTCGTCGATCCCTAAGAGCCTTCGATCCGCCATGGTGGAGTCGGCTGGGGGCGCGGGGCGCCGAGGGGCAGCCACGCGAAATTGAGGGAGAAGAAAAAAATGGAAAGGAGAGGAGAGTCAGAGATACGGCATGTTTTACGATGGGAGTGCCCGGTGGACGACGGTGCCGGTTGCTCTCTCGTCGAAGTGTGTCGACCGCCTCTCTCGTTCCTTTCTGGCGATTCAACACACCACGGCGTGACTCACAGTCGTCGGCTAAGTGTGCCACAGGCCTGGCGTCCTCCTCTTCCTCGTCCCACGATGCGCGCGCGAGTCCTCTTCTTTATCCTCGTTTACGAGCACCGCGTCGGCCAATCGGCTCCGAGCCCGAAGACGGGCGCGATTTTTCGAAAGAAAAGAGAGAAAAAACGTCGGCACGGACGGGGTCCGCTAGGCAACGAGGAGGGAGTGAAATCGGAGGTGTGGCTGTTGCATCGCTGGACGCAGATGTGTGTGGACGATGAACGTTGCTTAGACGGAGCCGTGGCTCGTGATAGAAAACAGAGGAGATTGTGGGAATAGAATCGGGGTGGAGGTAAGTCCAGGGGGTGGACCTTATCGGGAAGTGGCTGCTGGTCGGCGAAGGTGAATGAGCGAGCTGAACCGTTACGAATTCCACGAAGAACGGGGTGGATGATGAATTTTGGTAACAGTGGTATATATGCTACTTCCTTTTCGACGGTGCGTGGATCGGGTGTTGAACAGGTTGCGGTAATGAACAGAGTGTGATTAGCGAATTAAAAATTTAAGTTTCATTCGAGTGGATTAAAATTGCCACCCTTATTCGCTGCTCTGTTACTAGAGCCGCGGTGTAGATCAAGGAAACGGGTATGAACTCGGTGATCTTTCCCTGGACGGGATGAGAAAATCCCAGGAAATTCGAGCGCGGCACCTGAGGAATTCGATCGCAGACAGGTCCAGGACGGTGGTCGGGGATCGTCGTGGCATGCCTAGGATCCCAGACACTGCGGACCACTCACGGCAACTTCCCTCGACCTTGACTCTTCAGGAACTCACCCTGGTCGAGTGATTTCACGGGCTTCCTAGAGACCCGTGATTGCGATATTCAGATTCGTTGATTGGAATCGGGGTACTCGAAGCATAAAACCGACCTGTACGCGGATTTCTGGCATTTTCTTATAGGTTAGATGGACTCACGGCTTCTATGTTGAACAGAGCGAGGTGACTGTTCTGCATTTCGTACAACAGGCTCGGTTCTCGCGATGGTCGATCCTTTTTGAGGAATTTCTGTTGGCAATTGTCGACTCAGTCGTTTCAATCGTTCTTACTTATTGTTAGTTTAATTGCAAAAATTTTATCTGTTTTATTAGCTTGTTGGCTGGTCGACTACTTCTAGCGAAAGTTTAAAGGTTTTAGGTGTAAGGCTACTGCCTATAGACCGTCTGACGTCTGGTCCGGTACGGGCCATTAGAAATACAGGTACAATTGTCGAGAACGTAACAGTTACTGGATCAATTTTAATCCATAATGCGATATCTTTCACATCGCGATTTAATATAGATACTTCTAAATTTAACTTCGATCAACGAATCGCTCTGCTCAATTACCGTAAATTTAGAATATCAAAGGTGTATTCGAAAGGCATGAATAATTCATACGTTCATTCGGATTACTAGTGGCGTGTGCCCAAAATATCAGTGTTGAATAGTTCATCCACCGATTGTGCTATTGCAAATCCACAGATAATAGGAAATATCTTCACCCTCCACTGTTTTCTCCAACGAATCAATCCGATATTAATTAAGAAACACTCGGTATTCTATTTTACTTACTAAAAGTTACTTACTAAATTACCATCCCAAAGAAAATCCCGAAAGCTTCTTTAAAGGCCACGATGATAGGCAAACAATGGTAGGATAACTTTGGAGTGGATTTTTAAACGCATGAACTTTACTAAAAATGTAACATAAGGTTCTTGAATTTCCTAGCGAAAAGAAAGGATTGTTTTCAAACGTTCACTATTCTTTCAAGAATCAATATTTTTGCGAAATCTTGGGTAATTTTCTAGTATTGAATATGTAGATTAAAAAGACTTTCTGTCTTTTTGTTCTAGGTCCAACGGGGTGGATGTGAGAAATTCTACCGCGGAATAACTCAAATGGAAAACACGTATCGGCTGTAGGTACGGTTATTGCGCCGCTATTTTTATCACAAATATTTGAAAAAAATTGTTCTTTTTTATAGGGTAGATGTCCCTATTACAGTCAGTGTCCCTATTACTGCCACTTTATTTATTTTCCTTTATAAAAATGTAACGTAAAAAAGAACAGTGCACAAAAATAATATTAATAATAATAAGAACAGTCACAATTTAATAATAATATTATTGTTGTACACTATTCTGTATACATTACATTTTTATTAAGCAAAATAAATAAAGTGGCAGTAATAGGGACCCCAACCCTATATATCATACGAACCTGATGTGCCATTTTTAATAAAGATCACGAGTTTAGTAAATCACCTTCAAAGTTATGTTACTATTTTCACAAAGAAAATTTTGCCTCAGGGAGAAAAATTATTATGGTAAATAGGTATCGACGCTCCTGTTAATGCACATGTCCCAAATCTGTTTAAATGGTAAAATATATATCGAAATCGAGTCTGTTTTTTAATGCGTCAACGTTGATAGTGCAACGGGGCCACGCGCGTTCGTTGTCGCTGCGTTTTCCCCCGCAAAGTAATGCGGAAGAGCCGATGAATTCCATGCAAATATTTTAACCTTGGCTAGAGGCTCTCCCTTTCTCTCTTAGCCTCTTTCTACACGGTGACCCATTTAGGCATGGGCAAGGTCGTTTAGTCTCCCAACGCATTCACCGCGAGCGGAACCTACCTGCTGAATTATCATTCGAAGTTACATAACGCACGCATTTAAAGCGGCGCCGAGTAAACACCGAGATGTTTACGACGTGAAACGATGCTGACACACCATGTAGATACTCTTCGGGGGAGATGTTATTCAACGTACTATGAAAATCGTTTCCCACTAACCTATGCCAACTTAAACCACACCAATTGCATGTGTACTAATCCAAAACACAGAGATCTCTTGCATACGATCCTGCATCTGTAGGCGGAGCCTTTGATTACTTTGATATTGGCAAGTTAAAGCTAATGATATCCTACACAGAAAGATAGTACTTATGTAGAAGAGAAACACAGCGATCTCCCTAAAGTTCTGGTCTCAAAATAACACTTGGAAATGCTACATGAGGGCGCTCTAATTTTTCAAGAATAAAATCTAGGTTTTCCACAAAGTTGCATTTGTTCCTAACATGCTAACTAACGCCTATGCAATTGATTAATCTTTTTAGGGGCATGGGAAAGAGTCTCTATCTATTTTCCAATTAACGTCGCTTCAGCTGATGTCCTTGAAGACATTTTTATATATCTGACAAAAAAAACATTTTTGTGTATGAAAACATTTTAATTGTGCAAAATAATGTGGCAAATCGTAGCGACCTGCAAATGTATGGGACAGTTTTTGATATACATACTTCTTCTGGTTTAAGGAACAAAAACAGGCTTATGGAGAGCAACGGAGAATGCAAAAAAAAAAAGTTTCTACCACTATTCCACCCAAAGAATGAACAATCCGAATAATCTGAATACTCGAATGACACTACGATAGGAAGCGCACCCAGCATCAGCTCCTTAGGATAGCACAATTTGCCGAAAATACCAGAGATACTTGAGCCGAATAAAGCGATCGCCCCATTCTTCCTGCGGTACCCAGAGACCTTCATCCGAAATCTTGCAGTTTCCCCGGCAGTTCCACCACCGTAGGCAAGGGGGCCAGTGATTCATCCGGGCACCCTCCTCGAGCCACCCCTATCGATCATGGTGGCTGACTTTTTCGCCGAGCCGCGATATCGCGGCCTCCTCCCGTATTCCCGCGACGTTCCGCGCGTGTCAGGTGCTCTACGGAGTTCTTAACATTGGCGCCGTGTAATCCAGCAGCCTTCGCCGGCCTCAAGGACCGTCCGCGAGCCTTTCTGTCGCGAGCAACACCGCGGAGCGGCCGAGCCAAGGCCGGCCGGCGCGCCCGAAATCCTGAAACCGTGGCACCGATGCCTCCGCTCGATCCAATCGACCTGACTGTGCACGCTTATGTAAACACCATCCCAAGCCGCGTCCCCGACGAATTAAAGGCGATTGGGGCTAACAGATAGACTCACCCCCGCGAGTCCATTTTCCAAATTGGATATCGAGACGGAGGAAGATTAAGGAAGCGTCGAGCTTCTGAGCGCTACGGGCGGATAAATGCGTTCCCTGCCGGCGGTGAACGCCCGCAGGCGTTCAACCAGCATCGTTAACAGATACGACTGGAGCCTCCACGCACACGGGATACCGCTCACCGGCTTGGGTATCAGTGTTGATAGGATTAACGAGTGGGGAACACTGATATCGAACCGAGAAGCCTGAGGACAGCACGAACATCGTTCGTCCTATTCACTTTCCTGTTACATCGCGGGATGAATGAATGTCCCCGCTGAAACGCAATCGTTTCCTAATCCCAACTGAACGTCGATCATTGTCACTTTGAATAAACAGGGGTATGATCGTGCGATCGAGGACCGCTAACGTCCTCCCTTTTCCCGCGCTGAATGTCGGTAGAAATGCTCCAGCCTCTGCGCCCCCCCCCCCCCCGCCGTCCGATACCCCCGCGCGCGTTTATCGATCGCCACGCGGATGAATCGCGGAATATCCACGACTTCAACAGCCGCGCGTAGCTTTACCCCCCGTCCGCGGAGAATTCGTTTGATTAGCGGTGGCCGCGGCGCGGTCAGTAGAACGATTCCGCCAGTGGTCAGCCCCCTGACTCGAGTTCTACTGCACTCGGGGCTAATCGAACGTGGTGCATCACCCTCCTCCGCGGCCCGTACCGTCCGCGCGATACTAGTGTTTGAGTTTACATGTCCGGCTGCGGGGAAAGGAGAGGAAAAAAAAAAAAAGGGAAATAACGAGGGAGTTCGTCGGGGTGCTTTTCGCTCGATCGTTAAGCTCGCTGCCGCCACGTCGATTCTCTTTTCGCCCCTTTTCAGGATCTACCGACGCGTTAGTTCGGAGGTTCGGTCTACCTCCGAGGTGTGCACGCCTCGCGGTGCGCTCGTAGAGTGTATTTCAATCGACAAACGGAAGCTGAATCGAGCGGATAGCGATTGGGCACAGCCTTTCCGCTGGTCCCCCCCCCCCTCCCCGAAGAGATCGTTAATTGGAAGGGTACACGGGTAGCCGTTTAGACGTGACGGAATGTGATTCGATATGATGGCTGGCGGATTGCAGAGTATCAATGAGCATAGGGTGTATGGCCGGCGAGTTGTAATCCGTTCACCCTATCGCTACTACGCGGGTCCGATAATTAAATAACGCGGCTAACGGTATGGGCGGACAAATTAATGTCCCCAGTCAAGCAGCGGGTATCGTATCCGCAGTTGATTTTACAACCCCTCGCTGGCGCAAATGTTGGTGGGATCTGCTATCCCGGGGTTCATCTGTGATTTCTTTCACGTTGGGCCTCGAGGAACGGTTTCGGGTTGTACATCTAGCTTCTGGTAACTGTGCATTCAATGTTGCGTGTATAATTTTCTTTGATGCAGCGGTGGCAGAGGGTGCGAACGCGAACGCAACCACCGAAGAATATTTCCAGAGATTGACAAACGGCTTCCAGTAACCAACTAGCGAGGATCAACATTTCGAGCACTACATTTCTCATGTCAGATGAAACTCGCCACCATCGCGCTGAAGAACAAGAAGAAATCGAATTTCTGAAGGGAAGAATTCGCGACCACGCGGCACGGTAGCACCCTTGCTGCACCGTGAACGCACGTGTATAGGGTGCGCGCGAGGGAAAGGGGGCAAGGATTATCCACGAAGAGGGGTCGTAAAGAAGCAGGCTCCGCTGGAGGAGGACAGTGGAAACGTGGAAGCGGATCGGTCGGCTCCCATGGAAGGTTATGCGGGTGGCATGGTACCCGTTCGATTCGGCCGCCGTTCCACCGTTCCCGCGTAACACGAGGATGGATCGACGGATCGTGCACCGGCACGCTGCAACTGCAGTGCGGGACTGCGGCGTTGCATCTGCCGAGGCGGCTCCGCCAGCCGCAGAGGCCTGAAAGCCGTGTCGAGAGCGGGAGGCGGTTTTCACCGTGGACGGAGAGGAGCGACAGAGAGCGGCCGGGCGCGAGGGAGAGGCGCGACGAAAGAGAGGAAAGTACCCGCGGAAGAAGACAGAGACGCGGGGTGGGGGACGGAGAGAGAGAGAGAGAGAGAGAGAGAGAGGCAAAAAGGAGATCCACGTGGTTGCCGGTACACGTAAACGTCGTCGCACGAAGGAGCAACGAGAAACACTCCCCCATTCCGTCCCTCTTTACCTCCTTTCCTCCCCACTGACCGCAACTCCGCGGCTATCCTTCTCTCCCCTTCGCCCCCCTCGGCCTTCCATCTCGCTCGAAATCTCGTTTCCGCGTCTCTGTTCGTCCAGAGCTCGCGGAGCTCCCTCCGTCTCGCTCCCCGCGATCCCCTTTGCACCCTCCTCTTTCTAACCACCGCGAACGCCCCGGCCGCACCTCCCTGCCTTCCATCCCCTTCGCTTTTTTCCCTATCGCTGGTCGATCTCTCTCCCTCCGCCAGGCGGTTTCGACCTGTCTCCCTCTCGCGACAGGCTTCGCCCATCCCCGTCCTCGTCCTTTTCGGGCGCATCGGGGCCGTTCCTCTCGCGCGTAACGCGCGGATCCGGCCCGAAACGAAACTTTTTGACGTTTTTCGCGCACCCACCCTCGGAATATGGACATACGTCAACCACGTGTGTGGGGAATGCGCCAGGTCCGTAACGGGAGCGCGGCATTGGTCGGCGGGCGGGCCAATCCGCGGGGCCGTTGCTAGCCGAGAGCGGGGAACCGTTCGAGGGATGCTGCGTCTGTGGAGAGCGACCGCTGGAGGGGAGGATATCGGACGGAGCGAGGGGGAGAGAAGCGGGAGAGCGCAGGGCCGTAAGGCGTCCTGGTGGCTCGCGATCGAAGGAAAAACCCGGATGGAACCGGAAGTTGATTAGAAGCCCGTCGATGCCGGGGGACGTATCTCCTTCATCCCGAGCGGAGGAGTAAATGGAGTGAAAATTATCGGGGACGGACGGAATAGTCAACCGCCGTCTCTGGGATGCAGGCAGCTCCGGGACGTAATCGTGCACCCCGAGGATAGTAATTTCTTTACGCGATCGTCGTTTACAGGGGGCGGGTGGGGGGGGGGAGGGAGGGGGAGAGGGATGAAATTAATATTCAGACACCGCGGAGGTGGCATTCGAGACCTCGCGCAATTTTG
Source organism: Andrena dorsata (assembly GCA_929108735.1). Lineage (NCBI taxonomy): Eukaryota > Metazoa > Arthropoda > Insecta > Hymenoptera > Andrenidae > Andrena > Andrena dorsata. The sequence continues at coordinate 31,726,046 of OV815488.1, forward strand.
GTATTTTAAAAAGCGGTTTAGTAGAATAGTCAGGGGGAAAATCGTCGGTGGTGAAAAAGAGCTTAGATCGGTCGTAACGAAGCCTGACGTACGGCACTGGGTGGAAGGAAACGCGATGGACGCGGGGTCCCGGGGGATCACAGGCGAGCGAACAAAGGACGCTTTGAAGGGAGAAGAGGAAGACTCGAGGAGAGGGCCTCGCCTCGCCGCGCCTCGCCTCGCCTCGTTCCCTTTCCCTGATGGCTGGCAGAGAGGGATCTCCGCTCATCTGTTCTTGCCCTGCGGTAGGTTAGGTGGATACATTCGCCTCACTCTCTCCCTCCTCGCCGTCCCCATTCCCCACACCGTTCCCTCTATCTCTCACGCTCCCTTGCCGATCACCAAGCCGTTTGCTCGTGGTGGTGCGCTCGGTGCTCCAGCCGTATCCTGCGAAAGCCAACCCCCACAGGAGCCACGAAGCAGAAGGATCCACGCTTCGTTCTCGTTAGCTCTCTCGCGCACGATATTCCTACCCTCGATCCCCGTGACCGTTCCCGTTCTCAGCCGGTCTGAACCCTCTTCCTGCCGAAAAATCCTGACCCCCTTCGACACGCGCCTTCACGAAGCGGCCACCCGTTTCGAGAACTCGGACACTTTCCTCGCCGAGACAGCCGCGCACCGGGAACGACGAGGATCTCGGTTCAAAGTTCATCTAAACTGCTCCGCGAGGGGTGAACAGTGCCGAGCGTTTTGACGTATATCCCGCCAAGAGGACGCTACATTAGGCTCCGTTTCCATCGCGCGTCTATCTCGCAGGAACACAGCGCGACGACCACGCCGCTTCCCCCCCCCCCCACCTCCGGCACGTTTGCGAGTTATTTTTCAGCGCCCCACGGAAATTGCTTCCTCCCCGCGCGCCATCGAACGGCGATCGTTGGAGAAATCAGAGAAGTCGCGCGAGGGGGTGCTCGTTTAAGAAAATAAAATAAAAAAAAAGAAGAAGGAGAAATCCCCTAGAAAACCATTCGAGATCATCGTCTAGTGGGGCATTAAAAAACCAAGTCCCAGCGACGTGTATAATACAATAATCCACAGACGCGATGGTAGAGCATCGTTCTCGAGGAGTACGGGGCAACACCGGCATCGCCCGAGTCTCTATAATATTCTCGGAGAGATATTTCAGAGAGAGGGACTCCGGCGAAGCCTGTCTAACGACGCTGGAAGACTAGAAGGAGAGAAATATACGCACGCAGACGCGCTCTCGCCCCCGACATCCACGGTCGAATATGCAGCAAGAAGGAGACGGAGGCAAAGAAGAAGAAGTATAAGGGGAGTAGGAGGAGGAGGAAGAAGAAGAAGAAGAAGAAACGGCAGAAGAAGCGGAAGGGGAGGAAGGGAACGCCCGATCCTCGTCCAACCAGTTCTTTAATCTCCCGTCTCCCTTCATCCCCCGCATGCGCAAGCTCGCTCTATCCTCCACGCACCACCGCCCACTCGTTCCCAGCTTGTCCTTGTCCCTCCTCATTTCGCCTCCGTCATTTCCCGGCCGCCTTTCTCCCTCGTCCAGCAACCTCGATAGTTCTATCCCCGTCCAACAGCCACCCCCTTTGCTGCCTCTCCTTCGTCCCCTTTCCACCGCAGTTCGTGCCCCGCATGCCTGCCTCTCACTCCCTCCCCCTAGCTCCATCCACGTCGAGCTTTCCTACCCAGGCCCGTTCTCATCCTCGTCCCTCTGCCCCATTCCCTCGACCGACGCACCCACACAAGCGTTCCATCCGTTCGTTACTCGACCCTCTCGCTCCCCGCCGCTGTCTCTCTCCCTCGTGCCACGCCGGCGGTAATATTTCTCGTCTTTCTCGCTTACGCCGTTATTTCTCTCCGACCCCCCGTGCACAAGCCAGACACGAGAGAGCGCGTGCGCGCGCGCTGACTGTGGCTCGTTTCGTGAGACAGAAAAACAGGCAGATAGGGAGGGACGACGTGCGCGAGGGAGACGGAGCGCGGCAGGCGATACTCTGCGCGTGCTTTAGCCAGAACGAGCTGGGTAGAGAGAGCCACGTCGGTGGGAAGGAGGCACGGACACGTAGCGCAGGACGCGAACTCTCGTGTCCAAGCATTAACGCGTCTCTCTCTCTCTCTCTCTCTCTCTCTCTCTCTCCCTGGCTTCCTTCTTCGCTCTTATCCGCCTCTATTCCGCTCCGCGGGCACCGGCGGGGGAGAGATTTTAATTTCGCCTGGATAAGTATTTATCTCGGACGCGTAGGTTCCGTAATGGACAAGGTGTATTTTCGGTGCGATGTAAATCAACCGACTTACGGGAATACGCGTGTGCCAGCGCGTACAGTCGCATAAATCTATTTAAATATATGGCCCAGGCGTGCACGCGTGTGGTTGCGCGGCCGCATGTGTGCGGCTCAGGAAGCGTGTTGGTGAATACACGTGGGGGCCTCTCTCGCTTTGACACCGAGGGAAGCGTGTCTAAATTGGGAGCCGAGGGGTGGGGTGCTGCCGCGCTCTAGCGGCGAAGGCGTAGGGGAAGCGGCGCGCGAGGGGAGGGCAAGGAGGAAGGAGACGGGGAATCACCTTTTACTTGCTCCTTCTTTCGCCGACACCCCCTTGCGCCAGGGGAGCGCAACTGCACGCCCACGTTTAAAATTTTCCTCTCCCTCCCCTCGCACCGCTGCTGCCACCCCCCCCCCCCCGCCCCCCTAGGTCGACGGGAGAACGAACGGAGGTGGAAGGACACCGGCACTGTTAAGACTTCGAATGCGACGAGTGTCCCACAAGGGTTAACGCGGAGGACAGTCGCGCGGGGCATGAACTTTTATTTTCGTTCGCACGAAGATCCGCGAGACGCGACTCCGAAGCCGCAGACCCGCGCCTCGGCGCTCGGACGCCGGGCTACTTTCCAGTGCTCCCCCTCGCGCGAAAGTAAACCGTTAGAAATATTCGCTATCGCCGAGCAGAGATGGGTGGATGATGCCCAGGCGGGAGAAACGGCCGGCACAAAGGGGCAGACGGCGGGAACGACGGGGGCCGAAGGTAGACGGCGAAAGAAGGGGCTCAAAGGGGTGGCCCGGAGTCCGTCGACGGCCTCCGTTGGAAAACGGTGCGAGAATCAAAGAGAACAGAAACGGAGGGGGGAGAGAGCGGCGGAGGATACTGGCCGTCGCTCGGCGAGCGCGAGGAGCAAACGCGGGGACGAAGATTAAAGCGCGAACGAACGGGGGAACCGGAAGATCGGGGGCGCGCAAAAAGTCTGCTCTCGAAGGAGGGCGGCGGGAGGAACACCGGTGGAACATGGAAAATTCAGCGAAGTAGAGGCATCGAGATAAACGGGAAGGTCGAGGGACGAAAAAAGAAGGGCGCGCGGGATTAGGGGGAACAATGGAATCCGACGGGGGGGGGGGGGTAGAAAAAAGGAGGAAACGGCCCAAAGAGAATACGATACGAACGGTGGACGAGCGGGCGCGATAAAGGTGGGAGGGAGTGGATGAAAAATTCGCCGCGAGGCGGGCGGACCTGTGTGACCGGAAGGGGGTTGGGCGAGAAGGGCGAAGGATCGGAATAAGATCGAAAGGATTAATGGTTCCCGTGGACGTTTTCGAAGGATCTGTCGCGTAGGTCGCGTCGGCTTCGTCCTTTAGCACCTACCATGCGACTGGCTGAGCACCAACTATCGATCGAGCCGCCGCGATATATACGGGACACGCTCGAACCTCCGTGCAGCACACGCGAGCGAGCGCGCGCGCGCACGCACGTCCCATGTTTCTGACCCGTGGAAGCACCGGCCGCGGCAGTGTGCGCGCCTGCACACGGGGCTGCCCCTGCGTGCGTATATATATAGATCGATCGATTGCTGGCCGCGCGATCGATACGTGCGCGCGCACCCACCCTCGCTCGCTCGAGGCACTACGGTAAGGGCTGCCGCTGCTGCCTAAGGTGTTCTCGAAGGGACGAGGCGGGGGTGGTGGTGGAGGAGGGGGGAGGGTGGCGCCTATTGGATTTCTACCGACTTCTTCCACTCTTTTTCTTTCCCTTCTCTATTTTTCCTCCTTCGCTCTTTTTTCGCCCGCCTCCCCCTTTTTCAAAAACTACCGTCGTGGGACGGGGTCTCTCGCGCAACGCCGGCACCGCTGTCGCGGCGAGGCTCCATGAATAAGTTTCTCGGTATTACCGACTATTTTTAGGGGGAAATTGCCCCGAGTACGCTCGAAATGGAATCTGAAAACGAGGGGGAGGCAGGAGAGGGGGGCGGGGGCTGTAAAAATTATTCTCCTGGAGACTGCGACGCTGGAAGACTGCGTGTTACCCTGTTACTATTCGGGGAATAACTGATATTTAACGCGGGGCACGGATATCTCCGTAAAGGGGGAGGATTAACCGGTGGTGGGCAATTGAAGAATGGCTCGCGTTCTAGGCGATCTGAGATTCAATCGCACCGCGTCCACGGATCGTAATTCGATTAGGCGTGAACGGTCCCATTAGGAACCGTGACCCCTTTATTGACCCGTTGTTTCCCCGCTCCTAGAAGCGAAATGGAGATTCGCAGTACTTTGGCCGTCGGTTCGCTCATGACTTAATGTATCCGATTTGGTAGATTCGTCTCAGATCGGAACCTGGCATTCCACGTTACGGGTGTCCCTGGAAATTCCTCGGACTTCCCCGATTCGTCCTGATCGACGTAGTATGTACTAATGTTCTAACACGCTGCGCTCGGATCGAGCAGATAAAGAAGGCGAGCCTAACCAACACTCCCCAACTAAAGCAGCCATAAATGCGTTCCGAGGTATTCCGCGACCCCCCCCCCCCCCCTCCCCACCCCCTCTCGTTCCGCAGGAGATCTCGTTTCGGAAAACGCCCAGGCCCCTGGAATCGCGCGCGTGCACAACTCTTCCCCGCGTACGTCGGCCCACGTTCGAGCGGGAAATGCGCGGGCGATCTAAGCACGCCGGCCGACATAATTAAAACTTGCAGAAAACATAATAACTACACAATTAAAACGCGTCCCACCGACCACTCTGTCCCCCTCTTGTCGGGGGCGCGGCGAGAAAGAGGGCTCTCTAAAAACGCGAGGGAGGGGGGGGCAGGGGACGGAGATAGCGCGGCGCGGCGGAAAAAGGGTGAAAGACAGAGGCAGCTTTTGAATGAGGGGAGAGAGCAGGAGAGAAACGGAGAGAGAGACAGATAGACAGACGAAAAGAGAAGATTCGAACGAGGAGGGGGAGGATGGGGGTTCACAGAGAGGTAGGGGGCAAAATGATGTAAAAATAACAAATTGAAACTGCTGGCCAGGAGGGTTGGATAACGCGAAGAGGAACGGAGATAGCTGGCTCCGATATTCCGCGAAGCAGAGAGAGAACGCGGGATCCGTATAGCCGGCAACGAAGAGGAACGGAGCAGTGGGGAGGGGGACGTGGGGTGGGCCAAAGGGGTGGCACAAGTAGATTCCACCCTTGGTGGGGATGCTGGCGAGGTTTCCCCTGAGCGCGATGGGGAACAGGGGAGGGTTGTCGTACGTGTTAACGCGGCTACTATATATACGTGTGCACCGGCACCTGTGTGCGCTCGCGTAGCGTGTTGGTGTTCACTGGCACACCCGTGCCGATCTCTATGTACCGTCCATCCCCTTTCCCCCCCCCCCCCCCGGGCCCCCTTTACCGCAGCGTTCTCTGTCGAGGCTAGGCCGCCTCTCTCTGCCCCCAGAGCTTCCAGCGCGAGTGTATGTGACGCGAGGGGCAATGCTCCATCGTGCAACGTGGAAATTTAGTTCCCTCTGTGTACACACACACACACACAGACACACGCGCGTACAGGGTAACGCGCGTACTCGCCGGTGTGCCCCGGCCGGCGTGTGTGCGGAGTGCTTTACGACTCGATCGTAGCGTTAATGGCACCGCTGTGTGGGTGTGTAGGTGTGTCCGTGCGCGAGTCAGAGAGAAGGCTTTTCCACCGTATATATACGTCCAACCGTACGTCCAGCGTACTAGGCCAGCAAACTGTATCTCGCGATCACGGAGATCTCACGACATGCTGGGAGGAAACTGTCGCGGCGGCACACGTGGCCATCGTACGCGAGAGCGAACAGAACGCGTGGCCCGCCACCGTCCACCCGCGCACCTATTCACGTTCGGACGGCTTTCTTTCAGGGGCGTTCTCCCCCGCCCCGAGGTGTCGTTATGCCCGTTTAATTCGTGCCCCTGGCCACCGCCGGCAACGCTGAAATCCAACGTAAACCAGGCTACGCGGAGACGTGCTCTCGACGTCCTCAAAGGGGCCAAACTTTTCGGCCGATCCCCGAAAGAGATCGCGCAACTTTGATAGAACACCGACTTCAACCCCGTTTTATTTCACCGCTCCGTGCCGTTGCCTTTCCCCTCGAACATTCGGCGGTTACGTATGTGGCGAGTAATATATGTAGCGAGGATTCGGGGTGCACGTGTTTACGTGTGTGCGGGCCGAGTTAGCTACCGCTTGGAAGATTGTCTGCGGCGTACGATATTTGGGAACTCGATTACAGAAATGTTACGGAGGGCAACGGTTACCGTGCCGAATGTGGATCTCTGTAATGTTCTACGCTCGGGCGTAAAGACGTAGCTAATAAATGGTCGAAACGTCATCATGGAGCTCTGTTGTCCGACGCAAGTTTCTTAGAATAAGAGGAACACGGAATGGATAGGTGCAGAGTAGGGTGGTTCTTATTTTCCACTTTTGAATTTTCTTCGCGGTAGAAGAGTTGCAAATAATAAAGAAAGATCTGTTTGAAGTTTGAGCCCAAAGGATTTTAACTTTGAAAATTTGAAAAATAATTTTTTTTCTTAGTTTCTTGGACATTTTTCGAAAACCGTTTGTCGCACGAGAGAGAGTAATAGAACTTAAAATATGCTCCGTGTCTGTATGTACAACTTTTCTTTGGCATATTTTTTTATGTAACCAATAACTTGGAGGATATTATATAAAATCGTGAGCTGTTAACCCTTTAAGGCCCAGACACTTTACTCGGCGGAAAAATATGATTTCTTGCGATTATTTAACTGAAAAATGGTCCCAATGCATGCACTTCATCGTGGTTTCCCCAAAAAACCCAGTCGAAATATGATTTTCTCGATGTGACGTACATATACGTCAAATTAAGTACGTCAATACACGGATTAAGAAAGCGATTTTTTTTCATAAATCAAACTTTACAAGCATTATTCTTTTAGTATAATAATTCATTTACACGTATCTACCACATAAAATGTAAAAAAAAGTACTTTTACTCCCAACTGGTTAAAGGAAACGTTTCGCGTTATCGAAAAATGTCCAACATGCAGTCGCCAGAAACGTTTCCATGATTATTCTAAACATTATTTACAGCGATAAACGCATCAGTGGCATGCATTTCGGAGCCATTTAGAGAACTGAACCGTTTCGGAACCCAAAATTATCGACCATCGATTTCTTTATACGTCTGAAAACGATGTGACGTATACGTCACACTGGGCGCTAAAGGGTTAAATAATGATATGAATGTTCAAGGGCCCTGGGGCACCTTTTCCCGTTATTCGATCGGGGTCAAACTTTGCACAGATTTTTTTTATTATTTGGAAATTTTTTGAAAAAAATTTCACCCAGAGTAAATAAAAGCCATCCTATTGCGGAGACACGGTATGTTTGAAACAGAAAACGTAAAAATTGGCAACGATTGCGACTAAATTAAAAAAATGAGGAGCAACTTGCTGGTGCAGGTCCCCCGAGATTCCCGTCTAAAAATCGAACCTTCTTAATCGCGACACAGGAACGATCTTACCCACCCCCAAATCCCCCTTATCAGGAGGGTATCACCTGTTCATCCACTTTCGTGTTTCCCGTGTCAATCTCCGCGCTGCCGTGGATCGACAAATATGTAAATTCCGCGCGTCGACGTTTCATTTCATTTCAGCCCGCGCCGCCCTTGCAGTTTCGAGGTGGGGGGGGGGGGGGGAGGTTAACAAACCCGCGAATTCACGGCCTTCGAGAGGGGCGAGGGGTGGATTCGTTTGGGGGGAAAAAAGAAGGAGTAGATACGCGCGCAAATTCCATGGTGCGCTGGGCAGGGCGGAGGGTTTGAAATAATCGCGAAAACCAGCGCGGAAAAGTGAGATGGAGGGGTCGGTCGAAAGATTTACCGCGAGCGTTTCGAGTTCCATCGACTGTTGCCTGTCGGCGGGACCGATTTACATTAATTACCCGCCACTTCCACCGAAGCACGTTCGCATTCTGTTAAAGCGCGTGTTTATTCGCGGAACGGAACAGGGTGTGCGAGCATTTACCGTGCCAGGGTTAAAAAAAAAAACGAGAGAAAGGGAGGATCGGGAGTTTCGTCTAATCCCGTGACCAATCGCGGACGGAAAACGGCGGGAATATTTGCCCGCACGGAAATTCAATTCGGACAAACTCGTTGCTTTTTACGTACCTGGAGAACTCATTTCGCATAAGCAGCTGGATCCCTTTGTGCAATTAAGCGAATATTTTCGCGACTCAGCTCCCAAATTAGTAGGATGTACCTATTAATTGCTCCGCGATTCCAGCGGACATGCCGGGTTTATAACGAACGAAACAATCTCGCACGGGTGATAAAGCCCGCCGGGGGCGAAATTATTCTCGATCCTCGCCAGGACACTTCTCCGCGCCCTCGATCATGCGCGCAGAAACGTGGGGACGTTTCCTTCTTCTTCTATTTCTCCTCTTTCCCTATTTCTGTTTCGTTGGCGACTTATCGGCCTCGAAGGATCGGATGACAATGACTCCCGGAGCAGGTAGAACCGGCGCTCGGTCTATTGGGATCATTAATCATCCGTAGATCCACCGTCGACGTGGGTCGTCGACTCGAGCGATGGTCGCCGCCTTTATTTCTCTCTTGCTTCTCAGCCCGCGTTCGATTTACCTTCGCGCTGCCGGTCGCCGCTGCTCCGATCGATGGGCCCCGCGAAACAGGCTCCCCGTTGGAAACGCTCGCGACGTTGATCTCGGGAATGGAGGTAGACAGCGAAAGGCGACTTGTCCGTTGAGTAAAACGCGTTCGTACCGTGGAGGTGGTCGCGGAACTTCAGTTGTTTGTCGAGCGCTTTCTAGGAGATCGTTCGCGTTTCGTTCTTCTGTTTCATTCTGGCTAATTCGGGGGTGGAGGAAGAAGCGAGGAGTGGTGGATATGTAGTACCTAATCGTGGCACGGCTCTCCAGAGAGGTATGAGGAAGGGTTGTATTCAAGGTTGATGTTCTATCGATCTTGAAGCGATTCTCATTTGCGCGTACTATTGCTCCATTTTAATCTGAATTGAGTTTACCTTGGGAAATACCTACATAGGGGAGGATTGCCTATATCGTACCGCTTAAGACATTTTACGTTCTATTTCATATAACGTACTCATTTGAACGCAAATGACTATTGAATATTGTAGCTTGATCTTATAGGCACCTACTATTATATGCTTAGCTTTTTGTTCAGAACAAATTAATTTGTTATTAATCTTTTTGTCACATAGTGTAAAAAGTACGATTTGCGTAACCGGCCTCCTAAATCGTACTCCTCGCTTTCCAAAATTGTACCTCCACTAAAAAATACTATTAATAACAAATAGAGAAGAAAATATTCAGCATAAAGTAATGATTATTATATGGTTAGGTATACAAATGTATATGAATCACGCACAGGCCGCAATAACCTATGTATATGATATATGTACATAACCTATATAACATACGAGTCGTCAAATCATGCTGGTACAATTGTAGTGGTACGATTTAGGAAACATGATCAATTTATGTATAAATATCAATTTAAACTGTATAATGAATGTAATATGCACTGAAAATGAATGTAAAATATTCTACATTAAACCTGCTTTTAGAAAAATACAAAAGTACAGGACAAAATTGCATTGTTTCATTATTATCAGCTATAATAAACTAGTAAAAAGTTACATTAATCATACCTGATTTTTTGAAATGTTTATAGCACGCACAAAATAGGGTGTATTACTGAGAAATTGATGAGGTACGATTTAGGTGACCAGTACGATATTGGCAACTCTCCCCTACCTAGTACATTGAATTAGCAAAATCGACCATACGAATACTGAAAGATACAGAGATGGCAAGCTAATAATAAAAAAAATAATAACAATGATAATTAACAGAAAAAATAAACCCTGCTAAAATAATATGAGCCCCTTTGCACGATAGGATCTAACGTGCAAGATCTCTTCTAGGTAACACGTTTCCAACGAAAAATGCCACCTCGAAGCCCCTGACGCATCAGAAAGCCAAGTTCCATAGTAGCAACTCTTCCCACATTACACTACCAAGTTTCTCTTTCCTACCCCATCCATTTGCATACCTCCTCCAGTATCACATACAAAAACGATTCTTCCCAGCACTGCGCGGAGCCGCCTTAAAGGGGATTACACGAGCCTCGAATCCAAAGGATCACGGGCAAACAGCCGCGACGAATCGCTTCCCGAGGAGTCCACTGGCGTCCGTTAATTATAATACACGTTCGTTACAAGTGACGCGTAACGGTGTGCCGAGTTTTCAACACGCCGTGCAACATTGTGAGCGAGGGGGGGGGGGGGGCATTGAAAAGCGGTGGAAGAGCCGCGTGCACGTATGCACGAAAGTATCAGAGGAGGAGCGCACGCCTTCGCCCGTTTTACTTTCACCAGCCTGGAAAGAAGCGTACACGTACGTATCGCGAAGGAAGTCGGTTCCCACGGCGTCTTGGAGCCGCCGTCAGCCCCACATACGCGGCGCGGAAGAAACCGGAAGTCGCGACCGCGACCTCCGTGTACCCTCCTTAAAGCGTCCGTCCCCAGCTGCTCGTTAGCCGGCGCCCTCGTCCAGTCGGCCCTCGCCGATGATAGCCGGGTCTGCGAAGTCGCTTGCCGGTGGCCAGCAATTAAGCTTAAATATTTACGAGCCTAATATCCCGACGATGCGCCGGGCGCTCGTCCATCGGGCTTAGAAACGGCCATCGTAGCCGAGGATAACGGCCCACTTGGAGGACTCTTTCCGCGCGGATCGTCGCTAGCAACGTCCGCCCCCGATTCTCCTCGGGATCGCCGCGAATCCAACGGTGCAAACGTGGTTCGTAATTCAACGGGGGCGTTACTCGGGCGACCTAGGGGGCGCGATAGAGTACAATGATCACTGATGGGGGAGGCTTCGAAGAGAATGAGGGGGTAGGTACTTGCTGCGAGTTCTTCGTTAATATCGCTAGGGAAGTCTGGATGATTCCTCGCTGATATTTCCGCGGACTTTTCACTTTCTTTCTCGGGAGCCGTAGCGAGCCAGTCGACGAGGGGGCGCGGAACGTGGACCGAGCACCGCGAAGGGGTTAATCAGATCGATGGAGGAGGCTTGTTTCAGACCTCTGTCGTAGGCCGCGGTAAAAAATGATACGTCCAGCGCCGGTTCGGTGAGTCGGCGGGGGTGGAAGCCGGGGGTGGTGCAAAAAGGGTGGCGTGGAAGTTTCACGGCGTCGAAACGGCAAGAGTCACGAGCGCGACTTAACCCCGCTTCGCCTCCCTCCCCCCCTTCGGCACTCTCGGCCGTCCTTTTTGCTTTGACAGCACTTGCTGCGCCTTCTCTCCCGCCCCCTGCTTCTTCTCGCTCACCTCCATCCGCCCGGCGACTTCCACCTCCAGCGCGTCACCTCCGTCGGCTACGACGACCAGCCGTAGACCGGCGCACCACCACCTCTCGGGCTGCCTCTCCTCACACCACCCACAGCGTAAAATTATAATCTGTCATATTCATCAGTACACCGCCTCACCCTCCTCTCCTCTTCTCTTCCTGTACGCCTCCTCTCGCTCTACGCGATCTTTCCTCGTCCCTCGACCATCCCTCCGCAATCCTCTTTCCTATCGCCATTCGGTTCGACGCGATATAGCCGGCAAGCAGGAACACACTTCACCCTCGCGCGCCTTCCTACAACCCCCTTCCGCGTCGATCTTTTATTCCTTCCTTCCTCATCCCCTGCCACCCTAGATTTATCTGTCCGTTCCTTTCACCTCTGCGCCTCACCACTTTCTTGCTTTGTTGGCTTGTTCCCTACCCTAGGCTCTTTTATCCTTCTCCCCTCCTCCTTGTTTCGTGGATGCTCTTTTGTTGCGCTGTTCCGCGCACTTCTTTGTTTCATTCTTTAAAGAGTCTATTGCCATTTGACTCGCTCATTGTTTCTCGATCGCGGCGGTATCAGGTTTGTTCTGCGGCATCAATGGCTTGTGATACTGCTACAGGTTGTGTAACCCACCCCTAGATGTGGAGCTCCGCTGGTGTGGATCCCAAGATGGAATCGATCGCTGATTTTGACACGATGTGGAGCTCCATCATACTGTGATAGTACCTACAGTTCGTGTGTTAGCCACGGTCGAATCTTGTGCGTAAGTTATGATGTTTATTTTGGGGAACCGGGGAAAATCAGAGAATCCTCCCATTTTCAAATTCGGCGGTACATACAGTCAGAGGTGGACTTAGCATCTTGTGCGAGTCCTTGTCACACTGAAATATCAATGTATGACGTGTGAAGTACGAATTGCGACGCGTAGACTGTGCAATGTGAGGTATGAGGTATGCGCAGTGAAGTGTGGAGTGTAATCTGCATATTATGAAGCGTAGAGTATGGGGTACGAAGTATTGGGTGTGACTTGTGGTGTTGGACAGCTGAAATAGCAACACGAAATTAGCAACATTGCAGCAACGATACACGAGCGCAGTGCGAGTAGCGAGTAGTCCTTCCTCTCGCTTTCCTCTTCCTCTGTTCCATTCCACCCTCTTCGTCGGCCTCTACTTTTGTCCGTGACTCTTCGCCGATCGCAACCCCTTTCTTTCCATCAACCTCTCGCCCTCCCATTCGATCCTCCCCCTCGTCCCTTCTGGCGCCAATCTCGTCCAACTGGCTGACGGAGCAGGTAGAAACGAAGGTGTCTTCATTTATATTATAATCCTCTCTTTCCCTGTCTCGTTCTTATGCATCGAATTCGAACGACGGTGCCTCCGCCGCCACCCCCTCCCGCCCCCGTTCCTCCCCTGTACACCTTTCACTCCCTCGCAGCCAGCCCGCGCCACCAGTACTCTTCAAAGTTCCATTTCTGATCTTTATTGGCCTCCCTTTTGTTCCCCTTTCGCTGTTGTCTTTGCCTACCCCTTCGACGTATCTCCTCCTAGCCCACCCCTTTCTCGTAATAACCTAATATAAAGTTGCGCCACGGACGCGTCACTTTCCCGGCCGTTCTTCGCGCTGCACCCTGAAATTAGTTTCGTTATCTTGTAATTGAATACACGCCGAGAAACACGGACTCCTTCAAACGACGGACCGTAGTCGCCGGTTGCGAAGATTCGCGATGACCGTGGTCATGGAAAAAACGGCCACGAGGTTAGTCGCAGCGGGAAAATTGATTTGCAGTTATAATTGGGAATTTACCATTGTACCAGCACGTGTATCTTTTTTTGACTGTCGATTTCAAAATTAAAATGGCAACAAAGGGAGAAAATGATAAAATATTATCAAATCTTTGTAAAAATTTTATGCTGAAATTAACTTCTAATATCTTTTCTCTTTTGCCAGGTTTGAAGTCTTCCTAAGCTAAAATATGCAAATTTATTTTTTATATCTACATAATCGATAATATGTAGCTAATAATAATAACACTAATAATTATAGATAAATGCACTTAATATAGAAATAGAAATTAAGAAGTAAAACAAGATGATTTAAATACACCTGAAACACCGATGACAATTAATGGCACATGTGCTGGTGGCGTGACGGGTGGGGAAAAAAAGTTGCAGTCAGCATCCCCATTGAGTGGAACAGATCGTGGAACCTCTTTACGTTCGTTGCAGAAGCGACTCGACGTTCCAAAACGATTTCAGAACCCAGAAGAATGGTCCTCCGCGACGGCCACGTGGTTCTCCGCAGAGTGTCCGTTCGTTCCGCGATCAAACCACGTGCCACTGCAACCCGCTCGTCGGAATAATTATAATGCCCCGGAAATCGGTGGCGCGCGACCACCGTCCAGACGCAAACACCCGAACGAGTTCCCCGCGCTTTTTCATCGATATTCGGCGGCATAACGCCGCAACGTCATCGTGATAATATGTACGCGGTAAACACTGACAATCGCAGACATCGCTGGACGCAACGGGGAGAAAGAGGCGCGGGCGGTACGCGGGGGATGAAACGCGAAGAGAGACAGGGGCAAACAGGGGGATGGCAATGGGAAGGGTCGAGTGGACGCTATAGAGAGCGTAAATGGGCACCGGTGCCGGAAAGCAGGTATTCTCGTTGACGAACCAATTCATTATTATCCGGGATAAATAATGCGCTGTGTGCCTTGCGGTAACGGGAATTGTTCAATTTTCCCGCGTGCGTGTGGCGCGCATATAAACGTACAGGGTGTCCGTAAAACCCGCCGCGTGATTTGGAAACGGAGTCGAAATTCTGGAAATTCTGGAAATTCTGTTTGCCTCGGCAAGCTTCTTTAAAATTCTTGACCAACTTTGTTGCATGGGCCCACGCCCGGCCAATGATTCGCGAAGTGCGACAAAAATTAGATGGGTCATTGTAGCAAGCCAACACGAATGAAACCTTGTGACGATGTTCACGAAGCACACTTGGCGCTTCAACCTGCTAGGCTGCTAGAGTATCGCTTCCCTCGGTTTTTCCACAAGTTCCCATCCGAGGTTCCCCGGAGCAGATGGGATTTTATCAACGTTTTTATCCAAGACCGTCCCGGGTTTGGTGCGCGCTGAATATTTCGTGGCACACTGTACATGGACGAAGGGTTTAAATAGATCGGCCGCGTAATTATTAGCGCGCTAAACGGGCGCGTATTTTCCCAAAAATGTAAAACGCTGGCAGGGGGAGGCGGGGTGAGGCAGCGGGCGGCAGAGTGACGGGGCATCGTCGATGAAACGAGATTAATTAACGGCGCGTCGGATTTTCTAGCCGGATCGAATTTCTGCGCGGCGGGACGGATTTTTGCAGACGCGCGACGGTTTTGTTGCACGCACGGGGATAATGAAACGGAAAGGTGCGGGCCGCGGAGCGGACCGATTTTTCGGCCGCGCGCCGGTGATCTCGATAAAAATCCGAATGAAAATGAAAGGGAGCGCGGTTTATCGCGGCGACCAGTGTCATCGGTGCGGCGTTAATCCGTTGTGGGCCAGAGTTTTTCGTTCGGGCGCCGATGGATATCTGCCGCTGAGTAATTTGTTGAGTGGCGGAGGGATTTTAATCTTCGTTCTAAACGCGGCGATCCTTTCGCGGCGAAAAAGCTGATCTAACGAACGGAGTAATTAATTCCTCTATTTTGATATAGGTAATGCAGAAAGTTATTTTCTTTTATAAAATCAAAATCTGTGTTCCGGGCAAAGCCGGCTATTAAAGCTACTTTCTTATGAATAAAAGTAATAATAATCAGTTAATAATAATAAATAGTTATTTCTCTAAATTAAATGTTATTTTTACTCCACAATATTGACCATCTTCAGATCTGAAAATAAACCTCTTTTGAAACGCACAGTATGAAACTGTATATTTTCTAAAAGGACTAGTATATCTAATTAGTATCAGCCACGATCTGTACGAAAATTAATTGAACAATAAAAAAGTTATGATTGTTTTAGTAAAAAAAGTTCATTTTTCAGGACCTTACACCTTTCCCGATTTTTTGGTACCAGTTGTCATTTCATTTCTTACCTAAAACGCGACTATTCCATATTCTACAATGTTCAAAGTGTGTAATATAATTTTTGGGACTCGATTGGACTGATACAAATCGTACGGTAACTGTTTAAAAATCCAATGGACCCAGCGCGACCACCGCGTAACTTTACAGAAGCGTGACCACGAAGGGGTGAAGGGGATACGGTTACTGTAACTCCGTGCATCTGCAGGGGTCCGTTCACCAATAACCGTACGAGATAGTCGCGCCAGAGTGGACTGCAAGGGCCACCCGGCGTCCCCGAAGTGTGAATTACTTCAACCACAATTTGATCTTGGTGGCCCGCATCTTTGAGCGATTAATTGACTCCGCCCTGACTATAGCACAATGCTGAAGCTCCACCTTGCACTATGACGTTCCACGGTACTAATGGGTCGCCGCGATACTCAAGAACACCGCCACCGATACCGTGACCAGTGACACTCTGAGAAACGATCCTTCCCCCCCCCCCCCCCCCGAACTGGTATAATGCACGGCAATAATTTCGTCACGAACTGACCGGCCACATTTCCCCGTCAGCGTCGTGTTCCGCGAGGCACCGCGGTGTCCGTTCGTCGTGAGCGGGCGATTTTCGAGGACACGAGGGCCAGCAACGGTACCAGCAACAGGACGGCCCAGCAACTCTCTGTACCATCGCGCTGGAACAGATTCATTATGCTCGTGACTGCACCAGCTACGCCGGTCAGTTCGAAAACAACTATGTAGCGGCTTTCTCTCTCTCTCTCTCTCTCTCTCTCTCTCTCTCTCTCTCTCTCTCTCTCTCTCTCTCTCTCTCTCTCTCTCTCTCTCTCTATCGGACCCTGCGCCTGTTCGGATCTTTCCCCGACAGGCAACTGACGTTTCTAGGCGCGTGCAGCTGGTATCCGCGCTGATAAATAGTCGCAGATCGATTGATAAGGGAATCGAGACGTCTGAACGATTCGCAGGAAACGCTGCCAAGGGACGCTGCGCTGGGAAAGATTGAGACAAACATGTTTGTTGCTGGGGAACGGCGCTTGTCAAAGTTTCCTGAACGATGGCCGCTCGCGAGGGGCACGGTGCTTTATTTGTCACGGCTGCTTCTTTCCCGGGTAGAATGTAGATCGATGGCCAGTGATTGGAACGTTAACTGGGGGGTATTAATAATGGCAGGATGGTTTTTGCTGGTGCACGAAGTGGTCCCGGATGGCAGTGATACAGGGAATTATTTTAGCTTCCGGGTAAATGTGGAGGGAAGGTGGAGGAGGATTCTATGTAGAATTTTCATGCCTGCGATTTGGCGGAGTGTAATGGTTAGGATTTAAAAGACATTAGTACGCTTTGTGGATTTTTCATTGAATGCTACTTGAATATTGAAAAGTAGAAGTAAAAGAAATACACCGAGCAGTCGTCAAGATAACTCTGAAATTTAAAATTGCCTGGTCGGAGAATAAAGCGCACTTTTTGCCTTTTACCTAACGCTTAAAATGAATTTTATAATTTCGCATTTAAACCTATTCAGGGTTATTTAATATTTTTCTTTTCACCGAACCCACCAGTATGGAAATTGCATTTCCCTCCGACTGCGCGTTCGCAAACCTCGCGTCATTAAATTTTTCGACTTTGGAATAAACGAACGTGCAACTGAACTTGTTATGAAATTTTTTTCAGAAAATCTCAGCAAACTTCACGAGGCCGAGGGACTTTTCATTTTTATATAATAAATACACATTTTATTCCTCAACCGTTGCAACTTTCTACTTCACGATTCTCTAAATATTAATACATACATCTTTCTAATAAATTCATATTGACTTTTAAAATCCAGAAATTATTCGCTGCCCGACTCCAACAGTTGCACCCATTTCTGCACCAGTAAATAAACATCGTCTGCCTACATATACGTACAAGCATTTAGCCACTCCAACCGAGCGTCACCAAGCCAAACAAGCAGGGTTCAAGTTCAACGAGCTCGACGACGTGGATTCGATCGAGAAACGAGTCGTCGAGACCGTCTTTACATAATCGACCACGCTGATTGCACAAGTGCATCGCGGGCAGGCGCATCCGAGTGCAGCCATTTATCTTAGCCGCCCACGCGACTCGCGCGGCTAAATAAACGTGTCACCGCTGCGTAACTCATTCCAAACCCCGCGAACGGGGAGGATGGACCCTGAATATGGGACACCTGGGTCGCCAATTCCATCCGCAGTGAACCAGGCAAACTTCTGTTCGCCTTTGAAAAATTCTGATCACACCGCGTGGAATAGTTGGAATGGAATTTTAGAAATTTTACCAATTTTACCTCTCGGGGGTAAACACAGATACAAGACTTCTATTCCTCCCCTTAATTAGAGAAAAACCGAAGGAAAAATGGCACAGAGAACTACCCCCGAAGTTCAAATACCAATTCGCCCCGATTTCCTTCTACGTCTCGGACTTAGAGAAGACGATAATCGCCGAGGAATCTGCGAGACCCGCGAATTCCAGCGCGACAGAAGGGGTGGCGTGGGCGAAAAAATATTCGGGTCATCGAACGGGCCCGCGCTCTGGCGACAGCTGAGAGGGAGAAGGGGGGCAGGCAGGTCGCGGACGCGGTCGAGGAAGAACTTTACTTTCGATCTCGTCGAGCCGTGTGATTCGTGAAACACGCGTGCCGCCCCCTTATCCAGCTAACTGCTATTTACCACCCCCGGCAGAATGGGGCCGCGAAACCGTGGGCCGCGCGGACAATGCGACCGAGCTGGATTTATTCAGATGCAACCTTTTCTCGCATGCAGCTACTCGCTACGAGTGCGGTAAAAGGCCTCTTTCACACCGACCCACCCCGTTACACAGATTCCGCGGCGATGTTCCGCCGCCACCGTCGCTAAGTGTTTGGGCACACACGTGACTTTCAGCGTGGCGAAACGTACGGCGAGTCTTTTTGAAGGGGGACAGTGAGGTTTCAGAGGCGAATGCTTGAAAAGGGGGATGGAAACGTGGCTGAACGTGGTTGGAGTGTTGTACCTTAGAGTGAACTCTGCGGGGATAGCGATGATTAGATTTTGAGGTTTGGTGGGCGATCTAGTGGGGAAGCATTAGGCTCCAGTATTGCCTGGTGCATCTGTAACGAGTCGCGTGGAGTGAATTGTGGGAAGTGTTGTGGAATGCAATACCAGTGAAGAGAGCTTTGGGGGGCTATTGAAGCTGAAGAGAGAGATTATGGAAAGGGAAAACAATTCTATTTCATCTTGCTACGGAATCATAGATTTTTTTCAAGTATAGGTACACTCTGTTCTCTACCAGTGGTAACACCTACAAATCCCCTAAAATTCGTGCGAAAAACTCCTGGCGTAAGTAACCAAATCTTCGCAGGAGCAGTGGCCAATTTTCGTATCATTTCTTCCTCGAATTGTTGAAAACTAACACTATTCGTACCAGACCGGTCAATTTTACCGTTTTCAAACTTTAGCGTACAATTTCCCACATACAACGTTATAACATCGCTATTTATCCTTACGACTTTTCTTGAAATATGCATACAATGAATCATTTATTATTTAATTCAGTACCAAATTGACTACTATCTACGTTCAATTGTAAGAAACATAACTCTTTTTCAAGGAATAGGTATACATACATGAAGTGTCGGTACGAATAGTGGTAAGAAGCTCTCAAAAGTGGACGAGCTTGCCCGGAATCTTTGTAGGATTCGCCGATTTTTAGGGGATGCTTGGCGCTCGGAAAATCGCCGCGCGAAAGCCACGGCTAGCCAGTGGGAAAATACACGCGACGGTCCCTGGGGCACGGGAATTTCATAATTCAGCTGGTGCGGCCGAAATTATTCCGCGGACTATGGATAAATTACGTAGGCAGAAATCACGTCGACGCACGCGCCGCGCTATGCAAACATTTGCTATCAGCTTAATATCGCATCGAAAATGCCTGATGAATGGACCATGCGACCGAGCCGGCCGCCAGAAAATTTCCTCCACTCTTTCCGCCCAATTTCCCTCCTTCACGCAGCTTTCAAGCCGTAGTTCCATTTTAGGCTTAAGAAACAAAAGCTGCAGAAAATTTCAAATAATAGTAATCAATTTAATTCGCTATTAAATACCAGATAACAGAAATAAAGATACTTTTCTCTAACCTTTAAAATCTTCAAACTAAAACTCAATTTCAGATGGTGCTATTTCAGATCATCGACGTATGGCAGCTTTCTGCATAATTTAACTCAAGTGACGATTAGTCTATCAAGGAACTTAATAAACTCTCTTGCAGTGCACAGTTTTCGCTGCATTTCTAACTACTGACCCCGTCAATGAATAAGCTCCCGTATCATCGCTCATTAACGAGCACTGATCACGTTTTTCTGGCGATACGCGAGAGCTGTTGGGCGGTCAACGTCCTCCCGAAAACGAGAAACTTCCGCGGCGGATCGATGGGCGAAAGTAAACGTCTGGAGAGGGTCATGGTCGACCTTGATGGTATCCAGTGACACCTGTCACTTCGCCGTGTCTCTTCCCGGGGAAAATTCAGGGCGGCCGTGACGCGAAATCGGCGACAGCTGCCCTCGCGTCGTTCGCTTTACTGCCTGCGAAATCCGCTCTGCACCGTGCCGAGGATGATCGACGAGCAACGGTCGTCTATTACCCGTCCAGGGATCACGATGAAAAACATCTTTCTCGATCGAGCCCTGCCGCTGCTGGCTTGACCAGCTCGGCAAGCGATTCTAATGTTGGACAGCGTTCGTAGAATTTTATTTGGGGCGTCTGGATTGATTCGTGTGATCAGGGTGATTTTAAATCGCTGTGTTGTGCGAGCTTTCATCTGGGTGCTAAGATAACGAAATTTAAGAATAGATTGCTTTTCAAATGCTAGCAAAAGCAGAAGTGGGAATGTAGTTTGAAACTTTTTAAACTTTTAGATTTTCGTATTTTTTAGGGGCTGAAGTTTTGAGTGAAAGGTGTAATTATCTCGGATGCCAAGCAGATCAGGAGGCAGGCATTTATTTTTTGTTTATCAGCAACTATATAAATGGGTAAAATGCAAATGTTCGCGTGCGAATGGAGATTGGGCATCCATCACTGAAACGAACACTGTAAAATTAGGCGCACGTTTAATTTCCATGCAATTCGCGTTAATGTATTTTACTAGTCGTTCTGCGAAATTGAATCTGTGTTGACATTTCTGAAGCACTAATGAATCTGCCTATCTACGATATTTGTATTCGGAATAGTTGCTGGAGGTATAGCCACGTAGAAATGGCCTCTACGCGACTCAAGTGTTTAAATGAACTTCGAACATTCCTAATTTTATGTTCAAACGGTTCGTCACGATCTTTGCCTACCGGCGCAAAGACGCTTATGGTAGATACATCGTATAAAAGAATATAAACACCCGGGTGAAATTACTAAGAGCTTGGAAACTTTTTAAAAAACGATTCACAAGTTTCATATCTAAATATGACAGTAATTCTGGTGATTAATAAACCACAGCAAGTATCTCTCACAATCCCTAATCTTTCACCATCTCAAGCGCGCATACTGATTACCAAAACTTTCATTATTCGTCGCATTTGAAATTTACCATCACGTTGTCTAATTCTGTACGACCCCCCTCCCTTCATCGTTCTTTACCATTATCAAAGATGTTCTACCTTGTACAGTTGAAATGCCCTCAGCTGCAGCGGTGTGGCAATCCTGACGAAGTGAAGGAACGAAGGTCCGCGAGAACACTGCTGGCACCTGAAACATACATTTCGATCTTGATCAGAAACTTTAAATGCCCTTGCCCTCAGCTACGCAAAACTTTACACCCACTTCTCTGTAGAAACCCCATGCACTCCCATCATCCCCATCAGCGTCCGCTTCGCCACGATACCAGAAAGCAAACGGCCTCGACGAAACATGCTGACCCCTTCGGTCCAACATCGAATCACGACCTGTCGCGATTGAAACGACCAAGAAACACTGCGGGACAGTGGCCGTTAGGATCGATCCCGGGGTAAACGTGGCGGGCGCGGCGGGGATTGAAATTATTCGAACGGCAGCGGGGCGGAATTATTCCGGCGCGCCGCATAACGTTCCAGAAACTCTTGACTCCTTTGTCCGAAACGACGTCTGAAATCGTAAAACTGCACTCAATTAAAGGGTTAGACCGCTCGTCAAACGTTACTGCCCACTTGCTACGGGACGTTCGTTCCGTCTGGTCGCGATAACGCTGGTCGCAATAAACCCCGCTGCCGTCCAGCGCATACCTGTGCGCCCCCATATACACACTCCTGCCCCTATGTGTACAATAAACGTTGAATATCGTCCACGTACGCACGGGGCAGCTTCAACCAATCTACACGCGCGAGTTAGGTTGCACCGACCCAGGGAGCCCATCAACTTCTCTGTTAACCCATCGACACGCGAATCTTCCATTTTTAATGTTCTCTTTGGGAGATTATTTAGTCATGGGTATGAAGGATTCTAAATAGTGTTCACGAATGCTGTTTTAAAAGGGAGATTTTAAACATAAAGTGGATGTACCCGTTTGGCTTTTGTTAGTTTGTTGATCTGTTGAGGGAGGATTGTGTTTTATATCGTTGGATATAGGTATATACTTGATATATACTTGAGGCAAGACTTTGGATAATCTCCCGCGTTTTTAAGGAGTAAAGTTAAAATACCATTTAGTCCGTTCGTGGAAAATGAAGCATATCTATTTCAATTAATTACAAAGAAATAAATTGAAACTGAGACTTGTTCTTCGGCAGAATGTAACATCATAAACATTAAAAAAAGCAACTGCCTAGTACTCTTAAAAGAAGTTGGATTGACGAGGAACACAATTCTGCGAGTGATTGACGCCGTCGCGTGCGATCGTTATTTGGTCAAATTAGGTGCAGGTGCGTTGGGACGTTGTACAAACGCCTAAAACGATACTTTTCCTTTGCTACCCGAAAACAAGGAAGAATATACAAAATCGATCCTCGAATATCTTCAATCCTCTCAATGCTTATTCCTCCGTATGCCTCGAAGCAGCCCTCGATATCACTTTCGCCCGAGTGACCATTTTCACCTGCGTCGTGAGTGCCGTGACCCCGTCGCTTGACATTCCCAAAAGAAAGGGAGAAAAAACGGAGAAACGCGAGGGAGTGGGATGTTCGATTTACACGCGACCACCCTCCATCTCATTCGACGCTCCTCTCCTCTTCCTCTTTCACCATATTCCTCCGCTCCGCCGTCCCACCACTGTACTTCCCCTCTTTCTTCCTCTCGTCGCCACCTTCGCCCGTCCTGCGCTCTCTTCC
Organism: Andrena dorsata; assembly: GCA_929108735.1. Classification (NCBI taxonomy): domain Eukaryota; kingdom Metazoa; phylum Arthropoda; class Insecta; order Hymenoptera; family Andrenidae; genus Andrena; species Andrena dorsata. The sequence goes on from OV815488.1 coordinate 31,749,014, forward strand.
TCCCCCGCTTCCCTCCCCGGATGAAGGGTGCTTCGTCACTGTCGAGTATGTATCGCGTCCCTCCTTCGAGCACGTGTATCTTCTCGTCTTCTTTTCCCGCGTTTCTTCCTCCAGCCACCCCCTCCACCCTGAAAGCACCCCCCTCCACATTTTTCGTCGGTCCCGTCTCTCTCGCGCGGCGGATTTCGCGGCAGCTCTTCGTCCCACTCTCACGAAACACCCCCTTTTAGCTTCTCCTCTCTCACCCCTCCGCACCCAACCCGCCACCCACCCACGCCCCTCACCGCCGTTCCGCGCTCCATCCTCTCCGTCCTTCTCTATCGCGCACGGGCACACGCGCACAGAGGCAGGACGACGTCCCGTTTTACTTCATTAGGGGATATGAGTTTTTCCACCCTCGTCGCGTAGCCACGGGGGCGCTCTCCCTCGCACCGACCGAACCCTCGTCACGGCGGCGAATCTCAAGATGGAACAAGCAGGGGGGTGAGAGACTTCGTCCTTGTCAGCGAAGGACGCGCTTCACCCGAGGGACAGCAACCAGTATCCTTCTTTCTTATTTCTCTTCTGCTCGTTTTCCAAAACACTTCTATTCGGCGGACGGCTCGCGGGCAGCCGCCCTCCGCGGGATTTTCATTGTCCTCGATCGCCTCGACTCGCCCTGGGTCGAAAGCGTGGATCCCCGGGATCGGGACTCAGATCGCGAATTAATTAATCAATTATTGTAATGTTGGATGCAGGAAGGGCCTCTGTGGCAAAAGTCAGTTTCGGGAAATGTGTAAACATTACGAAGTTAGATATTTTTATACATGGTGAAGTAAAACTGTCTATGATAGTTAAAAGTTTGATAGGTATATCCCCTTTGTAGTTGCATTATTACAGTCACAATTACGTAATATATTAATCAGTGAAATTAGTTTTAATTACAGCCCGCTCAGGTCCTTCTTCCATAGAATAGAGAAATATAGAAAAAAGGTTGATTTTAAAAAACATAGAATACTGAAGAAATATAGTCATAAAAATTGTCATAGATCGTGTCATAGATACGAGTTAAATTCACATAATTTACCATAGTTCTGCCAATTTGAAAGACACGGCAATAGAATTTAGAAGGCATGTGTAGAAAAGAATGACGAACGAGGAGTGTTCCGGGGCCGTTCTTGCATCCAACAGTACAATTCGGCAAAAAATTCTATTTTCTGTTCACGCTCCAGCACCCGTGTTGTGAGTAGTTGTCGACAGAAAGAGACGCGTGAAATTATGAATTAAATTTTTATTTCAAAGTCTCCAGCGGTCTCAGTGTACTTGCACGCCGATGGCACGGCTTAAGCCCTAAGTCGACATTCATATGTAGAACATCGCGGACTAGAGAACACCATTAAGAACAGAGCTTTCTAAAACAATAATACCTATATTCAACGTAGATCTGCATTTTTATTTACTCCAGAGAGTGACTGCACGCGTGTCAATACAAGAGGCAATAAAGTCGTCGTTATACTGTTTCTATGATATGCCAGCGAGATAAACGTAAACATATATACAGCGGTGTAATTGCATTTACATGCCATGTCCCAGAACGGATCTGTAGATACATACATGTAACACATGAACATACGCGTGATTCAGAGCAGTATGCGCCCATGTAGATGCATTTCTGTAGATTGATAGGCAGGTACATACCCGTAGATACCTACATTTACGTAATCGGATCCACGTACATGCGATTTGGCGAAGCAAACGTCTGTATATAATGCGATACTGTAGTCGCGAACGGGTAGTATTTTAACATCAGTGTCACCAAGCACTCGGACAAGGAACTCTTTGCTCGACGGGCTTCATAATTCCAAATGCAATATACATCGGTCGTAATGAAACGCGCAGTAAGTACGTCAAGAATTTCTTGTTTAAGAACGAATCAAATTTGGAATTCTGCAGGGAGGATCTAATATTGAGAACTAACGACGAAATATGTACAGTAGCGGACAAAAGAGTTACCATTTTTTCGGTTTGCTTTATTTTTGTTATTTTTCAACTTGCACTTGGAACTGTGGTATGTTTTTAATATACATAGTCTGGTGGATAATTGTAAGCTGTATAAAACCCAGTTAAAGTTGAATTTATTTAACGATCAAAGAAAAGTTTTGGGTGACCTGGAACGGGGCACCACATTTTTGGGGCCGGCAAAGGAGATGCAATGCAGATTTTTTATTACTTTTCAAAAGTAACTTTTTGTCGGCTTTAAAAGTGTGTTGTCTTGTTTAATATTGCGCGGGGTTTTTGTTTGTTAGTTAAATAAATTCAACTTTAACTGGGTTTTATACTTACAGCTTTTAATTATCTATGGGCGCATGCTGCAGTTTTAAGTTGAAGTTAAAAAGTATTAGAGGTACAGTAGATCGAAAAAGTGGTAACTATTTTCTCCCCTACTGTATTTCAAGATATACCTAAGTAGTTTAATATATAATATTGACTATTACGATGGTAAATAAACATCCTACTATATTTGGCAAATCGTCGATGCCCAAAGAAAGCTGGGAAATGGTGCAGGTTCGTAAATTCTCTCCTCGCCCTCGACACCACTAATTCACCGATACGTGGGCATCGATGGACCTCCCGATCAATTGCAATTAATTTGCGTGTCTGAAGAGTGACGCTGTTCAGCTTCTACAACGGCTCGAACCCGCCAATTTTTATTTCCCATTGTCTTTTTTTTTGCTACCTTCCCTTTCGGGCACGGCGGCGTAGTATTTGTTTTTATTTCCATCACATTTCGCCTCGCGTGATGCTCGATAACCCTCGACCATGCTCCAGGACGCCCCGTTTTCCGCGATAAAAAATTAAACACTACGAAACGGGATCGTTCCCGAATGTCTGGCGTTTCGGTTCAATTCTCTAACTACTTTTTCAATCCTTACTCGAGCCGAAATAAATGATACACGTAACAAGCCACTGAAACTGCACGCAGAATTACCAAAGAATTCTTTCCCTGTCAGTCATTTTCATCTCAGTCTGCCGATCAATACGCTCCGCATTATTAAAACGATATTAACTCTGCGAGTGGTGGAAGCTTTTACAAAATCCCCTTTTTTGGTTTCAAAAAAAAAAAAAAAAAAAAGAAAAAAAAATGGCACGAAAGGATACCGATGCCTCGACCGGAAATGACGCCCACGCCTCTCAAAGTGCTTTCCGCGATCTTCGAAAAGATAGAGTCCAGGAGAACAGGTCCCTTCGAGGTCCTGCACGCAGCATTGCTGGCTGCAATTATCGCGATTAAGAGGAAGCGTGCTCCGCGAGCTCGAGAGGCCCGCCGTCGTGAATGATAACGTCGAACGATGCCCGTCGGCCGTCGAGACCCGTCGAGAAATTTTACGATCCGGAGCGCAAACAGCCGAAGTTCGACTTCATTCCGCCGCGCTGCAGAAGGGAGAAGATAATAAGGTCGGTGCATGCACTCTGCCGCACTTCCTGGGGGAAGCGACTGCGATCGCGCGACGCGCATGTCCGCTCGAAATTCGCAATTTCGGCGAGCCGCCGCCACGTCTAACGATTCCATTTCCTTCTCTTTAGTTTTCCGAATCGCCGCCGATGCCCGTCGTCCCATAGATTCCACGTCGCGATTTCGGTAAAAGTCCCGCTCCGTCCGAGGATCGTTTCAACCCCTTCGATCGATCCGTTTCCGAACAAGTAGGTACACCTGGCAGAGAGAGGACGCTCGCACATCCACAGACGCCTCATGGAAGGGTTTCTTTCCTTTCCTTCGACATATCTAGTACATATTTCGGTTTTACCAAACGAACGATTATTTCATGGGGTTGAAAGCCACGAGAAGAAGTTAAGATTTTCGGGTTTCGATGATTCTAAGGATCCTCCGCTCAGGGCCGGCCTTCTCTACAAAGGGACCCGGATGCAAGAAATATTTTGGGGCGGTAAACAATTTCCGAACGGTAAAAAAGCATAACATCTTTTCACGAAGAAAAGAATAATAATACCAATATTACGGAGAATATAATAAAAACAATAATCTATCATCAAAATATCATCAAATATAAATATTAGTTTCTTTTTATTTTCTCTTTTCTTCTTTTTTCCGTTAGTCAAAATTCGATTTGAAGATTCTTCGGAATTGGAACGTCTTTTTTCAATGTTCATGCAGCTCTCTCTCTCTCTCTCTCTCTGCCAAGTTGTTTAACTGTCTTCAGCGGTTAATGCGCGTAGTTAACTGCGTTTCAAGTTCCGAAGTAACCAGGGGTATTTACCTCAGTGTTCAAGAACGCGATGGCTGGACGAAGGAACTTGCGATTCATTTTCACGTGATCCAAGTGTTTCCTGTCGAACGTTGCCACGTGTCGATTTCAGCAGGCCCTTCAGCTAATTCGATTTCGTGCGCGTGGACGGGCAGCTATCGTCGATAGGAAGAGCAGAATAACGGCGGATATCGAAACAGTGGTGAGCGCTGGTGTCATGTTCGAAGAGCAATTAGAATCGCATTACACTTGACCCCGCGCGGGGGGGGGGGGGCTAATAATTGTCGATTTACCGCTTAATAACGGGGCTGGCTCGGTGGAAACGGACCGTGCAAATATGTCCAGGCGAGGCGTATCCCGGGGAACACCTTCGCGGGACTCAGTTTAGCTAACGTTAATTCGATCCACTCGCGAGTCACTTGCACTTGCAGCGAATTAATAACATTATCGATCTACAGGCCACGGGACGGTGTACCACTCTGCTGGACAAATTACTCGATCCTCACACTGACAGCGACACTCCCACTCTGATCGGAGACCCAGGAGGATCCTTTGGGCCGTGCTACTTGAAACGCGAAAGAAGAATAGGCAAGACTAAAGGTAGATTTTTCCAAAAACACGACTGGACGCAACGCCAAGAACTTCGAAGTCGATTTTCACGAAAATGAAGGGCCATATGAAAAAATTTTATTCCTTTTCCTCGACTTATTTATTTGCTACAAGTCGAAAAGGAAGAGTAACTTTTTTTGATATCGCGCTTCAATTTCGAGAAAATCGACTTTGAATTCGTGACCTTGAAAGGGTGAGTATTCTAGGGTCTCAGGGATCTGTGTACTTGTGTCTTTAATTTATTAATATCGACACCCCAACTCCGCTTTGACTCCAAAACTTTGGCGTTGCTAAGCAAAACATCGACAGTGCTAAATGTTTCTAATCGGATTGGGATATTGCGGTTAGTATGGATCAGATTCCTTTCTCAGAAGGCAATTCAAGCGAATCCTTCTGTTAAGAATTTCGCTGGAGATAGCCGATCCTCATTCGTACGAGCTTCGAGGGATCCGCTGCAGGCTCCCTCGTACTTTTCAATCTCTTCCTAAGGACCCCGTACGCGTAGAACGCCAGTTACTTGGAGCCGTTCGAAAAATGCACTTAAAGGAAAATTTCCTGTGTGTACAGCCGTACCGTTAAAATATCATAAATAAAGAAGTAATGCCTGGTCGTTGGGGTTCACTTCCTTTTAATGAAAACCCTTGGCTCTTCTGTTACACCACCCCGCCCCCGTTTCAAACGAATTAATTTCCCTCAAGTTCCGCTGCTAATTCAAACACGACACGTTCGTTAGGAGTTGCAACGCTCCCGTTGCGAAAAACTTTTTGCCGCTGCCTTTCGAAGCGAGATCTTTCGCCGGCTCTCAACGACGAAATTTTGTAAAAATTACCCGCGTGCAAATCGAAAGTATTTTGCCTCCACGCCTCTACGAATTAACCTCGCACAACTCCGCGAAATTGGATTGCCCCGAATCAACGTCCCCTCTCCCCCCCCCCCCACCGCGCTTTTATTTGACATCGATACGTTGTTCGACGGAGAAATAATATAAATCTATCTCGCCCGTTACTCGATGGACCATAAAACGTCATCGATCGTGGAAACGGCCTTGGTACATACTATCCTCGAAGTGGAAATAAAACGCGAAACAATCATTCCTTAGTAAAGCTACAAATGCACCAATATTAGAACGAAGAAATGCAAACTATCGATACCAAGAGATTCCAAATCATCAACTTGGTATAGAATTCCAAGCTAACGGGGAGGAACACCGCAGTAGGTAACAACAGCTTCGCGAAAAATATAGAATTCGACAAATCGAGAAGGCCGTGTACCCAAATCGTAGAACTTGGGGGGGGGGGGGGGATCGTTAAAGCTTCCTATAAATCCTGGCTTACAAGTGTACTAGCGCCGGACGAGGGATCATTCGCGTGAAAACGTAATCCCTCGATGATTGGAACATCATGCCCGCCAATTAGCTGGAATAATCGACGGCCGTGCTCTATTATTCGCGGCGGACGGAATGGAAATATAGCTGCGCGGGGTAGCGTTGCAATGCCACCTGCCACCTGCCGGGTGTTTGATTCTCGTTTTCGTTAGGCAGCCCGTTTCTTCGGGCATCCTGCGAGTAAGGATTCGGGTTTAGGTTCCGTGGAGCGGGTGTTAGCTGCGCAGAGAACGTTCCCGGATCGATCCCCCTCGAGCGAACGGGGGGTTGCGACGGAGTCGCCATCTCCGTCAGCGGGGACCCCAGCATTTTCACCCCCGAAAACCACGCCGGGAACCCCTGCGGGGTATTCGTATATTCGAGCACCCGAGGGGAATGTACTTTCATTGTGGGACAGGGTGGTCCCTCTCGCCCGGGATCGCTCCCCGAATAAACCGCGTGAATCCAGACGACAGGACGAAAAGACCGAGTCGAAGCTGGGCGAGTTATTGGGTCAGTGAGCGAGTTCGATTAACCCCTCGCCTTCTAACGACGAACTATGCCACTCTTGTAGCGACGATATGCTTTATGTCTCTTTATCGAACGTGTTCATTTATGTTAAATGAATAAATCAATAAATAATCATTTATAATCTCGTGGATTACGTCTCTTCGGCTCGAGGCTAGATCTCAAGCAAAAGACTACATTTCTATACCACCAATGTACCATCTCACAACCCACAGGAAAGAACATAGGTACACTGTTAAACTGTAGAATACTAACAGCCTATTAAATGAGGCAGTCAGACCAACAACGGACCAACCCACATTAAAAAAAATTTCTTTTTCTATTTTATATGATTTGTAGAGCCTATTTGAACACGTTATTGCTACTAATTCAATTTCGAAAAAAAATGTGGGTTAGTCCACTGTTGCTCTGACTGCCTCAAATAGCAAGTGGATTTAACAAAATCTATCCAGGCCCAAGCCCAGTATCAAATCGAAGTAACCAAAGGAAAGCCTGCGAAGAAGATATCACAATTAGATCCCACTCGATCGTTCTCGCATCGAAGATGAGTCCAGTAGCAGGGGGCGCATCGCTCTCGTTTACCTTCGCGGCTACGTTTCCACCTGCCTCGAGGTATATAGATGTACATAACCCTAGATTAAATTAGGTTAAGGTAGGGGTAAGTACATTAATATCCCTAGTCTAGTTACTAATCCAAAGAGAACTTCCTGGTTTTAAGCCGATTTTTCCCAGGTATTAAAATATAACTGTTCTGCCACCGGTTATGCAGGGTACAACAACAGTACAAATTACAATCAGTTTGAATAGTTACGTTATTTCTTTTTAGGTACGAGAGCTCATTTGAGACTGCTTCCTACTACATGGGGTTTGTCGGTTTTTATTTATAAATTTGTAAAATTCGAAAACCGGGTTTTAAATTAAAAAACCGGTTTTATGTACTAGAATTAATATGAAGAAATGATGTAATTATTTAATTAAAATTGTAGTAGAAAACTGTTTACTGTAATACTAATCATCATGAGTTCATATTTTCAGAAAAAAATACGAAATGGAATAAAGATTTATAATTTGGTACGACATTTTAAAAGATTTATACTTTGTACGGATTTTATTTTTTTTTTTTCATTTGGTTTTGTATCCAGTCTATTTTATTGTGTTACAGTTTTGTAGATCCATAAATATTAGATGAACTAAAAAATTGTATGGATTCGTACGGATTTTAGTTATTTTCATTTTATTTTTATTTGGTTTTGTATAGAGTATATTTTATTTTGTTATATTTTTATAATTCAATAATATTAAGGAAACTGAAAATGTATGAAATAAGTAAAATTACTATTTTAATTACATTTCTTGTTGTGAGAATTCGAAAACAGGTTCAACCGGTTTTTTGGGAATAGTGGAGTTCGAAAACCGGTTTTCTCAAAAGTCGGTTTTTGAATAAACCCTACTACTACACTGTGTTATTATTACTAGCTGCCATAATCGGCTGCGTTTACACCTGTCGATAAATACTATATTGTTATGTATTCATAATTCTCTCGTTGGCTAAATAAACACATTTTACAAATAAAAAAACCACCTGCCTCGCGACACATATTCGAAGAAACCTGTACGGCGATGGCGCTGCTCGGTTTTTCTCGCGACGGGCGCCCGTGATTCCCAGTTGTTGTCGTCGATCCATGAATGAACTGAACCGTGAATCAGCGATCGAGGGGAAACGGGACTCGGTCACCCAGCCGTGTTAATCAAGAGAGAGCCCCCTGACCACGCTGTTTAGGAAATTCGACCCGCCTCGGTATTTACAAAATTCCTCGGCCGAGGCTGCCGCTGGCGCAGACTGCCCCGCGGTATTTACGATGCCTGGCGGGGCGCCAGCCTCCTATTTCGGGCCGTGGGGTACCTTAATTTTCTTGGTTAGTCAGTGCGCCCCGTATTTTTAGAGCTTTTGGACACCGAGAATAGACGGGGCGCGTCGAACGCGCAGGTTGAATCCCCGCTTGGAAATCGTTTCCCCGTGGAGCTAGAAGGCTCGTTTCATAACGTCTGGCCTGCTTCCAATGCACTGTTGCACGCATCGTTATACAATTAGTCTTTTATGTCCTTCCGCTGACACCGGGCGGCGATGTCCGCGGGTCTGGCCCGACTTCACGATCCTCCACTGTTTAGCAGCGTTACTAAATAAATATTTCTGACACCGAATTCTCAATCAGATTTGATTGCTGAGCTGTCCGAGAATAACGTGGCCCATGCTGTGGCACATCATTCAGATTATTTAGAAACTTAAACTCGAAGACCTCGAGGCGATCGGCGGTATCCAGTTTCCTTTTGGTTTGCGATTCGCGGAATATGTATTTTATCCTGGATATTTGTGTCGCGCGTTAATTGCTCATTGAAATGTTCCCCGGCGTGACGGCACGCGAGTGTTCCGCGATGTACTTGGCCGACCTCCAACGCGCGTTTTCCGGGAGAACAGCGCGTTGAAAAAAGTGCCACGCTGACGGTGGGCCCCCTTCGTTCGGCTAAGCCGAGGGAAATGCCCTCCTCTTTGTCGAGGGGTGAACGCTGCCAACCCTGATACACGGCTAGAAAGGACGTCACCCTCTATGGTCCTCGCGCGAACCCCCCCTCGCCGAATTACGTCGAGGGAATCGAGTGCATCGTGTTTCGGCCATCGAGAACAAACAGCCTTTGCACGGCCAAGCGGCTAGTCTGATCGCGGGGTGATAAAAGGCATAGCGTCTTGCGGAGACGCGAGTGTCTCGGTCGAATTTGTCCCTCTTCCAACTTATCTAAATTATTCCGAGACGCCACTGCACCTATCGAAACATTCGCCCCGCACATTGTTTCAATCCACAATGGCCCACTCTAACTATTTATACCCAGCAGAAATAAAGCAGAAATAAAAAAATTAATTTTTCCTATTTTATATGATCAGTGCAGCCTATTGGAATACATTGCTGCTACTGACTCAATTTCGCAGAAACTGTGGCTTAATTCGTTTTTGTTCTCAGTGCCTCAAATCTTCTTGGGTACCTAATATCTTTCTCGTGGAGAAATTGATAGTTGATGAACAGTATGAATTGGAGTCGCGCGGAGCTCACTGGTCTGTTTGAAAGGAAGGGTTCGATGGATGACTAGGTGTCTTGGAACGTCTGAGGTGATCGCGAAAGTGGATGTTTTACAGGTGCGTGGGTGTGACTATTTAAGAATTGATTCTGCAGCCTCACTTAGAGATTTCAGTGGGTTCCCCCAAAGTTCTGGGGTGTTGCTATCGTTCCGCAAGAGTCGATATAGCTCGATTAACTAGGCATTCGCCATGCTTTTACAATTCGACAACGAACCAGCAAACACCGAGCGTTGCCTTAGTGTGCGTTTATGCCGGTGCTGCGATAAACGATCAGAGCGAACCGTAGAAATACATTCTATAGTTTTACATTGAAGCAGCGACGACCACGATCCATCAGCTGCATCTGCCTCGCAACGTTAAACTCGCCTCGCGGAAATCAGCCCCTCCTCTCCGTGGGGAGAAACGGAGGGACGAGAGAGACAGGGGTAGGCCTGGCTGAGAAAGACGTCCAGGGAACCTTTCATTGACCCGCGCCCGGGAGATCTTGACTGTGAAAACTCCGTCGTCCGGGATCCCGCGGTTGAATGAAAGGGGACAACCGAGACGGGGATGAAAACGCGACGCGTCTGCGTCCAGCCAGGCGGGAACCGTGAGGCCCGTTTCGTTTGCAGCTCGCGATTAAGTCGCTAACCGAGACTCTTCTCGCGGGCGGGCATTCGCATTCAACTTCTGGCTGCCTTAAACCAACATCACCTGTACCGTTACAACTGTATCGCGCAGCGAAAGTGTCACGCCGTGAGACAGCACTCGGGGGTAGCCAGCGCGGCGTCCACTCGCATTTCGAGCGAGGGACGAAGCGCGAAATCGATTGCTAGATCGAGCGACAACGGGAGGAAAATTCCAAGCGACGAGGGGGTTGCGCGGGGGGGGGGAGGGGGAGGCAGGGAGGAGGAGGGAGAGGGATTCGATGGAAGTCAACGACGAGGAGCCGGTATCCGTGATCGTCGTAGAGGGTGCACGGGACGGCTGTGCCCACGGACTCGCCACGGACGCCGATGTTAGCGCGATCGATACGGCCACCCCCCGACCGCCCCCTCGCCCCCGTAGCCGGGCCGATTTTTTTCCGTTCGACCCTCGCGCATGCGCCCCGCCGAACGGGCTTCCCCTTTTCCAACTGGCAGGCGGCCGTCGGGGCTGCCGGCGCAGGGAAATCCTGGCGCGGCGACGAGGGGTAGCACTAGCTTTGCTACTCGGCGCTCGCTGCTTCATTATGGCTATACACACCATGGCGCTCGAACCCAGAACCTCTCAGGCTCCTGCGATCACGGTTTTCAGACACTTCAAGGAGGGGGGAGGTCCAAAAACCGGGGGATCTTGGCACAGCCAGGGGGAGGGGGGGTGGGTGTAGGGGCGCGTTCTTATCAGAGGGCCACGGTTTCGGGAACGAGGAACGATGAGTTCGTACAAGCTGATGCATGACCTACTTTCGAAGTAGTTTATGGGTCCCTGTGGGGGGTGATGGACGCGGACTTTCTGTTTGTACTGCGGGCACTCTGAAAGTGCTGGTTGATAAGTGTACGGGAACGCGATTGTTCGTCGCTGTGATCGGTTTTTCTGTCAAGGTTCAAATTTCTTTTTGGCTTTGGGGTGGTTGTTTAGCGAGCGGGGACTGGCATCGCTGATGGCAATTTTAGTAAAACGAATGGGGCTTATCAGCTTATCATCAAAGCTTATCATGTTAGTTATTTACTTATTTATTTATCTAACGGGAAGTACCCTTTAGCTACAGCGAAGCATGTAGCTAAGTAAGGGCAGTCTGTAATAATTAGCCTATTTAAGGGAAGAGAAAAATATACAAAAATATACAATTTTTTTAAGGGGTCTTTCCACTGCGACGCTCTGATAAAGCACCGCTGTTTGGATCTTTTTTGTCACAAAAAGAATGTGTTTACTAAATTCAAGTGTTTTTCTATTTATTAATACGAGCTTTGAGAATATGCGCTGTAAAATAAAAGACGCCTCGACTGTGTGGTCAATTTTGGAGGAACCGTGTGTCTGAAGGAAAAACACCAAAAGATTTGTAATCTGTATGATTGTCGCTATGGCAGGGACTAGGATTAATTAGATTGATGAAGAATTAACAAAATGGCGGACGTTCACAGTTGAACTATCGAAATTAGCTAAATTTTTTAATCATTCTGCGACGCAAAAGATGAGGAAAAAAACACTGTTGAAATATTTTTTCTTATGTGTATAATATATATTTTTGTTATGTTTTATTTGTAATAGTTATACCTAAAACATATATTTATAGTTCTTTTTAAATCAGAAAAATTAAGATTTTGTACTTTTACATGGTCTTCAAGTGGGTGTTCCACTTTAGCCCACGACTTGAGCGAGGCGAAGATTTTAATGCCTCCGGTAAATCTCATTTTCCTTTGTTGTCAAATATGTTTCTTAACAAAAGCTTTGATTTTCTTATAGTTCAAGATCCACTTAAGACTGCGCTTGAAGTCCCGTGTTTTTTCCCTTCCGATTTTATGTTATCATAAAATATACAAAATTATACAAAGTTAAGCGCTTAATTTTACCCTACTCTCCGGTATTAATAACCAAGCAATACCATCGTTGATTTGGAAGTCAGAGGAGAATGTTCGACAACGGGCTGTTCCATTCTTGGCGGAGTAAGGTGACAAGCTGACAAACTCTGATACATCGTATAACACCGTTTCAGTGGTAATTCGGTACATCGTCGAATGAAAACGATCCTCCCCATTCGATTCGAGGGTTATTTCCAGACCGAGCCTTGGCTCCGTCGCGACGAGCGGCTCTTTGGTTATTCATCGACTGGCCGATTTTTTGCCCGCTCCTCTATGAATATTCATTGATCTTTATCGCGGCGATGCTCCGGTCGCGCCTCCAGGCGACGACGTTCCGCGGATGGATGAATGGATGGGAAGGTCGCGCGAAGTTCCGCGAGAAGAGCTATTCGCGCACGGGGGTGGTTTCGATGTAACAGCAATTGTCGAAGGAGGGATAGTAACTTAAACCATTAATCCTGCATAATTCTCAATCCTTCCTATCACTTTAACAGTCGCACCAGAACTACCGGCGATAGAATTGAAGTCCCTCAAATGGGGATATCCTGTTATTAAAATTCAACTCTTAACCCACGCTTAAGAGGAAGTGTTCACAGGAATAGAAATTCATGCCAGCTTCCACGTGCGGATATCGATATTAATACACTCTCCACCATACTCTCCGAACGCCCATGGGCGTTCTCCGCAGGGAGCATCTGTAAGTACCTACCCACGATGGTTCATAGAAACCAAAGGGCAACTACCACCCGCACCACCGCAGGGCCTTACCTTCCAAGGAGCTGTCCGCTCGTGTCGCGAACCCCCGAACAATCCCCTGTTCTTTCTTTAATCGCGCTCATTAGCCAGCACGCTGCATGACGTATTCCCCGCGCGCGCAACGGAAACGAAAGGTCCCGTGGACGCACGAGCGCCGCGCCGTTTTCCCCACCGGCAGATCTACGATCAAGCTAATGGGTCGGTAAGACTACGCGGGGCCATTAACAGGTAATGAAGGCGCAGGACAATCGTTGGCCACAGTAATACCAGCAGCGTATTCACTTGCCGCCACTTACGCGCCAGCGGCAACGAGAGAGCCAGGAGCTTCGGTAGCTCCGCGGTGGTTCGAGCGTGTCCCGTTTCACTGACCCCAAACCCATCCCCGCTGCGTGTGCGCCGCGCACGCACACCGATAACGCTATCGGATAACTCGGCCGCGGGCAAGCAAATTTCGAAACTGGACCGCTCGACTGATACCCAAGATCCTCCCCTATTGTTCGCCACGGATTTCGAATATAATTCGATTGCAAAGCTTCACTTGGCCACCATTCCCGCCACGTTCCTCTTTCGGACAGGCAAACAGCGTCGGTCCCTCGAACCTATTGTTTCACGAATACTTAATTAAGTGGGTAGCCGTGATGATTCCAATCGATCGGGCACTATTATATAAGTGACTGTATTATAATTCGATGTGTGTCTGAATTCAACAACGCTGTAATTGGAAGAGGGGGAATTCTGAGTATGCACCATGCCTCCCGTTGTTTCTTTTCATATACCATTTAATACGCGAAGTTTCGCTGCAGGCAGGTGGAAAAGTGGGTGTGAGGCAGCGTCAACACGGTGCCTGAACGCTCCACAGCAAGATACACATCGTGTTGCCGGACAATTAAACAAATCTCAGCAGGGCACGCGGCGCGCGATGTATCCTTACTAATTACAGGAGGCGCAGAAAGTTACATGCTCGCAGTAGCTTCGTAATTGTTGCTAATGAACGACGCACGACTACGTCAACGTAAACGATTCCCCTTACGCTGTTGCGTTCTCTACAACCCCACCTCCCCCCTCCCTCTCTCTCTCTCTCTCTCTCTCTTTCTATATTCCTTTTTCTCCAATTAAATTTGATTTTATTCAAATAGGGTTTCTTACCGACATGCGAGTGAAACGAACGTTTTCCCTAATGAAACTATAGTCTTATTAAAAACCACTGTATTTTGAAATTTAATTGCCCCGGATTTTTGACGATGCAAGAGAAAATTGCATAGTGGTTTCGAATGACAAGGGAACATCCCGAACCAGAAAATTAAAAAAATTCTGAAACTTTGTGGATATGTAGGGAATTTCCTACTGATTACAACGCAATTTGTTTTTACTGCCCAAAATCACTCTAAGGGGGTAAAATAACTGTAAGTTACCAAATGATAGGTCTAATTAAAAGAAGTAAGTTTTGCCTCGAAACTTTTTTTCTATCTCTTACAGTTCGCGAGTTATAACAGAAAATCGAAAAATAGCCGAATCTTCAGGGGTTAATTTCACCCCCTTAGAATGACTTTGGGCAGCAAAATAAAATTGCATTGTAATCAGAAGGAACACAGTTTCAGAATTTTTTGAATTTTCGGGTTCGGGATGTTCCCTTGCGAGTTGAGTTTAAATTTCGAACCGATTTATTCGTGGGGTAACTTCTTTCAAAGTTCTCCGTGATATTTTGTGGAAATAGTTACTAGAGTAAAAGAAAGAATACTAAATGTTATAATTACTAATGCTTTGTATAATCGAGACTAATCGCTCCTTTGTTAATAACCCATCATAGCGAAATAACCGCCAGCGTGCCTTCCACGGGATTGTTGAACGAGAAGGGGTAGTCGAACGCCCCGGCTTCGTTACTTCGATTATCGATCATTACTCCCGCGTATGATGAGCACGGGCTTCCCTCAAACACGACCTGGTCACGTTCTCGGCGTGATTCCCGTCGCGATAACGCAAACGGGCTTTAACACGTAATCCTCCAAGTTCGCAATCGCGGAATGTAAACCAATCGTCTGGTCGCGAACCAACAAGTTATACCCCCGAAAACGCAGCCTCCTTTAATCGCCGTGTATCGAAAGCGCGAGCTGCGCGACTCAAAGATCAAGCGATCTAAGGTAAGTTGAGGACAGTCAGCTTATTTTATCGGAATAAACAAAATATGTTCAGAATTTTATGGTGATTCAGAAAAACTGGTTGATATTAGCTTTAAGACGATAATTTTTTAAAATCGGGTTGGAAACTAAAGTGAAGACATCCGACCATCTCTCGAGGTTACATGGACGATGATACATCAACCCCAGCTTCAGAATCCGTTTATAATCAATAAGACACCCAACATTTAAAACTCGTTTCCGCTGTCTAAGCAGGAAGAGCTTCAATCGCCATCTTTTTTTATATTAAATATCATTCCTTCGACAGCCTCTGACGCCTCTGACCTTTCCCCGTTACCTGACAATCACTTGCACTGCTTGTGTGAACGCTCACGTACCGCGAAAGGTCAGAAGATATGGAGCAGCGGCGAGAGGAAACGCGTAGAATGTAGATCGATCGTCTTTTAGGATATAACGTGCCTTTTTTTATGACGTTTCTGTGAAAATCGACTATCAATGAAGTAGGTACTGAAGAGAGTATTGTCTCCGAGATTAAGTAAATTCCAACCCATAAATTCAATCTCACTTCCCATTTATCATCCCTTTAAACGGTACCCCTGAAAGATCTCCATGGTATTCAAAACACGCAGTTGTGAACGCTTTCAGAAATCAATGCGTACTTAACAAGCTCGACAAACATCCGCAACAAGCTCGACAAACATCCGCAACAAGCATAATTTCCCTCCACAAGCGTGCTGCAGATGAAGTGTTAACGAGGCGATGAAACGATATACTGGGTGAGTCACAGAGCTTGTCCACCCTGAGCAACTTCTAAAGTATGAAATTTAAAACAGCAGTGAATTTTCTATAAGAAAGTGTGAAGCTTTATGTGTCCTTAAGATAATAATAATAACAGGTGTGAGGAAGTGAGCGGCCACCACTTTGAGCACTTACTGTAGCTAAGGTAAGCAGTGAGACCACGAACAGCGTTCTTCTCAACATCTCGCTACATAATAATAATAATAATTCTTTATTGCACAGTATACCCCGCACAGGAAAATATATAAGAAGACAAGAAAGAGATGTAATAGAAAAACAATCGTTTAAATAGATGTAGACGGTGTGTGACGTTGAAAAATAACAAGAGTAAGAGTTAAGAGTTAATTGCTATTGTTGATTAGCAAAAAATAATGGCACTGCAAAGATGAGGAAGGGGGGAGGGGGCGTAAATATGAGGTTTAGAGCAAACAAAGTTTAATCCTTTCTTAGGAAAATTCACTGCTCCTGGAAATTTAGAATTTCTATTTAAAAAATTCAGGGTTACCTTGCCATCTCGTAAATAAATAGGGTAAACCAACCAGTGAATTACCGAATTGTTGAATGAGAAGCCCAGTGAATGACCGCATACTTTTAACAAGAATTGTAGGTAGGTACTTATTAAAGTTTGTTCAATACGCGTAACTAAAAATATGGGATATTAAAAATTCAACTGCACTCCATTTATAAACATATAATAATTTTTAAATTTATAATTGACATTCTTTGCCTAATGGTCATTCACTGGTATGCGGTCAATGACTGGTTGGTTTGCCCTAGGTAATTTAAAAAAAAACGTTTTAGCATCATATGTTTTGAAGAACATATACTTTGGAAGTTATTCGGGGTGGGGAAGTTATGCGACTCGGCCTGTATGTTGGCGATATCTGCCGGCCGAGTCACATAATGAGTCAGGGTTAAGAGAGAGCTGGTCGTCTAACAGAGGGTTCGCAAGAAGGCACACAGAGGCGAATGGAAACACGGCACGGTAGCCGAGGAGCAAGTGTCCCGTGAGCCTCGAAACCGCCGATCGTGGCCCGCTTTATCGGCGGTATTTGCATCGCTTAGCGGAAACCGAACTCGGGGGGAACGGGGCACCCGCGGTCGAGATTTCGGCGACGTTAACCGGCTTTCCCACTAGAGTATGTATTAAACCACGGCGCAAAATAATGCATCGCGACGGCGATGTCTGCCGACGTGGCCTGGAAACGCGTGTCTCCTTCCTCTTCCCGTTCCACCCTAACGTCTCTCCCGTTACTCTCTCCTCCCCTGTAACAGTTTCGTTCTTCCCATTTTCCTTCCTCTCACTCGATTCCTTCTTTGACAATCCTCCCCTTCTTCATTATCCTCCTCTGTCTACATCCACGAGTCTCTTCGCCTTCAGTTTTCTCTATCACAGCCTCTTCCACCCGATTCTCCTCCGTCTTTTTCAATTCTTCTCCCTCCCCGCCCTCCTCCATCCATCACGCGGCCAGAACTCCGCGGTTATATTTAGGTGAACTCTGGTATTATCCGTCGAAGTGACGGACGTACGGACGGATGTACGGACGGGCCAGTCCCAGCGACTGGAACCAGAGGGCTTTTACTATCCTGTCCGTTACGTCTGACGGGGCCGCGACGCTAGCCTGCGGGTCTCGCCTCTCGATGGATCGATATACGTCCGTCCGGTCCGCCGGCCGCCAAATTCACGGGCCTACCACCGCGGTGCGGTCGCCCAGTTGGCAGGAAAATTTCCAAAATCCCTGGCGAAAATATCGGGGGCAATGAAATTTTCGAAAGCCTATTTAGGTATCGAATCACCCTGCTCTCGAGCCACCAAAAATTGCTTTCGAGAAAGTGCCGGTTACGGCTCGATGACGATAGATAAAAAATATCGATTCAATCTTGAATCTCGCGAGGCAATTATTTCCATCTCTCGCGAGCAACACTAGAGGAGCGTGCGTTCCACCGTTCACAGTAATTAGTGGTGATTCTTCCCACAGAGGGAACCCCATTGATTTCAATATCGTCAGACGAGGGGATGGTATTTGAGTGGACGTCAGAGAGACCCCGGGTGAAATAGTTTGCTCGGTGATTTTATACGTTACTTCACAGGTAGCTGGGCCGCGCACCGACCGGCGCGTGGATTATTTTGGATGGATCGATGGAAGCGCGATTATTTGGTCGGCCTCCGATTCACGGATTTATTTCGACGCCGCCGCGGGACGCGGCCGACTCGCGCTATACCACGCCCCTCTCTTTTCCATCGATACCCGCCAATATTTCCCAATTTTTCCCCGTTATTCGTATTTATTCAGCGCGACAGGCTGCCGCGTGTCACATTATAACCGCGTTACTCGTCAGCCCCGCGCGCACACATAATACCCGTACTCGTGGCTGCTAACCTGCCTGCAATGAAGGCTGCACTCAACGTTTATCTGTAATCTCTTTCGCCGCGCGTTTACGAATTTCTGTATTCTACCGGATAATTAAACGGAGGCTACTCTTATTAAAACTAGAACTCAATGGACATATTATTCTCGCCCGTTCATGGCGAACTGCTGGGAACGTTTACATTTGGAGTTGTTTGCCGTTGTTCGATAATAATCGTTTGTAAATAGATGCGATGGTAGTTCTCGCACCGGGGCGAAGGAGCTGATGACTCAAGTCCAAAGACAGAGGGTGACCACTGATGAGTAACGCGTACTGCGAGTTTTCCATTCGTCACGTTAAAAGCTGTCGCCACAGCTTGTTATACAAAATTCCCCAACCCTGGACTTAACTCAGTGGCCACTTTATACCGATTCCAAGACTGAGCAATAATTCATGTTGCATTCGACCCTTTCTGACCTGCTACCAAAGGTAAAACCCCCACTGGTTAATCCTCGTATTACGAACTCAAATGGCACCACTCTATTATGGCAGCAGTCAGTAATTTTACTGTCTTTTTGTTTCAAGGATGGATTAGTTTCGCCTTGGCAACGGGCCAGAAGGTAATCCTCTGCTGTCCTAGTAAATATTGTCGCGATTTTGGTCCTTTGCGAGGACTTACGACACCTACCTACGTACACAGTGACGTGTCACTCGTGCCCTCATGACTTCGCGGTTCTGAATCACTAAACACCTAACAGATAGAGGTGATAACCTCGAAGACCTTCGGCAGGCCATAGTATCGGAATAATGCTAGATATTCATACAGGATCTTCCCATTTAAGCATATTAACCGCTAGATCAATTACCCGAACGCCACTCGCCCCTCACTCCCATCCCCTAATTAGTATCTCACCCCTAGCTAGACCCAACGATTTCGTTTTCACAAGGGCGTATCGATCCCTGGTGCCAATATTCTTCCACTTGCCAGAACACACTACCTTCATATTTGCATAGCAGCGCATCGACTAAAATTCAAGCCAGTCATTTCTTCAATGTCACCGAGAGTGCCTCGTCCACTAGCCGAAAATATTCTCTTCCGCGCCAGCTTCCAGCCGGCAAGCCCCTAGGATTTTTCTATTCCGCGTGGCGAACGCGTTAATATCCACGCAGGCGGCATAGACAACCCCGTCACGCTATTTGTTAGCGGTCAGTCCGCCAGCTCGTCGCAATGTGGATGTATTATTTGTTGTCGGGCCGCGTATGATGGTCAGAGAGAGCCGTTGCCGGCGGGTCCATCCCGATGGATCGATACGTCCATCCGGTCACCGCGGAATTCCAGCGAGTTGGAAATTTTCCGGCGCTCCCGTGCTATTTCGCGACTTGATTGCTTTGTTATAAATGTATATGCTCCGCGTATTACGGTTTCATTTTGTTTTGCGACTCGTTATTTTGTTATCTACCCCGCCACGCTTCCACCTGTGCGCCTTCCTTTCCATCCCCTCATTTCTTTTTAATCGACATTCCACCTCCCGCGCAGTTCGGCATGCTGGAGACGGGCGGGCGTGGAGTCGGTCGCGCTGGAGGGATCAGGAATGAGAGATAAGCGCGAGGACGCTTGTTGATCGTTCGAAGGAAAAGATCCGCTGGGTCCTTAACGATCGAATGGAGCGACGGCAAACGGCGATCCATAGTTGGGGAAAATAAGCAACTTAACGTGACACTTGTGGCGCGCACCTACTGCAAGTGGGAGACGCAGGAGAAACGGGGAGGGTGAATCGAAGCATCTTGTGTTCCCAGAAAGCGATTCAAGAAACAGTGTGCAAAACCAATGTAAAGGTGCTCGAATAGAGTATATTAGATTATACAATACGGGATGCTGAAGTCGTGTAGATAGTCCGAAAGTACCTACCGCAGACAATTAACAAGCCCCAATGAACAGAATACCAGCTGGAGCCCAAACATGAGCAAAGTGCGAATCCGATTGAAACGCAACAGAATTAGAAAAATTTCAAGCACGTATCCCAGAAGAAGCTTCAATTGCGGAGCAATTAAAATCGAGCAGCATGCCCCGCGATCGATATTTTCATTGGGCGCGCGCACATGCTGGCCGTGCGATTTTCCGTAATCAATCCGGCCGGAAATGCGCGCGAGAGATCGCGCGAGGGCGCGCAGAATGGATTTCCATCGAGTCATCCAGCGCGATACATCCGTTCCGAGTCGATCTATCGATTCACCGCGGCCCGCGTTCCCACGGGGGTCGAACGTACCACTTGGCTAATTTCTACGCGAGCGCGATCGATGCAAATTATATATTCAGCGGCACTGATAACGAAGGGTTGAAACAATTACTAATCGACAGTTCCGTCGATTCCTCTCAACGATTATCGTGGATCACGGTGAAACGGTTCCTTCGAAAAAAAAGTGGTGTAAAAGAAATTCATTATTTCCTGCATTTTATATCTAACCACAAGAAGATAGAACTTCGCAAGTAGGGCAACATTCCCATCTATAAATCACCTCCGTCATTTGATTCAGTGCACTCAGGATTTAATTTTGGAGGGAGATAAAAGTTATTATTAGGTGACTTTATAAAATTCATTTAAATAATCAACTACAGTCTCCTTTTTTACAAAGCACCTTATTTACGGGCTGGTCCTTGCCCCCGTCTGGGTGCGCCACTGATCTGATTAAAAAAATGAAACTATAATTCACCCTTAGTCTTTAAAATCACAATACTGCGGACGCACAATCGACAAACCTTTGAGCTTGAAAAGCCACTAATCGAAGGACCGCACAGCCATCTCGAAACTTTTGTTTTTATTGGACGTAGCCCACCCTCGACCAGCATCAGCAGGACTGTCTGCGTTAATTATCAATAATCGATACTTCGTTAACAAACAATTCGACGAAATTATATCGAGTACGGGACAGACAGGGGCCCGTGGTGAAAATTCGAGTTCTAGTAGTAATTGAGTCACGCAGGGGGAGGAGAAACGCGATCCCGCTGCACCCGGCTTCGCGAGGGCATTTTAATCGCGTTCTTGTCGCCCGGCTAACGGCAAAAACCATCGGCGAGATGTTGCATCGGCGATGTCTGGTTGCGCCGGATCACGCGCCGTTGGATACTTTCGAAAATGCGTAGCCGCTCGATCAAATCTCGCAAAATTCCTCGGCCGTGCCATAAAGGGATTGCCTCCACTCGCTTCCTACCGCCGCCGTTATCGCGCAACTCCCCCCTCCTCCCCTCTTTTCGCGTATTTTACGAATTCGTTCGACCGTCCAGCGCACCCCTTTCGCTGCCACCCACGAGGGAAGAATCCAACGATTCCCAGCGTGCACGATCACAATGAAGGGAGGCTCTGCGCATAATTAAAAATATCAGAGCAAACGTCACAGCAGTCATCATCATCGGCCAATTAAACAAACGCGTGGGTGGCTCAAGCGTTCGGGGACTTCTTCTGTTCTCCGTTTTGTTTTCTGCTTCTCACTTTTCTGCTTCGATCTTCACCTCCACCTGACCTTTCCCTGCGATTTTTACAGAAAACCCTGTGCCACCTACGTTACTTAGTTGGACGTAGTTTAATTTTGTGGGATTTGAGAGTGGCGCGAGACAGAGGGGTGGTTATTGTTGAGTATAGACAGTCTATAACAGATGGTAAATGTTCGCGGAGGAAGCTTGAGGGGTCTTCCTAGTGTGCAGACTGAGAAGAACTTAATTTTTCGGTCATTAAAAAAAGAACGATAAAAACGATTTAAGTTAAACGATTTTATTTAAAATGCACCAGAACCTAAAAAATAATTATTTTCTTGTACTACAATTTCGATGGTGTTTGTCACTTTAAATAAAATCGTGGAGCAAGATATCATACAACAAATTCATTTCGACGCTTGATTCTGTATTAAATTGATTCATATTCTGTTATGAAATATCCTGCACCACGATTTTATTTAAAGTGAAAAAAAAAACACCATCGAAATGATAGGTAGTACAAGAAATGAATTATTTTTTAGTTTTTAGTGAATTTCAAGTAAAATTGGTTAACATAACATTTTTTGTTATATAATTTATTTATTATTTGGATTGCAATGTCTACGTTTTGATTTGTGGTTATATTTATTGATGTGTAGGCAATTTTTTAAACCTCTCGATTTTTTTTCCTATTTTTGTATTGTCATCCAAACTACGCACGCCAGCAAAGTTTCAAGTCTTTTGCATAGTTGGAAGTGGGTTAAAATAGAGTTTCTAGATTTGAACGAAACAAACAAACAGAGGATTGAAGCTGAATAAAAGCAAATTTAAACAAAAAATTGTATGTAAAAATATCCATTTATCGCAAATATTATTCTTTTCGCGATACTCCCATTCCGCCATAAATGGATATTTTTACATACAAGTGATTATAAAAAGTGATAGAATAAAGCTACAAACTGGCAATACATGTTTCTTTTCATAATTCCCGATAAAATAAGCTTTTTCAGCCGTCACATTAAGAAGACCCCTTAAAGGTGTCAGAGACATTTCGAAGACACCGGTTTCCTCGCTCGGAATTCTTTCACAATAGCTACAAGTTGAAAACTAATCTACACATCTTACCGCGGTTGTGTTATTGATATTTGATTGCAGAAAAACCTAAGTAGGATACTACACTGTATACACTGGCTCACTGTTGCATCGAAAGAACCTACATACACTCAATTTACATGCGATCCACCATATCGCGCGTGATTATATCATTAAATTTTAATCCTCCGACGAGTACAATTTCCCGTTCAATTATTTTGTCCGCGATCTTTTCTCTCCGCAGACATACGAAGGAAAGAAGCGCGGGACCTCGGGTCCCGCCGCCGCCACACAGGATAATCGTGAAACTAATCAGACTTAATACTGATTCATTGCATGACGCAAGCAGTTACGCGACGCCTCGAGGAATCGGCGATGTTTGTTGCGTCGCGGGAGCGCGAAACCTCTGGCGTCCCTGGCGCTCCATCGGGATTCCCGGCACCGCCGAAAAACATGGTTGCAAAAATCATACTTTTTCCCCCGCGAACAGCGATATCGAAGCCCGTAAATCTTGCCTCGCCGATCGGAAGTCGCAAAAATTGTTTGTTCGGCTGATTGAACGCGCGAATAGAAACGTCCATCCGCTGTTTTACTTTTATTCGACGAGGGGAGGGAGGGGATTCAATTTTCCCGCGAACCGATTTCGTTAATGAAACCGTTCGATGCTTTTTATTAGACCGGCGCGCGTGTTCCCGCTAATTTTTTTAAGATGCGCAACGCCGATGGTCGGGGAAATGAAAGAGGAACGGAGGAAAGGGGAGCGGCATCCAGCACGAAGGGGAAGGAGAATGTTGCTCGAATTTATTTTGATTCGAGTTAGGAGATGTACTGAGCTCGATCGCTTTCATTGATATCGCGTATCGATTTCGGCAATAACCGCCCGACCGGCTGTAATTAAACCCGATGTAACTCCGGTGTATTCTCGTTTTCAATTTTGCCCCGGTGGTCGCGATCCCCTCTCGGCGGCGAGTAAGTAGTAAATATCCTGCTCCGTTTATTTGCGATAAGTGTGACGCAATGTAGGATGAAAAAGTCTGAATTTTGTAGCAGGAGTGGGTTACAGCGTTTCCTTTGGTAAAAATAATACTGGTGCGTAAAAGAATAATTTCGTAAAAATAATTATCACATAATACATACAGTTTGCTGTTACAAATTAGCTCCCCCCCAAATTTGGATATTTAAAAAGCAATCTTTCATCCTGAGAAGCTTAATAAATTTGATAAACACAGGACACCGTGTATGACCTTGTAACATTAAACTGCGAAAGAATTTTCCCGTGATTTCGCGCCTGTTCGATTGGCCAGGAAATTTGTTTCGCACACAGCCAATAAAGCATCGAGTTATTTAGTTTATCGCGACAAATGAATCCCCTCTGTGTAGAGTGGCAGGGAGGGGGGGGGGGGCGTATCGAAAACAAATTCTCGAAATGTTTGCGCGAAAAGTGTCGGCGTCAGAAATAAATTTACGAAATATTTACCGTGGAGGGCGCGCCGGTGTTTACCGTACAATTCCCCCGGAATATTTTCACCGGCCGTCCGCCGATGTCACTCATTTTCCCCGGATTCCTTCTCTAAATCGGTTAGCTGGCCGCGCCGCCAGTCGGCGAGCAGTTCATTGGAATAATAACCGCGCGAGATAAGGACTACGATTCTTCGAAACGCTGAGGATGTATACGGTAGTCTCTCCGTGTAACGATTCTAGCTAGGTTTTGAGTCACGTCCACTATTGTTTGTAACGAGGTAAACAATCCACGGTTTGTTTGCGTCACGGCAACCCGAGAACCGCACGGCCTGCGACGACTTTTTATTAAAACTTCTTTAATGCAAAGCCGTCCACGTGCTCGATACATAGATACTTCTACTGTCAGCCACTATCTTCCGAGGAAGAGACAACGAGGGGACATTTTTATGAAAGAGTTTCTAACAGGCGATGATTGTGATGGGACTTAGAGGCAAGCTTGATGATGCTTACTAAAATAAATAGAAGATAGTTTAAGGCGAATTCAGATTCGACACTTTGGGTGTGCACGAGGATGGTTCGTCCACAGCGAAAGGTGTAAAGATTCCTTTCATCTGCATTTCATCCAAAGTGACCGAAGTGAACAAAGCAGAGAGAGAGACTGGCTCTACGTTTGATGAATTAAATTCGCTATGAATAATCCGCGAGGCAATTCCGAAGTGCGAAGTCTAAATTCGTCTTTACTTGAGTGGTGACCGGTTATCCCTAAAAAGGGAAAGTTCAGTTCAGTGGACCAAATAGCTTCTTATACACAGCTCCGCTATGTGCTAGAAAGATGCGTGTCAGAATTTGTGGCCCACATTTGGGAGATGATGGGTCTTGTTTGGATCGGGCAGTACGCGCTATGTAACAGTAAAACGCGAGCGATCGGGAAGGGGAATTTTTTCACGCAAAACGGTGACCCGATGCCGAGCAGCTACCACACGGCCATTTTGTTAACAGACCGCGATATGACGTCACGCGGCCTACATGATAACCCCAGCTTTTGCGTACGACGATAGCCGGTTTCTCATTTATTCGCGCTTTTGTGACGAGGCTCTCGTTCGAAGCCGCGATAGGAGGATCTTTCGGGACCATAACGTGAGAAAAAAAACGAAACGTCTACGCTTTAAAGGCTGCTGGTTGCTACGCCACTGGCGTGACACGGTTGGCGGGAAGCTGGGGCTAAATTCGTTTCCGTACACTTCTAACAACCAGAATCTTCGAGAAACATATTTTTCGAATCGTCCTGGAGCATAAACTGATTTACAACTTAAAGTGTTTTTTTTTTTAAGGACCTTGCAGCAAGAGGGATGCATCCACATTTTTTTACAGTATTTGAATTATCACGTGTAGGTAATATACGTAAAAAGTTTTGCGCAATAGTAATGCTCCAGATTTGAAAAATTTGCCATAAAGGGAGATAAAAACTTAGCAACTCAATAACTGCTACTATTTTTCAATTAGTGTTTTTTAATTTTAAGTCAGAGCAATAATTTCATAAACAGTTTTTTCTAATTTACTTGAAGTTCGTAAAGATGGAGATGCAAGGTCCTTAATTGCAGTGGGAATAGTAATGTATGATTTTAATTCTTGCTATTTTACTTCATAAGTGAACAGAAACTAAACGGCAAGGAGAAGAAAATCGATCGTACACCGCTACGAGTGACTATATACGCTGCGATTAATATTCTACTATAATTGGTGAGCAGTCTTCGCGGTTCGTGTACTCGGGTATTTCTGAAGAAAAATGTAGAATTTAATTGACACTTTCACGTCACAACTACCACCCTCGAAATCTTAAACTTATTTTTACTTCGGTATAATTAGGCTAATGGCCATTCCAAATGCCCGGAGAATTGCAGAAAAATTCGTTTTCAGAAACACCACTGGTGATTCCGCGAAAAAACGTTGGTATCACGGTCCGGTCACAATGGCCCAGCACGCGAAAGCTGGAAAACGGGAAGCCCGGGGGCGAAATAGAAAAATCGATGAGACCGTAACTCTACCTAACTATTATTGACCTCGTCGATTCGTCGGGAACTCGACTATCCATTTTCGTTCCGCGAGTTCCCGTCGCTTCTGGTCAAATATTA
This sequence comes from Andrena dorsata, assembly GCA_929108735.1. Lineage (NCBI taxonomy): Eukaryota > Metazoa > Arthropoda > Insecta > Hymenoptera > Andrenidae > Andrena > Andrena dorsata. The sequence continues at coordinate 31,775,617 of OV815488.1, forward strand.
AAACCCGCCATGGTCCTGGGGACCGTTCGCCTTCGAGGATACCGGCGCGGAATCTTCGGGGCGGAATAAACTGGAAGATCGATCGAATTCTGATTCCTCGGATCACCACTTCGGCTCGCGCGCAGAAACGGCGCCGTCGAATTTTAACGGCGGGCGTTACTTTCGTAGCGATCACCCCAAACGACAGAGACGGAACGAGGAGCACGGAAATTATTCGCATCATTATTAGAGTGCGATGCTCCAATTCCACCTGGCCGAACGTTTCCCTCCGGAGCAAATATTCTCAGTCCAATCTGCCGTTTATTATACTGGAAAGAATCTTTGCCCCGGCTTATCGCCACGTGTCCAACTGCGAGACCCTTAAAAATCAGCTCCCAATTCTACCCCGTTCCAATCTTAGCCAAAAGTCGCTGGAAGCACAAATCCTCGGCGATATAAAGTAAACACCTATGGAAGCAAGTGAACCAAGTCGGTTGGCCGACACCAGTAGAGTAGATTCAGCAGCGAACCTATGTATTCATTTCTCTCCAACAAGATGACTGCATTACCGTTCGAAAGCTCATCGTCTGGAGAATATTCCCCGCACAATCTTTCTCAAAATCTTCCAACTATCGGCGAGGAACCATTGGAGCTTTTCGGTAACAGTTAACGAATATATCATTGCCAGTATTAAAGCACTGAATCCCCAAGAAGTTGAGTGTAGTAAAAGAAAGGGACACCGACTGTACCCCGGTTAGGTGACTGTTACCAATAAGTAGGGTACCCCGTTATCCAAGATCTACGAGGCGAGGCGCCGATTTTCTCCCGGAATATTCCATCTAGACCGTCATGAAAAACCATGAAAATCGATCAGCAGCCGTGACTACCAGCGACCGTTCGCGGAATCGTCGGCGAGGAGGAAAGAAGACGGCTGCAGAGAGCAGCCGGAGAATCGAGACCGCTGCGCAGAAACCGCGGTGGCGACGGTATCGTCGTGGCCTCATCGACCTAACCTACTTTAGCCGAGGGACGCCTGCACGAGGGCGACGGTGGCGCCGTCGCCCGAGGACGTCCGACGGCGACGCCACCAACTATATCTAACGGCCGTTCTCCAACGTCCTCGTACCAAGCTCCACCTCCCGCGCCTCCCCCTCGCCGCCTCTCCGCCGAACTTCTCCTTTTCTTTTTCTCTCCCCCTCTCTCTGTCTTTTCTTCGGCTTTTCCGTGACGCCCTCGCCCCTACCCGGAGCAACCCCTTTTTCACCCTAATCGCGGCGAGCGAGCACGAGGGAGCCTCTCTTTTTTTCGAAGCGGGGTAACGATTTTCGAATGGCCGGAAAGGAAAAGTTTACCGATCCGACGCTCTGATCGACGGATCGACTCCTAGACGCGTGCCAATATGTCGGGGGGGGGGGAGGGGGGGGGGTGAATGTAGACACCGAAATGAATGGAGAATGTTACGTGAAAGTTTGTTGCAGGTGCTATGAGTTCAGGGTTATTCGGGGGTTGAGGGAAAAGGATGCGTTAGTTTTTTGTCCCTGAGTTAGTGGGGGAATCTTTTGTACGATTTGTTGACGATTTGTAAGGAATTTTTTAGAGGACGTTTACTGGAGAGGTGCTTTCCAGAGAGTAGAGTTTCATGTTAGTTGTAAGATTTCGATGAGCAGCAGCGCTGGGAGTAGAATGTTTGGGGTTCGCCAGAGCGACCCATTACGCAATTCTTGGTGTTTTCCCAGGACAATCTTTGCCAAGAACGTTCTACAGCGAATGAGACTTCGCAGTAGCTTTCTTTTGTCGTTTCACGGCAATGAGAACGCTGGACCAACCTGCAACGTTTCGTATTTTGCCCGAGTATTCGCTTCCAGGGCATTAAGTACGACGACCGAATCGCTGACTCAGAGTGAATCATTCGTACTGGGCGCCGCGCTGGTAGGGGATGATCAGAACGATTTTCACCACTATCATCGACGGTGTTGAGGGAACAGCGAGGAATAAAATTAAATTGCAATGAAATTTACAATAAGGAGCAACGAAAGTAGTGGGGACTTCAAGCTACCACGGTGTTGAATCGAAAACAAGTTCTCTATAATCGACTATATTTAACACTAAACGAGTGTGTTAGGAATGATCTAGCTTGCTGCAATATAAGAAGATAAACCTTGAAGTAACAAGTGGTCTAGTAGAGGTGCTTGCTACGGAGATTCCAGGAGTACGATCGCGGTCAGCCCATGTCCGATTTTTCCTCGGCGACAGTCAGCCACGCGGAAGCCTCTGGCTCTTATTGGAAAATGCGCGATCCAGACGCGCCTTTCTGCAGCTAGAATCTTGAGTCACGGAGTGAATCACATGCTCTCCGCTCTCTGATTTATACGCATCTGCGATGCCGTACGCTTCCAACGGTTCTTCACCGAGTTAATTTCAGTGGCTACGTACTGCGTGAGCATCTTATGGGGGGACATTAGCGTGTCGTGGAACGAACTGATCCCTCTTCTTTCGTACATGTCGCGGGGGAACCGTTCGACGGTTGCATGGGCTGGGAAACGTCACCACGAACATGCTGATTGTGCTTTCTTTTAAATTATCAAACGGATACAAACGAATACATCTTACAATTAGTTTCGTAGTTCAGGCTTTAGAGCTTCGTATACAATGAAAATAAATAGCAAGGGTCAAATGTAAGGTGGAGTATGAAAAATTCAAAAATTCAAAAATTCAAAAATTCAAAAATTCAAAAATTCAAAAATTCAAAAATTCAAAAATTCAAAAATTCTAAAATTCTAAAATTCTAAAATTCTAAAATTCTAAAATTCTAAAATTCTAAAATTCTAAAATTCTAAAATTCTAAAATTCTAAAATTCTAAAATTCTAAAATTCTAAAATTCTAAAATTCTAAAATTCTAATATTCTAAAATTCTAAGTGGGGAATATCCCCGATCCACAATTATTCCTTTACTTTATAATGCAGAATATACCATAAAATAGGGCTGCTTGAAATCACTAACCAACGAAGACAGCGCAATAATGGTTTCCCATAGCGGGATGTTCCCAGACGTTATTTCGTTCAGAAATTCGGCGCGTGAAAGCAAGGCAGCCTAAATTTAGAAAGTAGCCAGACCAGGCTCTTCTACTAGCCAGCAAGCTAGAGCAACTTTCATCTGCGTCGCCGACACTGATGGCTCTTCAGGGGACTCGGCAAATTCGAATTTCAACCATTCTGAAAAAAGTTACCTATCACATTCTTATATCACACTATTCCACTAAATTTTCACGCTAAAACTCTGTTAAAAATTCAAAGGCCTTTACGTAGAAAACTTCACGCACCCGTTATCACCTTCGTTAAATACTCGATAAGAATTTGAATGAGAATGTTTCTCGATTCTCAATGAACAATGCCTGGAATCGTCCAAGCGATTCAGCAAGATATTAATTTATTCAAGGAATCAGTATATATTTTCCTCTGTGCCTTTGGATTCGGGCGACAGCCCCTGACACCTGACAAGCAAACTGTTTCATTTTTCCTCGTCCCTCTAAATTTTTTGATGCGCATTAAGGTCGTATCACAGCGCGACGATTCGGTGGCGCACTTAGCGAGCCCCTGCCCGCGACCAGAGAGGCAATAAATTATTAATCCGTCGGTGACGCGTGAGGAGCGTACCGCGTTTTGTATTTGACAGATTCGCGATATTTAAAATCCTCCTCGAGTGTCTTTCTCATCATATTAAATTTCCATCAACGCCTGGTTCGAAAAGCTGCTCAAACCGCGCTACATCGCTGATTTATTATGTTCGAGTACCGTTCAGGGGTACATGAGAAATGGACTCGTTCCACTCCGCCCCTCCCCCTCCTCTCCCCCACCTCTCCCTCGGAAAGAATCGTAATCGGTGGATTCTATCGCGTGATATCACTGTGCGCCGTATCTAATATTACGTCATTAAAATCGCGATGGCGAGAAAGAAATCGCGCACCGGCTGCACGCGCGGACGTCGTCGCATTTATCGAATGCAAGCGCAACGATGACGCTGCAGTTCCTTCTGCTACTGTCTTCCGATACGAATATATTTGCACGCATCAAACTGATTTCATCAGATCGTAACGAATCGCATGCCTTCCTTATCGATGCACTTGAAACGTTGAACTTGAATTTTACCAAACAATATTTCAACGCCCTCTTCATAAACAATGGACCATTTATTTCGTAAATCTAATCCTTAATACGTCAAAGCCATTGGTAATGGTAAAGACCGATTAATGTTCCAGCGTTCAATGTCATGTTATGTTTGCGCGCAGAGTGTGCGTGACGCGAACTCAGCCATCATTTGAGAGGGACCAATATGAAATGAGTAAATAAAATAATAAAAGTTGCGCTCCGAAATGGTGATACCACGATCGTCCCGCGCCCTTCAATCAATATTTAAATCACCGGTGTTTGCTTCGACTTCCGCCCTCTCGATTTGTTGCCCCGGCGATTATTGGAGGAAAAATGCATAAACAAAATACTGGGGCGATGTCGTCACGCGGGAGAGCTAAATAGACTATCGGCGCGGCGCATCGTTCGCGAATAGAGATGCTACGCGATAGCGTAACCGGCAGTGGCACTAACGGTAATGGTAATTTATCGATAACGTTGCCACCCCATTGTTACTCGACACGTAGGTGCACGCGTGTGCGCGCACATGTAGCCGGTGCAGAAGCCACCAGTGCACATGCAACATCACCACCGTCAATATTAATATCATTCGTCAGCGTGTTCGCTGCCTTATCAATTGGCAGGGTTAACCATTCCTAGGTGCCATTTTAATCCTTTTTACGGGTTTCAAGCAATTTTAGTAGAAATATTTAATGTTTCGTAAATTCCGAACGGGAACAATGGAATAAGGAGCCCATGCGAAAAGAAGACGTTCATTCGCCGTGATTGCTTGCACACATAAACTGTAAGGCCACTTGTATCAATAAAATATTAATTTCTCAATTTATTTCCTGTTTTACAAACGTTTTCTTGGGGGACGAAATAAGGTACACTTTTGTCAGATTATATCGTTAAATTTTACAATTCGCGGATACATAGAGAAGCGTTCAAGGAAAATTCGCGCGAAGTGCCAGCTCGTTCTAACATTTTATACACCCTCTACAGGATGAAATACAAATGGGGGGACGAAATTTGAGCCCCTTACCCTACCAATTATTGGAGTAGGATGAACTTTGAATGAAGTAACGGACCAACACGCGAACCAAATTGCTAAAGCAAAGAGCAAACCAACACTCAGCAAAGAAGAAAACCAAAATGCTCCCATCGGTACACGCACGTTTATCAACACCCACCCACTCTCCCCGAGCGCCTCGGTCAGCCCACATAGGGATGCGCCAGCCTTAACCCGCGGTGTATCTCCAATTATCCGAGGCTCGCGACAGGCGAGCCACGTACACGGTGAACCGTGAACAGGGTTAAAAATTCCCCGAACGATTCCGCGTACCTTCCGCGGCTCAGCTGCGCGGCCGAGGCGAACCTGCTCGTTTACCAGTAGCTATCGTGCTTTCCGCCATCGATCCTGCTCATTTGCGCGGATTCAAAGTGGCTACCGCGGGAGAGAAGGAGCCCGGCGGGCGAATCGCTGGAGAAAACGAGCGGACGCCTCGGCGACGGCGGCGCTTTTTACGCGGGGGGGGTACCGCCGCCTATCGATTCAAAGCGTCCCCCTCCCCCTTCCCCCCGTTTCGAAGGATCATTCCTGTTGCCCGATAGCGGCAACGTAATGACCGTGGTATGCCAGCCTGCTCGAGGACTCGCCGCGACTCGCAAGGTCCCGACCTTGCACGAACAAGACAACCTCGTGGCGCGGGGCTACCACCTCGGGGTATATACACCTCCAGGAGGAATCGATCGTCCGTGAAAAGGATCCCCCTTCGGGGGTCGTGCCGCCGCAAACGAACCAACAAACGAGTTTCCCATGGCAGTCACGACTGCCTTCGAAGATGGCGCTGGGTCTTTTATGAAAAATAAATTATCAAGAGGATCGTCTCGAGGTGGATGAGGACGAGGGGTGGGGGAGGGGGAGAGAGAGAGAGAGAGAGAGGACTCGGGCCGGGCGATCTTGGTGCGTGCACGACGTGAATTCGACGTCGAAGCAGAGGAGGTGGCGGGCGAGGAGCGAAAGAAGAGAAAAAGGAGGATAATCGAGAAGGAGGTACGGATGAACGGAGCGGGAGAACGGGGCAGAGTACACGGCAGCACGAAGGACGAAAGGGTAGGAGCATCCTTTGGAACCGGTCCTTCTCCTCAAGGCGCGCTGGCTGGTCTCTGCCACCAGCGTCCGCAGGAAACCAGAACGGGACTGGTCACGGGGGGCTTCGATTTCGTCGCCGGGGCTTGAGAAATTTCGTTTTCGGATCGATAGAGATTTCCGTCCCGGGGTCCGTGACGGCGAGTTGCAGGGGACACAGTTGGGTTGGAAAGGGTCTCTCTGCAGAAAAAATCGAGATCTAGTCGGGGGCCTGCGTGGTCCCCTTCAGAACCCTCAAATAAAGGAAATGATACAAAGATTATCTTATGGAGTCTGAATTCGTAGCTTCTGAAACCAGCCCAGTACTAGCGATGAAGCAGAGATTCCTTTATACTCATTATCCCATACGTTCCCAAATATCCATTCATTCCTGACGCAGATGAAAATCATCCCAACCACTCTCCAAGCAACTCGCAACTCCGCGGCAGTGCTCGTCGTTTCTCGAGCCATACGAATAACTTTCGCAGCTTTAGAACCTGCTCGATCGAATAAACAGAACTACCTCATCCCCCGACCCCGGGGACACCTACGTTCACTGACAAACCCCGTCGCGTTGCGATACTCTGCAAATGAGTTTACTCATCGAACGAAACCCCCGTGCTTCCATTCCGAGCGCTACTCGAGCGACGCCCACTTCTCTAAAACAGAGAGAACCAAAACGAAAAATAAAACAAAAAGAGAAATAAGAGCCAATCGGTCCTTTTAACGTCTCCTCGGGTCTTAACGAACCGTAGCTACGCCCAGCGCGAGCATTCGAGCGATACCTTTCCGCGCGTACCGTAAAACACAGACGATAATACGACGCGAGGTGCGCGACGCCGTTTCGAAACGGTCAAGGCACTATTTCCAGCGGTCATACTCGGCCCCGTATCGGGCCGGTGAATTTCAGAATCTTCCCAGTATGCGGCGTTACGGTCGTCCTTCGCGCGGGGAACAGCTTTCGCGCGTTTTGCACCGTGTTGCGCCGCAGAAACGCGGCTCTGCAGCCTCTCCCGATGGCCTTTTTCCCGTCTTTGTCATGCAAACGCTTCGCGCGATCCGACAGAGAGGGGCGCCGCGCGCCGCGCACGGACCAGACGAGGACGGCGGGTGCCGAGGGAGAAGCAGCCAAGCAAGCAAGCAAGCGAGCAAGCCAGCCAGGCCAGAGGAGTCTTTGGGTTCTTTTGCTTCTTCCCGCCAGTTGCCGAGCTCTCCCTCTTTCACCATCCCCTCCGTCCCTTTTTCTCTACCCAGTCACCGGTTCGCCTCTTTTCATATCCACACCAGCCGTCCTCCTCCGTCCCCAAGCGTCTCGCTGCTGGCAGCCTCGTCCTCAGCGTGCTTCGGCTCCGTGTCTCTCCGCGCGTTTTCTCACGTCTCGCTCGCTCCCACGGAGCAGCGGAGGAGCCGAGAGCGTGCACAACCGCTGGGAGGGTTTCTTTCTCATGGCTCGATGCCAGGCGTCGGCCGTCCTCGTCGCACCAACCCATCCGATGACCTCCCAACCTTGTCTCGTTATAGAGTCCCTGCTGTCTCTCCTCTCCCATCGCAACGCGGCGACTTTTTCCTCCCCCGCCGTCATCGTCCTCCCCCCCCCCCTGCTGGCCCCCATCGCCCCCCCTCCACCACCCCCCTCCCCCGGCCCCCTCCGTCGTTCCAGCGACGATGATTGCGCGCGTTCCCCTCCCAGCGCGTCCTTTTTTCCCTTCCTCCTTTTCTTTTCTCGCGTCTTCCCCTCTACACGCCGGCGATCGCGCGTCCCAGCTTTTCTTTCTCTTCTCTTTCGCGTGTATATACCTCCGCCATCCTCTCCGCCGCCCCTGCGGGCCTCCCTCCTCTAAGTACGAGAGCTGTTCCTCGGCGTTCTCCTTCTTGCTCCGCCGGGCTACGACGCCGGTGTTTTTAAAGTGGCTAACTGTAAACTTCGCTGCGCGGCGCGCGTGCACACGCGGCCGCCGGGGCCCGAGCATCACGTAGCCGTTTATACTTATGTCTTTGCCCCTGACCATTGCACCGGCGACCTTAACGACCACAGAGCGCGAGAGGGAGGAACGGAGGGGCCCACCTCTGTTGTCGCGACCAGCTACGCGGTCCATCGCGGAAGGATTTCGGCCCGCTCCGAAGGATTTGGGCCCTTCTCGCTCGACGTCGAGGCTCACAGCGGAGGATCCCCAGGAGAAGGGTAAACATTTCAGGTATATTCGAAGTCAGACGATATCCTTGGACGAAGCGGAAATGCGACGGGAGGTTCACCCCATCTTCAACAGGTCTATATAATTATGAAAACGCCAGTCCAACCGCGGGAGGGAAAAGTGAAGAAAAGAGGAGGGACCGGCGCGATCCCTTTCGCGGGATCGCCCAACAGACTGACACCCAGACGCATCACAAAAGCGCCTCGAAACGAAGAAAAAAGCTCCACGGCTGGGGGGAGGGGGAAGAGTTAAACGTCGATGGAAGAGGGGGGGGGGGACGAAAGAAACCGAGGAGAAAACGTTCTTAGTAATGTTCTTTCGTTCAGGATGTAAGCGCGCACATGGCCCGAGGGTGCGCGAAAAACTTTCCTCCCTCCTCGTCCCTCTGCAGCAAAGCTCTTCGGATGCCCCTCGTCGGGCGCGTGGCATCCTCGCCTCGTCTCTCTCGGTCGACTCGTAAATTCCGCTTCGTTTCAATGGGCCTGTCCTTCGACGTCCTCTCCTCTCTTCAATCCACCTCGCCTCTTCCTCCGGTCCCCACCACCGTCAGCAAACGTTCCGTTCCTCTCGCTCCTCCCGAGCTTGTTCCTGAATGTTGCCGGCGACTCGCGCAAGCACGGCGGCTGATGCCTCGAGTCGTCCATCGCACGTTCGCCTTTTCTACTTTTATCCAGAAAACGTGGCGCGTGAACGGGACACCTTTGCTGTCGATATACGAACAATTTCGCCTATGCTCTTAAGCTCTCGAATATTAAAGACATCGACGCCATATTGGCACATAGATGGCGCTCCGTTAAGTTTGGGTTATGCAGAGTGCGGAAGACAGTCCCCTCTGGAGAGTCGACTTTGGCGGAATCGGTTAAGGCGGCTGGGCCAGCGAGCAGTGGATCCGAAGATCGCCGGTTCGAGTCCCATCGCCCTCGGATCTTTTTTTCCGCCTACAGAAAATCAACGAACGGACTGACGATCGCGTTAGAGATAAGTTCAAGTTCCCGAGTGATGCTCCCAAGTCCCCAGATATGTTCATACATAAGGCTGTGCTTGCGCCGTTGCCGCGCAAAATTTTCAAGCAGCCGCGCTCCGCGCCGCGACACTACAAGCGCAGAGATTCTTTCCCACATTGATTGCAAACGTGTTTTACTCACGCACATCGCGCCCGGCAGGTACAACGCGCTAGCAGGAATGACGGACGATTTTCAGCGCTGGCGGCTGTACACGACGTGCATTCACGCAGGCATGCACTCAGCCTCGCGCGAGCCATTCGAGCGGGAAAACACGGGGATTTGAAAACAGCCGCGCGACCTCGTCCGCGGGGACGTTGCCGGAGACATTATCCATTGTCGGGGAATCCCCCAGACGTACCCGGGGCCGCGGTTCGCAACGTTTCTCTTCCCTTTATTGAGGAATTCACTCATTACCGACGAACTCCCGACCAAGCTGCCATTAAACGTTTAGTCAAGGGTTCTCCTTTCTTTCTCCACCCTCACATCGAACCCGCTAATCGGTTCGTTAATCATGGGATATCGATCCGCCGGGGGTGGCGGCCGCTGGAAAGAAAGGAGCGGGGCGACGCGCGGTGAGAAAACGCGAGGGGCCGGGAGTGGAATCGCGGTGCAACCGGAAACGGTTATACCGCGCCCGTCCATTTGCGCTCCTAAATGTAATAACTTAATGCCATTGCATCCTGTTATAATTCACATGGTTAGGTCGCGAGTTACAGCGCGCGCGGGCGGTCCAAACTTTTTCACACGAACCCGCCAGCGATGGCGAGTCGCGGCCTGCCGAATGGCGAAGGGCGGTTTTCTTTTCCACGGCGAAATTATATAAACGCGTGGCACAGGATGGTTTCTATGATCCCCTGGATTATGACTCACGTCAAAGCGTCGTTTGTGCACGAAATCTTAATTGAAAATGGTTCTCATATCCCGCGGGAGACGCGCACGAAAATCGTTTTCCTAGGGCCGGCCCTCTTATCCGGAATTTATACGCTTCCCTCTGAGGGCTGCACGCCGCGCGAGTTATAAACTTCGCGCTGCATTCTCGGAGTAATTTATTCGGGGCACCGTTTCGCGCGCCCTTTTCGCTTCGCTTTTCGAGACGGCGCGGCATAGAATCATTTCTCAAGGAATTTAATTAGTTATGTTTGTAGAAGTATTACTATCATCATTTGCATAGGCACGATGATTTCAGGCATTCGGAGCGAAAGCGGACTAACCCACATTTTTTGCGACATTGAGTTAGTAGCGATAATGTATTCCAATAGGCTGCACTAATCGTATAAAAAATAGGAAAAGTTAATTTCTTTTCGATGTGGGTTAGTCCGTTTTTGCTGTCAATGCCGCGTTTAATTTATTAATTGTTAGTAATTACAAGAAAGCATTTGGAATGCCCCGCAGTTACTTCAGTTTTCAGAATAAGTCACAGCACAGGTGGTCCGTATAAATATGGCACAAATGATCGTCTGAATTAAGTATTGGTAACACATAATGTGTCCCTTTGAAAAGAACGACTTATCGATGGTTTAGTGCACAAATACTGTATATCCACTTTCAGCGTTTCCGAAAAAAAAAGGTTTAAACGTGGTACATAAGATTCAGAGACACACAACGAAGAAAAATATTATTTTTGGAAAATGTATAAAGTAAATATAAATGTGATTTTTATACAGCATAAAGAAACAGTCATGAACTATTTGTTGCATTTAAAAATTCAAACTTCACAAAAAGTGAACATTCATGCACTAAGGCATTTTTACACTACCTGCTTATCCTGATACAAGATCTGATGCACACCATTTATTACAAAGAATGTTTACCAGAATTTACCAAAATGACTGCCGATAATTAAGAATAGGCTTGCTGCCAATAAGACTGGCCGCGGGAGCCAGCGACGAAAGGGGTGACAAGAAGCCGTTTCATCGAACAGAGTAAACGTGTTCATCCCGACCTAAGACAATCGAGCGTTTCATGCGTTGCAGGCGGACAGAGGCGAGCCAAGTGCCTCCCTCCAGTCGGCGTGAAAATTCTAACGGGCCGATGGGACTAAAAGTTTCGCGTAACGGCGCGACTCGGAACAGTAAAACCGTGGACGAGAGTGCCCGGCCTCCTCTCGGCAGCGCGGCGCCAAACAGATAAATTTACCCTCCCCGTTTCCGCGCTCCTCCTACCCCTCGCCCAGAACCGCCGCCTCCTCGCACCTTACCCCTCCATTTTTCTAGCCACCCTCCCGCCCCACGCCCCCCCCCCCCCGATCTATTCGTTTTGTTCCCTCTTTCACGACGAGAATTCTATCCTCGGTCTCTGTCCCCCCCGAGGGTCTCTCCTCTTCATCCTCTTCGCGGCTTCGGTCGCGCGACCGCTTCGCCATTCTCTCCCTCCACCACCGACCGTGTCCTCGTCGTGCATTAGCCGAGGAAATATCTCTCAACTCTCCTTTCACATACCACCGTCGGCAGCCGAAGGCCTCCGCCGCGCGCGTACGTACTCTTTGTAGGTACGTCGTCGAGGCTCTCGTCGCGGCGGGAAAAGCGCGGCCGCGCTGCTCTTTTGAACGTTCGAGTGGTCTCGAGCGCGGAATTGATCCGTCCTACCCGCGGAATTCGAAGCCGGGGACGGGGAGGGACGAGGACGCGCTCCTTCCACTGTTAAACCTCGACCGGCGGGGGCTGGGTCCGTTTCGATCCTAAATGTTCAACTGTATGTGGTACTTGTGGTACCTACTGGAAATATTTATTGCCTTTCACACCTCAAAGCTACGTCCTGTCAAACAATTTTCATAACAATTCCGTGATCGATATGGTAGTAGTTGGTATCCAACTTATTTCAAGCAAAAGTATGTGGAATACACGCTAAATATTCAAGCGATAATTATTTCCAGCGCTGTGTTATTACTTTCGCTTTTTGAAACAGCTAAGGGTTTTAAATCAGACTTGGAGCGGAGTATAATATGAGAGCAGAGCAGAGTTGGGCATTAACTAAATAAAAAAATTATTTAAGAAGCGGATCAAATAAAAGATTCTTTAACTTTAGATTATTTGACGAATAAAGTTAATTTATTCAATCGACAAATAATATTTTTAACTTTTATTCGTTATTCGAAATTTGCATTTCAATGAAATGTTTGCTCATATCTGGAGCAGAGTATAATGTGCAGTCAAGCAGTCATGCCATCCGTTCGAGGATTAAGGCGGGTCCTCGTGTAAGATAGAGTATGGAACATAATCGAGCAGAAATGAATGCGAACGATCAGAAACGAAGAAGAGTAAGTGCCCGCGAGCAACTAGTAACCGAATTGCATATGTTGATTCGTTTTCTGCCTCGCTCGTTCGTGACGCGTAGAACCACCTTTATGCCAGCGCGTTTTCTAGCAGAGGTTTCGATAGCAGACAATTGAAACTGTTTCGATCACCAGTCACGATGCATCCAGTTGAGTGGAGTATTATTTAATATGTTGGGTAGGACGTGTTACGTGCGGTGGCACCGATTCCCGAGGGAGGCCACGTACAACTGACAATGTCGAATTTTCATTCTATCAAATGAAGTCGACCTTGTCTAAGATTATCGGCATCACATCATCTGCAGCAGTATCTCGATTACTTTTAATATGTATCCTCCCTCGTTACATGCACACGGGCATACAGAAACGTATGTGACTCTTTGTTAGCTAACAGATTACTTCAGCTTAATACTACACCATGTCAGCCATTGTATAATAATTGGGGAAGGAATTAATCTAATTAAAATAAAACCGAAAATATTTTTAATTGCGAAGTATAAGCGCAGAGGAATTTTATATTTATTTCTATATGAACATGGAGGATTACGAATAAAAGCTAAAATAATTTTAATTCCGAAATATAAGTGAAAAGAAATTTTATATCTCTCTCTATTTGTACCTAGAGAATTATTTGTTCCTTTTAAATGTAAAAAGAATACCTAATTTTTCCTATCCACGCGAATGACTCATTTTCTCTACAAAATTCCATTTACTGCACGAAATAGGAAAACTCTGCTGCTCGAAGCAACTCGGTGCACGATGCTTTCAGGAAGATAGCATTGTTGCTATGCGAACAGTTTTCATACCTAACTGTAACTTCCCATACGTTACAGCAAAATAGGCTCACACGAAACCATATCGCGTACACAATTATATACAGCGAGCTAGCAGTAGCTGCTTTGAAGAATTATATTAACAAACACAACGCTCGGAAAACATCAGAAATCGTTATCATTAAAATAAGAGGAATAGTGCGTTTCCAATGTACCCAATATTCTCGCACGACGTGCCAGCAGAATATCGTTCCCCAAACATGACTCCTTCTTTTTCATAATCTACCACTCGACATAATTTACTGGCGAAGCCGGGTGTACGCGATAAAATGACGGAAAAGACGCGAAACGAATTTTTCCCGCGTAACCTCGAGCGGTTCGACGAAAACGCGAAAAATAAAATTCCCGCGATCCTCGCGGCCGGAGCTCCGCGCGAAAAGAAGTCGAGCTGAACTGGACAGACTCCGGTGGCAGACGATCTTTAATCCCGTAGGACAATGTATCGTATTCCGTGCGATACAGTTCGTTATCAGATCAGATGTTCCCATCGAGCATTTAAATAATCGCGTTGCGTGGCTCCCTGCGCGCAGACGCATCTTACGCAACTCAACCTCCCGATCGTAACGTTCTGTGTACGTACTCGCAACTCATTACGCGCCTTTGGTCTCACATACTCGTAGAATCTCTAGCCGCGATCCTCGAGAAAGTTGCATCAGGATTAATATTAATACTTTTCACTCGCCGCGCGCGGTTTCTTTTCGCGCTACGCGGCAGGTACCGAATGGCCGTGATTTCGCGATAGATGAGAATTTTGAGAACGCGAGAGAACAAATCGACAGAAGACCCGGCTGATTTTAGCCACCAATGAAAGTGGGGCGCAGACAAGCACTGTTGCAGAGGCTTCAGCTTCCAGATTGTTCGACCGCAAACGGTTGCCATTTTTCCGCGAGCGTAAGTGACACCAACTTTTCTGCGCCTGTGAATAGAGAACCGCAAGTGGAGCAACACACCTCTTTGCGCGCGCTCCGTGGAGCAGAATGTAGCGTCGAAAACTGGGTACTTACTAACTTGCAGCTTAGTGGAATTAAACGTGACAAACGTTGGGAGAAATGGAGACCACGATGCGCGGACAATTCAGGTGTGATGACTCTAGATCCTCCGTTGACGAAGAAGAGTTTAGCTACCACGTACGATAAGAATTTCTACAATACCCCATAGAAAGAATTCAACTTCTAGCGCCACGTCTATGTCAGAACAACGTCACTTATAAAAATGTTGGAGAAATAAACAATATTTCCTGGACTAATGGAAAGTAACACGTGTAATTCAACGTTGGGATAGCAGAGCTGAACGCAAGATGTTTCTAACCAAGAGCTACCCGTATTGTTTCCCGCCAACCGCCACCGATGAAATCAGAATTATTTTTGTACCGCGTGAAAGCAGGCAAGGGGGGGGGCAGAAAAAAAAACGAATCCGAAACTGACTCTCCAGGAAGGCGTGTAGCGGCAACAGAATTTCTGCTGCGTGGGCGCCGTGTCTGCGTCACTAGGCTCGAATCAGCGTCGCAGCGCTACCTCGTTACTCCGGACGAGCGGATAAACGGGACCGTTACGTCCATCCTATCAGGATATCGCGACGAGCTCCACGAGAAGCGAGTAAAACGACCGGCAAAAAGGGAGTTTCTCAGGCCGCGTTGACAAGTTATCCGCCGTTGTCACTTACCTTTGTACGTGACTTCACGATTTCGATCTATCGTCACACGTGGGAACTGAGTCCTAAGAAATCGATCTTAATTCAGCCATTAAAGTATCTCCGTTTGTTTGTAGAATTTGATGAAGATGGGCAGCGAGTGTGATTGCCCGCGAAAATGTGAGGGGTACGGTGTGGAATGAGAGAGGTGGGAAAACCTGGGAGATCCCAGGATCGTGGAGGAAAGTTACGCGGCGATATTAAAATATAATGGGCTGATGAATACTGGAAATGTGAAAACTTCGGAATCGAAAGGCTCGAGGAAAGTAGTCTACGCTGCGAATCAGTTTCTCTGCTCGCGAGACGCTTTCGTGCTGGCTGAGAAACACTACTTCTCCCGATAAATTGCGCTGGTAGTCACTAGGAATTAGTGGTATAGTGGAATTGCTTAACTAGCCAACACTTTCGCTGTGGATTGGCGTGAGTTCACACCGAGGTTGTAAAATTATGATCGAAATTGAATTGTAATGAGAGCTTGATTTAGTAAAGTTTTCCTAGATCAATGACGTTGAAATGCTGAGGAAATATTATGAAAGATTGTTATCCGAGTTTGTTCGTGATCTCGACACTGATTTAGTGTAAACTCAAATTTACGGAGCACGCTAAAGTTTCATAGCAATACGATTGATGAAATGATTCATCCAACTGCTTTTGGAAGACTAAAGATAAAGAGGAGGAAAGTCTGTGGAGTGGCCAATGAGGAATCACAGAAGCTTAAGTTATGTGTCTCTATCGGTTTCGACGTCAAATTCCTATCGAAATAACCAACCATCGCGGAATATTCAGCAGAGATCAGTTTCAGAACTCGTGGTGCAGAACAACACCGGAAATCGATTTAAAAAAAAAGAGGGAAATAATAGACTGAAGTACATACAGCGTACTGTGCAATGTTTCACGTAGCTGCAAGTTTGGAGGAGCAAATACGAAAAAAGCCAAACGGTTCGTTAAATTTTTCGATACCATTCCCCGTTTCCACGCGATACATTTTATTTATTTCCCCCTTTACTTCACAATTAGACTAATCTAATTGGAATTCAAAACCACGTCCAGCCTTGGACCGAACGAAAGTTACTTTCCTCGCGAATCAAACCGCTGCTACGTCCAATACTATTCTGAAATATCTCACCTATACGCTATGATCACGCATATCGAACGATGCGTGTAAACAAATACTGATAAAAATCATTTCTACGATATTCCACCTTCTATTGAATATTATATCTCATTCAAAGCACAGCATCGTATATCCCAGCCGTTGTTAATTATTCCACGTCCAATCAATATGTTTATAATTATTACAAAGCTCGAAAGTAAATGATGCATTTTGAAAATAGGCAATGCCTTCGCAGAGGCTGAATGAAAAATATGGTTCAGAAACGCGAGAGCTTGTTTGGATAAATTTTGTTTTATATAACTTTTGGGACTGCAACCGTCTTCTTTGCACTTTATATTTTAATATGTCCAGAGTAATTGAGGACCATGCAGCAAGATGGGTGCAGCTTCATTTTTTACAGTTTTTGAGTTTTGAGCGCAATATGCGCAAAAAAATCATTTGATGCAAATCCGATAACAAATGAGCGATTTATTGCAAATAAATGAAGATAAAAATATTAACTTAATAGAAATAATAAAAATAGAAATGTAAGTATATTGTAAAACGAAGTTACCATTTTTTTCAAAGATTCAAGTATACACGTTAATATTCATCTCGTAGAGTGGCGTGCATCCTGTGCATCGAGTGCAGCGTGTGCTTGCACTGTCTACGGTGCCAGGTGAATGGCGGTGGTCGAGAAAGTAACTGGTGATTCTGGATCTTACGTAACAAGTTTCATGGGCTGCAAACCCGTGTTGGCAGGCACGAGAGCTTTTTCAAAAAGCTTGCGTAACTCCGTGCCACCGAGTGCGTCTAATTGTAAGAAACCATTACCCAACGACCAACGATTGTCACGAGGTGCGGAGCTGGGTATAATCTAGTGACTCGCCGCTGCGAAAGATTTCGAAGAAGTCGTTGAAGATTAGAAATGAAAGGAGTACAGTGAAGCTCCGGCTTATTCCAGCAATATTACCTATACGGTAATATGAAAATTAAATAGAAGTTCGAAATTTATGCGATCAGAATAATTGATACTTGTCACCTTTTTATAATTTTATTATTATATACTTTCTGTAGGAACCTTGTCGTTTTTCTTGTTCATTGTAACATACATACTTAGATACCCACAGACAGAATTTCTGTGATAGGTACAGCATGTCCAAAATTATTAACACTCCCCTGTTTTTGGCGACTTTCGCAAAATTCACCAGAAACTATAATTTTCTAAAAGAATAATTATTATAAAAGGAAAATGACGTAAAAAATAAAGATACCCACATGAAAATTACAAGGAACAGTTTGAAACTTATATTTTTTATTTCTGCATAACGAACTTAACACTACCTAGGCGTTAAATTTTCATTTTAACTTTATTGGTTCATTAGTTCTATTATTTTCTTGTATTATTTTGTACTAGCTTTTCTTTTCTTTTCTTTCACACTGTTTCTCTGTTAACTTGATTAATTTTGAATATTGCAAAGTAAAGGGTCTTTACCCGTGGAATAAATAAAAATAATAACGATCAAGCTGTGGGACACAAATTTTAACATATAATTCCTTCTAACGAAACAATCTTATTTGAAATTTTGTTGACCCGCATCTTCGACCTTCTAAAGAATAAAAATGTCCCACGATTCGGAGCATCTGACTTGGTATTACTCGCCGGCTTCGATCGCCCACGTGTAAGTTCCCCGCATGAAAAACAGCCACAAAAGCGAAAGGAGTGGACGCGAGTCTATCCTGATAAAGGTATCGGGACAGATGTAAAGCGTGGCTCGTTCGATTCAGCCAGCGAGGCGTATTGTCGCCGCGTTTCGCTTTCTCGCCAGGAATCCGACGATCTTGTCGCACCGCGAGGATACACGTGTCCTGTGCACCTGTATCGAGGCGCTGGTCTATCGACTACCTATTTCACCAGCCCCGGTTTCCCGTGTAACGTGATACCAAGTCGACGAGATGCAGCCGCGAGAACGAGTCATCGAGCCACGCGTTAAGCCGCGCTCCCACGTGTGCGAGCTCGTACTGCAGGATTCAAAGTCAAGGTGCTTGAGAACGTTAGGTTTTCAAAGGCGACGTGGACACGATGGGGTAACAGGCGACGCGACTGTAGCGTTGAAAGGGTTTTATAAATCTAAAGGTTTCACTATTGTAGATTTTTTACATAATTTGTATTTGTTTTTAAGTTAGTGTGGAAAGGTGGGTTTAAATGTGTTCAGTGAACGCACGTTGCACGCGTGGGAATGTGGCTTAAAGTGTAAAGGCAGATACAAGGAGACGGAAAAGGTAGAGTATGTATGGAGTTGAAGTTTATTTAGCTTGACTAGAAATACCTACTGGCAGTTAAAGAGAAATTGATATGTAGGAATATTTGTGCCCCTCAAGTTGAAATCTGAATAATTCTACTAAAGGATGGTGAATAAATATAGAATGTGAGCGCTCGCCAAGTAATTTTTACCACCAGGTAATTTTAAGACTCTGGGTGTAAGCTTTAATCTGTGAAAGATATGTGTGGAGGCTGCGTGTGCTAATTGAACATCACATAGAACATCTACATCTCACTGGTAAATCAGTCGTAACAAAAAATGCACACAGTGATCACTACGTTCTAAACAGCCTAACAAAGGAAACCAGTGAATTCTAGAAGGACATAACTTACAGCCAGATCCTTCAAGCAGCTCTTATCGCGACAGGTATATCTAAATCATTCAGCTTTTCTTAAAGGGTCATCCCGGTTTTCACGCTGATAAATGAAGCGATTTTCGCGAATTTATAGCGAAGAATAGAAATATAGTAATGGTATAAAATCTTTTTCTATTTATTAAGTAATAAATTTTTTAAAATGCTTATAAAGTGATGCCTCGCTGATCAGAAGCAAAAATCCAAACGGATTCTTGATCGGTATGACCGTTGTTATCGCGCGAACTACAATTAATGATTTATCTTCAAAATTAAGAAGATGGCGGACAAAAGTATCAGAAACGAAAAAGTCAGAAAAAATTATTTTGCAGTTTAATAAAATTCTTGAATTTCTTTAATATCCTGGCGTTACCCCTTAACAGAAACGGAACTCTCAATTTCACGTGAAGTGTATAATATCTGAAAATGATATACCGGAAGTGGACGTTGCTCCTGAGACAACGTCTTTGAATCTAGTTCCCGACGTAACTCCCATCCAAAGGTGCTGGAAGAACGTCTATCCACTCCAGAGACGCGGATCCACAGGCTGGCGTTGATCAAACAAATCGCACACGAACGCCACAAACACGTCACTTTTCATTAGGGTTGCCACAGATTCTACCTTTGATAGGATACCTCTACAATCACTAGACTATACCCTACTTTTACACAAGTGACTCTTAATACATCCATCCAACTAGAATGAATAGCGATCAGACCGAAGATAAAAGCAAATGTGAATATCCCGGCAAAACTACTAATACAGTATTGCAAGTATTTATTGCATCACTCGAATACTCAGCGAATATTTTCGTACGATTCTTGTATAGGTATACAGTGCCCGATATCTTGGTTAAAATAAATTGTATACCAACTACTTTATCAACAATGGAATTATAAAAATTGACTTGTGGCTGATGCGATAAATATTTCCAGAACTGTAAATGTTAAAATATACCAAGGGGATTTAGAAATACTATGACCTCGGACGTTGAGAATTAACGTGCCGAACACTCCAGCTAACAAGTAACCACGACGCTAATATGAATGTACAAATAAATATACAGGGTGGTCCACCAGGCACCCAGCTTACACGCGAATTTTTTGATGGTCAACTAAGGGTCAACAAACTTACATCGTTAACTTTGTTCTTTCATAAACAATAACATTATGGCAACAGAGACACGCGAACCTATTAAAAAACAATTTTAAAAAAAAATTTAGTTTGATTTTAATGAACTTGTTAGCGAATACTTTCGTACGTTTGTATCGAAGAAGATATTTAGGTGTTCGGTTTCTGGTGGACCACCCTGTATGTAGATGTATGAATATTGTGCTTTGTGTAAAAGCGCGAAAGAAAGGTGGCGATCCTACTTGTTACAACCCCGTCACGGTCAGAGATGTCCGATCGCGTCGCGCTGGTTCGAACCGGATGTCCGGGAACACTATTTAACGGACAGCGCGGAAACGATGTTATCGAGGCCGAAAGTGAAGCGCGACTGATCCGTGTCCTAGACAGGCGGGACGTTTGCCTCAATTTCGTTCCCAAGAGGCCGCGTCCGATGACAACAAACAAAATTCCTGGTACTGTTTGGATTGTATTTGGCCCGAGGCAGGCCAGACAGTTTTTGTGTACATACTGAGCTGTTTCGAGACACGAAACATACGAGTAGCTTGAAGTTCGAACCGAGCGGGACTCGGTTTTTCCAGTCGAGCCGAGACCCGAACGGTTTCGGGTAGCCCGATTTTTTCGAGCCACCTGAATATATTTTAGATAGTCGACTGTATGATGCAGTGTGATGGCTTGGTGTAGCTGGAACGTTTTGTAGGCACCGAATATAAATTAAGTTAGACGTATAATATGAGATGTATAGATATGAAAACCATATCAAGTAATTTAAGTACTAATTATAGTTAACTAATTTCAATATCAAACGATTTGTCCCACTGCGATCGACCACAACAAATTTGACGGGTGTATCATTGTGCGGTCTCGGCGACCCTTGATGAAGGTCTGAAAATTGATACCGTCTACACGGACTTTCGTAAAGCATTCGGTTCGTATTCTTGTAAATAAACCGGCCACGTATGGCTTTAACGGCCCATTCCTGTCCTGGATCGGGAGTTACCTGACTGGACGTGTACAGGACATCAGGGTGGAAAACCATCTATCCACTCCGGTCCCAGTCTGTTCCGGTGTACCTACCCCAGGGGTCGCATCTCGGCCCTCTGCTATTTGTCCTGTTTATCAACGACCTTAAGCAGGTATTCTGAAATAGCAGATTTTTAATGTGTTCGGAGGATTTAAAAATCTTCCGTACTATCAGGAATCAGCAGGACGTGGATTTGCTGCAGGACGACGTCATGAGATTTGAGCGGTGGTGTGTCGCCAACAGGATGAGGCTGAGTATGGCCAAGTGTATCCTTGTGAGGGCTCATAGGTCCGTACGTGGTATAACTTTTGCTTATACCCTATGCGATGCTCCGCTAATTGAAGTAGCTGAAGTTACAGACCTAGGTGTAATAATTTCGGCTGGTCTTGATCTTCGCAAGCACTATCCAAAGTTAACGTGTAAGCCAATGCAAACTCTTGGTTTTAAAGCAAGATTTGCGAAACATTTTAGAAGGCTTAAGTCATAGAAGCTACTGTATGTCGCTCTCGTTAGGCCCCAACTAGAATATGCTTCTGTCATTTGAAATCCCAGATATAAGCACTATATCAGCTGGATCGAGAGGGTGCAGCATAAATTCTTGAGGCTGGGCTCCAGGGCTCTGGGAAACCCGATGCACTTTAGCGACCATGATTACGGTCCAGCCCTGCAACTAGTAGGTCTTGCCACCCTTAGCGATCGGAGACTATATTCGCACCTAATTTTCCTCTATAAGGTTATACATGGCCATGTAAATTGTCCTGAGCTCGTGGCTGCATTGAGGTTCCGTGCTCCTGAACGGGTATTGCGACCCAGGCCCCTTTTTGTAAGCAAGGAACCAGGTTACCGTAATTATACGACGGATTATAAGTAGGCTATGGGGGAGCCTAATCAATGTTTCTCCGATATTGACTTGTTCTCCGTTTCCCTGGAGGCCCTCCTATTACTATTGTATGGACGATTGGTCACTAGATTAGATGCGTTTGTATTAAGTACTCATACCGATTTTATTTTATTTTACTTTAGTTCGTTTTAGTCAACTTTAGTTAACTTAGTTTTCGGGGGATTCAGTTAGCGGGAGATTCGCGACCCAAGCAGCTTGGAATTGATACCTCGGTCTCTGGCGCAAATAACTATTTATTTCTGTACGGCGGATGTATAAAGGACAACTAAGAAGCTGCAGTTGTTGAAAAATTAAGTCATTGATATGTAAATTAGAAATTATGTTTACGTATTTAATAATAGTTTAAACCGTTGTCGCGGTCAAGTTGAAAAGGTGAGGCTAACTGCGGTCCCGTCTTTTACCGGCGCCCGAGGGTGAAAGGGGAGAAAATGGTGCGGACAGCTAGTCCCGGAAACAAGGGGGGACGAAATCCTAGACGCGTGAAAAAATACGCCGACGAAATCTTAGATGTGTGGAAAGAAAACAAGGGGTGCGGTAGGCGCGGCGTAGAAGAGAGACCGTGCCCCGAGGCTTGAGTCGCGTAAACGTGTTTTTTTATCGGAGCTCGAGAGGCCGTAGGCAAAAAGAGGTGTGAACAACTAGCCACCAGAAGAAAGGAGGGTCGGTCCCGTAGACGCGCGTGAAAGGGACAGGCGAAGCGGTCGGGCGACGCCGCGCGTCCTTGCAGAAAAGGCAGGCGCGGCTGCACGCGCGGGGAAGAAGAAAAGGGGTGAGCCGAGCTCGCGACATGGCGGTATTCTTTTTCATCGGCGCTCAATGGGCCGGGAGGAAAAGGAAGTGTGAATTTTTTCTGAAGTGATGATTTCTTTCGTATCTGGGTCACACGTGTTGATGAACTCTACGATATCAGAGATATGTATCTTCCTGCTTGTGTATGACTTTATTAATTTTAAGGGCACACTTGCAGAATGCCCCTTGACACTAAGGGATGATATATTATTTTTTAGAAACTTCTCTGCACCCTCCACTTCGTTACTTTTGAAAAGGAATTACAATTTCCTAGAATAGTTGCTACACTTTCTACGACCCCACCTGATTTCCGTATTTAGCTCGCAGCTGAGCATACACCGAGGAAAACACCAAAGTAGTTGGAGCTCCGGGACAAGACCAAGCACCAGCCAGCGTCTCCGTTATTTTTATACCTTGAGTCCATTAATGGACAAATGATCGCCCTGATCGGCGAAGCAAAAACTGGCCGGTGCAGCGTGGAGCGCGAAAGAACACGAGCTCGGTGCATGTAATCCGGGAAACGATTCGTGTCATCGAGGGAACCGCAGCCCGGAAACTCGATGGAGATCTGTCTCCAAAAAATGATTGCAGCTCTGACCACGGGCAACGTGTCAGCGACGAGTAACGAGTGAATGGGACTACGCAACGGTGGCCCTTCGCCGTGACCGCGTTATCGTCTGTGGTTAGGTGTTCCGCCCGCCCGCCCGCCGGTCCGATCGAAAAGGGACGACCGTGGAAAAACCGTGGAAAGAAACGGGCGCGCGTCGGTCGCTATTCTAGAATCCGGGGGTGCAGGAGCAGACAGGGGACGTTCGTGGCTTCGCAGCCTCCATGGCAATCAGATACACGGGCCGTCGCGCGCGCACCTGTGTCTATACGCGTATTTATGCGCGTGCACACGAACACGTGTTCCGAGGATGTTGTACATAACAATCTCGTGGCACGCGAAACCAGGCTCCGGCCCTCTATACACAGTGTTAACACATCGACTGGTGACGTCGGTTTTTGCGTTCTTACTATATCGCTAGCGGTGACGTGGCGTCAATTTGCAATAGATGTACTATTTATATAATTGCCTCAACGTTATTTTATTATATTTCAAATCTTCAACCCCTTTCTGCTCTTCACGCATCTTTAGATTAATAGTGAGAGTTGTAAATAAACGTTAACCAATTGTAAGTTAATGATTCCATGGGGAATCACCCGAGCGGAAAGAGTTAATATTACAATATTTTCCGAACGTCACACAACTTTCATAATATAAATATCGAGTAGAAAATAAATTTTTATTCGAATAATCTTCGATTAAAGATTTCGAATAAAACGGAGGTTTTTTTTTTATTCGGATAGTGCCTAAGAAAACTTACATTAAATAAACCCACCCAGCATTACCAAGTATATCTATCCCAGAATGTCGAACGTATCCGAGCAAATGATAAGAAGGAACCAAGCCGAAGAAAAAATTAATCAAGTAGATGGAATCGATAGTTGCTCTCTATACCGCTCTGCCGCAGTTAGACATGTGGGTGGACACTTGACGAGTGCGCACATGGGATCCCTTCGTCAGCGGTGTCGGTAAATAGCACCTTTCACGAGCACCCTGTACATCGGCACGAGCCACAGAGGCGGCATTTGCTCGCACAATGCGCACTCCACATACGTAAAAGTATGCGGCCGCGGCAAGGTCGCGTAGACTGTGCCAGAAGTGAGCTAGACACGTGCTTTATCGTGCACCTTAGTCAATGAACGCGAGGGAAGGGGGAATGGAACGGTCGAACGAGTGAATGAACCCAATCGTGGCTAAAGTATATGCACACCGTTCGACAATAACGATCGGCCCGACGCGCGTCGGTTCCGTTGCCCGCGGACGAGGACGGAGGATAAAAGCGTAGCCCTCTCGGTTCCACTGCCCCTTCTATCGGCCCGGGTGATCTCGACGAATTGAACGAGAGGCGGGAGGAGAGGGCAGACAACCAGATCGCGCTGAAATTGTAAGTTGCGGCGACGAAGGAAAGACCGGCGCGCCTCATTATTAAAGTGATTCAAGGGCGGACGAATAGCAGGATTCAAATCCCTCGGCGTGAAAATACGCCGACGCCAGTGGATGCGGTAACGAACGAATTAGCGAGTTATGAATAATGCAAAGTAGAAGGGGATATCGCTCTATCCGAACGACATACGATTCCCTCATTGTGTTCCAAGAAAACAAGAGAGAAGGTTCGAATCAGTCGAACCTGCCGCTGAGAGCGGCAACAAACGAAATCACGCGCCGGTCGCGATATTTAAACTGGCGGGATCACGCGAACGCGGTCCCGGGCAAAGAAAACAAATTTATTTCGAACACGGTTCGTCGAAACGTCCGAGCGTGTCCATACGCGGGAGCTCTACAAGCTTTTACCAGCGGCGAAAAAAGTAAAAAACGAAGGAAAAAGGTAAAAAAAAAAACCCGGGAATCAATCAAGCGAATGCAAGCAATCTTCCGCTCGTCTCTGTCGAACGAGAGGCAACGGGGGAAGAAGAGTGGCGAGAGAGAAAAAAATCAGCCGCCCCACTGTCCCTGTTTGTTTCACCGGTTGATTGATCGAGAGATCGCGGCGGCTCGATCCTCCGACGAAATCGTTCGGGAGGAGAGGCGTGTGGCGCGTTAAATATGGTAAACGAGCCGCGTGACAGCCGCCAGGAGGTTCAGTTTCCGTTTTTTTCTTTCCGTCCTTCTTCTTCTTCCTCTTTTTTTCATATCCAGAGACCGCGGGCCCGCGTTCGCACCGCGCGATCCCTCGCGATCCCTCGCGATCGCTCTCGCCGACGGTGATCGTTCGATCCGTCGGCGTCGCGCGCTCATCGATCGGCTGGATCGATCGAGGTCACGTGGCGCTCGTCACGTGCCACGCTGGAACGTGATCGACCGAGTCCCTGCGGCAGAGGATCGCACCGCGACTTTTCATTTCGTTCTGTCGCCGACGACGCTGGCTCGGTCGCGATCACGCGCGTGGCTCTCACGATGCTTATCCAGGCGTGGGCAGGGAACGGGACTATCGTACGGCAGATTCGTAACGACCGCGCTCGTTTCCTCGCGGTAAAAGGCATCGATCGACCGTTTGGCAGATCTGGATCGCTCGAGTGATTGTCTGATTAGCTTCGGACAAGTTCATCGTTGCCGGGCTCGGTGCTTCGTTTGGATGTGTCACTCCACGGGAGCTTTGACTTTCTTTGTATGTTCTTTTTGTAAAGATTCTTTTGGAATCATAGGTGAAGGCCTGATTGGTTAACAGGACTCGGTAAAGACAGGTCTGCGAATTTATCGTTGTTTGGGATATTTAGTTTCTTATTCTCCAAGCCACCGGTTCCTAAACTATGCTCCGCGGAACACTGCTGTTCCGTGGAAGGTGAGTACTTAAGTGTTCCGTGAAAAATTATCAAAATTAAAATGGGCCTGGAAGGGTTTTAAATGCTGCGACAAGCTCAAACATTTTTTTATAAAAATCAGACGCTGCTCCCTTTGCGGATTGTCGACATTGAAACCATTATTGCCATTAAGAACGTAATTTTTGAACGTTATAAATAGGTATATAATAATTAATACGCTAGCTTATTTTACTATTTTTATGTGTTTTGTTTTAAATAATTACCATTTGAGAATAAATGTTTGTATTTTTCTTAACGCTTAGATTAATCCATTTATTTTATTTATTATTTAAACATACCTATCCTACGAAATAACCAAGGTGTTCCGTTAAAATTTCAGTATTTTTAAAGTGCTCCCTCGTAGGAAAAGTTTGGGAAACGCTGCTGCAAGCTATGTGCTCTGTACTTTCTGTGTAACTATCTCATCTCCCTTAGTCTGGTTTCAGTAGTTTATAGAATGCGGCTGAACACGTCACCAGTGTCGTTCAACCGTTCCTTTTTGCACACCGAAGTAGACGCGAACGTCCTCCCGCGCGATTACGGAACGCCTCACCTGTTGCGGGCTATTACTTCTGCGGACTGTTACGACAATCGATGACCGTTTTATCGAGGTCACTAATGGATGCTGGGATCGATGTATCTGGGGATTGACCAGACGTTAATGCGTGCAGGTAGTTTCGAATTCGCTTGTAGCCGACTCTGTACTTTCTGTATGTCTTTCGAAACAAAATAATCAACACTTTTATTATACAGTAAAATGCTGCAATATCCTAAACCAATGACACACCCAGGACAGAGGGACGAAGGGGCCTTGACACCCCCAAACAAAGGGCTTTGTAAAAAGAAAAGAAACCTAGATTTTATTCGTTAACTAAATTTCTATAATCACCTAACGAATCTCGTTGAATTTGCATTAAAAAGATTTTTAACCCTTCAACTCGGTTCCCCCCAAGATTAAATCCAGAGTGCGTCACTGTCTTCAGCTCTCTGTCAACCTCGATTCGATTTTAGTGCAAACGGTTAAAGCTTAAAGCATCACCCAGTGAAAAGATTCCATTGCGTTCCGAAATGTTTATTGCCTTAAATATAATTCTTCCTTCTTCAAGAATAAAGTAATTATTCTTAATTAATTATTCTATGGTGTACAAAGTCTATTGAACCTTTAGTTGCCGATTATTCCTACCAAGATGTCGTAAATCTTTCAGAATAATAAAACATTGACACATTCGAGTCACATACTCCATTAGAAGTATAAGAGAGTAAAAGCGACGAAGCTTATGGTTGAACATCCAAGTGTCAAGGTTCGCGACGTCCCGATCCTTTTGTAACAGCGATTGATATTATCTCGTCGCAGCATGCCCCAACAGTCAATTAAGAATCCCGTTCAATCGGCCGTCAGTCTCGCGCAATTGTTTCCCCGCGCCCCATTGGTAGGTACACCGATTAATCCGGTTTACGATCGATCGATCCGGATCGAGATAGTAGGAGCGGCACGTGCCACGGTAAATATGGTAAATGACTCAATTGCTGCTGCAGGTCGCCAATCCCGCCACCGTGTTTTTTTCTCTCTCTCTCTCTCTCTCTTTGCACGACAGGCTACAAATTGTTTTCCCTATATAGGGTGCAGTGGTAACAATAGGGAAGCCGTAGGTTACTTTGTAAGGAAATAAGTGGTCGTTGCAGAATAATTTAAATATAATTAAAAATCGATCCCAAACGTCTCTCTAAAATAATTCGAAAATTTGGGTAATGTAAATAATACATATTTGGTAGTAGAAATAAGCTGACTGATTCTTCTTCAGTCAAGTAGGGGAGACCGGGGATAGTTTCGACACGGGGATACATTGGACAGTTTTAAAATTGCCAACATAGTGTCATGATTATCGTAAATTTTTTGTAGTTTGTGCCTATGCTCACACCAAATCAACTGATATTCAATATGGTGTGTTGCATCCACAAATGACAAAGTAAGTCACACTTTTCAGTTCTTGTATGTTACTGTATAATATTTTCATCTACTTTTTGTTGCGATTCGGATACTTCATTATGGAAGAATTTTATTGTAACTTTTTTGAGGCATTGGTGAATGTGTTTAGAATAAAGTAATGCTATGCAAAAATCAAAGTATCCTTATTGAGGAAAGGCACGAATCATTTTGTTTTGATTTGATATGAGGGGTTACATTGGACAGACATGGGAATACATTGCCGCTTGACGTTTTTAGCTGTCAAATCTATAATTTTGCGTATTTTACTATAAACCAAGCGGCATTTTATTCAGAAAGGATAGTACTTTTGGAAAATGCAATAAAAAAATCGATTTTTCGACTGCCTAGTTCCCTTAATAGCCCAACAGGCCCCAACTGCTGTAAGCAAATCTTGTAAAGTTTTTAAACTTCATTATTTCTTATCTATTTGTCATTTTAAATAAATTATATATTCGTTGGATTATTCATTATCATTTATTTCCATCTGTCCAAACTATCCCCGTGCTATGTCCAATGTAACCCCACCAATGGGGATACTTTGGACAATATGCATCTCTGAACTTTTTTCATCTCAAAATAATACTAGGGAATGTGCGGCCCGTTTATGAGGTTCAAATGAATAGCGCACATTCTGAGCTATCGAATGGTGTACCATTTATAGTCGTAAGGCATTTTACCGGCCCGCTAAAGACTATTAATAAAAAATTGTCCAACCTATCCCCGGTCTCCCCTACATACTAAATAGAAGGATTTTTTACGATGAATAATTATCCTTCAACTTCGATCATACTGCGCTATAATATTAATCGTAACATGTGTAAATGGCGCTGAACTGATTGAACTGATTGAAAAATTGAATGGGACGTCGTTACATCGGGGAAGTCCCTTTCGAGCTCGTTATCTAAGCCACACCTCTGCGAATGAGTCCGCACAGAGGCTCAAGCAGAATCGCCGAGTACTTAAACGACACCCGTTGCACTCGTCCACCCGTCGCATTCCCGAACTGGACAGGACGTGGATTCTATAAGGTTACGCCCTTTTTGCGATCATTTGCTCGGCTTGTTGGCACGCGAACACGCTTCTTGCCGGAGGAGCTTAGACGAGCTACCCGTGTAGCAAGGTGACAGATTAAACGGCTCGTCCCTTCCACGCGATGAAGACGTTCGTCCATGCTCGATCATGAGACCGGACAGATAGTGTCGGTTCAACAAGGTCCAACTGACTCGCTGCGCCTCAAAGTCTCCTCTATAGCAGCGTTCAAACCATACAAGGTGGTATTAGCATTATCTAACTAGCGAACCCCGCCAGGGACGAGCCGGAAAAATCAGGGAAGGACTCCACGCTTGACTCCACGGCGTCCACTGTAGGAATTTTTACTTTTAGCAGGATGCCAGGTTGCGAGGAATGTTATACATTCGCAACCAGACTAAGTCCTTGGCTATTCTCTGCTCATCTTGGGGTGCATGCACTCACCTGGGACCACCAGGTACGCATGCCAGTCCCCATGCAATTCAGGTACACCGGGAACGGAACCGCCCGTACTAAGGTTAGAAGAACCACCAGCCCTTGGTGAATCATGAGACCTGACAGTGAAACCCACTCGTCTAGGAGTGCCTTCGAATCGAAGGAGCAAGTGCGGCTATAATGCACGCAACTGCGAACAACGTCGCGTCCGCGACTACAGTACACCTGTCGTAACCTTGTCAAAAATGTCATTCTTTTGGTATTTTTAAAGCAACGTTCACTGGGGAATTCCCGTGCCCTTTAATGCTAATAATTCCGCAAAACGCGCCGTCGGGGTCCGCGTGCACGTACGACCGCCGCGATATACGGGCGCAACGTGAAACTGATACAGCGCGTTCTCGTGACAAATTGCACGTAATTACGGCCGTTTATGTAAACAGAACGTAAATCGCTTAAAATCGCCGTGCATTAAGGTGCAACGAAACTTGGCAAAGGGGAGAGCGCAGGATGGCAGAACAGAGAGGGAGAGAGCAGAGAGAAAAAGGATCACGAACACGGTGGCCAGTAAACCGTGGGGGCGCTTCTTCCCCTTTAATTGATGCGTGGCTGCAGCAGGACCAACGGAGAGAGGCGAAGCTGGGGCGGGAGAAAGAGAGCCCGGCTTGAAATTGAAACGCTGAACGAGCCAGCTATAATTCACGGTCCCGGGTATAATAATGTTTTCCTCGTTCCTGCCTCGCCTCTGTATACGCGTGCTCCCCCGTGCACCGGCGCGCCCGTTACATCGGGGTGCCCCGCGAGCGCAGCACGAGCGCGCCGTTTACACACGTACACGCCGCGAAAAAGCTGGCCAAGCTTCGTTATCCATTCATAAATCCCATTAAAACCATTCAGACCCACCGCCGACCTTCCCCCTTCTTCCCGTCCACCCGGTCAACCCCCGTCCCACCCTCGGCCACGTTTAACACGCCCCCCCTGTCGTCCAAGGCGTGCTTAACACCTCGCGGTCCACGGCAGGACATAATTAAGTCATTACGCGTTCGTTCCGCGGAGCTGTGCATCGCGCTCTCTGGCCGTAACTCAACGAAATCGCCAGATTTTTATTCGATACCCTTCTTCTCCCTTTTACCCCTAGATTAATGAAATTCCAGGAGCGACGACATCGATCGTAAATCGTCCGCGAAAGGAGGTGTTGCTTTAGTTCCGAGAAAACGGCGACCAGTTTCCCGGTGGAAAATGAAAGAAACCATAGACGAGCGGCAAGCAGACGTCCGACAACTTAATTACAGCGCTCGCGACAGGTGCGCGTCGAGCGGCATAAATATTTCATGAGCGAAATACCTATTACGATTGTTTGATTACATTTGCATACGCTCGATCGATTAATAAACCGCCTGCTCGGCAGCTTCCCTTTCACTTTGCTCCATTAATAGCCCGTTCATCGCTCCACGATAACGAAAGTGTCCCCCAGTTGCATCGCTACGGTATTTCCATCCTTAATCGGCTTTTCGTCTTGCCCGGATAAAATTTAAAACGATCGTAACGTAATTCCTGATCAGTCTCGTATACAGGAAATATCTAAACTCTACCGATTAATTTTAGTTCCCAGTTCGAAAGTCGACCTCTCGACAAAGGCTCCTTTTCTCAAAATTCCACGAGCTCTATTCATCTTTTAAACAATAATCCCATCCCCTCCTATCGCGACAGGTACTTCGATGACAACCTGTATGGAACGCTCAAGGACACGGGGCGAGGATGTGAGAGGCGAGAGCCGATTTGGCGCGCACACGGAAGCCGCGACACATTTACTAGAAAATAGGGGCGAAAACCGTCGAACTGCAGGTGTGCCCTGGCGTTGACGTATTCGCAAAGCTCGTCGGTACACAAAAGTCGACCCATTTTCCGTCTTCCATCCGCTCGAGCGCTCTGTCCTGCTCGGCCCCCCCCCCCTGATGCACCTTCCCACCCTGCCCTACCCTCTGCTCGCCCTCTAACCGCTCTTTCTTCTCTCTCTCTCTCTGCCCTCTTTTTTTTGTTGGTTCATTCGCCTACCCACCGCTACGAGCCGTCACACTTGTTGCACGACAGAAAGGGAGAGGATGTCGAGGGAAACGGAGAAAGGGGGGAGGGCGGAAATGCGGCTGGTGTGTAAGGCAGTGTACATAAACGACCGCCAAGGCCGCGATTGATATCGGGACTGACGAAATACGAGCACCGGCATCGATTATGCGAGCTTTACTATAGCTGGGCGCAACGACCTGACGCGCGCGAAGATTTTACGGAGAAATCAGGTGGAAAGGATGTTCACCTTGTCCGTGGTTACTCCGGAGGACGCGGTAAGAGGGTCAGTCGATGAGACATTGAAAAATATGGCAACAATTGGGAATAATTGGGAGCGTGCACCTTATTTTTGGCCAAATGGAAAATGATTTGGTCGGGAAGCGTTTCAGCGCGGATGGCGAAGCGAAGGAAGCAACCTTAAGGTGAGAAGACTTTTCTGTCATTAGACAAAAATCTCAGCAACAACTGATTGTAAATAATGGAAAATATATCAGGCAAGCTTGTCTCGCGAGAGTCTAATTCCATGAAACTAATGACAAAATAATTAAAAAAATAATAAAATAATGAAATAATTGATATTGACACGATATTCTTGGCTCGTCGTGGATTTGCACCATCGCACTACAGCTTTCTTAAGAAAGAGAAGGAGAGCTTTAATACCTGATCTCACTATCGCACCAGCCGCGGGTGCATCTCAGAATGGACCCTAAATCCGGCATAGAGTTACCCAGGTATATAATCACAAGCCCCATGACACGGTACTCGACCCCGTTGCAACACCCGAACTCATCACGCTCACATCTTCGTTGACAACCACCACTCTGCTCTCCCGCCGAACCAAGCACACCGTATCCACCCCCGTCGTAAACTGTACGTGCCATCGCGAGGATCCTCCCGCTGTCGCTCACGGTGGCCCGTTCGCCTCCGCGACAGGACTCCATAAACCGGGACCAGGGGACGCCGCGGCGCGGCGGCGGTAAAGCAAGACGAGCGGCTGGCTCCGTTTATACGTGAAATGCACACTCACCCGGCGAAACGTCCCATCCTCTTCGGCCCGTGCCCGTTCAACGGCCAAATCGAGCAGCACGAGACGCGGCGGCACGTGCTCCAGCGGCATTACGAGCCGTCCCAGGAATGCGGTCTGCAAACATACAGGTTAAGGGACTGGTGAGTCGGCGAGCTCGTAAATCACTCAACGATCGCGTAATCGCTCGCTTCTCTCTCTCTCTCCCCCCCCCCCCCACGGTGTACTCGCTAAACACCGAGTTTCGGTGGGATGCGTGGCGCGCGCGCCTCGCTACGCAAGAAACCATTCGAGTAAGAGGTGCACCCGCCCCCCGCCCCTGCTCGCCGAGTTGAGGTAGGTAATGGGTTCGCGTCACCGTGACTCATTTATCAGCGACCCACGGCGATACGCTGCAAAAAGATACGCTTTTCCGGGGGGGGGGGGGGGGGGAGAGCGCGAGGGGACCTTGGCCGTTGCGTAACGCTTGCGTCCGTCGGCTGAATTGCACGAGGAATGCGAGGGTTCCGATGAAGGCTCCGGGCAAGTGGATTAGGTTTCCGAGGAATGCGCTCTAGCTTTAGTAGGTTTATCTTGCGTGCCGATTAATGGCAACGCTCGTTTGAATGATAATGTATAGAGGGGATGAGGAGCACTCGGTACTGGGGACAAGTGAGGACTGAAAGCTGGCAGAACGACCACCTAAATCGTTTATCAAGCTTCCCACAAAAAGCAATACCTATATACATCCACGAACTGAAGTAGGGTAAACCAACCAGTGAATGACCGAATTGTTAAACGAGAAGCCCAGTAAATGACCGCATAATTTTAATAAGAATTGTACTTATTAATGTTTGTTTAATACGCGTGACTAAAAATATGGGATATTGAAAGTGCAACTACACTCTATAAACATATAATAATTTTTCAATTTATAATTGACATTTCTTTGCCTAATGGTCATTCACTGGTATGCGGTCAATTACTGGGTGGTTTACCCTACATGGCGTTGCAGCCTCGTCAAATACTTGCGTTCTCCGGAGCATTACGGAAGGCCGATCAAAACAGTATCGCATCCCAGAATCTCCGTCCAAACTCAGCTATCCCTCGCGCTCGCCGAACGTCCACGATCTTCTCCTCGCTCAGCCAGAACCCCCTCTCCGCCCTTGAGCACGAAATTCCTACCCGCCCGAGTAACACGCAACCTTCAGCGAGGGGATCGGAGCGGCCTCCCCGCACATGCCGCGGGGGATGCACCGTGAGCTCCTTCATCCGGACGGATCCGAGATGTTTACAAATGCGAGGGAAAAGGATAAGCCAGACGGGTCTCCGAGGGCGCGGGGGGGGGGGGGGGGAAGGGCGAAGGGGTTGCGGTAGACAAAGAAAGAGATGGAAAGAGACGGGGAAGGGAGGTCCCGGAGCTAGGGCATCCGCTGGAACGGCGCGAGCGGAGGCTGAGGTTGAGGAGGAAGAGGCGGCTGGAGGATGGGGCGAGCGGGAGGCGGGGGCTGGAGGCGCAGTTAGACGCGGAACGGAACTGGAACGGAGCAGAAATGTTATCATAAGCGTAGTGAACTTGACCCACTCCACGGAGTGGGCTCCTACAACCACCACGATGATATGAAGTTACGGGCCGCTCGTGCGAACCCGTAACACGATAACAGCTGTTGCATACCTCTCGATTCGCGGGACAGCAAAAGTTTCGACGATCGCGTGCCTCGTGCACACACACACACACACATACGTGCAACCGACTGCTTTTACTCTCCCTCTCATCCTACTTCCCTCTCTCGCACACTCGTTCACCGGGGCTCTTTTTTCTCCCTTTCCTCTCTCTTACCGTCGCGTTTTCTCTGCCTATTTTCACCTCCCCTCCCGCCCGACGAACACATGCACGCGACAGTTTGCGAGTTTACACGCCCAGCATCCGCGCGTATTCCATCCACGTCCGTCACACGAGGAATTGCACACGTGCCTCGGAGCAACTTCGACGGATCAGGTGGAACAGGGGTGGGGAAAAAAGTCGCTCTTTGGAGAAAAAGTTTGAAAGCGGGTCCTTGGCGAGGGATCCCGGCGCAAGTGTCGAAGAAAGTGACGGCGAGGTGGAAAGTATGATCGGGATGGCTTATATTAACCCTTGCGCTGATCCTGGTGACCCGGGGATTCTGAGTTGCGATAGTTAATGGAGGCCTGGTTTCTCCGTTGACCCCACTGGCTTAAGTGGATGTTGTATTAAATTCCTCCAGCAATGAAAGTAATTTATCCGTTGACAGGAAGTGTACCACTTTCACTTACAAAATCTCTATCAACCAGCTCGCACTCCCTCGAAACCGTGTGACTATAAAGTTCAATCTGCCAGCCCGAAATCGAAAGCAAAAGCTACAACGGTTCCGCGGGGCTCCTTGACACAGTACAGGCGACCGTATCCGGCCGTGTAATGGGCATGACTCGTTCCACTGTCCCAAGAAGGGAAACGGCAGAAGAAAGATCCGACATCTTGCGGCGAGTAAAAAGGTAAAAAGTGAGACTGTTGATCCACGGCGTCCCTGGGGGGTCCGGGCGGAGGATTCAACTGTAACGCCGCGGGTTGGTCAACGGGGACGGGGCTCGCGAGGAAAAAGTGACGCGGAGGTAGAGCCGATATCTCAGTAAGACATCGATCTCTCATTAGTAACACAAGAACGGTTCCCCGGGCTCCTTTTACTCTCTGTCGCGCGCGAACAGGCCACTGGCACGCGCGCACAAAGCCGGGGGAAGCCTCCTTTTATCCGTGCACCACGCTTCATCGCTCGCGCCTACTTCTTCACCGGCTCGCCCTTAGCCCCCCCTTTTCCATCCCGTTCTTTCTCCGGCGGCGAACTTGACCCAGTGAAAAACGGAACGGCGGATCGAATCGTCTCTTTTCCACGCCGCCCTGCGGTCTTCCTCCGCCTCGTGTCACCACGGGAACGTCACGTGCATCCTTGCCCGAGCACGTGCGTTCCTCGGCGATCGTCTTCTCTGATACCCCCAGGTCGGGATTGCGAGGAACGGCGGGGTTCGTGATTCCGAAGTGTCCGCAATCGCGCTGAATTTCTGTGGCGCAATGTAAGGGCCTATCGAGCAACTTTTAGCAGCTGAAACAAGTGCCAGCGATTGTAGCGATGCAAACGCGCGACTTTAGCCCCGTAGCAGACGAGCGGTTTGCGGCAGCTTGCCGCCGCGAGACGCGCGTGAGATTTTTCTAGCAGTTCACATGCGCGGTTTTGCAACGCGACGATTCGCGTTCTGCGCTTTCTTCTTCTTCTTCTATGTTTATGGGTTTGAGAGAGACATTTTCTTGCGTTAACTAAACGCAAAACGCTCGTGTTGTGAATTGCTTGTATATAAAACAATGTACTGCTTCGCCGCTCGAATTTGCGTCCCGTGTGAACTGCTTCATATAAATCTATGTTCTGCTAAAACGCGCGCGGCAGACTGCCGCAAACCGCATCTCTGCACCGGGCCTAAGGGTACGTTTATGTTAGAGCTGCGATAATAGCGAAGAAAGAGAAATATTTGTTTCTCGACGCTTTTATCGTTTGTCATTTATATAGTCATCTCGCTCTTATCGTCGCTCGGATCGTTTATCGCATCTCCAACATAAACGTACCTTATAGGAAAGGGAGCCAAGTGATATGCATGCTCTTATCGCTGTATTTTGGCTAGCTAATTCTTGTTTCACAATCGAGAGCAGTTTTTGGAATGTTGAATATGACATCCGATAACAGTTTGAAATTTTTCTGTGCTTTATCAGCGACTGCGTCGCGACTGTATCGCTGCTAAATGTCACCCGTGTGCATAGACCCTAAATCCCCCCCCTTTTTACTCATACCACACAGGCGATGCCAGAATTTTGAAAAGAAAAATGGAAGCAAAGGACCTCCCTAAGCTCCCCATAACCAGGGTGAAGGATTCGGGCAGAGTTGGGCATTTTTATTCGATTAATCTCCAAATAAATTTTTATTCGAATAAATTTTTACCCCCAAAACGAATAGTTAAAAGTCGTGCCAGCCATACATCAACCCTCTACGCATGCCCACCAGCGTCCCCGAGAAAAGATCCTTACAAGCTCTACAATCCTAAGAATGCCAAAGAGCCGCGTGCGCTGAGGGGCCTACAGAAACAGAGAGATGCAGGGCGATGAAGCAGATACTGCGTCCATTAATCCTACCCGCCCCGTTAACGGAAGCAGATTCCAGCACTGCTCGATCACAGCGATAAGCCCTTCGCCGTTCCCGCGCCCTGTCCTTTTCTCGACCAACGACATTCCTCGCCCTCCCCCCCCCCCCCTGGGCCCCGCGAATCTGGAGCACGAGGTATATCCGCTAACGAGCCGCGCGAACGTGCCGTGGTGCACGGGCACACGCGCAACAGTCACGTGCACAGTAGTCGAAGCACAAGGGCGAGCACGGTGTCGCGTGCCACGGAAGTGCACATAAAGCATACACGGATACGTGTGCACAGCGGTCGACGGTAGTTTACCTCGAACGGGGCAAGTTCACCTACATTCGCGTGGGGTGGTAACGCAGAGGGAGAAGATTAAAGAGGGACACTCGGCCAGACAGAAGGAGGACGACGCGCGAGATGAATGAGTGAACGAGGGAGGAAGCAAGAGGGAACCCATGGAGGCTGGCAAAGAGAGGAGGAGGGAGGGGGGCAGGGGAGAGAGAGAGAGAGAGAGAGAGAGTCGGAGGGAGGAGGGAATTTAAACCAGCGTTCGAAACTTCG
The DNA here is from genome assembly GCA_929108735.1 of Andrena dorsata. Taxonomy (NCBI): domain Eukaryota; kingdom Metazoa; phylum Arthropoda; class Insecta; order Hymenoptera; family Andrenidae; genus Andrena; species Andrena dorsata. The sequence continues at coordinate 31,813,123 of OV815488.1, forward strand.
CAAACCCCTTATAGCGACCTCGCCTACCTGTTATCTCGATCAACCCATCGATCGGTGGTTACTAACGAAAGAACGACTTAGCCTTCTTCCCTCCTCCTCTATCGAGCCGCCTCTCGCTCTTGCTTCGGCTGAGGCCTCTCGGCCCCTTTCCGTCTTACCAGCCCGGTTTGAACTTGACCCAGTGAACGAAGGAGTGCCCCGGAGGAGAGGACGACTGGAATATTTCAGCAGGCCCGCTCGAGCGCCACTACCGATCCCACCCCTCCGTTTGCTCTACCCTTCAAAGCTATCCTCGAGCTTTTGCATACCTACGCCCGTGTCGTTCTCCTTTTTTCCCCGCGGCGTGCCCCGTCCGCCTGGGAACCGCGCGCCACAGATTTTCTCCAATCCCCGAGGGGGGTGGTTTCGCGCACGAACCTCGCTGAGGCATCGTAAGAATCCATTCGGCGCCCTCTGAGTGGCTTGCCGCGGGAAATCTGGTGCTTGGCGTTGTTTGGAAGCTTTTGGAGCGCTCTTTGTACCCGTGGAAAGTTAGAGCCTATTTCCGCGTGATTCAAAATCTTTCGATTTCAGATCCCATTATTGGCGTGTCAGAATTTATAAGAAAAACGTGTTGCAGAATTCGAGGAAGTTCGTTCCAGGGTGGGTCTGAGTGTCGCGAGGTTCGCCGCAGATCAGAGTCCTTTTATCAAAACACCGCGTCGCCTTCCCCGCTCCGTGGCCAGGTCCTCCAAGAACAGAGTCCCTATTCTTCAGCCATAGTAAACTCTCTGTCTTCGTTCAAACGAATCTATCGGGGGCTATCGTCCCCTGGAATGCCTGTTTTGTCCCTTTCTAACAATAACTGTCACGAAATTCTCGACACCAAAACAGTTCAATCCTAATGTCCAATGAACAGTGCAAACACGAGTCACTTGGGAAAGTGGCGATGAAAATCAAGCTCCCCACTTAACTCCCCATTTGATTCTCGCATAAAAAACTTCCAATTCACTCCTTAAACGCCCCTTCGGAAGCAGTTACAATTCCACCTGCCCTCTTCCTCTCAGGTATCTATCCTCCTTCCGCGAGAGTGCGTCCTCCTCCAGCCGCCTCCCTCCCCCCCCCCTTCGCGAGCTACCTGCTGACCAGGCTGCGCGACGGAACAAAGGGAAACGCTTGCAGGTGGGACGGGAGGGACGGAGAAAAATACCGCGGAGAGTCAGGGGGATGGCGCGTGGAGATCGGTGAACGGGAGGGGCGCAGAGGCGGGAGGTGGGTAAGAGGGTATTTGCGCCGGCGAAAGGGGACGGGGGGGATGATGGTAGGCGAATGGAGGAGCGTCGCGGATATCCGTGGTGGTTTCTTGGTGGTCGTGATTGCGCTGGTCGTGGTGGCATTACCGCAAGAGGACGTTAGAAGAGAAAGAGGGGTGGAGGTCGGAGCGAGAGGGATAATCGGGCTGCATAACGGCGACCCGCGTCGGCTAGACCGAGAGGGAACGAGGAAGAGGGAAAATAAAGGCACGTCAATGGGCGAATACGAGAGAGGGCACCCACGTGAATGTGTGAATGAAGAAGGAGAACGGATGAATGGGTGCATCTTAGCGGCGGCACCCAGTCAGCTGATACACCACCCTGGGCTCCCTTTCAGGCAATCCCTGGAAGCCTCGAATTTCGAATTAACAAGCGGAAAACCCCGCCCCCCTGTGAACAGCAGTTCAGCCCTGTTCAATGCTAATAAACAAACGTGACTGAGTGATTCCTTTCACAGGGTATTTAGAACCAGCATTCTATGGTATTCCGAAAGAAGAGGTTGTGTGGCATTTTGTCAACAAGAGAGGTCTAAAACACGAAGCAGATGAGTAAGCATATCCTCAAAAACAGTTGCCACGCTTATGGATGTTCCAAAGATACTCTGTCAACCGAGTATCCTGCAATCAGCATCAAGTCACCCCCCATCGAATCTGAGACTTAATCAAACGCGATCAGGATTCGCAGTGCATCCAACATTCATAGAACGCATCGGGAGTCCACGGGCAATATCAGGAACGGTCAGCATCCTTGGCAAAACGATCACGCCCGGGTGACGTAGAGGCGATCGCAGCAGTCGCGTTTAAACAAGGCCATTGACCCTCCGCAGGACTACGAGAAAGGTCGTAGTAGCGCCAAACGATCCGTCCCATTCACGAGCGCTGTAAGAGGAAGCATTATCTCCCTACGACCCTGAAATTCCCGTTGCCCCCTCCCCCCCCCCCGCTCCCCTTGCTCCCTGGCCTGGCTCTGTACACAGAGATATAGGCGCAGCCAACCCCCTGCCGCTTTACTCCCCTCTACGGCAGGGCAGCTTTACTTTATTGCCTCTAGGCGCCTGGCGCTTCTTTACGCCAGGCCGTGCGAAGCGTTAATAGCCGCTATGGATGTGACCCCGACCGACCGACCACCACAAACGCGCTTCAACCACCACCATCGCCGTCATTACGAGCAACGTTGGCTGAGCGTTGCATCGTTACTGACGGCCCAGGACTTCATTAACCAGCCGAAGCTCGCGCAATTGCTGTTTGTGAATCGACTAACGTGTGCATCCACGCAGGGATCCGAACCGCCTAGTAACCCTAACCCTTACCCGGTTAACCAAGGAAGGTTTCTGTAACCCGTAGTAACCGCGAGGGAACGGTTCTTAAATTCTAGAAGAAACCGAAGTAACCCGGTTAACCCGCTACGAGCCGGTTACTGGCGAAATAAGACAGTCTTGTCTAGTAGACAGTCATTTAAGGCAAGGAGCTACGCCCGTCAATGGATGCGGCCTGGTACCCCGTAGCGAGGACAAGCCCCCTCAGTGCCTCACCGAATTTTAGGGCTTTCGACCATCGATGGGGGTCCAAGATTTCCGCATTTCTCATCAGATCTTTGGGAAAACAACACCGATCGATTCCTTATGTTTCACCGATGAAACTAACACCAAGAACGACGTAATTCGGACCATAATGAAAGAAATTCCATTGAAATTCGATTTATATGATTTCAAGCTGACTTCGTTAAAAATAGTCCGATTTACATGAAATTTGGTATGATTTTCATCGGAAAACATAAGGAATCCATCGGCATCATTTCCATATCGATACGATAAAGGATAAATAATTTTTTTAAACAGGTATGAATCCTCGGCCGACCGTAGCGAATTGAGGTCGGCGCCCCGCAGTCGAGAGGTGAAAATGTGAAATATCCATTTCAGCGTATTAAGAAATTCTTCATTCTTTATCGTATCGATATGAAAGTGGCACCGATAAATTCCTGGCGTTCTCCCCATTAAAATTATACCAAATATTATACAAATCGGATTACTTTTACACAAACAATTTGTATTACTTATGTAAAAGTAATTCGATTTACATGAAATTTAGTATGATTATCATCGGAAAAACATAAGGAATCCATCGACATCACTGCCATATCGATACGATAAAGAATAAAAAATTATTTTTTTCTGAATTGGGTATGAATCCTCGGCCGACCGTAGCGAAATAAGGTCGGCCCCCCGCAGTTAAGGGGTGAAAATGTGAAATATCTATTTCAGCGTAAAAGAAATTCTTTATTCTTTATCGTATCGATATGGAAGTGACACCAATTGATTCCTTATGTTTTCCTGATGAAAATCATACCAAATTTCATGTAAATTGGATTACTTTTACATAAGGAATACAAATTGCATGTGTACAAGTTGTCCGATTTACATGACATTTGGTATGATTTTTAACAGGACAACATAAGGAATCCATTGGTGTCACTTCCATATCGATACGATAAAGAATAAAGAATTTCTTACTACGCTGAAATAGATATTTCACATTTACACCCCTTAACTGCAGGGCGCCGACCCCAATTCGCTACGGTCGACCGAGGGTTCATACCCGATTCAGAAAAAAATAATTCTTTAGTCTTTATTGTATCGATATGGAAGTGATGTCGATGGATTCCTTGTGTTTTTCCGATGATAACCATACCAAATTTCATGCAAATCGGACTATTATTAACGAAATTAGCCTCAGATTATGGAAATTAATTTTGTATGGAATTTCCTTCATTATTTTCCAAATTACGTCGTTCTTGGTGTCAGTGTCATCGGCGAAAGATCTGATTAGAAATAGAGGAAGTCGAAGATTTCTCACTTCTTAATACGCACTCCAACCCCTGTATTCTTCCAATATTACTGTAACCGCATTAACCCGGTTAACCCGGTTAGTCGGGTTACAGACGAATTCTGTTACCCGGTTAGGCGGGTTAGTCGGCGGTACGGCGTACCGAACCGGGTACGGGTTAGGGTTCGGTTCCCTGCATCCACGTGCCCCCTCTCTAGATTCCCTCCACTTCCCGTCGATTCTCTTCACTTTCCTACCCTCCACGGGGACTTCATTTTCTATTTAGAACGAGGCCAGGAATGAGCTCGCGAAAGGAGTTAAGCAGTGACGGGTGGAAATAGGGAGAATGCGTGTTCCTTGCGGTTCAAAGTAGGTTGGATGGTACCAGAAGGTATATAAGGTGGAAAATTTGTAACAAATGAAGCAGGAGTTGTCACAGAAACATTGCGTGAGAAGCATGTTTGGTTAAATCCTCCCTCGCTTATGGTCCATTCCCAAAATAGTCTAAAACGCACTAAACCATTGATTTCTACATATATAATCTTAGACTCGACAAGATAAGGACACGAAGACACCTACCCTCCGCAAAGCCTCGACAATCACATCCCGACACCTCCAACGTCAAACAAGAAGCAAACCCCAGCTACTGTGCCTACCCATCGAAGATCAGCGTAGCTGCTCCCAAAACCACTGTATACCTACTCGATCCACCGAAGATCGTAACCTCTGATCCCCGCTACGTGCCGCCAGTAAAAATACCCCGGTATCTGCCTCCTTTGATCGGCAAACGGAGACAAAGGCGCGGAGTGAACGAACTCCGTCTGCCCCGTAGCCGGGCAGCTTTCTCCGCGCTGTTCGTGGCTCACCTAAATCCCTTCCTGAACGCGGCAACCCAGTTTATCGGCCTTAGGCGCCGGGCGCTTCTTTATGTCGGCCGCTGCGAGCAACGTGAATGGCTTCCGTGAACCTGAACCCGACCGACAAACCGCCAGCCACCCGCCAATGTCAACGGGACAGGCGGCCGTTAACCAATGTCAACACACTGGGGACCGCGCGTCACCGACATCGACGACGAATCGGGCTCGTTCACGGATTTGTTCCAGCTTATACGGTCTCCCTTTGCGCCGCGCAAGGCGTCCACGCGAACACGCGCGCGCGCGAGCACACGTAGCGGAGCAGAAAGGCGAAGGCTTCTGTTTAATGCACGAACGATTGGTCGCGTGCCAGTTCTTTCCGCGGGAGAAGGAGCGGCACGGTGGAAGGGCGGCGAAGAAGCACACGAGACACGTATCTAACGACTAGACCTGTTTTCTTTGACGTGCAATCCGTCACGGTTGATTGCGATCGTAAATCCCGCGCTCCCGTTGCAAACGACGCTCACTTCTGCTCTTCGCATTGGCGGGGACCAGCACCGCGCGGGGACGTTTAGATAGAAGTGGTGCGGGGAGATTAAAACCCGTCGCGCATTTTAGGGAAGCGCGGCGCGATGAAGGGAACCGAAGAGATTAATAATAATTAATTAATTGTCGCTGCGCTTCGGTCGTGAATTTTTTATAAACTTTTCCGTTCGTATCGTCGCGCTTCTGCAAAATGCACGACGACCTTAAGTGGGACATGGATGTTTTATCGAAGGTATAATGATTGGGAAATAAATTTTCGGTGGAGGCGCTAGTGGGATGGTATAGGGGCGAATGTGTGGAATAGAAACGCTATGCAAAATGGTACAGTTTCGTGGACACAAACCACCTACAGGGGTGTACTCGTCAGGGTATTTCACCAAACACCCAAAGGTGCCAACGAACCTTTCTTCCTTCCGCATACATCACCGCTCATCTCTACAAGACTCGATACCTCAGCTCGTCAAAATAATAACCCGTCAACCCAGTCCCTTGCAATTTGCCCCGACAACTGCGCGCACCGCAACAGCACCTGACCCCCGAACGCCACGGTCCATCTTTCCCCGAGAACGCGGCGCCCGAAAACGTGCCTGCCTGTTCCCGGACGAGGGAGCTCGTGGCACGTAACGCGGCTCTGTGTGCGACCATTGCCTCAGCCGCGCGGTTAAATAGGTGGTAGAAGAATCCGATGCGAATCGCGGCCGCTGGGAAGGTTTTGTCCCGCGAGGGAACTCGCTCGCGCGCGCGCCACTAACCACGGCCAGCCTCTGGTTTCGTGGCGTGACCGAGGGACCGAGATTTCATTGGGGAACAATAGGCACATGACACCTGCTGAGGGCGAGCCACGCTGCCTAGACCTAGATTACGACAATGATGCCGGGGTTCTCGGGGCGTCCGCTGTACGAACACCGGGACGGACAAAGACGGCGGCTAAAGGGAACGGAGGAACGGTGGAACGCGGACGTGCCCGTGGATGAGGGACGGAGACGGAGGACTTCCCTGGCACGAGTCTACCACTGGGGCAATGTCACACCTAAGCTATTATTTTCATTCTCCGCAGGCAGACTTACGGCAGACTAATAACCTGTCACCAACTGCCGCCACGGTTTGTGACCAGCCTCTTTTCCGTCCTCCGTCTCTGTCCCCTCTGTTCCGCCCTCTTTCCCAGCTGCTTCGACTCTCTCTCTCTCTCTCACTTTATGCCGCTTGTAACACAGGAAACCGGCGGGGTATTCGCGCCCGTATGTGTAAGCTTCTCTGTCCCTCCGCCGTCCTCCCCCGCCGCCGCCCGAGTTCTCTCTTTTACAACCACACGAGAGTCGGCCCCGACTATTTACGTAAACGTCAACTAACCTGTGGCAACCCTGAAGCGAGGAACGAGGCTATTAACTCGTGCGCGTGCCGCGCTAACACGTGCTTTCCCCGTCGACACGAGGTGGCCGATTTCCCCCGGCAAGATGAGATTCCGTTTCGCCCACCAACCACCACGAGCCTCTCTTTCTTTCAATGTATTCCGATCTCTGGCGATGAAGGGGATACGCGTTCCGGTATTCGCTGCGGCGCGCGACTCAGCTCTGGGAGCTCCCGCGACTCGTAGATTGGGTGTTTACGGAGACTGAGTCAAATTTTTGTAAACAATCGTTCCGGAGGATGTAAGGAATATCGGATTTCGGCTACGACTCTCTCTATCTCGATGTGTTTCCAACCGAACATTTATCTCTCGTCGAGGAGGGCCTTGAAAAGGAGAAAGCGCGATCACCACTTGGGGGTGTTATAAACCAGGCCTTTCCAGAGTCTAAACAAGGGAGCCCGGAGACCACCGCTTTGAATAGTGGTATTCTTGAATATATCATTGTCGACGACGCATCGTTGCTTCGTCGTGAAATATACATTCGCGTTCCAATCATTCATAACCGTAAAGTTTCTCACAAGGAGCACCTCGGAGATGAGTTGCGCGTAGATTAGAGACAGTTTTGCTTGCCGCAAGTGGAATTCCTCTGTAGCCCGACCCGTGACCAGCTACAAATTGGACACCATTTGCAAAGCGACTCCTCGAGGGCGTGCAAACCGCGAGTTTCATCGGCGCCGATCGATCAACAGTTGCAATCGAATCCGCCGAACGATGGCCCGACCCAACGTTTGCTATGCCACTCGATCCTTGACTAAACAGACCGAGTTCGTCGCGCGACTGTCGTCCCGCAAACGAGACACTAGCGCGGTCCTCGAGGTACTAATTCATCGCGCCGGCCACGACAGATCCCGATGAAAGAACGCTGCAGCCCGTGCTCTCTCCGCGCGGCGGCGATAAATCTTCCCCCGAATCGTCACGACAAAAGCAGTGCCAAACAGCGTTCCTCTGTCTGGGTCAAGCGTAATCTTCTCGCCTCCCCCCCCCCCCCCCCCCCCCTCTGTTCGGCCAGCCATTCTGTCATCAATTTAGCTGGCGGGTTCACGCTCGAAATCCCTCTAACGTATTACACGCCGCACAAAAAGAAGACAGGTGACGGTCGTGGCGATTTATAACGACTTTGGGGGTCGAGGAAGGGGGGTGGTTAAAAGTGAGAACTGACCTCGCGCAACCCTGAAGCGGGAACGAGCTATTAACGCGGCGTGTACCATTCATTCTTGCCTGGATCCCGGGCTCTTTCCTCTCTCTCTCTCTCTCCCTCTCCCTGCCTCCCTCTCTGTTCCTCCCCCTTCGCGTTGGCGGTCTCCCTTCCTCGTTTGCGCAGCCACGGGACGCGCACGAACACAGAAAACGAGGTGTATCGCGGCTGATGGCCTAATAGTACGTACTACGAATCCATTCATAACCCCAGACGAGTGGGAAGAGCGGGGCCAGAGGGGAAGCCTGCCTTTGGCGCGACCGCCACGACTTTCCCCGCGCATCCCCGGTTACCGATGCCTCACCGATACCAGTGCAGACGCGGGTGCACCAATAACGAGGGGCCGGGGGTCGGAAAAGGGCTCGATAATGCGCGTAAATGCTAGACGATGGAAGGTAGGGGAATGGGGGGATTGGAGGATGGGAATGGGGGGCGGGGGCAACCTGATAAAGGGGGCACAAGAGGATGGCCGAGTGGCCGGTGCAGCGTGAGAGAATCTGTGCGAACCGCCACGTGGCCGAGCATCCTGCACCGAACCTATGTTGCGACTGGCTGATCGTCTATAATGCCTCTGCGATCGCTCGTGCACCCGCGACGATATTTTCGCCGCGAGAGATCGAAGCGTGCGCGGATAGAGATGAAGACACGGGGAAATTGAGACGCGGGGGGTTGGACTATCCACGCGGGAAGTATACTGATGTGTCACCGAGGGAATGGGACTTTAGGCAAATTCTTATTGCGTCACATGGATCAGGGAATGTGAGATACATCTTTCGAAATTTCTGATACCTTCGCCCTGTGTTGCTTATGGAAATCGGGCATCGTAGGAGGGAGTAGAGAGAGGTTGCAAAAATAAGGGACGAAGACGGTGTGAGTCTCATGTTTTTACGTGTCGATATAATGAACTTGAGGCTAAGCTTTATGTACTATGATAGGGGAGACCGGGGCTATAGTGCTGGACACTATTTTTTGTCGATCGCTCACGTGAAAAGTTTAACAAAATTCCTGTAAAGTAAATAGTGTATCATCTGATACATAAATGGCATTGTTTTAAATGATCAATTATTAGTTAGAAGAAGATAGCGTATTATTTCAAATTTAAGAACCGGTCAGCAAGTGCCTATTCAAAGTGACAAACTTTATCGGCAAAAAATATGTCGCAATAAATTAGCCCCCGTTATAAGTTTTCTAAAGTTGTATGTAAATTTCGTGTATTAAAATTGCTTTCTCCGTCTCATTAACTTCTTACATGATTGTTATGAAGAGTGTATATGCCTTTTCTTGGGCATTTATGTTTCAATTAGTGTATACATAATCATATATTCGGCAAGAAATAGTGTCGAGCACTATAGTTGATACAGGGGCAGGTTGGTGGAGACGAATTATCTAGACACCGTATAAGGTAGTTGACCCAGTCACCGATAGGTACCTAGTCGTCGATAATTTGAATTAATATGGAGATCTTATAAGGTTTTTGAACAATTTTGTGTAAAAAATAAAATTGCAAATTAATATTTAAGTCTTTATCTACATATAGGGTAAACCAGGGCGAATCGGATCAAAATAAGAATTTAGTCCATATTTCTTACATCTTTGTATGTATTTTCGTTTACTATACATATATTAAAGAGGAAGGACCAAAGTATATTTTCGCATATTTGTTATTAAGTAGTTAATTCAAATAAAAATGAAAAGAATTGAAAACAGAATAACATATCAGCTAGCCTCCCCTATCGCTAGTCTATTCCGGGATAGAAAATTTAAGGTATTAGATCAATCCGCTCGTTTTTAACACCATCAGCTAACAATGTGCCAACGAGCTTAAGCAATTTTTCCTAACGAAACTATAATATTTCTGCTCCCGTTCGCAGTTCACAATTCCTTCTAGTCGCCCCTGTATATTCTGCCCAGTTTTCTAACACAATCAGGGCACCTGTACCTGCATCACCCGCAACACCGACCCCCAAACTGCACCCAAGAAAACTACTGTAACCAATCAAATAATCCACAACAGCGTCCCAGTAAAAAGCAGCCCCATTCAAAGTCAACTGACTCCCATCCGCCGTGACCTCACCTCTGACACCATGATGCGCCAAACAAAAGGATCCGTGCAAGAAAGGGACTCCCCAGTAAAAACAAGTGGCGCGTGCCTGCTGGACCTCTGAAGATCAATCTTCGGATTAGACTTGGGAGGGGGGGGGGGGGGGGAGCGAGAAAGCAGCGAAGACGGTGGAACCCTGAGGGTGAACGTTCCAGGTCGGAGGGGAGGGGAAGTTGGACAAGAAGCTGGCGAAGAAGGACAGGGATAAGGATGTAGAAAAATAGAAGAACAACGAAGGGGGGGGGGGGGGGAAGAAAACATGGTCCACGCATAGTAAACGCAACTAGGTCGCCATTATCCGCCTCCTTCGCGGAGGTCTCCTCTCTCTGTTCTTTGGACAACGTGACATAAAGTGGCGTGGAGGAAACGTCGCGGCGCCAGAGGCGGCCGACGACTAAAGGGAAACGAGCGTAAGGGAGGGGGGCAGGGGAACGGAAAGGGAGGCATCGGGAAACTATTGACCACGTTGGGAAGCCGTTTAACCCCCCACGAGAGGAACGTACACAGGCGAGCGTACACACAATGCTCTCACAGGCACGCACCACTCTACACACACACATACACACACAGGCAAATACGCGTGCAACGACGACTACGAGGACCAGAGGCAGGACGGGGGGGGGGGGGAGGGAGGGAGGGAAAGCATAAACGGTTGCACACAAGGAAGTTCATTCATGAGCGCGGAACTTTGGTGGATGTTGAGAGGCCTGCACGGACACGAGCCCACTCCACCGTCGTATTCCGGTGTATATACGCCCTCTCTCTTCGAGACGGTGGTTGGAGGCTGGGTAAACGGCGCCAGGATAAAGAACTCCGAGGGAGGAGAGAGAGAAAGATGGATCGAGAGGGGTTACACACACCGCCGACATTGTTGCGCGCCGATAAGATAGCGCGGACGAGGGAACGTACACGCCGCGTACCAGCGAGTAAATCGCCGATCGGCATCGCCGATCGCGGACGGCGATCGCGCGAGCAATTAGCGTGCATACCATGCGCGAGATCACGCTGCGAACGACCATGCGGCAGATCGGGGGAGATCGATTTTCTGCAGGCATATGATATGTGGCGTTGGGGGTAAATGGGGAATGGAAGATGAACGGGGCTGCGCCACCCCCTGTTACTTGGAGATGTACTTTTTAACCAAACTCAACGGTGAGGTTCTCTTCGGAAGAACCGTTCGAAGCCTAAATCAAACTTGCTTGGAATAATTCAAGATGAGTAGGAGTCCGCTGCTGTGAATTAATAATAATTGAAGTAGGATAACTACTCGTTTAGCAAGCGAGCGACTCGTACTTGATTCTTACTTCTGTTACAGCAGTGTGGAATTATATCAGCACTACATTGCTACCTTTTTACAGTCCATTCCTTCGACCATTTTCCCTTACTCCTGCTCGTTCACCTAACCCTTAATCGCATCTGCAGCATCCAAGTACTACAAAACCAAACACACAAAGTCATAAACGGCCCGCCGAACCCATGATTAACGCGCGGAACGAGCGACCAGCTCGTAAGCTACCATAAAGTCAGCGTTAAAGGGGTTATCGTGCGCGAACTGCCTCAAGGGCACACTCCTTTTTAGGGACGACGTAAAGCCCTCCTCCGACGTTGCCCTTCCCCGGCGTACCTCCAATGCCACCGGTCACCCACTTAACGTTCTGTTACGATTCCCTCGATTACGGATAATTATGCCGTTACGGTGTTTCAGTGGCTCGAAGCGTGCATGAGCCCCGTCCACCATCCCCTTGCTGCTCGTCTCTCCGTTTCACTCTTGCACCATCGTTCACCAGGCAGCAACCGCCGCGGCGTTGATTACTGGGCGGCGCAGCGACGTCGGCTAATAGCCCCACTAACTACCCCGGAGCCCTGATTGTTAGGTTACGATCACGGTCTTTGAAACTCGCCCCACGCATAATAACTACCGAGCTAGCGACGGGCACGAGCCGCCAGCGTGCCTGTTATCCCTGGCTCGCCACCCTGAAATCGAAATCGACACTCCTAATGGGGATGAATATCTTTGACACCTGTGCCACGCGGTGGAGGGAAGTTTCAATAGAGATCGAAGTGCCTAAAATTTTCCGGGAAATGGTAGCTGAAGAGGGTACCCTACGAACAGTGGCGCGCCCAGGGCCAAGGGTCTCTGTCACCCCAAAGAATAGGCTTTGTGAAAATAAAAGAAAGCTGGATTTTATTCTTTAAATAAATCTCTATAATCACCCAATGAATTTTATTGAATTTGCATTAAATATATTTTTATCCGTTCAACTCGGCTGCCCCAATATCAAATCCTGAGTGCGCCGCTGCCCACGAGGCAGAGACGAGCAAGAATTTTATTTAAAATTAGAATTTAAAACTTAAAAAAATTATTACTGCCGAATGAAAAAATTAACTTTATCCGTTAAATAATCTAAAGTTCAAGTAACTTTTATTCGATCCGTTATTGAAATAATTTTTTATTTAGTTAATGTACAACTCTGCCATGAGGTATGGTACATACCACTGATCTCGAGATCCCTGGAGCGTACTAACTAGACTCTAAAGAACTCGTCGAGTAGTTTGGTACAGATTGCCATAAACAATACTATTTTATAAACCCTTGGAAAAACCTTTGGTATATCTAAGTAACAAATGGCTCCCCGGTGAATGTCCATGTTTCAAGACAAAGTAGCTAAACGCCATCGCAGGGATCGCCAGGGGGATTGCACGCAAGGATTAACAGGAATATTAGACAAGCGGCGGATTCAGCCGCTAACCAAAACGTCCCGGGGTATATCGCCACGAAACCGAGTTTGTTTTGTTCTCGTGCTTGCAGGCGGTTCCAGAGCCCTCGCTCCGCCATCGAGAGTTTGTACCGAAGCGAACAACCGTTTAAACTCCGCCTGGATATCACTGACCTACCCCCATATCGTACCCGACGTCACCTCGGCAAACTGTTGGCCCACATGTACCACCGGCCGTTACGAGCCTCGTTTCTCGCCCTTTCATCCGCGCTGGTTATCGACGTTTTACGCGGCTATTTCCAAGCGTTTATTTCGCCCACCTCCACCCTGCTGCGAGAACGTTTCGCGCTTGTTTCGTAGCCGAACGGATTGGACGTTCCATCGCGACTAAAACGGCACCGACGAGCATCGTTGTCTTTTATCGCCCGACGACCTTTTCACGACGCCCTTCGATGAACGCCTTCCATAAACTCTCGAAGGGCGCGAACGGATTTTACCGAACGAACTTCAACACAGACAGAAGGCACGCGTCGAGGGGGGGGGGCCTTGATTTAAATATCGTCAGGCGCGAGTAAAGCGCACGTCGTTATCAATGTAAGATTGCCACGCGAAACAATAATTGTTGACGGAACCGGAGGGGTGGAAATGTGTTTGACGATGGAATGTGTGATTGAGTGATCGATGTGAATCTTTGGGGCATTGGTGGGAATTTGAATGGGTTGACGGGTGTTTTGAATATAATGGCCCTGTGTAGGCATCACTTCTTTTCCGGGGTGAAGGTGATATGGGGATACTCGAGATTTTGGGGTGCTAGAGTCACCCTTAACCGGTGACGTCCCACTTTGTGGCATAAACGGTGACTTGGAGGCTAAATTTATTTTTAACATGTATCTACTGGAATTATTGGCGACTTTTTACATATTTAACCCTCGGTTGTCACACTGGGTCAATTTGACCCTTCGTTTTTTTTAAGCAAAAAACCTATTTGTCGAAACTCTTATTGCTTCAAATTTTGTTATGCATGATGACACTTTAAATGTCAACTTTCAACGATGGGCATATATTCTACAATGTTAAAACATTATCTCAGAATTTTTTAGACTTAATTTAAGGCAGTTTTAAAATAACAACTGATTGAAAATTGACAGGGTCAAATTGACCCAGTGTGATGAGGACGTTCGAAAAAGTAGGTGTAACCACTGAGGGTTAAAAAGAAAGAAAATATAGGAAAAAGAATTCTGCAGAAGTTTCGCAAACTCCAACTCCACTGGTTAAGGGTTAAAGTGTCTGAATAGAATTACCAATAAATATCTAGATCCCACGCTGCTGGGAATAATTAGGCGATCACGGCTACGAGTGATTCAGAAGAATTAACAATAGAACCATTCGACACCCCCTTGTTAGAATTATCCTATGCGACCGTACGTTCTTGTTTCGAGCAGTGTAGCCGATCAGATCGCTCCATCGACGAGCAGAAACGGAGCATCGACCCCGCGGACAAAGGGGCGCCATTGAAAAGCGGGGAAGAATAGCACGAATGCGACGAGACAGAGGTAAACGGCCCCGGAAGCTTGTACGTCTCGCGGAATCTGACGGCAGTTTCCCGCGGATCCTTTATTTCTCGGAAGTTTATGATTGAAGTTACGGGCGATCCGACGCGGAAGAAGAACGACTGGGCCAAGTTATATGGGCGGTCGAAACCGCCTCGTGGAAAGGGGACAAGTTCAAGTGGCAAGGTCAAGTCCCTCTCGCCACCCACGGGAAGATTTATAGTTTCCATGCGGCGTCACACAATGACCCAGTTTAACAACGGCGGGGGAAAAAAAACAAATAAATTCCCCCCCGCGACCGTGGCGAATGCCGTAACTCGTGATCCCACGATTTATTTCCGACCTGGCATTCGTTCCGCCCGCTACCGCGAACACGACAGATTGCTCTCAGGTCCTGGTACCTGATTCGACGCAATGGCGAAAGTGATATAGGTATTTGCTTAGAACTGGAGATTCAAAGTGGCACGAATATTTTTGCTGATAGTAGAGTTTTGAATGAAGCCGTCTGTGACGACGGCAGTGTAATTTTTCGTGGTGGAGGTAGTGTTCTAGGGAACACTGTAATTGAGATTCTTCGCGCGAATGGAAACTTGACGATATAGAATGGAACTGAGCAAAATAGTAACTCCGCTACGAGCACTGCAATCACAAACTTTGGATCCGCTGGTAAAAGACATTTTTTATTTTATCACCCATCTGATCACCGAAATAAAAAGGATCCACCCTATTTCCTTCACCAAGAGCTCCCTAAAGACACAGAAAAAGAAACAATTACCTGTTCGAGCCTCATCACAAGACCCCTACATCAGAATCCCCTCGTCAACATAATAGACACACTTCTAAAAACCCACCCCTAAACCTTCAATTCCTCCGCAACAAAGATTCACGACAAACACACGTCCCCGATCGCCGGCATCCAAGCCAATTCCCGCCGCTGTGCTCCTACCCCCGCGGCAGGAAGCAACACCCCCGAGGGGGTACCCAAGACCCCAAAGTAGAGCGGAGACAGCGGGGCCGGAAGTGTTGCGCTAGGGCCAACGTGTGATTGCATCCTCGAGGACCTGTTGCTCCGTCTCTGACTGCAGGGTCACGCCGGTGTTCGTTTCGCAGTTAGAAACAAACGGCCCGGTAGACGGGGGCGGCCCATAAAGCGGCGCGTACGGTTGTAAGAAGAGAACGGCGGCCGAGGGTGGGTGGACGGGGGAGCTGGGACATAGAGAAGGTCGAAGGGTGGCGGAGGCCGGGAGGTCGGGGGATCGTAGGTAAGTATATCCACCCCTTTGTTAATTCGGGCTTAACGCAGCTGGATAGGGGCGACGCGAAGGGAGGGCGGCGTGTTGCTCGACGGAGGCAGACAATGGGGTCACTGGGATGTTTCGTGCCAAGTTTTCATCGCTGGACAAGTTTAGACCGCGGCCTTGCTCGCGCCTTATTCGAGCATTCGAGTGGACGCCGCGGGCGAGCGAGCGAGACCGATGATACGCCCCTCCCCCCCCCCCCAACCCCGCCGTGAGATCGTGCCGATAGGATTGTGCCTGCGGAGCGTACCCGCGAACCCTGTTGTTGGCGTGTTCCGAGCGGGGCCCGATCCTCGTGCATTATGGATGCGGGAGCGGAGCGTGTTTTACGTAATCGGCCGCGTGCCACCTGCGCACGTAACGCCGCTTAGAGAATGCGGACGTAATCGCGGCCGACCGCAGGATCCTCGAAAAGAAACGACGATCTTGAGAAGGTCGTTGCCGCCGATGGGGCCCCCCTCGTCCTGACCGGCTAAGCTTCCCTTCTGAATGCGGGGGATAGAGAGTCGCTAGCATCGTGGCACTGTGGCTGACTCGCTCTCCAACTAGGTCTACCCGCTGGGTACCGGGGTGTATGAATGATTGCGGGGTCAAGGTAAGTTTGCTCTGGGATATAGCAGCTGAAACGGGGTTGTTTATGTGCTGTGATTAGGTTCTGTGAGTAATTTCGTCCCCAAAACTCGAGATAATTTCACTAAGGAACTGACTGTCTTAATTTTATGGACTGTAGGAGCTCCCGAGCTTAGCGATGGGTGTAGGACAGCTCTGACGTGTGTCTAAACTATCACTGGACTGCCTAGACATACAGGTGTTTAAGAGTCCCCCATAGTTGCCAATGAGGATGATACACCAGAGCTATCTGCCCGCTGGTAAAATCAGATTTGCTATCCTCTGTGTAAGAGGGCAGTTGACTTTCATCTGGCAGAGATCGGGCGCACGTTGCGCGAAAAGCGAACGCGGGCTGTCGAAACTCCCGTCACGGACGATTCGTTCGTATATATACGTATCGACTAGGAAATCCAGCGTAGGAGGAGCAGCCCGGGGGGATGAGACGGCGAGCCAGTAAATCGAGGCACGACCTCGCTCTGCATCTATCCCGCGTACATCGAATCGAATGGAGCATGGCTGTGCATACCGTGGTGCAATACATCGAGCACAGCGTGAGAGACAGATGGGGGGGGGGAGGTAGAGAGAGAGAGAGAGAGAGGGAGAGAGGACGATGGAGGAGATGGGGGCGGAGGAAGAGGCCCTCCAACCCCGTTTTCACTTTCATTCGCCCGCTCGCTCGCATGGCACATATTCACATATTCATCTCCGCACCCCCTACCTTCATCCCCTTGGCGAGTACACAGAGAAACGTGCACGCCACCGGAGTCTGTGTGCACCGACGCGCGTGTGAATCGGTGTGGCCCCAGACCAGCAGCCGTCATGACGGTATTTCACGTGGATGCAGGAGGCTCAGCTGTTCCGTGACGTATGCCCGCCGACGTGGCCCTAGCGAAACTTATTCGACCACGTGGTTACGAAACTTCCAGCCGACGGCATGTGAGAACCATCGACCCTGCCCCTCCACGCTACGCCCCCGGAGCATACACCTCGGGGACGAAATCTCGGTGAATCCTTGGCCTCTAAATTCTAATTCTGTCAACCGATTCGCGGGCCTCGGACCGCTTATCGTCGCTAATGCAACGCTGCCGCGTCGCTGTTATGTATCAGGCCAAAACGGCCACTGGCACCTCGGGTGCGCCTAGCGCCGATCAAGTGACAGAGGAGGTCGGCCGGCTCGGCTCCCCCATACTCAGCCATTCTGATCGGGCGATCGCGTGGGAGGCAAAACAGTCGTTTCGCGAAAATCCCCGAAGCGTGTCATTCGAGCTTTAGGGAACCTGTTGCTCTCGCCGCCCTCTGAATCCTCTCTCACCTACCATCCTACTTTTCCTCCCGCAGCCCACCCACCCGCCTCTGTCTTCGGTTCCGTGTATTCCGACAGGCGCGTGCATGTAGCTACGTGTACACCGAGCCGGGCACTTTCAGAATATTCGATCCGACCTTAAACAGGCGAGAGGAGGGGGGAGCGCGAGGAACAGAGAGAGAATGTGCCTTGTCTTATGCTAAACTTCGTGGACCACGCTATAGATGGAGGATTAAGCGACGTGGCGCCACTTGTCAGGACTAGCCATTCTTCCGCCTGCTCCCTTCAATCGTGCCTACGCCTCCGCCGTCTGTCTCTTTACTTTCGCACCTCCGAGCATTTCCTTCCCGCGTGTTTTCACAGCCGCACATGATCCGCCGCTTGAGAGAGGAGTGCGAGGAGTTTTGTCAGAGGCTGGGTACGTCCGAGGCGGCTGGAGAAGGTTGTATAACGACTGTGATAAGTGCTGATTGAAATTAGAGGGTAGAATGATCGGATTGACCGAAAGGTGTATCGGGAATTACGTAGTTTTAGTGAGTAGGTTGGCTTTCTGGTGATTCAGATGATACGCCAGTGGCGTCTTTATGTCATTGGCACTCTGGGCGGCCGCCAAGAGACCCCATGATCGTAGGAGCCTCCAAATAAAAAAGTCTGATTTTAAGTCCTAGTCAAGGGACTCCCCAATGTATTGCTTTGCCAATGATCTTAAGAAGCTTCTGTGATATGCTAGAAGGATGGACTTCGAAAATGGTCCCGCATGGTCCAAAATAAATTGACCAATTATGAGGATTTAATAGTGACACTTGCAAGAAACTAGGTAATACAGCGTCACTTCCTACAGGACTCAATCCATCATCTCTCGTTAACAGGTCCACCAGTCTCTTCGACGCCCAATCGACGTTACAATTAGGGATGGGATCAAGTTCAATATGTACTCGCGAAACTAAGTCGAATACAATACAAAATGTTCACTTCATGGGATTCGATTTCTACTCATTTATTTATAGGATGCGAATATGTACTTACAAGTACTTTGTCATTTGAAAGAATCGAATCTTGTAAAAGTAGTAATCGAACCCTGAAAATGTACATAACCTATACATATAACATATGACTTAAGTTTTCAAATCGTACTGGTACGATTGCAGTGGTACGATTTTAGGAAACATGATTGTTCAATTTATTTATACATATCATTTTAAACTTCATAATAAATGTAATATGTACATAAAATAAGTGTGCAATATTCTACAATAAACTCGCTTTTAGAAAAATAGAAAAATGCAGGATGCGCTCCGTGTTCTGCTACAATAAAAAGCAGCGTCGACAGTAGCCAGTATAACTCGACGTAGGATTGTCGCAAATAAAAGTAGTCCACATTACATTTATTTCGATTATACTTGCAAGTACCGCTGTTTCGCACGTTTCTCAAAGTTCTTATAAAGAGTTCAAACCTTTCTCGTCAAGGTTCGAGTCTACTTGAAAGTAGTGTTTTTTTTTTCCGAAGTACGCGTGAACTGTTCGAAACTATACCGTCAGATTCGAACCTACTTCCAATATACTTGATCCCATCACTAGTTACAATCCTCCCCGACCCAGCACATTGATTAAAAAGAGATCGACAGCAGAATTGTCACTTCCAACTGTAAATCCACGCGAGGTGATTCCAGCTATAAACACCGGCCCACCCAGTGGCGGATTTAAAGAAAAAGGCCCAGGTGCCAAACGTTCTGACACACCCTGTATGCATAACAGAATTACAAATAAATGTGGCACGAAAGCTACGGGTAACGAAAAAATATAGCGTGGATGAAATGATGATTTTTTGGAAGATGGCGCCTGGGCCCGCCCTAGGATAACCGAAGATCGCCGCGGCTCGCTCGCAGAAAGCGCAAGAGGGTGGCCAAGGTAAACGGAGAAACTGGAGCGACCAACTCGAGCCCGCAGAACCAACTTCCTCCTCCGCGAGAAAAAGAAACTGACGCCGATAGGTCGCGGCGGCGGTGAGGACAGCCGCAGGAACGGCGAGGTTGGTTCCCAGTGACCTTGGGAGCGTTCCCACGGACACGAGGTAACCCACACGGTGACGAGCGGCGCGGCGCGGCGCCGGGGGAGCGTGCACACCGACAACAGAGGCGGGCGAGCACAGTCGTCGCCGCTGTAACCTACATTTACCATCGAGGAGAAGCGATCCGCCGTCTACGTACACGTAAACGGGCAACAGCCCGAAGGCGGTCGAGGGACCGCTACTTCCACGGTTATGAATGGAGAAACTTCAGGTCTGGTGGGCTCGCGTAAACGTTAACACGCGGACGGCGCGTATAAGGGGCCGCCGCGAAGAAAGAGATTCGGTGTGCAGCCTCTCTCTCTCTCCCTCTCTCTCTCTCTCTCTCTCTCTCGCCCACCCCTCGTCTCCGTCCACGGCAACGCAAGAGAGGAAGGCACCTCGTGAATGCGGCTTAGCCGGCAAGATCTGCGGGAGCAGCATCGGCCTCCGGTACTCGTGCCGCCGCGGTCTTCCTTATCTGACGCGCGCATAAATGTATCTGGCTTCCTCCCTGTGCACGGGGTAACGCGCGCAACCCCCTTCGCCCCCCCCCCCCCTCCCCGAGCGTACTCCGCGTCGACGGGCCTCTGTGTGCACACGGGGGGGGGAGAGGTGAGGGTAGGTACATGCAGCAGGGCGGAGGAGGGCGAACGTGTGCAACGCTCTGCAAATATACTTTGTTTACCGGTGTGCCGGGCGGATCAGGAACGTGCTGGCGAGAGAGAGAGAGAGAGGGAGATTGGCCGGCAGCTATATACCGCGAGCATCGAGGGAGGAGAAAAGAGGAGCCACCTGAGGGGGGAGGGGCGAGGGAGATGAGAAGGTACACCGGGGAACGACTAACACGGAGAACAATGGAATAAGCAACAGGTACGTGTATGTGCACATAGGCATGCACATAGTCACGCACGTACGTGCCTCTATGTAGCTTGTATGTACCGGGCTCACCCTACGGTAGGTATCAAAGCTCAATGCACCTCCTCTTTTTCTCCTTCGCCCCCCCCCCCGCCCGCCTCCTCTCCTGACTCCTCAACACGCTCTTTCTCTCTTCTTCTTCGCCCACCATCGTTCCCGTTTCCCACCCCCCCTCCCCCCTTTGTGCGTACTACCGTTCAACCCCTTTTATCGCCCACTCCCCCCTCGCCCCCGCGGACCGTTCTTTCAGCTTCCAGCCGCGTTCCCCGCGCAACGAATCGCGGTCAGTTACGCGACGCCGGACGTGCGTGAAATTGAGCGGAAGCAGGGAGCCCAATGCCAAGGTTCTTCCGCGTTTCACCCGGCGCGGAGGAAGGGGAACGGGAGCAACGGGGCGCAGGGAGGGCGAAGGACAAGGGGGTACCGCGGAGGAGAGAGGGTGTAATGGTTTGATACGCCGACAGCTGACTCCGGAGCGCGCGCGATGCTTGATGGAGGAAAGGCACAAGGACCTCGAGTTGCCAGGGCTGTGCCGCGCATCGCTGGGGTGATGTGGAGATCTCGGGCAGAGGCGTAACGGTTGATCGATGTCTGTCTTCGATCATCGCCGAGGACGATCCCGCGGCGAAGGACCACGTCGACGGGACGACGCCGTTTCACCCCCCCCCCCCCCCCGCGTTTCGGACAACTTCCTCGAGCGATATGCACGTCAGTTGTATGCTCCCCTATGTTATGTCGTTTCAGTGAAACTTGATCATCAATTTCCCAGCGCAGTATTCCGCGAACGATCCTCAGATTGTCGCGGAACACAAGCTCCCCGCAAAGTGGCACCGAGGGCCGGCTCGAATGAAGCGGAGCGTGCGAAACCCCGATCCCTTCTGAAGGATCGCCGATCACTCGCGATTATTAGCCGCGAGAGCTGGTCGTTTAGAAGATTGCAAAACTATTTGGACGGAGGATCGAGGTATCGATTGGACCGCGCCTATCGAGTAACGATCCCCCGCCATCCGTTCGTTATCATCATTTCATTTCCTCGTAATTGCAGACGTACGCGCGCGCGCGCGCGCGCTCGGCCTCGTAATTAAACCGGGTATTATTTCCCAAACAGCACAAAGTACATGTTCCATAAATTTCTGCATATGCCAGTAAAGGTGCGAGTTCGTCGCTCCGCCGCGATAATTAATCATGCCCATGGCCATGTATCTGGCCGCGGTAATTAACTTTTACCCAACGGAGGGGGTAGGAGGGGGGCGCGAACGAAAGTCAGAATCTGGCAACGCTGATTACCAACTTCATTAATTCGATACGTACAGAATAGTGGCCGAGCGACCGTGTTACAATTCCGTTACCACCCGCCCCCCCCCCCCTCACCTCGAGGGTGGAACGGGGGGGAGGAGGGGGATCCAGCAGGAGGCCGATACGCATTTTATTCGAGCTCACTGCAAGTTAATGGAATTAATTACCCGAATGGTAAAGTGCAGTCCAATCCATAAACAATGACATTGTACCCCCTATCCGTATGTACCTACGTAATACCTCTCGAACCGAGCGGACAAACGGTTCGAGTTCGACGGTAGCAAAGGAGCGCGGGCATGGTTCACAATGCTGCTTTTGTACAGAGGTTGCGCGCCGTTACTTTCTACATTCGTGAAACTCGCGGCCAACGTAGACACTCGTCGCGATTAATAATGGCCAACGATCCTCGTCGATCCCGTACTCCAGACCCCTGACCTGGGCTACCATTCCCCGACGCTAAAAGCTGCTACATCATCGCACGTGTGCACGTGATTGAAGCGGAGGAATCGCGTGTCGCCGGAATAAATTATGCGAGGATCGATCCTTACCCTAAGACGTTGATATATATACGCAGGTGTACTACGCCTTGTGGAAATATAACCTGGGGACCACTCGAGCGGTGTGTAAGGCGATATTATGAACGTGCGAGCCACTGGATGTGTCCTTCCTCGCCCTATTATACGACTGGCCCCATTTGGCCACATTCCTACATATCCCAGGTCCTTACCCCGAACACTCCTCGGGTGTTTTTCAACCCACTCCTTTCTCCGAGGACTCGTCCAACTTTAAGAATAATGTAAGGAAGCTCATGGATACGATGTTAGAATGGTGAATTAGGATGTTGATTAGAGTGGTGGTGGGAAGAAAGCTTGAAACTCATAATTTCTACGTGTCCGCATAACAGACTTAATGCTAGCCTCTACGTATTAGGTACCTACGTTGGTTAATCTACAACAATCTGTGGGATGTAAAGCTTAAGATATCATTTTGAGAAATGGAGGTATCTTATTTCTTTCCACGCAGCAGGTTAAAGTATCGATGCTCCAAAGGATATGCCGGATGCACCCTTCGGCAGGAGTGGATTTGAAGGTTCGGTGCCCCTAGGGTAACAAGTGTCCTCCGCCCTTTCCGCGAAATAACATCAAATATTTTAATTTAAAAGAGTCGAGGCAATTTCAATATTAGCTCCATGTGACAACTCACAAATGAGCTATCGCTGATTCGCTATTTGAAAAACAAGTGAATTGTCTTTAAAGCCATCCCAAGCCTCTGTGTTTAAAACTTTCCCAATTTCTTTCGGTCAAATATTGCCGCTTCCAAAAATCTGCAGCCTACTCAGCATATACACATATTCGCTCCTACCCCGGGGCTCTCGCCTTTACAAGACAATGAAAGGTGCCACGAGCTTCGCCCTCCGCTGCCTCCGCGACATCGCTCTGCTCGTTCAAGGCGAAATACCGGCGTCGACGTCGCTGAAACGACCCGGCGTACGTGCACCCGCTCCTCTGGCAGACCGTACGTATGTACTGTTATGCGTTGGCATGCGTGACGCAACAGGAAAGTGCAACGCAGCCGGGACTTGCCTGTTGCGAGCCGCGCGCGGTTGAAATTATTTGGAACACCGTATCGTCCGCGCGCATCGGGCAGATAAGTAAATGCGTTTTTAAAAAGGCATTCCCGCGTCTCTCGCCACCGTGACGCAGGTGGCATTCATCCCGCGCATCGTGGGGCGCGTGATAGCCGCGACAAGTGTACGTGAACGTAACTCCGTGAAAGAATTGATGGCTGGAGCTGTGGGTGGTGAATTCGTCGAGTTTGAATAACATTATTCTACATTTGGCAGTGTGATAGAGCATAGAAACCTAACCGATTCTTACACACCCGAATATGCTGTACGCTCGCACGAGGTTTATTGAAATCAGAATTTTTAGAAGACTAAAAATGACTGCCTTACCTTCGTGGTCCGTAAAGGCTCCTACACACGGCGATGCAAGAGTCCGTGAAACACTGATGCCTGCATCACGACTCTTGCATCTTGCTCGCGCACCTAGCTGGTGAGCAAGATGCGTGATGCCAGGCATCAGTGTTTCACGATTCTTCCATCAGCGTGTGTAGGAATCCTTAGGAATAGCGAGATTAGAGGCCGCGAAAGTTTGCCTATAATGAAATGTCTCTGGGCCGGTGTATTTATAAATAACAATATCCTGAAACTCGCTCGCGATCGTCGGCTCCCACATTCTCGGCGCAATCTCATCCGAAAAAGATGCAGCGTTAGTTGAGATCGCGATCTGTTCTAATTAAACGAATAATACCGGAACACTGTTTCGTCGTTCCTGCTTGTAACTAACCCCGATCCACAACCCCCTCGCCGCTCGCCACCCAGGAAACCCCACTCCCTAACGACGTCGGCGTAATTAAAGGAATAACCCTTAATTAAAGCAAAATATCAAACAATAAAATTAATCGCCGCGTTATCTGGCCGCGATCGCGTGCAATTATATTAACGCAATTAACGAGCCCCCGTCGTCGTCCCTCGACCGAGACGCGCTCCGTGTCCGTGCAACGCACGACGAGGGAGCGTCCAGACATCGTCGTTTCGAGGCGCGCAGACCGCCGCCGCCGCCCAGCGTTCAGGAGCAGCTGCGAGGAACAGCCGGCTGGACGAAACGCGTATAAACCAGGTACGCGTACGTTTAATGCACGCCGCGGACTTCATTTTTATACGCGCGTGTCTGTCGTCTGGCCGCCTCCTGCAAGCCTTTATGGATCGATCGATGATGATATGTATGGGAGAAAGGAGGAGAAGGTTTGATTGGGCGATGATAAAGCGCGACGATGCCTGGCAGAGAATAGCTGCCGAGGGAAGACAAATTGGAGTGGATACGGGGGATATTTTTGAGGATGTGTGAACAGTTGATGAGGATCATGTTAATTGCGCAACTGATGCGCATATTAGAGGGTAAAGTTAGTGCTTTTGAATTATATTTTTGGTGATGGATTTAGTTGGCGAACTGGTTATATTAAATTGGAGGATGATATTGACTTTTACATCTCTTGATAATACTTGATATATCGATAGTGAACGGTGGTAAGACATATATAGTTTGATGATTGATAAGACGAAGTGGTCAGTGAGGACTATCAAGTTGTTGCAAGTTTTGTAACAGGTGGGGTGTGAAATATATTCTGCTGTTAAGACGAAGGTATACACGAGGACTCGATGAAATTAATTGGATATCATAATTACTGGTTCTAAATGTGATGGAATATATTCCATTTCAGTGGAAGGTTCTCAAGAAGAATTGGAGGAGGTACTGGTAATTGGAGTAAATACTAATTGTAAGTAGTAAATTGAAGACCTTAATTACTGGCTAAGCAAGACTGTGATTCTGTGATTCATAATTCACAGAAGGCTGACCAATCAACACTACACAAACAATTCGAATAATACCAATTTAATCTCCCTCCCAAATTCACGTAGTACGCAGAATTTCCGTAGCAATATGACTGATAAAATAATTCATCTCCAATTTATTTTGGCCAAGATGGTGAGCCGCACACTTTTTGCAATAAAGAAATTTTGTACTATTTTCCACGTACTAATAACAAGAGAGCTATGATGTACAACGTGTTTAATATTGCAATAAATATTCCCAGCACAGTATATGCTAAATATATTCACTTTTATATAAATCCTGAAACTTTCGAATGAAGCTGGTGAAGGTTCGAGGGTCGACTTGGTCGATTATATCGAATGGTTCAGCCTGCCTGCCTCCCGGTGCACGTCGAGGCAGCCGCTCTAAACTCCACGAAGGACGAGCACACCGGAAACAGCTATAGTGTCGTACCATCCGCGCTATAGCACCGCCGAGGCGAACGACAGAGTGGGGCCTGATGTTCCAAGAGGCCCACATGTGCGATGCACAGCTGTCCCTTGGCGCAGGCTCCTATCCAACACACACACAGACACACAGCCCAAGCACCAGGGGCTAGACTGACTTTTTTTCTTCAACGTGTGTGTCCACAGAATAATGGTCGTAAAAAATCAACAAAGGAATATCATGTAATTTAATTTTTACTGCTCGATGAAGAATAATAATAATTGATGGGGTGATAAGATTCCAAGTTGAACTGTTGGAAATAGTGGCATGGGCATTGCTGTGACGTTAATTATTACTTTCGTGATTGAAAATTATAATAAAATTGTAAATGGTCGAATATTATGTCCACGAAAGCCGAGTTGCTCCTACGGGCGATAATTGCATTTTCAGTTGAAGTAATTATGGTAATAAGGATTATCTTAAGATCTCGGCGTTAAAAGAAGGCTCTTCCCTGCGGCTCATGCAATTCAAAACGCCCGCGCTAGAAAAGCTGATTTGCAAACAATCTCGCGGGGAACGAGCCCCGGCGTTACATATTTAAGCCACGCAACAACTTTAACAGGCTGCTCCAAGGGGGAAAACAGAAAAGTATTCGCGGGATCCAAGGCGTCTAGCTCGGGTAGAGATCAAGGCGAAGTGAAAGAGACAACGAGGAGCGACAAGTTGTATGTGGAGCACATAGCCCAACTACAAAGGAATAAAAGAACAGGGGAGAATAAGGGGGGGGGGCGTGTGTGCGCGCGCGTTAACACCGCCGAGTCTCCATGTGTCGCGACGGCTAAAGGATATCCTTGTCACTTTCTTCGCTGCTATACTTTCTCCCTGTAAAATTCAACCCAATGGTATTCCACCTTGCTGCGCACAGGACGACCCAGAGGAGGACAAAAATATTTCTGAGACTTAAGTATAGTGTAAGATTTATATTATTTTATCCTAGACATGGATCAGTTAGCATCAAAGTTGCAACTGTACTAATACCAAAATATTCCCTCATCTCCTAGAAACAGATTTCTTTATTAACCCTTCGTGATCACAGCTTCTTATAATCACAAATTGGTCACACAGGGTTCGCTGTACCCCAGCGTCATTTTTTGAGTTACCATTTTCGTATTTTTGAATCTTTTAACTTTTCAGTGACAATTGTACATTCGTAATACTTATACAATCATGGTCTAATAATCTTTTTCTAGAAATGTAAATTTTTATATGATAAAATTTGTAGTTGAAAATGAGCGATTTTCCATGGTTGTGGGAAAACCCGATTTTTGAAAAAAAAAATTTTTTTTGCGATAAATCCCCTTTGAAAGGCGTAAATGTGCGACATTTCAAATCGAAAATTGCTGTTGGGGTACAATACACCCCGTGTGATCACGAAGGGTTAATTCGAATAATGGCACTTATACTCGTTAAAATTGATGAAAAGATGAGTCGCAAACATGGGTCTGACTTCTACTTGAAAATCCTTTTTTTTTTGATTCGATAAAAGCCTATCGTAGTTAATTTCCCTGTTAGAACTGACTCGATGCCCCAAGTGAATCAATTAATATTTTCCCTAACCCCGTGCGTATTACATGCCCATTAATCACCGAACCCTTCATTCGTCGCATCGCCCTGTGCACGATATGTCAGTGGTTGTTAACAGAGTCCGTAGTACTCGTGAACGCGAGGCGAAGTCCTCGGCGTGCGGCGCAGATCGACGCGTTCGCCTCGCTATAAATAACGAGGTCGCGGTAAAAAGCACAAAACTAAAACGAGATCAGTGGAACACCGTGGAGAATACCGTGAAAAGTTCGGCACGAAGGTTAGAGAAACGACCGCCCGACGTCCACGGGATGCAGGAAGTGGACTGAGGGGCCCACGAATTAATCGTGTTTCCACGGTTTTCATTCTGCCACTTCCACATCTTCCCCCCCCCCCTCTCGCCGTTAATGATCGCCGATTTCATTTCGGTAATCAAATATTTGTGAGTCAACTACAACCGCACAATAGATTACAACAGTCACGTGACTTCGAGTGAAATCGCTGACGATAAAACGGAAGGCAAAAGAGGTGACGAAGATTGAACGATGAAGGTTCCTTTATAATCAGAACAGAAAGTGACGCTAAAAATAAGGAGGTTCCCCTATAATCAGAATAGAAAGCAATACTAAAAACACCAAAGAGTACCTTCGACTTTGAAATTTTACCCGATTTTTATTTCTAATTCAAGATCTGACGCATGGTGATTAACCCCGTTATTAACTGGAAATTACAATATTCCAAGCTAAAGAGCTGGATTAGAAAGATTTTCTTATCGCGGGGTTTCGCGCCGTGCCTCGCACTTATTTTCGTATTCTCGTGGCCGCGTGGAGTTCAGGCGCCTTACGACGGTCCTCTTTGGGGAACTTTCCGCGTTCACCGAATCGCGGTCGGTAACCAGGTCCCTTCTCCTGGATGCATATACGCGTGGCTATGAGCCCAATTCCGCCAGAAACGATTGGTTCCCTCTTCGACATCCTGACGTATCGCCGATACTGCAGCTACCTTCTATTCCCGGCTTTTCTCGGCCGTGCCCACGATTTTGTTCGCGAGGTATAGATCTACCCACCAGCCAGAGCGAGAACGGACGAACGGACTCGCACGGCCGTCGCTCCGTCTCGCTCCGCCTCCCTTCCCCACGAACATATAACCATCCCGCTTTGTTGCTCCGCCGCGTTCCCCCACCACAGTATTTCTCTACGTCCTTCTATTTTCACCGCTGCTTTATTTCTCTTTTGCGTTTATCGTGCGCTGTGTTTGCAGCGGTAATAGAGTTTCATTCGCGCGCAGAATCCGAAAGTATTAAACAGCGGCCGGCAATAGTGCCTTACGCGTTTAATCCTCGGATGATGAAAATACGCCTACTATCCGAATTACTCGGGACGATCTCGGGAATATCGGATATTCGTACAATTTCGAAGTGCCCTAAAGTACCGAAGGGCCGTGGAAATTTGAGCGATTATGGTGAGCATCTCTCAAAAATCTGACGGTCTCTCGGAAAGGTAAAGGTTGTTGCGTAGGCAAACTCGAAAGCGCAGAAATGAGAAGCTCCGGGGCTAGAGTCTAATATAGAAAGCGCCGGGGCAGAAGTTCGAAGCCTCTTGAACATTTAATGCGCGAACTGTAATTATATTTAGCGGCAGCTTCCATCGATTTCTAACGGGGGCAGAGAAGATTCGAGGACCCTTGGACTAGTTGGCCACCTAGCGTCTCATTTATCTATATGATCGCGGTAAAAAGATATTTCACCCGAGAAACACGACTCGGATTCATTGCCCCATTATGCGCGTGAGAAAATATGCATCAAGCAGAGGGCGACCTTCGTACGGGCGAATAGGGATGAAATTTCGCGAGTCTGTGCTCCGCCATGTTTGTCATAACCTAAATCGTACTGTCGCGCGCAACGGTGCCAAAGCGGAGGCGTGTTCTACGATAAAGGGACAGGTTCTACCACGATTACGCGTAGATGTCGTGGGAAAGTTAACGCTGAAATTGGGGAGGACCGGAGGGCAGCCCGCCCGTAAATATAAAAGTTGCTTAATCGAACCGTGAGCAGAGCCGAAATTTCGTCGTAGGCGTCCCGGTGCCCGGTACGTTCGTCGCGTTACAAAACGTCGGCCTTCGGCCGCTCCCACCAGGCCAGACATCAGTCCAGAGTTCTCTCCTCGTGTGCCTCGGTTTCGTCATCGACAACGGAGCTCCCGGGGCTCGCTAGCACAAAATTCGAAATATCACCACGGTATAACAAAACCACCGCGGTCACGGGGACGTCTCGGACGTCGCGTTACTGCTTGTCGCGTTCTCTCTGCTTTATCGGCTGCTGATATGACGCCCGGCGTTACTTTCCTACTTACGCCTCGCTTTCCCGCGGTATTATTCTCGAGTGCTCTAAGAATAGTACGGGTACCGTAACATCTCGCCTGACCGCCTGACAATGATATATTACGATAAGGGTACTTAAATTACTCTAGCTACCGCGAATAGAAATAGTCGACGTTATACCGAGGATTCTACTTGGATCGTACTTGTGGACGGTAAATTTTCATCCGGAGCGGCTCGCCGTCCATTGATCGGATAGGATACCCTTAACTACCGAAGCGCGTCAGTGCCAATCGATTTCTCGAGCCCGATGCCCGCGATTTTCAGCGAGCCCTTTGAATCCAGCGACGATAACGTTTAATTCGTTTCAGAGAGCATCGGTGCAGGCCCGTTTCGACGCGTGCCCCGAAAGGAAAGCGAGCTCTCTCGGTTGGCGAACGCGTCGCCATCGCCCCCGCCGACGTCGGAGAATCGAGTTACAGAGCGGAGTTGTAGAAGGTTCTACATCGGACGTTGCGTTGTATCATGTAGCCCGACGTGGTGCTCGGCACATCGGGGCACCATCGGCAGGAACAGCCCTGCTACCCGGTGCTGAGTCACTGCTGCGTTGCCGATACCGTGCCACATCCACGCTATTGCTGCTGGCACGGTCTTGTAGTGTTGCCACGTTTCGTCCTTCCCTCCCTTTATACCACGCCCCTCCCGTCCGCGCGATAAGCGTCCATCCCCACCCATCGGGCAACGAGGAGAGAAAGAGAAAGAGGGGAAGCACGCGGGTGGGAGGAGGACAGCGGGGTCGTGACGTTGCGCCACTGCGGGGGAAAGAGGAGGACAGCGATGCGGTGGTACAGACGAGCCGGAGAGAGAGAGAGAGAGAGAGAGAGAGAGAGAGTGAGTGAGTGCGAGAATAAGGGGGAACAAGGACAGACAGAGGCGTCGCACCGCGCGTTCAAATTTCATTGCGTCAAGCTCACGGGTGTGCTTTCTCGTCTGCTTAGCACGGAATTCAGAGAAAACGTCGGTAATGGAGTTTCGTGAGATAAACGGCAGCAGCGTCGCCACCGCGGCAGAACGTTGGCCGCGGTGCCGGATAGGGTTACCAACGGGGCAGCCGAAACATCCCTCCGTGCAACCGGACGTGCACACCCACCCCCAACGCCGTTTCGAACGCCCATCGCAGCGGTTACGCAACGAGAGACGGTAAAAACCGGGAATACGTGGGCCACGGAGCCTCCGATTCCTCCGGTGTTTTCCCACCGACCGAATCGAACCGCGGGCGAGTCAACAATCCTCGGCTCTCCGAAGGCGCGAAAACAATCCATCCATCAGGGGTGTTTACGCCACCGTGCCTCGGTCTCCTTCGGCTGGAGGTTCGCTTGGCAAGAGGGAAGCCTAGACACCGAGCCCGTTCCGCGCCCAGATTGCTAACCTCGCGGCTCTCAAGTCACCCGACTATCCCGATCCCAGCTCCCGCCGCTTTTGAATTATCTCTCCCGCTTCCAAGGGGAAAAACGTTACCCGTCCGCGCGGCCAGACCACCACCTGGACGTTGGATTCCGCACCGGAATAACGTCGAGCTGCACGCTTCGTCCACCAAAACCAGTTCGCGATATAAAACTTTAATGACTACTAGAACGGTGTCCATAAAAGTGTGAATTCCCGGTGGACGGTAACCGGCCTCTTAAAATCCTGCCAAGTGACGCGACTGATGGGCAACGCTCTTTCGAGCCGGGGTATCGGGCGATTTCACGTGGAAACGCTGCGTCGGGCTGGCGGCGCGGCCTCGGCCACGGGAATGGGGAAAGAGGAAGCCCGGCGTGGAAATAAAAAGGACGATGGACGGAAACCGGCGAACGAGCGAGAGGCAAGGACAACGGGGGGCGGTCGCCGGAGAAGGAGGGAAAATACGTGAGAGAGTTGTGAAACGGGAACGCCGTGCGCATCGCAATGCAAATGCAACTGACCCGATAAAGCTGCATTGGGTCATAGAAAGGGAAAATACAACCTACAAACGCGGGGCTCCCGCCAAAATACGATTTTTATAGCCCCGCGGGCGCCACGCTCCTCTCCACCCCCGTTGCGCCCCCTCCACCCCCCCCCCCCCCCCAGCCCTCTATGACGTCCCCCTTCTTTGTACCTTCGACGAGCGCTCCCGCCAGCTACCACCTACGCTTCCTTCTCCTGCCTTCTTGCCAGATCTCCGCCTCGACACCCCTTAGACAGAGACAGGGGTGGGAAATGGAAACTCGGATCCCCGAGAAGCCCTTTCTACCTTCCGCCCTGCTTCGCGGCAGAATTTACTTGCGAATGAAAAGGGGGGAAAAGAAACGCGAGCGAGATACCATGGATAGCAGAGATTCGTCCCGTTTGATCAGACCCACTGGCGGATCCCCTCTGTTTGCACTCCGCTCGGGCTCGCTAATTGCATTGTTCTTTCGCGGCGCAAAGAGCACTCCGGATGTATCAGCCGCGTTTGACGCGGCTGGGAATTTTTAAACGTTCGCGGAAAAGGCAACTGTTGCGCGTTTCGTTCTTACGCCGGATCCTGCCACTGGGGCACGTTGGGCGTTAGTTTTTAGCGGCGCTGCGGCGCAGCTTGGCGTTCTAACCGGTAAGGGTCGCGCGGAGGGACATCCGTGCGATTATGCCCGGTGAT
This sequence comes from Andrena dorsata, assembly GCA_929108735.1. NCBI lineage: Eukaryota > Metazoa > Arthropoda > Insecta > Hymenoptera > Andrenidae > Andrena > Andrena dorsata. The sequence continues at coordinate 31,845,450 of OV815488.1, forward strand.
AAAGCGGCGGTGGACGGCGCGCCGCGCTAGAATCTGGTAAGAAAGTTAAGGGGCTACGTTGATTTTAGGGCGCCGCGTTGATGATGGTCTCCGGGCGCACGGAACTCCTGGCAAACACTGTCTGACATTCAGACCTTATCTACTGCGCGCGGCGTGTCGCACCTCGCCCTGTCCCGAATCTACTTGCGCGCAGAGTTCGCAGCACTCCGGTACTTGCTCGTTAACTGGGTCGTTTGTTAATCGGAAACGCCCTTCGCGCGGCGGAAAATTCTGCACTTAATCATGGTTAAAGACGAATCACACGCGTTATGCTCTTGTCGGCAAATGCCAGGTGTGATATATCGTGGCAGTGGGATTGTTCAATTTACAGGATGATTCGACTGGTATTGCTTAGTGCGGCATTACCTCCGAATGACTATTTCGCTAATTGGGGTAGCGTTACTAATAATAATATTCCATACCGATGTTTCGTTGCCATAGAACGAAGGTTCGCGAAGAGCGAGACTTTGCCGAGGGAAGGAGAAGGTGGACGTAATTTTGGGGCCGGATTCATGCAGGACTCGAGCGTTTAATTTCGCGTTTCGGAAGCCAAATGTTTCATCATCGCACAGTGTTTCGCGTAATGCTCAAAAGTCAAGAATCTAAAGTGTTCGATACACAAATTCTTGTATCTTAAAATGTTAATAAGGGAACGTAGTTTTTAATGTTACCCATCATATCTGCTGAATTTACCAATTTGTTGTTAAAAATGATGCTTGAAATTTATTCAAATTGTCGGTGCGTTTCTTTAAACACGTGCTATTTGCCGAATGTTTATCTGATTAATTTGATTTTTATAAGTTATGTTGAGTATTATATGACCTTCCCACCTGCCGCAAAACTTTTATGGAATATCAACAATTTGTCCCAATTTTTTATGTTAAATGTTTACTATCTTTGACTTGAGTTTTAAAAAAAGTACCAAAAAGTACCTCCCTGATTTTTTCTATATTAATTGAGGGAACATTAAACTTTATATTAGCGTCAATTTCAACTGCCCGAATTTGCCCGAAACTGAAAAAATAGCCGAAATCATTAAGACGTTCACCGCTCAGACGCGTGCTACGCCTGGCGCGTAACGTCGTTGTTTTCATTTTTATGTTATTTTTCATATTTTATGTACTACGTAATAAAAATTACAAACCTGATACAAGAAAAAATTTTAATGTGTACGAAGTTATGATATTTGTCTCCCAAATCCGTTTATGTAAAACGACCGCAACGGTTTTTAGGTATTTTAGCGAAACTGACGAAAAAAAATTTCCTACAAAAGTGTGTCAGTATCCAGTTGATAACAAATTGCAAAAGTAAAAATTAATAACAAACTTTTTATTCAATAAAAAATCAAACATTTCATTTTTTTAACGGAACTGCATATTTTGTATACACCTATCGATGCATCTTCATATTCTCGTTAAAAAAGTATTAGGGTACTTAGGTCGAAAACTGATTAGTTTAGATGCTATGAGTTTTGTCCCGAACGCCCATATAAGCGAAACACTGTGCATCGTGCCGAAATTTTGAGTGGCAGACGGTCAAAACAGATAATGGCGGCAGCGTGCCCGCGCGATTCCAACGACGGCAAGTGGGGTATAATAAATTTAAGTATCGATCGAGCGGCGGGAGCGCGATCCCGACCGGCACACTCGACGGGGAACATTGTTCCGCGCGAAAATAACAGAGCCGCGTTTTCGAATTACCGGCAGCCCCGTCGAAATTCACTTTTACGAGTTAGACGTGATCGATAGTTAGGTGGGCATCGAGGAAGCTCCAGGACGAAAACGTTACTCCTGATTGCGTCCACGCTTCTGCATAAACCTAATTAAATTCGAAACAAACTTCGCACGACGATGACCATCGCCCGCCGCGGGGGCTGCTTTTCGGCGGGCTTTAATTAAAACGGTTCTGCTCGCAAACAGCTAACTGACATTTAAAAAAAAAAACGCGATCCGTCGCTCCTTTGACCACCACAAGAACAGATTAGCAGAAGGGTAACGGTGGTTTAAAGAAAATCGAGGGAGCTGGAAAACAGGGGTGAGTTTCCAGCTCCCTCTGTTTTGCTTCTGACAGGTATAGGTACCACCATCCCCTATCTCCCGCATCTTTTAACCTAACAAGAAGGGTATTGCAGAAGTCTTACTGTCGAAACTCAAAAAGCTAGAAAATAAGAAAAATTTCGGATCCCCAACAATTTCCCTTGTGACAAGTGCACCATCATCCCCTGCTTTTCCATCTATCTCAGCCTATCAAGAATAGTATCAGAAAATTCTCGCGGTCGAAACTCAAAAAGCTCGAAATGTACAAACCGTTCACAACTCCTATAATTTCCCTTGTGACAAGTATACCACCATCCCCTATTACAGAATCCTCGCGATCAGAAAAGCGAGGGAACAGCGACGACAAATCTGCAACCCCTTCAGTTTCCACCCCGCTTTAAGCTGAAAATTCTGTTCCAAAGCAATGAAACGTTTACTAGGAGCAGCGGATTCGGGCGCAGCAATTCGCGTTTAATTTTTGCGCGACAACTAGTCGCGGAGGATGGATGAAAATTGCTAACCCAGCCCCCTCCACTCCACTGTTGTACTGAAATCCGTGTATGAACACGTGGTCACTCAGTCGGGGGAAAAAGTGTTTACAGGGAGGGCGGAGGGTGCAGAATGGTGGATGGGTTGCATGGACATTGGCCGGACATTGGAATGGGAAACGGGTTAGCCGAATGACCGGCGGTCAGAATTATGGGGGTGGTGAATTGCGAATGCGCCCCCTCCCGCCCGCCCCTGCCCCCGTCGCCGTGCCAAAAACAATGCGCGCAGTAAAACGGTGAACGGGTTAGACGGCCTTATAAATGTCTCGGCGATTGCAGCTATCGCGCAGGCCTTTATGAACGAGTTTCTGTGGATGGTATTCTAGAGAAACGGGGAAGAATAGAGCGTTGGAGTTCAGCGGAATATCGCACTACAAGAGCCGAACCGGAGGAAATGAACTCTTCATACGATTTAGAATATGAAAGATATTATTGAGGCGGCGGGTGGGTACTAAAATTGCCTCGGGTGGGCTTTTAAAATAACCACTCCTGGGGTGGGGGGATGCTGAAGTGATTTAAACACGCAGCTTTGAAGAATTCGATGGCGTAAAAAAAATAGCTTCCTTCAGAGATAATTAGAGATGCAACTATAGTGACGATATTTTTTGCCCCTGTCTATCAGCGGTTGGAAAAAGGCAAATAACTTGAGACACTGTATGGAAATACCGTTCAGCACTCCGATGGAATATTGATTAAACATGTTTCGTTTATTTCTGTAAGTACCGCGTGCCTTGAGATCCACTTCTCGATCATTCGAGGCAAAGCTTGTGCGGATGTAAAATTTAACGAGGCACGCGTGTGGGATATTTTTGCTCTCATTGAATTTTCGGACGATTCGCGTGAGTGAAGAATTAGTAAAGGGAGCTTTAGTGTAAAGGCACGTTCTACTTAATAACGTGTCCACTAAATTACCGACTAGCACGAGACCGAATAATAGCAAGAATGAAAGGAGTACATCTTGTTGGCGCGCTTCTCGAATCGCGCATTTCGGTAATCGATATATACGAAACGTGCGCGCGGGTGGCCGAATCGCTTTTAGACTCATTTAAAATGCATCGGAGTACACCGCTCCCCCCTTCGACCCTTCCGGTCCACGTATGTGCACCGGCACGAGTTTTCCTTGCGCAACTTAAAACACCACCACCGGTGCATTCCAAGAAAAATTTAAATCGGATCTGTTACGGTTAAGAAAACACATCAAACGCTACTCCTCCTTATCAGATTCATCAACAGCATGCTTGACCGGTCAAATAATTTAAGCGAACACCGCAATTACCCTGGAAAATCGACGCGTTACGTTCAGGTTAAAGAGAATCCAAATTCTACTTTTTAACCAAGGAATAACTTGTCCGCCCACGTAACGCCAAATACATAATCTTCAACGACAAATTTTCAAGCAGAATAAAATCTTTTCATCCACCTTCAAATTCAACCGCCCCGTCGACCAATGCCTCAGAGTCCCGTAACCACTGATTATTTATCACACCTCGCGAGAGTACAATCTTAGGCACTGGTAACATATTAATAGCGTTACCTTCGTGGCATCCAGGTTAGCGTTTACGAAGCGCCAATGTCAGGTTACGTAAGGTGAGAAGGGCGCAGTTACAGAGGATCAAAGGGCTAATAATATATGGTATTAATTTCAGTCCACTAGGGCCAGAGATAGGAGTCGCATTGTTAACTTCGACAGGGAATATCTGTCCTCGGTTTCCATTAATCAAAAGTCCATTTGACGCTTACCAAACAAGCGGTAGCTATCGATGGGAGAGGGGGGGGGGGGGTTACGTCCCATAAATCCTCCGCGAACAGACACCGGTTGGAAGAACCAACTGTACGGGCGAAGCAGTCTTCGTCATGGGAAATCGCTGTCCCAAAATACGCGAAAGTCGAAACAGCGGCGGCGTATCGATCGGCCCGCGCCGAGCGTTGTCGGCGGGAATCTACGAAATGTCGAAGGTCGCAGCTGACTCCGGCAACGACGACACTTTTTCCGTGGCATCGCCGGCGAGTGCTACGTGGGAGCGGCGTGGATCGTCTTCGATCGGCTCGCACCGACCATCGGGCACACATCTCGCAATGTTTACGGTTTCCACGTGGCGCCACGCCCCAACCCCCTCGCGCTCCCGAACTTCCCAAAGTCCGCGGAGTACCGGGCGAAGTTTCCTAATCGTAGGCCTGGGAATCCCCTATCCACCCACCCCCGCGTTCTTCCAGTGCCCCTGCCCTTGGAGATCCACTGGGGCGGGGGAGGGGGGGGGAGGGCTGATAGGAAAAACGTTGGACCGATTCTCCGGAAGCTGGGCGAGTCGTTTGCCGATTTCACGTGACAAACCGTATCCAACCCCGTTTCCAAACAAGTAATCTCTGTAGCAGTCAAACTGTTGCTGCTGTGATCGATCATGAATCGACAGTGCGTGGACGCCTCGTCGATCCCAACCCCCTGTTAGAATCGCGGAAGAAAGGGAACCACCGGCGGTGGTCCGTGAACGGCATCCATCTCTCGCGACCGCGATTGCATCGCGTCACGCGTCCAAACCCCGGCGCTCGTCCCCATATCGAAATAAAAAGAGCGCGCGCGAGGGACCCGGCGCGGAAGCCGCGCGAGATCATCCCCCTTGCACGGCCGCGTCGCCCCCGCCCCCCCCCCTACCCCGTCACGCCGTTCCAGTCAGAGAACGAAGCGGCTCTCTCGGCTTGCCGCTAATCTCGCGGCCGATCCGATCGAGGATGAGCACGTACCTCCTGCGAAAAGAGGGAAAAAGAGAGGAGGGAAAAAAAACACCGGGGCTGAGGGGGTGGACGAGATAGATCTGGCGCGAGAGGGTTGGAGGGGGGGAAAAAAAAAGGAGCGAGGCGAATGGAAGCAGTGACTCGGTGTACATTCGGCGAGACAAACTTGATCAATGGCCCCCGACCGTGCACGGCTCGCGAGGAGGATACTGCCGTGCACGAAGGAGGGGGTGGCGAGGCACAAAGGCATCGACGAACGCTGCACGAGAATCGTGGTATTAATAACAATTCTCGCATCTGGCCGCGCGGGGGTGGTGCACGCACGCGGGGGCCGGGGAAAGGGGGTTTGATCGGGTACGTGTAAAATGTACATACGATTCCGTCTGTAAACGTGCGCGGGGGAGCGATGCGGCGTGGATGAAAAAGGGACGGAGAGAAAGGAAACCGGGGGTTCGGGGGCGGGTGTGGGGGTGGGGACAGAGGGTAAAAAACGCAGCGAGGCGCGTGATCGTCAGAGTTTTCTCTCGCTGGCCCGCGGAGACGAAGAGGGAGACCGTAGAAAAGGGGGAAAGGAAGAGCGGGAAAAAAAGGAAGAGTGGCGAGGGAGAATATACCGGGGCGCTAGCGTCGTACCCTTCCTCCTCTATCGGCGGGGCGACGGTAGCACCGCGTACGTACATTTATTCGAAAGTTCACAAACACGCGGCCAACTTGCACTCTGCTAATAAGTCATCGGTGTTCGTCCGTTCGTTCGTCCGTCCGTTTCGTTCGTTCGTTCGTTCGTTCGCCGACCACCACCCAGTAGCGTGCCGCAGCCCCCACGCTTCGCTTCGCGTCGGGTTCAACCACCAACCCACCCCCCACCGAGTCTTCTACTACCCCTCGTTCCTGCTGCTTCCGTCCCCCTTGTTCCACTCCGCTTTGGTTCTACCCAGCTCCCCTGCCCCTCCCCAACCGCCGCCAACCACCACACGTAGAACCCTCCACTTTGCGCGCGCGCGACCCACCCTCCGTCCGGTTCTAACTAGCTCGCACACCCGCGCGCCACCGCGTTTCCGAGCACGTAGCCCACCTACCTACGCGCTCGCCTGTGGGCGTGTAGGTGCGTGTTCGTCGATCGCACAGCTACACCCCGTAATCCCCTCCAACTGTATTTACGTGTGTGTGCCCGCGCGCGTACATACTACACTCGCGCGAGAGTTTTTGCCGGCACACTTAAACGCGAGAGCTACCCCATCAATGCAGGCACATGCACGCGGGCCCGCCCGCGCGCGATAAAGCTCCGCGAGAGCGTATACGGAGGCGCGGGCGAAGTTTGCCCGACACGCGGGAGCGCAGCTACACGCAAAAGCCCGCACACAGCCGAACGGAATACGGTCATGGTTCTCGCGTATCCGCTCGTCCTCCTCCGAGCAACGGGCGGTGCCCTCTCTCCCTCGCTCTGACCGGGTTACGCTTGCAAGCGCACCGTCTCCCCCGCGTCGCCCCCTCTCCCTACCCCCCCTCCCCTTCGCGCCCCTTGAATTTCTATCTATTTTCCTCTCTCCTCTCCGGTTCTCCCCTGTTTTTTGCCGGTCTGTGTGTGTCGAGGACGAACTACTCGCCAAAAACTGGAAAACCGTGCGCGCGTGTGACGCAGGAAGCGGGGCGAGCAGAGGTTCCGCGCTCGACTCGCTTCTCGGTGTACCGGCGCACCTCGCCACCGTGCTTGAATTGCGCGATTAAAGGCACTCGAATTAGTTATTTGACGGGACTCGAATTTATTCGCGACCGTACCGCCAGTCCCGGGAGGGTGGGGGTAGGGGTAGGGGTGTTTGATTTTACTTGGTGTCCCGCGGGGAGGACGTTACCCAGGTGAGAGTGTTTCCATGTAATTCCTGGAGGGGAAGGGGGATCAAAGCGGGCGAGCCTAATCTTTCTCGAAATTGATACACAGATCGGCGTGCCCCGCGTCGCTCGGGGAACCGAAAAGCCCAGAAGAAGAAAGTCAAGGACGATCGACGTCCTCGATCGACCCCGGCCAAGGACCGCGCGTAGGAGATCCCATCAATCGAATCCTCGCAATCGAAGGAGGGAGCCGAAAGCGACGGGAGGGGAGGGGGGAGAAGTCGCGACCTGTGTGAACTTGATCAAAAGCTCGACGAGAGCCGCGAAAAGCAGCGGAGCAACGTGCGCCGGGGACCAGGACATTTTCCCCTGGCGCACAGGGGAAAGAGAGAGTCTTTTTCCATATCGCGTACACAGCGACCTGGCGCATTAAAGCGGCAAGAAACGCCTGCTTCTCCCACGCGAGGCGAAGAACCGCGGAGAGTGTGAGGAGCGGGGACAGGGGGCGGCGGGGTGTTACGCGGAAGGGAGAAAAGAACCGAGGGGGGAAAAAAGATGATCACGTTCGTTTCCCGCGGTGTGCACGCGCGGTGCATTTCGCGGAGCGACTTTCGAAGCTACTACGACGGTTACATATACGTGGGCACCGTCAGGCGTATCCCTTTCCTTCCCCTTTTTTCCACTCCCCCTTGTCTACGCCGGTGAAAGCGGACGAGGCAGTGAAAGGTGATCGCGGCACATCCCGCGCGTCGTCATGACACGCGTGTCTCCAACCGTGCCCGTTTTCATGCTAGAATAGAATCGAACGGGAGGTGGTGGGGAGGGGGAGGAGGGTCGTTTTTGCGGGTGACGCGGCTGCGTTTTCCGCGGACGAGGCCAGCGGTTAGGGCGACTCCAATCGATCGTGGATCCAGTTCTCTGCATGCCTGTGCACGTATGCGCCCCCGCTCGCACGCGCGCGCGCGCGCGGCGACGAACATGACATTCGTAATTCTACTCTGCCCAAACAAAATAACGAAGGGAGGAAAGTCTTGTACAGCGTCGTCGCCGTCGTCGTCGAGGGGTTGCTCGTTGTCCAGAGTCCAGGGTAGCGTAATCCAGCCTGCATCAGCCCTCCACCTCCGTCCTCCCTTACCCGCCCGCCACCCCCTCGCACACCAACGTCCCAGCGGTTCCCGTCTGCGTCGCACGCCGTAGCTCCCCTACCCCTGTCTCGCTCCATAATTCAGTCCGCGCCCCGATTGGTCCGCGCCGCTCGCTGACGTCACGCGGAGACTAGCAGGGCAACAAGGGGGAGGTGGGTGGCCGCGGGGTGCGGGGGGGGGGCCCGACCGAGGCGAGCGGAGACGAAGGGGATGAACGGGCGAGAGGCGGCCGGGGGAGGGGCAGGGGGAATGAGACGGAAACGCGACGGGGGTTGGAAAACGGGGATAGTCAGGCTCCCACAAAAATACCCTGTCAGACAGAAACTGGCGCCCAAGCCTGGTGGACGCTACCAGCGGCGCTGCCGCCGACGCTACTCTGCCACCCCGGCACGATAACCACCACCGCCGATACCGCCACCATCGTCGCTTCGCCCTCCACTTCTCCGCGGCCCAGCCACCGCCGCCGCCCTCCCCCAGTATCTTTCTCTTGGACGATACCCCGCCGGTATATTTCCTAATATTTCACTCGTCTTCTTGCCCAATCCCCCAACCCGCCCCGTTCCTTCCTTCCCTCGTTTCCCTGCACCCTCCTCCGTGCACTCTCTTTCCTGGGCCGTGTTGAGTCCCCGGTGCAAGATCCCGGGACGGGGGACACGGACGCCCCCCCCCCCTCCCCTCTCGTTATTTCCACCCTGATCGTTTATGAAATTTAAATGGCGGAGATCGGGGGAGGCAAGCGCGAAGCAAGAAGGTTTTCCGCAAAAGGAAAACTCGTGGCTGCGTTGGGAACGCCGTGAAGGAGCTAGCGCCAGGTCGAAGGATCGATTTTCGACGAAGATGGCGTCCTGCTGCACCCTCCACCCTCGACTACCCTCCCTCTCTTTCTCTCTCTCTCTCTCTCTCTCTCTCTCTCTCTCTTTCTCTGCCAACCCCCGCGCACACAGGCACCGCTCGAGCGTAATACACGTAGAGGCAGCCACGAACACGCGCCCCTGCTGTTCGCCGCTACCCCTCGCCCTCTTCGGAGCTCACGGTCGATGAAGTGGAGTTCTCCTCTCCTCCCCCTTCTTACCCTAGCTTGCCCGCCCGCCCGTCTACCTCTGTTACTCTTCCTCCCCAGTCACTTACTCGGCGCTTTGGAAAAATAAAGCAAGATAACAGAGATAGAGAAACGCGGGTACCACCGTTGAAGAAGCCCGCGGGGGGGGGGGGAGGGGAGACGGAGGGCGGAGGACGCCGGGGGTTCATTATGCTTCTTGAATCGTAAACAAACAAACAACCGCGACCACCGGGATCCAGTGCCGCCCGCCGCGCCAGGAGAATCGCGGGAAAGAGGATCGCGAGAGGCCGCAATCAGTCGCGATTCTGCGGTAGGCGCGCTCGAAATTATACAAGCCTGAAATATCCAGCCGGCGATGGAAAACAATACGGGAACGAAGTTGACCCGGAAATTTACTCAAACAGCGACCCGGTATCTTCAGTTTGAACAGCGCCCTCGCGCTACGCTCCGGAGGCACAATGCCCGTGACTAGCAAGGGTCTCGCCCTCCGAAAGCCTCCCAAAGATACCCCGGCAATTAAAACCCTACGGGCGCGTACACACGGACCATGGGGCGCGAGTGGAACCAAGTCAAAACACCATCCACGCCTCCCTACCCCGAGACATCTAATAATCCGTGGTAAAAAGAATACCAATTCAACAGTAACGGGAATAATCTCAGCGGTGTCGGAACCGGTAGTAAACCGGCCTCTCGAGAAACCAAGCTGCGTTAGTAAAATTAGTAAAAGAATGCCCGGCGAAGAATGCACCCCTTTTTGGTACCATGGACAATCACCTACCCCTCAACCCCGCAGAAAATCGATTGCACTCGCCTAACAGCGCTGTCGCTGGATCGAAGCAGCGGGCTCAGAGGGCACAGTCATCCTGTACATATTTCGTGCGAATAAATTCGTGGCCTGGCGGTCGCGCCACGGGGGCCGCGGGCATAAGTTTTTCCTGGGCCGTGCCGCCGAAGGTAAAACGTGCGATGCCGCGCGTGGCGCCGAACGCGAAACGTGCTCAGAGACAGGGGAGAGCCAGAAGTAGTCCTTCACCGGCGGTGGTCAGCCATGGGGGACAAACCGGGAGAGGGACGCGTGTGGCGCGGTGGCGCGCGTGCGCCCCGCCCCACTCCTATTGGTCGCCGCGTAAAGGACGCTCCCGCCGCGGCTCGAAACTTCAAACGTCCTACGTCGACGCCGAAATTGGAACACTATTACGAAGTTGAATTCGACCGCAGGAATAATTACGCGCGTACCGCCGCGCAGATTAATATTTCCATTCGATTTAGAGGGCCCGCTCGCGATAATATTTCCAATCCGCGATTAATGACTTTCCCTGGCCGCGCGTATCGGTTCGCGCGTGATTGCGAGTAATCACTTTGTACACCCTGTCCGCCGGTTCGTTAGCGGGCAGAGTGGGCCCCCGGCCCCTCTGGAAGAATAACATCGTAAACCTCGCGCGACGACCACCCCGCTGCTGCTCTACCGGCTGCATACCCATCGCGCCACACCGGCGATAAATAGTCGACCGCGCCAGCGAGCGAAACGGTTTCGGCGACGGTCGATTCTGCCGGTCGGGCATCGCCGGGCGGGGAACACTTGAACCCACTTTTTTAAACACGCGGGACGGAGGCGAAAGTGTTCCCCGGAGCGACGTAACGCGGCTCGCGCTGTTCCCTTTTTTTGTTGGTCGAACTTGATGCGGTGCACGTGTCGCGTGAAAAATATAGTCCTCCGAGGGGATGCGGAGAAGATGTCGAGTTCCGAGTGCATTTCGCCCCGCGGAGAATGCAATTTGGCGGTTAAGTAGCGCGACGGTCGGAGAGGGCGAGGAACGCCCGGTCCCGAGGTTCGTGTAATTAAATCATCGCCGCTGAAAATAGAAAAAGAGGGAGGGGGGGGGGGCCAGAGGATACAGGTCGAAATATCGGGCGGAATATCGCGCAGCAAAATTCTGCCCGCAGCTAGGCAACCATTTCCATCGATCGCGACCCGGCGAACGGGGGGCTCCGAAAACGGGGTTCGGCCATTTTGTTTACCGTGCGCTAATGTCGAATAACCGCTAAAAATGAATAACAGTCGCTTTACGCGCTGTATCAACTATTTACACGGCTAATCGACCTGCAAACGTGTCGGCGCGCCGCCCCGGCGGAGTTGCTGTTTTATCGAATTATCATCAAGTGACGATAATAAAAAGAACGATCTCAGCTATTTCACAGGCATATTTTAAAGTGACGCATTTCTCTACACGTGCTCGTGTGGTCGTTCGGAAAATGCGATTCGGATGATCAATGGGAGGATTGCCAACGCGCTGACAAAAAATATTTTTTCTCAAGGAGAAGCTTTTATTAAAACGTATTAAAAAGGGAAACAATAATTTTGATACCGGCTTAAATGACTGCCATAGAGAAATGCCCTCACATGACTAAAAGTCAAAGCGTGAGGCGTAGATATTGAAATGTCCTGTTTGTATGTTTATAATGTTCTACGTATTTTTAACCGACTTCTAAAAGAAAAACATTCTACGTTTGATTGATGATGCGTATATATCTATTATGTTTGCCCGCGAATTTCTCGGTAACCACTGGACCGATTTTCGTGAAACTTATTGCATTTAGTTTAGCTTCAATCAAGTTAGGTCATGAAAAAAGTATTATCAAAATCGGTTCCGTAGTTTGGAAGTTACACCAAAAATAAGAAAGCTGTTGCATTAACCGACTTCATTATTTAAATTAATGTAGTTATATAACTTAAATAAATAAAAATAAAAAAATAAAAAAATAAATAAAAATGCGCTAAAAAGTAAAATATAATTTTGTTCCTTATTTAATCTACGACTCTCCATTTTTTAAGCTGGCGCCAGATTTACACAGTGCAAATGATGAGGCACCGACATAAAGAAAATGAGAGTCGTAGATTAAATAGGGAACAGAATTATTTTTTACTTTTCAGCGTACTTTATTTTTAATTTTTTTTAAATTTATTTATAATACATAAGTTACTTTTCGCATTCCATTTGATTGCGAGCGGCCTAATTCCTCAATTGAAAGTCTGAACTGAGTCCTAACCAGATTAAAAGTCAAGACAAAATCAAGCCGTTCAGGGAATTAGTTTTTTCATATTTACGTCCTACGTTTCTATTTTTAGTCACATGAGGGAATTCTTGTAAGGCAGTCATTTAGGCCGGTACCAAAATTATTTTGTCCTTTTTAGTACATTTTAATAAAAGCTCGCTTTTAAAAAAATATTTTTTACTATAAATTATTGTACGCTCTTTACTGAAAATATTATATTGTCACCGTAACAAACTACCTAACAAACTCACAGATGGAGCTAAATAAAAGCTTGTAAATAAAAATAGACTTTGTCGACGCGAAGGAATATTTGAACGCCACCGTGTGTATTGTAAAGGTCCGTTCGTAAACGTGATCGCGACATTTCATTATCGCGGCGGCCCTGTTACAGCCACTGGGAACTTCCTACGAAACAGGTGTCTGATCAGGCTCGCAATAATCCGCTACCCAAGCGATACGAAGGCGCCGATATCCAATAACTGGCCGAAGGAGAGCGCGGAGAACGGACAGGCCTCTCCCGCGACCCTACGAGGTGTTCGTTATGTCACGGCGAAGTTGCGGGCCAGGAGGCGTTAATTACAAAATTAACGTCAGCGTTGTGCATTTCGCTGCGATGCATCGCGGCAGCCTAGAGTACTACCGACGACATCGAGGAAAATGGCTTCGTTACCGCGCTACGTGCGCCTCCATCCCGAAAAGCGAAACTAATCGCGACTCGGTGCGTCTCATTACTAGATCACACTGCCACTCTTATCCTCGAGCGATCCCCATCGAGGGTAACAAGTGCCCCAGAGAGCCGCCGCAGCGACGATCAACGCGTGGTGCGTCGGTGCCCGGCCATAGGGGTGGTGACCCATTAATCACTGATTAAACTTAACGAAGCGCACTTCGTATCGCGAATTCAGGAAGATTCGACGACTCACGAAGATCGATACGCGGCTCGGTGAAAGGCATCGTCCGACCCTAACCCGCTCCCTGCTAATTAGTCTCCATCGATTCTCCTTCATCGATCGGCGAAATCTGTGCAGCTTTTTCGGGAGAGACGGAGGAGGAGCTCGGCCGTGGCAAGAAGCTTAGCGGTGAGGACGTGTTCTGACTGCGGGGTGGGGGTGGGGGGGGGGGGGCGAGGTATTCGCGCCCGGTCAGCCCGAGGAGCGGCATTGACACTTCTCCTAATTAATGTTAATGCCGGGTGACGCGTCGCCCAGGAAAACACGTCGACAGCCCCGGCCAACCGGGCGGCTAGGAGCAGGTCGAAAGTACAGTTCGGATTGTTAGTCCGTAGTTTCGAGAGCCTCGGCGCCGCGATTGGTCGGCTTTTTGCGCGGGAATCGATCCCACGTTTTCGGGGGATGCCCCGCCTGTGCGGCCGTGGGAGAGGAGCGACGAACTTCCGGCGCTGGGGAGCCTGCTATTGGTCGGCGCCGGGTTCATCCCCGACGCTTATTGGGCGACGCGCGGGACAGCGGCAGTTCGAATGTGGCAGGCGCGGCCGAGCCTCTTCCGTGACGCACCAGCGGCCGCACAACCGACTGATTCGACGAAAACAGATTCACCCGGGGGATGAACGTGTATTCCGCTTTAACAGGCACGGAGAACAAAAGCGGACTAACGCACAGTTTTTGCGAAATTGAGTTAGTAGCAATAATGTAGTCCAATGGGCTGTACTAATCTTATAAAATAGGAAAAATTAATTTGTTTTCCAATGTGACTTGGTCCGTTTTTGCTCTCAGTGCCTCAAATAATGTCCGTTGAGTCGCTGGTTGCGATCAACGCGTTTAATATCGCCCTATTATCGTTCGCCTCGCTGCTTTCGAGGGTTGACGACGGTACAGTACCTTGGATACGCGGGGTTCTTACAAGGGAAGATCACGAAACCGGGAAATCAAACAATTCTGAAACTTTGATTTGCCCAAATTCAGCCTAAGGGGGTGAAATTAACCCATGAACATTCGGCTATTTTTCGATTTTATTTTGCAACTCGGAATCTGTAAGGGATAGAAAAAAGTTTCAAGATAGAAGTTACTTCTATTAATTCGATCTATCGAATGGTAAAAGTTATTACAATTAATAGTTCTACCAATTGTTTTAACAATTAGTAAAACTTTTACTTAAAAAACCAAATTGCGTTATAATCAGGCGGAAATCCCCTACATATTCACAAAGTTTCAGAATATTTTGAATTCCCGGGTTCGAGGTCTCCCTTATTAGAGCGGTTGAGAATGGTCTTCGGGGAAAATAGAGGAATTTTAGGGGCTGCTTAGGAAACGATCGAGGGTGAGTGGCGATAGGGGACCATTACTTTAGAAAGGCAAGTGTTTGCTCCTGCTTACCAACAGAAGAACGGAGCTCTAAAAGAAAAGGCTCTATAAAACAGAGCCTTAACAGATTCGACGCGTTACGTGTTGATGTATCACACACCTCCACCCCCTCCAGCTCGCGATTCGATAAAATTCTCTCCCCGTCCGAGGGGCGAACGTCGCATAAATCAGCGAACAGGGGTACGAAGGCTGAAGAACCACGAACCGTCCGGGACAGGAATAAGAATCCTCCCTTGTTCAAACAGAGCTTCCGTTTACAGACGTCACGGGCAGAGATGACCCCGTTGCCACTTTAAATACCTGACGCCTCCTTAGGAATCACCTGTTGACTGCACTTCCTGCCCCGAGGAAATTACAGACACAGCGATCGTGCGAGGGGCGGGCCTGGGGGGGCGCCAAACTCGGAAAAACTTTTTCAGCGAACGGTCGATCCGTTTACCTAACCGCAGCTACACCAACCACTTCTCAAACCCCCCCCCCCCTCGACGCGATTACTTTTTCTCTCCTCCGCCCCGTAGTCCGCTCCACTCTTTCGGCGATCATCAGCTTCTTCCTACCAAGCTTCATCCGTCCCTCTTTCAACCGTATCCCCCCACCCTCCCCCTGGCGCTGCACCCTCTCTATGTCGCTCGCTACCACCTCCCCGCGGCACCGCGAAGAAAGTTCGCGCTTCGTGTAAACTGGCATAATTAACTTCCCGCCGCGACTTCTTAATTGTCCGAAGGAAAAAGGTTCGAGGACCGCGTGTTCTGCAGCGGGACGTTCGAGCGACAATCCGCGAAGGGAACGGGATTGCTTCGAGAGGCGGCCTGTTGGGGGTGCGTCAACAACGGTGATCAACACGGTAACGAGGCGTAAAACGGAGGAGTGTTTACTGAAGACCAGACTTAACGCAGGTATTAACGTAAACCTGGCCACTTCTATATACTCCGACTGCGGTGGTGGCCCGCGATATTCCTGGGGCTTCGATCTACGAATGAGGGCTGTTTGCTGGTGCTCTTACACGGACGAACAGATTGAAAATTACCTATCCTACAGCTGCGCGTTGAAAGTCACATTTTCGCGTAACTGCATAGCAAATTTAATCGCTGGTCTATTCTGGAGAGGTACTTCTAAAATGTAATTCTTTCTAAGGGGAATCTTGTGCTACTACTTGCATCGAAGAACATCAAAATTGTATTATTTAACACTCTTACACAATTAAAACCAAAAACATCTATTTGTTGGGAGAGACGCCACACCACCCCCCTTCGATTCACGCGTGCGCGATCGCCGCGCGTAGACGCAAAGTGGCGAAGGTTAATCAGCCGTCATATCGTTGGAGGGTGAGAGGGGTGGGGACGGTGGGGCGGAAGAAATCAGACCGAGAAAGTTAATTCCCTCGTCCCCGAAAAATACCACGGCGCCGAATTGAGTCCTCTCCTCTCTCGGATAATACGGCCCCGCCACCGTATAAATTCCCCTCGTCTCGCGTTTCCGGAGTCAGCAATGCCATTCGATTGCCCCGCGCCGTGATAAGACAACCGGCGATTAGGGATCGACAGGGGAGGGGGTGGAATTTTGCAGTCCGCGTTGTTTCGTAATCGAACGACCGGTCCTCCGCCTCTTTCTTCGTGGCCCCTCAGTCGAATCCCCGATTTTTCAAACCTTAATCCCCCGCGGGGAAATGGGACGTGGTTGACGACTGTCCCGACTTCGAGCGGGATCAAGGGGGGACGCTTAATCCGCTTGTACCGCGAATAAAACGGAGCCAAACTTCGATCCGCGATTTCCGACTGTACCTCGGTGAATCATACCTGAGCTTTCTTTTCTTAATCGATACCGTACATCGTTATAATTTCCCCAGGTTCACTTGGACTTGATTTCTCCTACGGGGGAATTACGCTAGGGGAGCTTCCAAAGTGCTTAAAATAATCGGAATGGTACAGGTATTTTTAGACATGTTTGGGGAATTGCAACACCGTATAGTATCCTTTGAAGCAGGACAAATGAGAACTGGAATTTGCGATCCACATTCTTGACAGAGAGAGAGATGTTTACAGATGCATTTCAATTGCAGTTCCGACGGCACACCTCGTTCATAATTTTCTAAAATTCACTGCAGCATCAGATTCCAGTTACCAGATTCAGAAATGAGAAAGGAGTCTGAAATCGTTTTAAAAGGGCGACGTGGTAAAGTAAAACCAAATTTTAGATATCAACTTTTCTTATGTAAGAAAACAGCAATGTTTACATTACTGTAGAATAATCTTGTAGCCACTATATACTCAAATCCTAATTAAAGTATTTATACCTACTACTTATTTAGGGCCTGAATAATACCTGAAAGATTGTTCTAATGTAATGTAAACATTAATGTCTTCTTAGATAATAAAAGTTGATAGGTATTTAAAATTTGGTTTTATTTTACAGATTTCAGTCTAGACTGCCACTTTTTTATTTTAGGATCTGGTAAATAATGATGGAATCTTTCCGGCTGAAGCCGAGGCGAGTGGGACGTTTGGGTTGTGGATGAAACAAAAAAGAGCATTTTCAGATGATAAGGGAACACTGCATTTCCGTCGAAAAAGGAGGACATGTCCTCCTTTTGGATACCATATAGTAACCCTACCCGAGGCGCACAGTGTCGCCCACAATTTTTAAACACTCGCCCGATATTCTCGAAGCTCTGAGCGAACGCCCCACTAACGAAGGCGCCTCAGCCGAGGCCTCCCTCCCCCGTAGACGAAATTTCCCCGGAGAAATATCGCCGGGGACCACGAAATTCTTGCGCCGGTATCCGCGGCGAAGGTGAACGGCGGAAAATCGATTATCCACGAATCCGGCGACCCTAATTGCCGCGGTGCACGATCGCCCGCGACGCACGGAGTCACCTTCGAAACGGAATTCCCATCTGGGTGTCTCCGAGTTATCGGCGAAGGCGCGGCCGCGCGGTCTCCTTCCATGCGTAATGTCTAAAAATGAACCGACTCGTCCCGCGGCATTCTGAAATAGGCCGATTCCTAGAGAGCCGGCCAGTGGGCAAAAATGCAAAGGAGACGGGGAGAGAAAATAAAGGAGACGGACGGCGAAGACGGAAAACGGTGCTGGATGAAGAGGGGAGGCAGGGCGACCGAGATGGAGGATGAGGTGGACCGTTAGCCTCGCAGCGATGCACGAGCACGGTGGTCCGAAGATACGAGCCACGACCGCGGCTCGGCGCGATTTAGAAACGGTTACGCGTGCGCCACGCAACGCGGGTCCGTGCGGCCCGACTTTTCGTCGTCCCCCGCAAGAAAACCTATCACCGGCGACCGGTTCTTACGTCGGGACGAGGCGCGCTGAAAAAAAAAAAATACGCATTCTCGCGGATCAACCGGCTGCCTGACGATGCTGCGCGATGAAACGGAGACGGACGGTCTCTGAGGGAGGTCGCACGGATTTTCGAGGTCTCGGGCGGATCGAGACGAACAAGGGTTAAGATTGATGAAAAGCAAACACCATTTCGTTTCTTTTGAGCATCTTTGTGAGAAATTATATTTCGTATCTGGGTACGGTATATCCTTAGGGTAATTCCGGGAGATGCGGCCGGGCTGGAGAGTTGGTCGAGTTGCTATATTCAGACTCTACATCTGTGTATATGTAAAAATGTTTTAAGGTTCGGAACAATTAATTCTCTAGAAATGAACTGTTTCGGCCAACTCTCCGACCCGGCCGCTTCTCCCGGAATTACCCTATGGTGAATGGAGGACATAATGGGGGAACAGATTTGATTTCAATTCAATCAGATTTTATTTCTGCCCAACTAAAATAACTATTTTGCATTTAATATTTCCCTCCGGCTAATACGATATAGAAAACAAAGGGACGGGAACCGAGGTGGCATTCGCAGGAGTAGGGGAGAGGTGGGATGAAAGGGACACTTGTGTTTAGGACCACATATTAAAAAAACTAAATAACCATTCGAGTTCTAATTGGTAACATTCGAAAGGCCAGTTATCTGGCTACAATAATACACGGGCCTATTAAGCTTCTCTCTATATTTACATGTCATATTTTTCGTTTTCTAAAAAGGTGTGTTTTGTCCCTTTCATAAATTGGCTGTATTGAAAGGGACATGGGTGGTTATGAATGGGACAGTGTAACAAAACCAGGTAATATTAATATCATTTTTTTAATTATTGTTTATGCAGGTACCGAAATCACAGTAGCTATTTTAATTCGTAATAGGAACTAAAAACGCGACACTTAAGCTTATGTAACTAAATGATCTTAATAGCTATAAATAATGAATTGTCTAATGGCATCCTAACCCAAATTTTAGGTGGCATATTTTCACTGAAACAAGTGAAGAATAGTAAGGTTTCAAAGGTGACAGGTATGAAAATGACGTCCCCGTCATAAATTTTTGCTGTGTCCCTTTCATAAATAAGGCACCAAAATTGAAAATCTAACTCCTACAATTACAATATGGCACAAAAAGGATAGGACATTATACGATATCGTTCTTAAATAAATACCTGTTTAGATGCAGTAATAAAGAAATCAGTCGCTGGTAACAGCACTTCACAAGACAGTTCAAGAAAATATTAAAAGTTATACTTTGAACCTCAAAAAAATTTAATCGTGTATTTCTGTCGTCGTAGATACGATAGCGGCTTGAAATTTGGATTGATTACCCATGAATGAATGTGGCTACAAAATAAAAACACTTTTGGCCTGGACAGATCCTTTATCTTTGACATAATGGCCATGTCCCCTTCAATACGTGTCCCTTTCATCCCACCTCTCCCCTACTTACAAGCACCGATTTATTTAGTCACCCTATTATTCGCGTGGACGCGGCCACGCATCGACAGCGTGGCTGGTTCACGGTCACCTCGCAAAGTGGCCGGTTTAACTTTTAAATCGGGTCCAGGGCGGCGCGCACCTGGCTGAAGAAGGGGTAGGCGGCGAGGAACCGCAGCAGACGGAAAACTGTGCAACTCGGACCCGGTGCAAGTAGGCACGGCTTCCTGTTGGGAGCTGATGCGTGACGCCCACACCAAGCCGCGGCAGCCTACGCTAACCTACACCACGCTGTATCATCCTACACCAGCCTCGAGGTTCCTCTCGTTCGGCGCAAAATCGCTCGACGCTCGAGGATCGCCCCACGTCACAATCGCCACTAGCCCCCGATACCGCGGCCACGTCCTCTCGTTCCAGCCATTACGCGTGAAATCGTTATCAAGCGTTAACGGTACCACGCGCTTCCGGTAGAACCGTTGGAGAGGTTAAGATTCGCGGATGGAACCGTTTTACTGTTAGATCAAAGGCCCCTGCGCCAGCTCGCTCGCGCTCGTCGACGATGCAATTATCAATCGTCTGCTTTTATTTTCCATGGGCGTGACTGAGACTGTTTCCTTGATACGCGGCGCAAACCACCGAGTCAGCCTGGAAATTACTTCGAACGCGATCCACCGCACGAGATAATGTTTAATTTTAATTTTTAATTCCACCCGAGAGCTGGCCGATGTTGCCTACTCTCTCGAGTGAAACGACGCCGCGTGGGATGCCAGAGAATTGGAAATTTATTTCTCCTCTAAAGCGGGGAGTAATTGAAACCTCTTTGTGCCCCGGCGCTAGGCGCGCCAAAGAAATTGGGCAATGAAAATATCCAGGGGATGGCTTTGAAATTCGAACCTTCCACTCTGCTATTCGACATGGGGGCATTCGAGGAAACGAATTTTTTTATGGATTTTTATCGGTGATTTTTTGCTAAATTCGAATTCCAGTCGACGCGTACGGCGATCGCGAGGTGACCATCGTGATCGGCCGGAAGCGGAGGGCGCCCCAGCGCCTTCGAGACGCTCGAAAGAACGCGCGCGAGGGGAGGAGGCCGTGGGAAAGGACACCGTGATACGAGGGCTCGACCTTCAATTGTGCCCCGCGCGACGCTCATGTAAATCCGCCGTTTTCTGGCGCGGCCAAACCACCGGTTTCGGTGTATCGATTTTAATTTAAACGAGCCTCGTTCGTCGGACCCCCGCAATAATACATTGCTTCATAAATTTCAGGCCGGCCAGGCTCTCGCGACGATTACGCGGCACGCTTTTGTGTATAAAAATTATAAACAGAAGTAACTGTTCATATACAACAACCAAAGCGAAACGTGGATGTTCGTTATTTGTTCACATCGAAATCACATTTTGTCAAATGTATTTTTGTCATGTATCCACTTACAACATATTAAAGAGCACGGACCAAAGTATATTTAAGCATATTTATTATTAAGTAATTGAGGCATTTGATGGAAAAAGGGCACATACGCCAAAATGACATTTCGAGTAAATCGGTTTCAAAGCTTTCATTGTAGTATAACTTAATGAAAATTAATGCAATTAAATCCAATTTTTTTTAAGGATGTAGTATCATATCTTTCAAACGTTTCGTAAACAGAAGTCATGATTTGAAAATGATATGTGTCCTTATTTAATATATTTATGCAAGTGGTTTATATGCCCTTTTTCCGTAAATGGGGTAAATTCGTAACAAAATTGCTTCCTTGTTTAGTTATTTACATATAATTTTGTTTACATACCTCGTTGCCCATTTTTTATACATCGCTTAAATAAAAAATACAAAATGAAGCGCAAAACTAAACAAAAAATGTTATGTTTTAAGTAAGTATTCATTTCTTCGATTTTTTGCAGCAAGCTGTCTTACAAATCAATTTCTTCTTTCCTAAATTCGCTTCTTTCCTTGCGGATTCGATACTCGCCTCACTTTCCATAGTTCCTCGCTTGCACAAAATCAAACGTATTGCACGACTAGACAGTAGACAGCACGGCAGCGCGACCGCTCAGCGACTATGTAGCCGCATGTCGCTCACGCTACGTAACAAAACAGCATTTAGCTAATTTAAACGTGAGAGAAGAAATGTCCTTGATATATTACATATAACATATACCTGAGTCGATTTACCCGAATTACGCAAAATTACGGAATTACTTTTCCATCAAATGCCTCAATTAATTCAAACAAACATGGCAACAAATTGCAAACTGAAAACCGTAAACGTGCTCGGGGGAGAAATTGACAAGTGGAATTTCAGCTATTTCTTGTAAATTTCTTCCACCCTTGTAAATGAAAGATGGGTGGAAAGGATCGGGGAACAAGAGCCGATACCTAATAGGAGAATCCACCATTCACCGCCGAGGAACGAGTTCTCCCGTAACAAAATTCTTTTCCATCCAGCTAACTGTATTTCGTTGCGTAATAATGTTGCATCGAGTTCCCAATGCATATTCACGTTACGCAGCAGATCCACTCGGGAAGCGTATCGCGATCCTCCTGCTACGCGATCTCCTCTAAATCTATCCACCACACGGCTCACTCCGCTCGGTATTATTTGTCGCGTGATCATCACCCTCGTTACTGCGTGCTCCGTTCCGTACCGCGTCGATCCTCTAAAACGGGACACGATAAGTCTCGGTGAAGAGATCGACCGACCCCCGTGCCACGCTCGTTAACTTTTCGCGACTCTCCACCTTGTCGAGTCGAACGGTCGACGACTTCCGGTGTCGTCGGTCCCACGAGCGGGGCCATTGCGCGCAAATGCGAGGCGCGGGACGGTTCAGCGACTCCATCCTCAGACATTTCATGGGTCTGCTCTTTAATCCACGAACAGAACTATACCTTCTACCGGTCTACCCTTAAACTTAATATATGAAATCTCTAAAGGGCTTTCTACCTAATCGCGTTCTCATTTCTTTAGCCCCATTATCGAGTTTCTTCGTTTTTTAATAACTTTGTCACGCTGCGAGATAGAAGAGAACCTTAAATACAAGAATTCTTCAGGTTTCTATGCTCTGTCACTATTAAAAGAAAAATGAAGCTAAAAGTGAGGGAAAGGGCTGATTTCACCCCTCCGGAGTGAATTTCCGCGCACAAAAAATCCTCCTTACGTACTTCAACGTGCTCTACTTCACATCGAGTTGCATTGAAATGAGAATTTTAGATTTGGGAACGTATCCTTGTCGGTTATTTTGATTCACTTCAGGTATTATTTAAGTACCTATCACAGATTCTTCAGATCTTGACGAGCTTCGAAGCTCCAAATATATTCTTGGTTTCCTGTGCTTTTAAAGATCCTTTCGGTTACCAACTTGTATACGCGCTTCTGATAGAGACTTCGAAGACCCATTTCGAGTTTGAACATTGACGTTCCACCCACCCACGATGGTGAGTCAAGACTGATGAGTCTCCAGTGCAAGTTCGTAACGGAAGCGTGAAAAACCCGCGGCACCAACCACCTCGCCACATTCCTTCCACCCTAGGTAGTCGTCGCACTTTCCTTTTCAACCCAGTTCGGACGTGACTCGTCTTAATTGACCCAGTGACTCGTTAACCCTACCACGCAGGACCCGTGCGTTCCCGATGTCAACCCCCCCCCCCCCCCACTCGATTTTCGTCGCCAACAGTTGCGCTGGGCTTTCTTTTATCTCCCCCTGTATTCCAACCCCCTCCCGGCGTCGCGTCGCCGAGCGCGAAGCTTCGTTCATCCGTGTTTACAATCGCTCCGCGCTCCGCGTAGGTACGCGTGGAGACGCGCGGGGGTTGGATGAAAGGACAGAGAGGCAGACACGCAGACGAGGACTCTTTCTCTCTTTTTATTATTTTTAATTGCAGCGTTCATTATCCGATGCAGATTGAGATAATTAGGCGGCCGAAGAATGCTTTTATTTCGCCCACCCTGACTTCCCTCTGTCGCCTCTTCACTGGCTTCTCCTTTCCCCTTTGCTTCTCTCGCGTGCTTCCCCGTCATCCCGCCCCGCTCGCCCCTCCCACGCCAAGCTCGCGCCACGATCGTTTCCACTCTGTTTCCGTGTTTGCCCCCCTCTTTGCCCTCGGTTTTCTGTATCCCGCTCTTTGACTACGATCCACAAACGCCACTATTTTAATCCTCCGTTCCCTCGCTTCGTTCTTCCGCCCCCCTCCCCCGCCGGCCACCGCTCTCGTGCTTTTTCTCGATGCCTGAGGTTGCCCCCAGCCACGCGTTTCCGTTCTCCAGCGCGCGTAACCTTGGAGTAACCGCCTGCGATGGCAAATTACAGGGGTGCCGTGCGACAGAAGCGGGATCATTTCCTCGGTCCACAATGTTGCGACGAGTGGGAGGGGACCGACGAGGTAAACGAGTCGTTTCGAATCAATGGAACCTCCATTATGCTTATAAAGCACAGGGAGATTGGAACGGAAACATTGATCCTAGTAGAACTATTAACAATTCGACTGGCGTCGGCGTGTTTCCGCGCCGAGGGATCCGCACCTTGTGTCTCGTCGTGTATCCACGCCCGGAGCCTTTGGAAACCCCGCGCGATAGTGATAAAAATTTCGTCGAAGAACTCTTCAATCTTTTGGCCCCCCGTGCGCTTTCGTAAAAAGGTCTACTAAAATTCAGAAAGTTATGCAACTTTCTGTGCAAGTAGAGTAGTTCATCCGTAAGGCAAACCTAGATATATTCCGAGTGAAATCAACACTTGGATAAAATTCAGAATTTTCTTTTCCGTGGAATATCTCGAAAACGGCGAGAGATATCGAAAAGAAGTTTAAACAAAAATTTTATCTTTTTTTTTTGTATATAAAAAAGTTCTGCAAAAATTATTATCGAAAAATGGATACTTTTCGAGTCACCCCCACCGTCGATCCTTAATTCGATAATTATTTTGGCGCAGTTTTGTAGACTTAACTTGTCTCATCTCAGTGAATTCCTCACATTTCCCTACGATTGTAGTTTTTCTCCCGCTACGATGATCCTCCTTAAACGACCACGCCAGCCGCCTGGCAACCTCCTTAGCCCACCTTTCTCTGCCACTTTCTCTTTTGATCCGAATCTGCGAATGCACAAAGTTGCCGAGTAACCGCGATCCTTTTTGCTCAGCCCTTTCCGCTTCCGTTCAGCGAAAGCACGCTCTCCCCTGCCACTTTTCCCTGTTTCCTACGGATTGACACGCTGGACCACGCTTTCGACTCCGCTACAGCGCGAGCGTTGCAAACTCTCCGCACAACGGCGCATTGTTTTGCAACAATGCCGCTTAGAGTGTACCGAGATCTCCCCATCCGATCGTTCCTCATCTACCTCGCAAGATCAGGGTATCGCGCGCGAATAACGATCGTTCCTGTACCTTTGCGGACTCCCTTTTTTTTTACCGCTTGTGACCTATGGGCGCCGAGTTCTTTGAATTGTTCTCAAGGTCTCCCCTCAAAGTGATCGTTAAGTATTGTTTTTTTTTTTTTTTCTTTCGCGCAGCCTCGCGCGGCAGAGCGGCGCGGCCACTTTCCCTTCGCTTTTAACAGCGAGCATTCTCAACATTATGGTATAATTAAACTTGTTAAACGTTTAGGAGAGACCGCACTCCGTCCAATTACACTATATCCTTCGAGCAGAGTTTATTGCACACTTGCGAGCCATATCTGCGTGTCTCGTTTGCACTTTACTCTTCATTCGATAAGGCGAAATACTTGCCTCTGCTGGCGGATTTGAAATAGCAACGAGGAATTCAGAAGTGATTAGATGTTTGAGAAATTGTGAGAACACCCGGGGATTAGCGAGGAGAAAGCTACGTTGAATGGAATTAAAAGTGTCTTTCCTAAGAACATTCCAAGTACTCGCATAGCTTAAGCTCCGATTGCTTTGGTTTTTGGATATATTTTAGAGGCCCGAAAAATAAGAAACGGGTGTCTTTTTATTTTCGCCTGCTTGCATGTTTGGAGGGTGAAACCACCTCTCGAAGTTATAAGATTTTCAGCTGTTCGTCTCCGTTTGCATTGGCCAGAAACCCAAAGCAATCGGAGACGAACACCTGAAAATGTAAGATAATGTATTATAATTTTGGGGCTGGTTGCAGCCCCTAAATATGAAAACGGGCCGCTATAAAAAAACACGTATATCTGAGTTATCGGTCCTCTAACACATATCCAAAAATCAAAGCAATCGGAGGCGGATACCTGGGATACTCTCCTTGTAAGAAGCAAATAAGACAGAGAAAGCAATTTGAATACACTAAATTCAGATACAACTTTGGAAAACTTCTAACGAGGGCTAATTTGTTGCGACACATTTTTTTCGCGACAAAGTTTGTCACTTGTTTACTAATTCTTAAATTTGAAACAATACGTCGTCTTCTTCTATTTCATAATTGATCGTTTAACATTTCAAAACAATGCCATCTACATATGTATCAGGCGATAGACTATTTACTTTACACGAATTTCGTTTAACTTTCGCGTGACCGATCGGCAATAGTGTCCAGCAGTATATATATATTTCACCCTAAGGACTATAATCCTCCACTATCTGCCCAATGCGCTCCTCCATTAGTTCCAAAAACGAAGATCCCACTACCCCAAACTACTTCCCAATCGTCGTCAAGGGTCTCCTCCACTGACGAAAGCGAAAGGGGCGCTAATTCCACCGCCCCGGTCCGCTGTTATCGATGAGAATAAAAAGCCTCTCCGAGTGATTCTGCCTACGATGTGAAAGCCCCGCGACGAGACCCACCACCGCCAGAACTTGCGATTCTAAAACGTGGCCGAGGTGGTATCCTCGGCAGAACGTGCGCTTTTTCATATTCTATTAAGAATATTATTTTCTTCCGTAGAACCGTTCTCCCGCAGTGCCCGAGGACGCGAAAGACCAGAGAGGAAGAAGCAACCCCCCCCCCCCCATCCCCCGTCTACACCCTCGAACCGTACACCCCAAGCCCCTCTTTTTCCCTCGCCACCCCCAATCTCCCTCGCACTCGGGCCACGCAACCCGGCCCGATCTTTTCCTTCCCTACCGTCGTCTCTTTCCTTCCGCGCGCCCCAGCAGGTCCTCCCCCTCGATTTCTCTCTCCCTCTTTCTCGCACGCCCGCGCCCCCGCACACCCCTTCAGCGCGCAGAGGGGAAGCGTCTCTCTCCTCGAGCTCTCTCCGCTGCTCGCCGAGCCCCTGCGATATTACCCGCAGAGGGAATCCCGCGATATTCTTCGGCGAGAGATTTATAGAAAAATTAATTATGCAACCCTGAGTCCACCGGTCCGTCGCGCCCTGCGGCTGCCGCGTCCGAGGCACCCCCTGCGATCGCGTCGCGTGCACCGCGAGTAACCGATCGCCCTTCCTATCGATCTCAGGTGCGTTTCAGTCGTTGACCGCTCCTAATCGCGGGAACAGCGGAACGCCGCCGAGTCATAAATCGTTCTTCTCGATCTCCTAACGAAACTGCTCTCTTCTGTGTAACCCCCTGCGCGGGAGTATCGGATTTACAAGTGTACGTCGATGGGGACGCTGAGATTCGATTCCTTCCGCAGTCCTGATAATGGGCTAAAAACATAGGAAAATTTCCGATTTTTTTTTAAGAAACTAGCACTTCGATTCGTCTGAAATTTGGACCAAGTTTTTATGCATTCTTGAAGAAGTTACATTTTTGTTTTTTTAATTAATTTTTATTCATAAATATATGCAGGAACTGCGAGGCACACCAGCGGGGTGTTAACGAATCATGCATAATTCCTATATTTATTATTGAAACTTAATAAAACAAAAACTGCAACTTCTTCAAAGATGCATAAAAACATGGTCGAAGTTCCATCAGATGAATCACATCGCTAGTTTCTTGGGAAAAAAATCCCAAACTTTGTTACGTTTTTAGCTCCGAAAATAGGATACCCTTGGTATTCAGTGTTTTGTGTGTTCCCTTTCGAACATCGTTCCCGTGGCCACGACTGTCGATGGAGGTCCGCAATGAAGTCGTTGGCGCGCTTAAAGTGGGCTGAGTGATAGTACTAGAGAAACTTATGAGATGGGTGTTGCGAGGGCGCCGCGTCGTTCAAAATGGGACGCGCCAACGGGAAGCCTGCCAAGGAGGATATGTTTCGCCTCGTAACGGGATAAACGGGCGCGCGGATCACCTCGAGTCACAGGAATTTTCGGCAAGGCACGGAAGAGGCAGCCCCGGCGATACACGAAATTACAAGGATTTTACCGTGGATAACGGTGCACCTGAATGGCGGCCCTCCTTCCTGACGAGCTTGCCTAGTTATTGCCCGTGGAAGATGCCCCGATGCATAGATTACGCGCGGCCGTACGTGATGCGGCGCAATTTCGGGGGAAACAGGGTTTATTCTAATACGGGCGTCGTTGCGCCACGCCAGGCAAAATTAGTCCAGTCCGCGTGGATACCGAACAAAGGGAGGGGATCTGCAGGAGTTACAAAACCCACCCTCCGCTAATAAGCAACTTCCAAAGATACTTACTTAAGCCCAGCAAAGAGAGCTTGAGCCGAAATTCGAAGAATAATAATTGCACGAGTAGATGATACCAAAATTACCTGCGCCAGAGTTTACAGTTTCTACCTACTTCTTATCACGCAAACGCTTATAAATTTCCGTACGTAACAGATCTACACCGGGACTTAAACTATTTCTCCGTAGAACGTGTCGAATTTGCTTCGCAACACAGCTGTGTAAATTTCGCAGGGAAAAGAATGCACGATGATCTTCTTTGATACATTGAAGTGACATCGAAAGTGTCGAGCGATCTCTCGATCCACCCTGCACGATCAAAGGTGTCGAAGCGAGAGAGGGATGATAAGTTGAAAGCGAGGCGCTCCTGTTTACGTCACTCGGAACCAAACTAGACGGTAGCACGAGCACGGCGAGCTCCCAGCTCGTGGAAGAGAAAAATTAGTAACACAGATTAAAAGCGGAGAGAAAGCCTCGCGTCCCCCGTCCCACGACGCCGGGCGTCCTTAAAAAGCGCCCCCTCGGCGCCCGGCTAGAATACGGACGGGACAAAAAACACCCCTTCGAAGCTCCTCTGGATTCCCGACAGCCACCCTAAAACCGACCTACCAGATAGGGGAGCCCCTCCACCCTTATAACTTCCTGCCTGCTCGTTGCTGCTTTACCGACGTAGGGGATGCGATCGAGGAAACTTTTCGCCCAACTACCACCCCGCGACGCACCACTACGAAGGGAGCTCCTTCTCTTTTTGCCGAAAATCGCGTGCTCCGTACTCTTTCATGCTTTTTCGAATTCATTCGATGATGGTTCCTGGGAACTACTTCGACGATTACATTCGGCAACTCTGCCCTTGGATCTACTGTCCCGCCGGGAAACTGGTTCATTTATATTGTGCGAGGAGATCTGATGGATTAACTACGAAATGTTTTAAGCGAACCAGATAACCGCTAGCACACAATCTTCCTTGACCCTTGGACGACGGATAACAATTACAATTTAAAATCTTTCAACCCTTGCAGAAGTCATATTAAGGGGTTATTATACCGAATAGAACAAAATACTTATTATACCGAATAGAACAAAATACTTATTACACATTATTTATTATTCACAATAATTTTTGTATTAAATTATTTATGATTCTTGAGGTTCTGTAGGCCACTCTAGAAAAAATAATATTGCCATTTTTTTTACATTAATCTTTTATGCAGATTTACTGAGAAAAATTTTGTAGGAAAGAAATCATTTAATTATACAATGCCATAAATTGCATATTTTTTTAAATTAACAAAAATGACCCGTCAGTCCATAATCGGTGGGCATCGCGTCGTTTATTGTTTAAGGTGGGTCAAAACGGACCCGGCGTCCGCCTGACAAGGGGTGAAATGCTTATCCGCATGCTTTTATACTGTTTCTGCACCCCCAATCGACCCACTCCTTGCACGTAATCGACAGACATCTACTTTGAACGTGGAGGCTTGAAAAATTCGCGGCTGGAGGGGTCGATGATATTATTGGCAGAAAATTGGAAAGTTGGAGTGGCCCCTGTATGAAAATTTAAGCGTTTTGTACGAGTGGAGTGGAGGGTTCCTGGTGCCTTACACCGGCCGCTCGTTGTTCCTTAATTAAATTAACTTTTTGACTGCGATGCAATTACTGCGAGCCAACTTGGAGAAGAAAATCCTCCGTGGCAGAAGGTATTCGTGGGGGGGGGGGAACAAAAAAAAAAGGAAGGAAGGGATATAGAAAAAAATCACCGCGGTTAAGTATGACGGAGAACCGTGCGATCATTTTTCTCCGCAGATTAAAAGTAGAATTTCAGATTTATGCGTTCCGACAACGGGTCGTCGGGGAAATATTTGATCCGAATATTACCCGCGGATTAATGTGAATTTACGGTAACGAATCTGCTCGTAAAATCGATCGGCGGGCATCGGCCTGTCCCCAAATAAAGAGGAACGCGAGATTTGAAACGCCGCGGTCGACCACTCACCCTCGTTGCACGGTATTTAATAAACATTACGGAAATGAAGGAAGGTACCATTTGTTTTTTACTTCTGCGGGGAGGACCGCTTCGAAAGCTTCTTTAATCAACTATTTGGACGCGCGTGTGTTTCGTATTCGCAGTGTGGAACGACGGAACGAGCATTAATAGAAAAAAGAAAGGCACGATAATTCATCAAAAAGGACGGGTAGGTTTTTGTGCTAACGACCCCGAGTCACGAATCCACGGATTCCTGCGTAATGAATCAAGATGGTGACGCAAAGTGGTGCACCCTACTGACCCTAATGCGTGCGACCACGCCGAAAAACAGTCAAGTGGAAGGCTACGAAGAAACAATACGTGGTAAAAAAGAAAGATGAGAATACATATCTAATCGACACTTTGATTTTAAATTAAAAATGCAGTGCTAAGTAAATATTTATTGCATCACTCGAATATTAAACGCGTTAGGAAAATATTACCGCGAAATATTTCTTGCACAGATGTGTATAATAAATTTCAGAACGATGCAATAAATATTTCCAGTACTGCGTAAATTTGAATTACAATTCGAAACGCGCAAGAGTGAGTTTCTTTGCAGCGGAGAAGCTTGTCCAGTGCTTCCTTCAGATCCGTGGAACACGACGGCGACAGCGTATTACGTAAAGAACAGGTAGTGGCCACGTAATACGGTGACACGCGTGATTTTTCCCCCTAGGAATCGCGTCCCAGTTCTCGCGCCGCGCGAGAACGTTCGGCTGAACAATGAGCGAGTCTTTCGGCTTTCAACCGATTCTCAACTATCATTCCCAAATTTTACTGTCTAAAAACATAAACAAAGTAGCAAGCATTACTCGTCTAAATCCAAAATGTATAAAAACCAACGGCGATACTGAATAATTCAACAGAACTATTTCGTTGGAACAAAAGTTCGCAGCGTTCTTTCACCTATTGAAAATGAAATGGTATGGGGTATGTCAGGGATAGGCAAACTTTTTATTTAAATAAAATTTCGAATAACGAATAAAAGTTTTGAAAAAGCGTGTCGAATAAAGTTACCTCGGGTTAACAAACGAACGGCAAATAATATTTTAACTTTTATTCGTTATTCGAAATTTGATTTAAATAAAAATATTGCCCATCTCTGCTCTGAATGAATCTACTGTGCGCAAGTATCTAATCATTGTCTTTGAATGTCACTTAAAAACAGCCGAGAACTTTTGTTGCCACGCCGATTGTCGCCGTCATAACGAAGCTGACACCCTAAGCCCCGAAGGATGGGCCGTCGACCACCCAGCCAGAAAACTACGGTAAGTCTCGTGAATCGTTACCCTCCCGTTCCCCGAGTGCCACGGAGGAGCGCATTCTTTTCGCCTTCGACGCCCAAGGCGGAGAAGGAGAGACCCGGTCGAAGGCTAAAACACACTTACGTTGTACACGTGAAATATCTTTTGGGTGGAAGCTTAGGGTCGGGGTACGCGACCACACCGGATACGGGGACACGAAGAACTTTCGACTCTACCGATTCCACGGGGCTAAAGGAATTTCCAAGGCCCTTTCGGGATAATGGGCCGTGGGCCACGGGGCCGAGGGTTCAGACTTTCAGACCTGTTTGAACTCGGCTCTCTGAACTTAAGGCCACAACTGCCACTAGGCGGCTGGATTTCGAAGTAAACTCGACCCCTGCACTTCAGGTAGGTCGACTCGGATGAGCTTGGGACCCGCTCGAGCACGAAATCGCGGAATTCTCTGCAACAGAGACAAATGAACAGTCATCTCGAGGACTCCGCAGCTCGGCAACGAGCAACGGCGGGCGCAGGTCTTCCCGACGAGTGATACAACGCAGAATTTATCGGCTAGCCGAAAGAACGCACCTACGCCCCAAGAATATTAACCGTGACACGATCGACGCGTTATTCTCTTGTTTAGAAACTTTTCTAATTTCGAGGGCAGGTGCGGGGGAGGTGTTTGTTAGGCGCTAGAGATGCTCGAATTTGTAGGGGAAGGGTTTACCAGCCCGTTTTGGAAGACCGTGGTAAGGGTGGGTATAAGTGTTCGTCTCTCAAAGTGCAGAAGCATTCAAAGGATCCGGAAGATTTAACGTCCCCCGTGGGATAAGTTCCATCACAATTTCCTGGTCATGCTTTCTGATTTCGAGGAGTTAGGAATAATAGGGGGGAATCCATTTTACCTAGGATGTAGGACCATCTTCCACCCCCTCGACTTTCGCTGGTGCACTAAAATAATAATAAATAGAATCTCGTCGCCTTGTCGCCCTTCGTCGTTGCCCGATTCACGATAAAGGCGAGGGAATAGATTCGAAACTTGAAAACTTGTTGTCCAGCTATACCAGGATGAGAGGTCGCGTTGCGAAGAAACGTCTGGTGCCATTAAAGGGTCGTGAGGTTACATTAAAGTCGACCTCGTGCCGCGAGCCCTTGCAGCTCTGTTTACCCGCATACTCGTAGAAACCGGACTAGTATCACGGGCGCGAGGTCGACTTATACAAACAAACACAGTCTTCGTGATAATGGAATTTAATAGCATCCTTTAGAAGCGCGGTTTCGGCCAGTTTGCACCTACGAAACCAGACAGCTGGCTTCGCGTAACTACCTGAAAACAGCCTCCCCCATTTCCAGCGGGAAGCTGGTGTGTCCCTCTCCTCGCCGATAGGGCAATCGATTCCAGCGGCTTAATCGTCGCGAATTATCGTAACAGCGATCGGAATAAAATTATCGGGGGTGTGCATCTATCGTGGCGATTGTTTTAAGTGGCTATTTAACGTGGATCTGCAGATCAACCCCACTTGAGTGACGCGAGATTCTACTGGAACAATGTGAACGAAAAGATGAAGAGAGAAGGTTTTTCTTGTGTATACATCCTTACTCTTGCAGGTAGCGTTAAATTATTAACGAAAAGCATTGAATTTTCCATGTTTCATAACCGCCAGAAATTTGACTACATTTTTTTTTATATAACGGTGAATCGAAGTTTGTTATATCCCGTAAACAAGCTCAGCAAAGAGATGCTGGCGGAAGAGAGCACATCATCAATTAACATTCGCGACACAGCGCGCCCAAGATACGAGCTCCCGAGTTAATTAGGTGAATATCGAATCCCTCCAGTAGGTCTGTAGAAATTTCACTTACGTAAGCTCGAGCTACGTTTTCGAAGGAGATTCTGTGACGGGAGAGTCGGGGGAGCACTCTGCATCGCAAACATCGCGTCAAGATTGAATTCCCGCGGTCATTAAAGTGAAGTCAGTGGCAGGGTCGCCTTGATCTTTTCAACAGACTTTAAAACAGACGTTACAATCGTCGTTAAACCTCGCCCGGAACTCTGGGATCCTACGTTCGACGAAAGGCAAAGATGAAGGCTTCCGTTTCATCCTCTGATGTGAATGTAAGACACCCCGTCTTGGTTCTACTCCGATTCCATTATTCTATTATCACGACTCTGCCAGATGATCGGATAGAGCGTCGAATTGTGTGTTGAATTTTGGCAACAATTTTTGTGATGCTACGAAGAATGGGAGTTGTAAAGCTAAATTGAATTGAGGAACAATTCGTGACATGCCATTTTCGGAGCAAGTAAATAACTGTTGAAATGTTTTGTGCGAAGATGGCCACGTTCCTTAATCGCTAAACGAGAAAAAAGTCGACCAACGACTATCAAATGATTGGAAAATAATTACTAGACGGAAGTTATTAGCTGGTCACGGTAATGATTCAGGCGTAATAGAAGCTGTTCAGCGCAACTTCCGAAATACGCTCGTGTAAAGTCATAATCAATGATATTTAATAATCCATGGATAGGCATTGCTCGAAATAATTATAGAAGGTCACTTGCGCGAATGGCTTCAATAGCTAGCTGAATTATTTAACATTTTCATAGGTCTAATCTGCTATAAAATAATAAATTAGTGTCTACATTAATTCAGTATAATTAAAAACTACTCAAAAATCTGTGCCACTCGTTCAATACCATACAAACGCATTACACAATATTCTCATCTATTAAAAAATCCATAAACCCGTGATCCCGATAATTACATACTTCCAATCGTCCAATACGCTACAATATCCTCACATCATCAAAATCAATAGATTACAGGGCATCGTCAAATTAAAAGTTATTACTTAACTCTTCTCTACATACTTGAGCTACGAGCCGCTATAAAACCTCCATTGCAATCAATGCGGATCAAACATTCGACCGAAAATGGTGCTACATTAAAAACATACTATCCTCCAATTTGCAAAATATATTGGAAACAGGGTCTAAATAAATTCGACCCTCCAATGATTTCATTCAGTCCGCAGCAGCCGTTCAATGCCCCCTGTAGCGGTGCGTGATTTATCACAAAAAAAAATAAATAAATAAAGAAACGACAAAGTGGCTAGCAACGAGCGAAATTATTTGCAACTGTACGGGCAGCTGGCCGTGGAAACGCTGTCCCCCGGTATTTATACGGTGACCCGAGTTCACCGTGCACCTCAGACGAAAGGAGAGGAGGAATGCGCGGCTGCGGCGAAAAACACTGCAAGGACGCACACGCCGGATGCTCATCCGTACATGCTGGCCGACATTCAACAAGTGACTGACACTGATGTCGCGCAAACGACATCCTACATCCTCTACCCCCTGGCGAGCCTTGGTGGCTGCAACCGTGCGCGCAGAAAGGGGGGGGGGGCGGGGAGGGGTGGCCAATCGTTCCGTTCGAAGGTCAAGAACGCGCGAAAAAAATCGTGCGCCGCGTATTTCGCTCGCCGTGTCTACGATCCCAGCAGCATGTTGCAATCGGAGCAATCATCGAGACGGTAAAGCAAGTGCAACTGAACGGTTTATAAGTGACTCTGCCTTCTACCAGTTTATTTTACGAAGTTCCGTTGTAATTCGTTATACATATCGTTTAATTTCGATTGGACGTTCTTTATCGGTAACGCTACGGAGAAGGAATCCTTTGGCCGGGACAAATGCTAATTAGTGGCGCGGAAAACGCTTCTAAATGTTCCGGGGAAAATAGAAATCGAGCGTCGCATCGTTATTAACCAGGCGTGCGCGCGCGCGCGCGATCGTCGGAACGAATAATAATGGGAGGGAAAAAACGATGGGAATTTGCAGCGTATTTCAATAACGCCCGGAGCCGAAATGCGAGCGTAACAACGAGATGCGACGGATTTAATAATTTAGCAATTGAAAGTGCAATTACTCACCGTGCTCGACGATAATTTCAAGTGAGCGAAGGGCCCGCGAGACACAGAGTACACCTCAAGAGTTAATTCCGCCGATATCGTTGCGGAGATTTCCAGCTGATCGATCATCGGCTGGCTACGCCAATGCAGCTACCTGCAAAACCACCAAAAATTAACGCGAGACGGTAATTGCCACATCTATGCCCTCGAAATGCACACGAGTGTGGCTCGTAGTGCTCGTGCTCCCCCCGATCTGCCTACTCGCGAGGGTACTGGCAAAAACCTGGAGTAAAATCGCATCGTTATCCGTCTATCGCGACAGAAAGTGATAAAATTCAACTTGCATTGTACCT
The DNA here is from genome assembly GCA_929108735.1 of Andrena dorsata. Lineage (NCBI taxonomy): Eukaryota > Metazoa > Arthropoda > Insecta > Hymenoptera > Andrenidae > Andrena > Andrena dorsata. The sequence goes on from OV815488.1 coordinate 31,880,983, forward strand.
AATTAAATCCAACATCTCGCTGCGCTGAGTTTCGTTTAAACGCGACTATAAAGCGGTATCTATTATATAAATGTATCTATTTACTATTTCGGGGGGAATGGTTCTTACGTTTGCTCATATACGCTTTATGGCTATTTTAGAAGACACTGGGTGTTGATCGATATTTCTGAACGATGGTGAGTCATGAGATAGTGGAAAAAAAAAGAGGAAGGACATATGTTAAGTAGGTGCATGTGATGTTCCATTCAGAATGTGAAACACTTATGGGCTGGTCACACGATAAATCAATGTTTTTGTTGGCTGGGATCCGTGTTACGTGTTGCGAGTACGCGTATTTTACAGTTCACGCGTGGAATTTTTTGAGAACGAGTAATTTAAGAGGACAGGTTGGATGAAGTTGAAACGGAGCGAGTATCTCGCGATAGTAGATATTATATAGGGTATCGTTAATTATTCTGCCAGCAATAAGAGAATTTACTTGAACAATCATATGCATTAGCAATCACCACCAAATTCATTCCGACGGGAATGTAATAATCAGGCCTGCGATATCGAATATAAAATATTCTACACAGACGAAATCTAGGATTTAGTGTGAGTGTATATTCTCTTTAAAATACGCGTACGCAGAACGTGGATAATTATTTCGCTACCAGGTATTTGTAATTAACGATCGAACTGCATCCCCGCCATTAGTATTTCCCCCCAATTCGTTATTGCACACTGACTTCCGCTCTATGCAGCTCCGTCGTCTAACCTCCAAACCGGTTGCTCGTCATTCATCATTGCGTATCGAAAAATCGCGCGGCCTGATTGATAGAAACAAGAGAGCAGAGTTTCTCAACGCTGCTTGTACATTATTCCCGAGCTGGTGCGATAGGAAGTGTCTTGCGGGGGAACGGGTATAATTTTGCAACGGGCTAACCTCGAAACGCATCGGTTTACTCTCGCGCGCCATCCTTGAACGATGGCGCTGTTTCCGCGACTCTCCACAGATATCCCCTTCAAGTATCGCCCCACAGCCTGAAAAATTGCACCATCCCCCCTCACCCCTTCGTTCCTGTACCCCACGGTCCTCGCCTATTATTCGTTATGGCGGATCCAAGACGATCGGGGCGATCTTTTAAAAATCACCTTTCATAATCATGTGACAGAGACGCGGATCCCCGGCGCAGAAACCGCTTTGTATTATCGAACAGCATCGCGTCCCTGGAGTTGGTCGTAATGGCGGCGCTCGCTGCACGGGGCCCACGGGCGCGTGAATATCAGCACGAATGAGCGCCAACGAGCAAAGGAAAAGACCGGCCCTAGTCTGCGCTCGTCTCGAAGCAGCAACGAAAGGGGAACACAGAGGAGAGGGTAAGGGGGGGAGGGGGAGTTGGAGAGGCCGTAGTGACAGAGAACGGGAAAGAAAGGGAGAGGGAGAGAGAGAGAGAGAGAGAGAGAGAGAGAGAGAGAGAGGGGGGGATAGAGCGGAGCTAGCAAATAGAAAAAGAGAGGACCGAGGGGCCGTCATAATTCCTTGAATTGAACGGCGGGTTATTCTCCGCCAAGGTTACTGACGCAGAGGCTGAACGAGGAGCGGGCAGGCCAGGCAAGCGGGCTAGCAACCTAGCAGGCGGACTAGCATGCGAGCAAGTAAGCAAACGAGCGAAGCAGGCAGGCAGTCAGGCCGGCCAGGCAAGCAGACAGGCAAGCTGGCTTGCCAGAGAGACGCAGAAGAGAGAACAAGCAAGAGAGGGGGCACATGACGAGTTTAGGACGGCGAGAGGGGTCGTGGGGAGGGGGTGTTCGGGGGGGGGGGAGGGGGGAGCGGAGGGGCTTGGTCGGGCGAGAGCGAGCGAGGGGGGAACGAAGAGGAATCGATAGAACGACAAGGACGGCGCGCGAGTATATACCGCAGCACGGCGGCATCAGGCGTCGTCGACGGTACATGGATATCGACGGGACGGAGAGGGAAGGGGGGGGAGGGGGGAGAGAACGTTTCGAGGCGTCCCTGGTTGGCGGCGCCACCGTTGCGTCGCTGTAGAAACGCGGCACCGATGGCCCCCCCGACGGTGTATATGTGTGTATGTGTGCGGGCTAGCGGTAACGATGTAGAATAAGTTGACGCTGGTAGTGGTAGGGACGCGCGGGGCGGGGTGGGGTGGGGAGGGGAAACGTGAGGCTGGCAGGCTCGTGGGAGAGAGAAGTGAACGGCGGACAAGCCTAGAGCTCACGGGGCGACAAGGAAGGGGATTGGTCGAAGCGAGGGTTGGACTGGAGCGGAGGGGTCGGGGCGGGCGGTGGGGGGGGTGAAGGAGGGGGGAAGGAGGGCGACACGATCGGGTCGGCAGGGCAGCGAGAGGAGGAAGGACGGAGCGAGAAGGGGCGAGGGAGAGAGAGAGAGATAGAGGAAGAAACGTTGATGTCGAGCAGCGAGGTGAGCGAAACAGACTGCGGAGGGGAGCGGACGGGCGGTCGGTCGAGAACATGGGAGAGGGATGTAGGGGTAAGGGGAGGTAGAGCCGACTTTATGCAGCTGCGGGACGATAACAACGATGGGCTACAGGACCGCCGCTATAGCTGGGGAAATGCCAAATGGGCTACAGGACCGTGCCGGCCTAGCTGTACGTTCGCCCGCTCGTAGTGGCATGGCGGACGGGCGGCAGAGAGAAGCAGGCAGGAAAGGCGGGAAGGAGAGAGGGATTTCAAGCGGCCGTCTCTTCTCGTCTGCCTCTGCGCTCTACCTACCTATGTATACCACCTACCTACCTACCTACCTAGCCGTCCCGGGTGCTCTCTCCGGGTACTCTTCTCTCTACTGCCTGGAACGCATCGTCCTGCCGGTACCTAACCTCCACTGTTCTCTGCGGCTAGCTCGCTCGCTGATGTTCTTCGGCATCGAAGCACGTAGCCGCTTACGCAGACTTCGATGTCATTCATCTCGAGCGAGGTCGATCATTGTCCTCTTTCGGGGACCTCGTGTCCTTACGAATATGATGTCACGCGCGAGTTAGAGAGACTTCTAAGAGAGGCGAACCTACACCGATACTTTATTCGTGGAAGTAATCGACTTGCTACTTTTAACAGCAACGCGGGGGGATGATGAATGTCTAGCCTCTGACGATCTAGATGAAAAAGGTTGCTTCGATTTCACGAAAATTCGGCACTCATGCTATGAGTAACGTTCCCGAGAGCCCGGTAATCTTTTCGAACGGCTGCGCGTGGCTTTTCAAGATGAAGTGTCTGAGCCGGCGTTCGAACTATCTTCTCAGCGAAAAAGTATATAACGAGGTTTTATTAAACCTTAATAAACCGGCAAAGAATTGTTCACGTTATTTACGTGGGGGAACCGATATTCACAATTTCGAATAAAACCCTTCTGTTAATTGTATCAATGTAAACTTAAATCTGCATAATAAACAGTCTACGAATAAGCGACAGCGATGCTGAATCAACTATTCCATGGAAAATACAACCAGTGTGCGGGGAGGAGGGGGGGGGGGGGTACACAAGCAATAAGATAGATGGTACGTGAGAAGCAGAAACGAATATATAATGTAAAGAATACACGACCCGTGAAAATCCATATTTAAAACGTTCAGGACTTCGCCTTCATGAGTGAAATTAATAATTCCTCCCTTTTCTTTCTCGGGCACAAGCGACATCCTACACCCATGAGTTCTATCCAGGTAACATTCGAGTGCCACCGAAATGTCGCAAACCGCAGGCTAATCGCTCGGGAAATATTTCCCGTCGCAGTCGGAAAGCTGAATGCCACGAAATCATCGTGAATTCGCGATCGTACGGCGAGAAGAAAAAACGTCGTTTGATTAACCGTGACACGGAAGAAACCTAACCTTACTGCGTGTTTGAATTTGCCGCTGATTGCCGTAGGTGGATATACAGGCGCGAGAACAGCATGCTTTCGACAATCGTCGACGAGATACGTCGGTCCACGCAATGACGTCAGAGGCTGGTCCAATCCTGTCGGATACGTCCGTAGCTCGATCTCATTCTAACGAGAGAGACGGATAGAGAGGGGGGGGGGAGAGAGAGAGAGAGAGAGAGAGAGAGAGAGAGAGAGAGAGAGTGCGCACGGGGACCGTATATACGTAGCACAGACGGGGCAAGGACAGAGATATGCGTGTATATAGTGGTTCTCGCCAGAGAGGAGGGAGAGAGAGAAAGAGAGAGTCGCAGAGGGACGCAAGAGTCAGCAAATGAGAGCGCAGTCCGACAAATAGAAGGAGAAGACAGTTGGAGTTCCGCTCTCCTGCTCTTACGAGACGTCGTGCACGCCGATTCGAGCCTCGCGATATTGTTGCCAGAACAGTCCGCTACATTGTTCAGAATTTTCCCGACGGCCGCGGCGTGACCATTGGCCTAAACCTCGACCACGTTGGCTCGCAGTTGCGTGCAACTTTTTGCCCCTTTTTAATTTTCATTCGACTCTCATTGAGACATTGATTTCCGAACAAAAGAATGAGTTAGGTTATGGCCGGTGATCGGATACGAAAATACCGAGGCACACATTTGCCATTGTATTCAAATGCCTGGAATTACGCCTCGCACGGGATCATAATTCTTTTTGACACGATCGATAATGCAGAAATATAGCCGGGCGATAACATACGCGATTTTAATGTAGCTACATGTATTTGGGGTAGATTTTATGTGTTTCCACGGTAACGATAGTATTTCTTTCTAAACGTATCTCGCGCCCGAGAGTTTTATGCCCATAAATTACGAAAGAGATTCAGTGCTCTCTAGACGGTAGAATTTAAAATTTCAAGTAAAAATCCCGCCTTTCGAACTTCATTGCATATTTATCGAGCGGAGACAGTAATAAATGGACTCGCCAATTGGTTCTCACCTCGATATTGTTCATTGCCCATGCGAGCTCGAAAACATTTAATGATTGCAAGGCAGATACGCGCACTTGGAGCGAAACTGGGAGACTTGTAACGATTGGCAGCGCGAATTAATGACAAGGAACGTAATAATCGGGCGCCCGCGAAATTTAAAAACTGATTGCAACTCCATAGGTGGAATGCCTTCCTCGCAACAGATAAATTGTGCATAGATCGCAATTAATTAGAATAGAATTAATTGCATCCACTGACAATGGGTTGAAACGTTAAATTTTGCGGCTGACTTTTAATATATCAAACTTAATTCAATTAATAATAAACTTGGTAGAGGGAGTTTGTACCGTTTCTACTTTACTAATTAAAATTATCGTGCCCGAAAAGTAATTAAATTATACGGTATCTCGTTTTTCTAATTACTAGTGAAGTACATGAATGACACTTAAATTTTAGCTGAATGTTTCTGTTGCAAAAATTATATTCATAATTTCCAGCGAGGCTTTTCCACGTGTTAATGAATCTCATATCGTGAAAATCGAAAAGCTGGAAACAAATTTTTAAGGAACATTTATTAACTTTTGTATGAATATGGCAGAATAAATTAATATTTGCTGTTAAGGTATCGATATATATTTTTTAATGTTATAACAGACTTTTTGTCTATATTTTAAACTGATCAATTAATTTTCAAACATTCCTCATCTTTACGATTATAGATATGAAGTTCATTTGGGCAAAATCATGTTCTAAAATCTAATAAGGACCATAAGAATTGCAAACTCACTTTTTCCTATACACGTCCGTAATTAAACCAGTGTATATGAATTTGTTTAAGAGATTTCGCCCACACGATCTTTCCTTACTTAATTAATATAGGTGTCCAACGCTCATAAATTTGAATAATACTGGAAGCGTAGATTACACGTGGTTACGAAAGGGGATTATAAATATTCTACAATGTTTGCTGGAAACATTATGAAAAGCAATAAACTTTCTATAGTATTCAGAAGTGAAAACTATAAGAATAAGAATAAACACTACTTTACATAAGACTTTAAATTCCAATTACGAGGTTAGTTCGAAGTTCAGTCGCCAAGCAGCGCATGCGCGTATGTAAAACTCTCTTTCACCCTCAAGTTCCCGTTGTAAAAGAAAAAGGAATATGAAATTCGTTCTATAGAAATAGAATTACCCTTATTGCAACATATTAAAGTGCACTACAACACTGTTAGAATTCTTTTGAATAGATGTCTGCTTCGAACAAAATTATTCTAGTGGATATTCAAAAAACCTAGGCATTGCCATACGCCATATGAATTAATAAAATAGTCGAATACAAAAATGCCACAGCGTATTATTACGATACAACTAATTTATAGTATTCCATTTTATTACTAGTTTGAAAACGTTTCACTTGCTCGAGAAAGTGTTTAATTTCGGATTATCGCCTTCCGCATACTCATATAAATGTATGCAGATATCATGGCGATTTACGTGTACGAAGTCTAACTCAAAACTAATAATGACATTGCACGCTATTTTGTATATTATTGTTCCTAATTATTATTAACAGCGTTTAAGAGTCCTATATAAAAGCTTAAAAAACGACTGCCCCTCAAAAGTTTGCAACTCGTTATTTTCTTAAAAGTGAACGTCACGAAACGAGCGTGTACAAAATTCAATTTACTTCGGGCGACTGCCGAAACAGTGTCGCAAGCGCCAACTGCTGGCGCTGGCGGGAAGTTCAATTAAGCACAGAGTTGCTCGGTCGGTATACAGGTCTCGTACTTTTTTAATCATACATCATTGTAGAATCTAATTTCTTCTTTGCAAACCAGCGCAGAAAGATAGGAAGTGATGACAAGGGAGAACGAAGGTACCAAAATTCGCCACTCACAGAGATAAAAGGAACGAGAATTTTCCACAAATTTTTAATAAAACTTAAATCATATTCTGCCGATGCGAAATATATCTCCCTATTCTCCTAGAAAGACTCTTATGCGAAATGTCGTCCCAACACGCAACGGAATAAAACACTGCTCAAGACTAAAATTTAATCTGGCATATACCAATTATTTACCCTACTGTGAATAATATATTTCATGGAGGGCACACGAATATAGATAGAAACTCTCAGTTGTATTTAAACCATCTATGGTTACACGATTTATTATGTTATGTACACAAACTTTTGTCTTTGGCGTCAGTTCCTAAAGAGCATTGAAAGCTTCACGGCAGCTTTCGAAACATTCCGTGGAAGTGACTCGTGCAAAAGTGCGTTATTTCACGTACAAGTGTCTGATAGTTGGTATTATATACCTCCTTCCCCATATCAAGCATTCGAGCCCTCGCGAAGCTCGCGGTGCGTGCAGCCAAAACACGTGAAGGGAGAAGGATGTTTGAATGCGCCGTCCTTAGAAAGTAAACGAGGATTAAAAAGGAAACGGGTGTTGCGCGTTAAAATGCCTTTAAACGTCTGCGGTTTCGCTTCGAGCTTAGACATCACACTGGCGGCGCGGGGAGCGTAAATCGACATAGATGGGCGTACTTTGACGCGAAAAATCGCTGGCGGAAGCGGTGGTGTAATTAGGCAACGCTGCTCGCGAGGGAAAGGAACCGAATCAGCCCATTAACGCACGGATGTCATCTGGCGACACGTAACGGCGACCGGGGAGCTTGCATTATTCCCCTCGCACGTGGAAAAGTGGCTCGAGACGAATAGTCAATTGGGGGTAGGTACTTGAACTTCTCCGTACCGGTGAAAGACCTCACACTTACATCGCGTGCAGCGGAGGCTTTCAAACTGAAGCGACTATGGAACAACACTTTTTATTTCTCTCTCTCTCTCTCTCTCTCTCTCTCTCTCTCTCTCTCTCTCTCTCTCTTTCTCGCGCCGGCGGACCTCCGCTCTGCCGGAGAAAGTTTAAACGCTCGCAGCCTTTAATTGCGTACCAGGGGAAGCTCTGCGAAAGAACGTTCTCGGCTCCCTCGAAATATTAAAGCGCATGAAGAAATGCAGATAAATCCGTCAGTCGTGGCAAAAAAGATTTGTACTGTTGCGCGGGGTACTAAGTACATACGTAACTAACAGCGGAAGATGTAGAGGATATAAAGATGTGTATTACATCTTTTTTTTGCTGCTTAAATTCACTCTAAGGGGGTGAAATTGAACCTTGAAATTCTGGCTACTTTCCGATTTTGTGCTATAACTCGCAAACTGTAAGAGATTGGAAAAGGGGTCGTCCTTAAATTACGTAAGGTTTTCTTGGGGGGTGGGGGGGGGTCCCCGAATTTGTTACGTTTTCTTACAGGGAGGGGGGGGGGGGGGGAGGTGGAGTCGCGTAGCGTCTCACGTAATATTTTTTATCCTAATATTCAATAAATACAACTTCTATCATTAATGTTCCAAAGAAGTTGTTTTAGTTTAAATTTCCCGAAACCGAGTTAAATGAATTATATAAACCTTTAAAAGAATTTTAATAACTGAAAAAATTCAATGTAAAAAATATTACGTAAGAAGGGGGTTGCAATATCAAATCTTACGAATTCTTATACTGGGGGAGGGAACAGTTTTCAGACAAAAATAACTTCTTTTAATTAGGAATATCATTTGGTAACTTACAGTTCGCAAATTATAACACAAAATCAAAAGATATCCAGATTTCCGGTGGTGGATTTCGCGCCCTTAAAGTGAATTTGGGCAGTAAAAAAAATTGCGGAATACACACTTATACATGCTCTCAGTGACGCACCCAGAGGCGGGCAGGGTACAAGGAACCCTGGCACCCCCGAAAAAAATAGGAAAAAGAGATTATTGTAACCACGGCTGAAGTAATTCAAGAGCTTTGTAAAAAGAAAAGGAAACTGGATTGTATTCTTTAAATAAATTTTTATCATCACCTAATGAATTTTATTATTCTATCCGTACAACTGGGCTCTCCTCAAAATTGAATGCTGAGTGCGCCACTGTATTCTGTACAGATCCCCAAAGTTTCATAATTTTTTGAATTTCCGGCTTGGGGGGTCTTCCCTTGCGAGAAGCTAGGAATACAAAGTGCACGGTTGGTTTGCAGGGATATCAGCCAGTGCCTTTTGTCCCTTCGAAAGTGTCTCCTCAAAAATAATATCGTGGTGAGAATAATTATAAACATAACTGTAGGTATATTGCAGCAAGAGGGGTGTAGCTCCATCGTTACCAACTTTTCAAAAACTGTTTCTAAAATTATTGGTTTGCCTTAACATTAAACAGAGAACACTAATTTAAAAATATATATTTTCACACAATAAGTAGCAGTTACTAAATTCATAACTTTTTATTTTTATTTTTGGCGAATTTTTTAAATCTGGAGCCGCCCGAAACAAAAATATTGCACAAAAGTCGAAACAGGTGCAGGTTCAAAATTTGCAATAAATCGCTTGTTTGCTATCAGATTTCCATCAAACGTGCACCAAACGACGTAAATTTTTTTACAAATTGGAGCTGCACCCCTCTTGCTGCAGGCTTCTCAATTGAGAAATCGAGATTCGTGTTCTGCAAAGGGAGAACGGTAATCGAGGACCTCGAGTTCGTGCTGTCTAACTGAAAAGATTAAAGTTTGGCGTGATTAGGAAAAACCAAAAGAACGTACGTTCGAACAATATGTATTTCAAGTACCAAATATTCGATACATCTTGTTCTTAACATTACGTCGAAAAAGAAAGGAATCGTATCCGGGCTTAGTATTTATTGCTTCAACGTAAAATGTTGCGTTCGTCCGAGAGACACGGTGGTTTTTACATCTCGATCCAATTTGAGTTGGCTGCTCGAAAATTGATGCTTCAGTGCGCGCAAGTAGAATGACTAGCACTCAGGATCGATCCAGGGGGGTCGGAGTGGGGTGTGTGTGTGTGGTTGGTTCGTGGGGTAGGCGAGAGAAAATATGCTGTTGCGCCTAACGTTATCGACTAGCTGAGGACAAGAGTCTAGCATGAACCGAATTCGAGGGAACAATATACCGGAGGCAGTTTAGCTTTCGATCACGTACATCGTTACACTTTTCCACTTTTTTTTTTGCTTGCTTCCCCTTTTAACCGTATTTATATCGTTCCTTTAATTCTAAGTTACGGACGCTAATCGTTTCCTTACTTCGTTATAATGTATAATGTACCACGATATATACACCTAAACAAAATTTACAGTATGAAGAAATTGGTTGAGCACGCTGACTTCATACTTGCCATGGATACTCTCATTCCCGCCCTCTCTCTCTCTCTCTCTCTCTCTCTCTCTCTGTTCCTCTTTCTTCCTGACACTCTCAACAAATTGAACTTGCCAAGCAACCAGACTCGGAGGACCGATGAAACGATTAACACAGAAAGATAGAAAAACTAAGGAAGAGGCGAACGCTCAGATTCTACTTGTAAAATTCATTTACGTTGCTCTACGAATGCAGCCAAGAAAGTCCAAGAGAATAGAGTCGCTGACTCGTTCTGTACGCACGCCGTTTCAATGGGGGCTGGGCGATGTTACTGGATAATAAGTCTCGTAAAAGATCGACACGATGAAAATGAAGGATCGGTTTTGTGCCGTCGCCGCGTCCGCACGCACGCACACATACACACACACAAACACGCGCGCTGGCATGCTACATGCACACGTTAATCGTTTAGATAGAACACCGAATGAAGTGGGCAATAATAATAATAATAATAATAATAATAGCAGTATCGTCCCGTAACGAGAAGGAAAATAAAATATAGTCGGCTGAGAAGGAAATGGCGACGGAGCGGTTCTCGTTAAATGGGTTCTCTCCTCCGTCGGTGATCATTCGTCGTTAAAAATTATCAATCAAGTCCGTATTCTCTCCTACGCTTATATTGACGTATTACATAAAATAGCCAATGACTTACACAAATAATAATCGCTAATCGATACGAGAAGCTATTGTTCGTTAGCACTCCTATCCTCGGTATTTAATGACGTCTTATTTAGGTATTCTAATGTTCTGTAAGGGCGACGAGTCTCGCGCGCACGACGCCAGCGACCGTCTTCTATTCGCTGGCAACGGTGGGGAGCCGAGGCCTCCGCGTTCTCCGGCGCGAACACCACACGGCCGCCGGCGTGCAAGGGTTCGAACGATAAAATGCCGCGAGGGACGAAGACACGCACCTCTTTCGATTCCCGAACGAAAACTATTGTAAATCGTCAACGCTCCGCCGACTGAAACTCGGGGGGGGGGGAGGGAAGGGGGGGGCCCGATGATGGAGATTCTGATCGGCCAAGCCTTCCGTTACATCAAATAATAAATTACAAGGCAGTGCATGATACGGCCACGCGGCCGTAGAGTGATCCCTCCCCTGGCTAATAAATACGCACGTAGAATAAAAGCTGTGTTGATATTATCATAGAGCGATCGCACAGATTATCGAACGTCGATCTGAATCTCTGCGGCGACGCGTCGCTACGTCCAGAATGTCAAACTTACAAACGCATTGTTCAACGCTTTGCGGTTTCGGTATCAAAATCCATTACTCGCGCGGAGCGGCACGGGGTGAACTTCATGTCTCACTCTCAATCACATCGTTTTAATTACTGTATAAAGTGTAGTCAAGGATTGGTATTCGACGTCGAATACAGGACGTCACTGAATTATGGGTGAAAGCTTAATTGAGCGATGGAGAAGTTCCAGTAAACGCGAGTCTGCTGAGTAATAGTTTTTAATATATTCATCGTCTCGGGTCTTAATTTTAAAATGAATGCATAACGAATATCGGATCTCGCCATTTTTTCTCACATTTTCAATAACACAAGGATCCGCGCAAAGTAGCCGTCGCTTTTTTCTCCCAGCGACTGCGAATCTACGTGTCCCACCGTTTCTTTCGTTTCATAAGAATACTTTTACTTTCAAACAGTGTAACGCGAGATTAATAACTCGGTTGTGTCGCGGTGCTTTGAAAAAAACACTTTCCATTCAGAGAAGCAGAATATTTTAAAAACGAACAAAGACTTTTCCTTCCCCCTTGCTACTTCCTTCGCGCAATTAAATTCACACCCACGCTTCCGCCATATCCTCCACATTCTCAATGTACGAAGAAAATCGAACCGCAAAGAGTTAACGGCTCCTTAACTTAGAACATTAACCACGTTACCATTAGCAATTAAGCGATCGCGCACGTTTTAAATAGGAGAAACTACGCCCGTCGACATTGGACATTTGCAAATGAAGATATGGATCGGCGACGCCGACTGGGGGTGTGCACCCTCGGCCCTTCCGACCATCGACGCAACAATAAGAATGGATGATATGGGATGACGATTAGTAGATGATGCCGTGAAAGTCAGCCAAGAAGAGCCTGACACACATCCCCACTGGGCGGCCGCCGTGGCTTAAGTTTTATGGTAGCGATTGGCAGTCGGCTCGCACGCTGACATGCGATCATAGACAGAATTACGAGAATATCGGTTGTTATCGAACGAGCATCATTAAGGAATCCATATTATGGCAAAAGATCGGCAGTTTACGGTTGGTTTACGCTTCGAGCCTGTGAATGTCGTGTTTCCTGCGGGGATCATCGATAACATGGATTGCCCCACCGTTCCCTCCCCACCTCCAAAAAAGTTACAATATAAATCGCTCTCGTCGTTCAGCTTTGAGCATGTTGGGCAATCTTGTGTTATCGGATGATACCTCTCGGCGTACTCTCGATCGTATCCGATTTACGATGCCGACCGGTTAACGCGGCAGGCTCAAAGACGCGGCGCATCGAATGGAATTCGTATTCGAATCGGTTACTGGTCTTAACGGCTATGATCTCCCCGGATCTCGCGAGTCCCCACGAGGGATCAAGCGTACGTTGTTTCTTTTCTTTTCTTTTTCCCTCTTCTTCTTTAACTTCCGCTCTTCGGTACGCGATCGATGGATCGACGTTTCGCAAATTTGTATCCCACTTTCCTTTCGTCGTGCTTGATGGGTCGCGTGCAACGCCAGAGATGGTGGGTGTGCTTTTAAGAGAGAAACGTTCTTCCCACGTCGTCGAAAGGACACCGTTTATAAATAAATGCGAGGTCTGTCAAAGTGTCCAGTAAAAGTATGCATTCGTTTGAAGTCTCACAATTATAATTGTTACTGACTACACATATGTACTTATAAGTAACGAGTACTAGAAAAAACACGCTGACGTCGCACTTGGTTTTATCTCGTTATTCTTTTTTTTCTCATTGCGGATCGTTGAGGTTTCCCTAGCATAGTCGCCGGCGAAAGAAGAAACGATCGGAAATCAAGGAACAGAAGAAGAAAGAATGTAAACAAAAGCGTATGGAAACTTTGATTCGCTCACTATAGTCTATACTGTGGCCTAGTCTTCACAGTGGCTTGATTCGGACAGGATGCATATTAATTTTAATAAAAAAAATTAAAAAAAAAAGAAAAAACAAAGATAATATTAATACGATAACCTGCCAAAGGAATTACTATACGTGATTAATAATGAATCGTTTCAAGTTCCCTATGTCTATTAATATCGTTAAATCACAGTCAATTTTGCAGGAATGGATAATAAATAAATAACCGAGTCCTTGTCAAATTCGGAGAATAATTTACGAATCCTAAAAAAAAAAACAGAAGAAGGAAGAGAACATCGATCACCACCGTCGAGATGTGGTTGTTTATATAAAAAGCTTTGACATTAATTCACAGGAATGAAAAAGTGTTACGTTCCCAAATCGATATGCTTTTTCCTCGTAATCAGACTGTTCCGTGTTACATACTATCAGACGCAATGAAATTTCATATATCTAATAGCGTATTGTATAAAGTAATATCGTGTTAGTTGTGTCACTGACGATACAAATGTCGAGACTATTAAGAGACGAATAAATGCAACGCAAAGCTTTCAAATGATTAAAAATGAACGAACGACTTAATATCGAAGAATGTTGATTACGGTACAAAATATAAAAAAAATTACGCGATACGTGTGGGGGGGGGGGGGGCGAGAAGAACATCTTCGAAATGTTCTAAGCTAGAGGTATACATTTTGATAAATAAACGTCGCAAAAAGAAAATAGGAATACGATGTCATGGAAACATCGCGATAAGTCGCAGTTCCGCCCCTCCGGGGGCAAATATATGTGTACATCTAACGTATGTGACAACTATTACTTGCATTCGGATTTCAGACCTATAGTTCAAAGATTACTGTGTTCATCAGTTTATAAAATTAAGTACACAAAGAGTATGCAAACATCATGTTGTATAGTCTAAAACCAGCGACTGTTCGAGGCATTACCAAATTCAGTCTTAAAAATCGTTGCGCGTAGCCTTTAAAGTTTCCCGATTGTTGTAAGAAAGTAAAGTATCGAGCAGCACTTTCAACGCTGTACGTATCAATCGTAGAAAAACTTTCGAACTGACGAATTAATTACTTCATTTGGCACAGGGTACATTCGGTATTTTTAGCATAATCCAACTATGATGAATTTCCTATCCTATGAGTTTTCATACCGTAACATTCCGTTTAGGCAGTACAAAAAGAAGATCTTAATACACATTGTAAAATGTAATTAAAAAAAAAAACATAAAAAGAAAGAAAATTGAGGAATACTTATAAGCCGACCAAAGCGAACCACCACATTCGATTATCTTTAGTCAGTTCGTGTTATACAGACGTCAAGCGTAAAAACTATGTTTGGTACGAACGAACTAGAAACTGAGGAACGAAACAGAAACAGGTCGAGATAGAAGGGGATCGGTTGAGCGACGTAAAACAGGAGAGAGGACCCCTTCGACCGTCAATTACCATTTTCTACCGAGCACAACGGACAAGCTGCGATACGTAGTGTGTGTTACGACATCGAGAAAGATAATCGAATGTGGAGCACGCGCTGTCGCATATCGTGTTATCGTTTTTTCCCTTCGTATTTGTCGGAGAAATAGAAACCCTATGAACTGCATCTTAAATTAACGTATTACATCTTTAACGTCGTACGATTTATGTAAGGTGTAGGGAGCCAACTTTTCAGTTTATACCTGCGGATAAGTATTGTGGGCTTGGGGTTATGTATGAAGGACTTCTTAAAATGTATAAGAACAAGATTAAGACGTCGCAGCTACAACTACAGGGGGAACAACGTCGGGTTCGCCAGCACCGTCGGCTACTGTAGAGTCAACGACCTTTTTGACTTTTATGGATTCCGCGTTAGCCTCCGAGGAACTCTCTGGTTCACCGTTCTGCGCAGATGTGCTTTCGCTTGTTGACGAATTCACGTTCTCATTCGATGACCCCTCATTCAGTCCGTTTCTGTGCAATTTATCATCGGGCACTGGCGCGTCCGTGTCTCCGTTCTGTGTCGTACCATTCAGCTTCTTCTTCTCAGAATCCACTGTGTTTGTTTCTTTCACTTCGCCCACTACAGTTTCTTCTTTCGCCGGTTTCTCTGTTGACTCCTGCTTTGACGCTTCTGTGCTGGCTTCGTTCTTATCGGCGTCAGGCGTTGCCGTTGCCTCCTCTGTTTCCTTCGCTTTAGGGGACTTCTCATTGGTAGATTCTGACTCTGTCTCCGACTTCTTCTCCGTAACTGCCTCCGTTGCACTTTTTACTTCAACGTTCTTGTCTATTTTGCTGCTGGTAGCTTCTGGCTCTGATATCGTCGGCGCATTTACCTTTTCTACACTTGATAATGAAACGTCCCCGTTCTCCGCGGGCTTCTCCTCCGTTTTCGCGGACTCTTGCGTAGACTTAGCCGCGGGCTCCTCTTTCTCTGGTTTCTGGGCCTCCGTTGTGCTGGGTTTAGTTACGGGCTTATCAGCGGGCTCCTCTTTCGCTTCTTTCTCGGCCTTAGCGGCGCATTCCTCGGCTTTCTCTTCGACGCTATTACTGCTCTTCTTCTCTTTCGATATCTCTTCAACGGGTTTGGCATCTGACACTTTAGTATCCTCTGATTTCGTTTCTTTAGCGTTAGTCGTAGGCTCCTCAGTCTTTTTCTCCGTAGAAATCTCTTCAGACTTTGATTTAGGCTCGCATGTCGCAGCGTCCAAGGGGTCATTGACAGTTGGAGTCGCTTCTGCAGCTGCAGGCTCTGCAGTTTTCTCTTTCGCGTCCGCGGGTTTCTCTGCCTTCTCAGAATCCGCAGGCTTATCCGCGTCGTTCTTGGAAGGTGCCGGTGTTGATTCAGGCTTATCGCTCGTGGCCGGCACGCTTTCGGACACGTCTGACTTTGTACTCACCTCTGACGGCTGGCTCTCTGCCTTTTCTACAGCCTCGGTTTTCATTACCTTCTCAGTGCTTGGCGAATCCTTCGCATCGGTAACCATAGGTTCTTCTCCTTTCGAATCTGAGGCTAGTGCTTCTTTCAGCGACTGATCCTTTATGCATTCTTTCTTTTCCACCGGAGCAGCCTCCTTCGCGTCTGCTTTCTCAACCTTTTTCTCACTGGCATCGGACATCTCGACATCCTCGGATGTGTCCATCGGTTCACTAACATCAGGAGCATCCTTCTTTGAACTCTCTTGCGCCTCCGTCGTGTCTAATTTCTGCCGCTTCGTAGACGTTTGAAATGTCAAATCCAGGAATGACTTAATGGTTGTAAAAGATTCTCTTTCCTCGTCTGTAAGAGCGGCATTGCCCTCCCGGAGTACTACCACCGCGGATAAACCTGCCCCTTTAGCAGCTGCAGCTTCTATCGCGAGAAAGGATAATAGTTGTATTAATGATAATTTGCACGCGCAATAGTTCTATTAGAAATGTTACGGAGCAAGTAATTACCAACCTTTGACCACATCAGTGAGGAAAAGCACGTTCGATGGTTCCACCCCAATTTTACTTAATATATTTTTATAACTATTTGATTCTTGTTTAGCACCTACTTCGGTATCAAAATAGCCATTAAAATACTGAAATAATAATATGTCATTACATCTCGTAAAAATTGTACAACGTAATGCAAAGTAAAGAATGTTTATATCTTTTCAAATCTCTAAGCAAAGTTTATTTATTAGTATCCACGTGTTTCAAAATACCTTAAGTAAATCACCGTGCACAGAATGTCCGAATAAAAGCTTTTGTGCTTCGACACTACCACTTGAATAAACATAGACTTTTCTACCATCGTTTGTCCATGACTCTAGTGCTTTTGGCACATCTTCGTAAACACTGCACAAATAATTTACTTGTTACTGTTACCACACTCTTCATTGTTTATTTTATTATTCATCTCTTTTATGTGTTTATAATGGCACATATGCATCGAACAGAAGTGAGCCATTACACAACATATTCACCTCGCTAAATATGACAATGATACGCACACATCGTGTGTGTATTATATGCTCGCATATCATTACATTTTTATCAAATTATTGCATTTTATAAATGTTGATATAAATATTAAAAATATTCATAAATCAGGGAATATGCTAAGAAGTATCTGCAGCACACTCGCAGATATATTTCTGTAACATCGCTATTGTACGTGTAATATACTATTAACTTGAATGCTTTTTAAAACATTACGATGTAAATATGATATAAGTAAACTCACTGTGCTTTAACTGCTCCAGAATTATAAGCTTCGCGCCACATATGTCCTTGCAATTGTTTCAGTGCGCCAGTTTTACGATCGCCATCCATTTGCCATAATATATTTTTCATAAGTGTCTCTTTCTGTTCTTCCTTATTGGCACCAGTGATCGATACAAAACCACTAACTTTATCTTCTTCATCTTTCTTTGCCTGCGATAAACATGTTAATTTGTAACGATTCGCGATATTATTTTACGCAAAGAAGAGTCACTTCAATGACAAAAACTATTGCAAATATTGCATTCCACCTGCTCGATAATAGAGCATAGGTTCACAAAAGTAATCTATCTCAAGGTGGTCAGTCTCTTTTTAGTAAAAATGCATTTTCTAAAATTTGATTAAAAATATCGTACTGCCAAAAAATATGATATCATAGTTGCTTATGGAAACCACAACTACTTGGTACAAATGTTCTCGTAACCAAAAGTATAAACAAAATTGGCCTATAACGAGACCTACTATACATCAAATATTCATTCCGAGATTATCTGCTACTTATCAGTGTGTTAGACTCCTGAAATATCAGAACTATCCATTCGCAACAAAGAAAGATGAATATCTGGAAAAAATTATTAGTGCGCAGACCTGTGTTTGTTAAAAAATTTAAATTTGTACGCGGAGTTTTGAAACACCTTGTAATTTATTTAAAAAGGCACAAAGACTTTGAGTCGACTTTACTTCTCCTATATTTACAATTTCTTTTGTTAAAATTCTGTACATTTTTTTAGTTAGCTTGGAACATGTGCAGCATCATTGTAAAAGGACTTTCGATTAACAAAGTTTGCAAGTAACATAATACCAGAGCAAGAATTAAAATAAAGTTCAAATAAAATATTCATGATTATTAAATTCTAGTGCTACAATATTGACCTCATTCCTAATCTATATTTGAAAATAAATCAATGCATGTTGTATTTCAAACGAATGTGTAGATAATGTTTGAAATCCAGAGTAGCAAAATATAGCTTAAAGAATTTATTTGATCTGAATCTGTAATTTCACAGGCTGCAGCCACAGTAGTAGACTTTTGGGACAAAGAATCCTCTCAGGTCAATGCTAACCACCAGCTGCCCCTTTCCTGACATGCCATTGGCCAATTTCTAGCATTCATTATTAAAATCCCCAATACTAAATTTATTGCATAGTACTATATTATTAACAGGGAAAGAAGTAGGCAAGCTGATGGAAACAGTAACACAATGTTCCCATAAACAATCAATACCACTCTCCCAAATATTACCCTTCCCTGTGCTAGCTTCAATTGTATCATGGAACAGCAACAAAGGAACAAAAGAGAAATAATATTTTCGTGTCAGCTCGACCATCTTTCACGGAGATACGTTAAGTTGTTGAACCCTAGAGAAAATGTTTACCTGCTCCTTCAGCTTCTCAAAGTCCTTCTTGAATTCCTCATCCTCCCACTTGGCTTCGACATATTTCTTCAAATTCTCGCGTACGTACGGGAAAAGTGTGTCCTGCAATAGGAAGAGCAAGGGTAAATTACGGCGTGCTGTCTCCGCGGATCGAAATTAAAACAGCGCAACGCGCCGTTACGACGTCCGTTATTTTGAAAAATCGTGCACGTCACAGCGTCGCGAAACGATGGCTCGCGGCCAGTTTTGCCTGCCGTCTAGTAACCGATATTTTTAAGGGGGCACGCGCTGTTTGTTTTCACTGGTACGACGTATCTCGGCGCAGCACCGATTATAATATTACTGCCGAGAACGTAGAAGGAAAACGTGGTACGAGATCTTAACGCGAAAAACGGGATCACGCCGGACACGGGGGCTCGGTTTCTATCCGATCGAGCCGCATCTATTATCTGCCATGAAATTTCGCTGTCTCACGGGCAGGGAGACTTGAAACTGAACTGGATTTTCAGCCGGCATAGTGGCACCGAGAGGCCGCGTACAACACGCGCGAAACCCATTATCCGCGAATTTTCCTTCGGCCCGGAAAGGCCGGGATAACGCGGGGAAACCTCGCCGCGAGGTGTTTTCCCCGTGGAAAATTCGTATCATCGGGTACTGTCAGAGAACGGTGCGGAAAACCGGTGAAATGCGAGAGCCCGCAAGGGGCGCGTTCTGCCTCACGGCCATGGTCTTTGTTACCTTCACGAAGCTTATGCTCGTCGTGGTGCCTTCGATGTCAACCAATATCACCGTTTCCGATAGCAAAGCCTCCTCTTGATCCTGGCTACGCTTCTCCCCGGCCATTTTCACGATTAACTCGCCTTCGACCGTAGGATAAATAACAGATATATACCACCTCTGTACTGTTCAAGCACGGTGTATATGTCGACGCGTTCTTGTTGAGAGCCGGCGAGTGAATTCGCTCTCCGCTCTGCGCCGGTGTGCGTGCGTTCGTGTGGTGCGCGCGCGCGCACCGCTGTGTGCGCGAACCTGCCTCTCCCTTCGCCCCTACCTGCGTCCAATAACCAGGATCGTACGTATCACCATTTTCCTCTCAAATATCCCACCGGCAGACCAATCGCAGATTTCTGCGACAAAAAAAAAAGACGCTGCCCGTACAGCCACACACGAGTTTCCGCAATATTTCGTTCGTTTAAACCTTGAAACATTTGGCACCGACACGTCTGTGCCTGTTCCCGATGGCCCTATATTCGCAAATTACTGGGTACTCTCCGCGATAAATAATTAATGAGATGGTGTTCGAATTCTCGATTACAATCAGTTTAATGATACCGCTATGTAGTATGTACGATTCTATCGTTGTATTCACGATTGTAACAGCTGTAGTTCGATTGTTACCGTTTTCGGGAATATTCAGAGTCATTGGGTGGCAATGAATTATAATATCAGGTTCCTTTTGGCGAATGATTGCCGGCGGGATGCGCGACGCTATTTTGTGGGAACGTGGATGCGTGGATTTTCAATTTGGCGCGTGAATTTTCCTGAAAATATGAAAAAAAATTCGCGTCGTTTCGCGGAGTATCGTGCGCGACGGGTACAGCCCTGGGTCCTGCACGAAAATGCTGTATCGGTGTCGGTGAATACGTATTCGCGGAAAAGAGTGTGCGTCGCGTGCGTGTGAATCGCTCGCCTCCCTCGGCCAATCAGCGGGGCCGGCTTGCGTTTGTGCGGAATCGCAGCACGACATTATTCCTCCGCGAAAATTGTCCAGGCGAACGACCGGTAAAGATGCGCAGACTTTTAAGAAATTTCGACTCCGGCCCCCCCGAAAATTCGGGCACCGCCGTTCCGGCCGATCCGGCGAGTAAAAGAATGCATTGTTGCAGTAAAATAGCAGAATGAATATCGACTCGCTCGAACGTTCCCCCGATGTTACTCCGCGCGAAAGTAGTTCCCCCATGTGTTGTTTTTGTTGATTTTTCGAACGATCGGAAAACTTTGGGGGCTTTTTAAAAGTAATAGAGGATCTCGGGCCAAATTCCCATTCGTTTGCCGGCGATGCCGACGTTCCCACGGTAAATATATTCAATGACCCGATGTACGCAATCGTGGATATAGGGTAGCAGTACACAGCTGGTAAATGCAACCACCTGATTTTTGCGAGACAGCGCCGCGTCGTACGCCGAGGCGCAACCATTTAAATTTTGACATTTGTCCCGGTCGCACGTGTACGCGAACTGCACGTACATGTGAG
Source organism: Andrena dorsata (assembly GCA_929108735.1). Taxonomy (NCBI): domain Eukaryota; kingdom Metazoa; phylum Arthropoda; class Insecta; order Hymenoptera; family Andrenidae; genus Andrena; species Andrena dorsata. The sequence goes on from OV815488.1 coordinate 31,902,021, forward strand.
AACCACGCGCCACGTCGCTATTAACAATCGACATTTCCATTAATTTCACTGCGACAGAATTGGCGGGTAACAGTTTAAAAATTTGAAAAGCATTTTAACGATCATAATATTTACGGTAAATTTTCCGTTTAACGGGCCCGCCCGTTTAAAACTGGTCGCTCGATGGAAACTTGAACGATGTTCTGTATTAATACGTAACGTTCATCGGGAAATGTTTTACAAAGGGATTAAAAAGTACAAGTACTTGCTGCTTTTATTATAAAGTCTCTTCAACGGTATATACATAACAATTAGAATTAATAGTATACTATTTTATGTACAATAGACTAAGAAAAGTCACAATAATTGCACGCACGCTTCATAAGTTATATAATTCTTCATTATATCGTATATTGTTAAATATGGTAAAAATATATTACGCTTTAGTTTGTTTTAATAGCCGTCTGTGCACGTTCTTAATGTAGCTACTTAACATTAGAATACTTATAACAAACATTTTCAATGTAAATAGAGCGGTGTGTAACTTAAATAGAACTTAGTATGTATGGTTTGAAATATTCTATTATTTCAACTATATTTCCGTTTGCACAAACTGACTTTTTCTTTTACTGCATTTTTTACAGGCACGTAAATATCATTTCCTTGGCGAAAGGGAATAGCAAAGAAGATAAGGCATTGTTTCATTGGAAACAAGAGCAAAGAGAAATAAGTTGATAAAGTAGCTTTAAGTGTCCATGTACCGGCTTCTTTCAGATTCAGAAATACCACTAATGGATTTCTTTAATGTCAAAGTGTTAGTAATGGAAGATCAATTGATCTAAATATAACATATCATGAAATAATTAGTTTCCTTTTACAGTGGGATCTTGGTTAATTCGAGTACAATTTTATATTTCAATCATTCGAGTGATAATAATACGCTTCCGTTTGTAAATAAGAAAACCACTATTTCTCTGGAAAATGTTACAATAAATAGATTTATGTTAATAAATATAATCTCTATAATTTCTTGTCAAATCCCAATTAATCAGCAGACGATTAATTTAAACAGTTCTGGCTAAATTGGTTAAACAAGGTCCCATTGTACTAGTTCGAATATTTCGTAGCTTTTAAGCTACACCCCCTCAGATTTTACATTCTGCAATTGCTTCAATTTCTCTCCAAGATGCTTGTTCAAATGAATTCTAATTTCTAGTTGATTGCTACATTTCTCCCCGCAGTCAGGGCATTCCGGGTCTCCTTCTCCGTGATCTCGCTTTCGGTGTTTAGATCTGTTGTTGTAAGTAGAAAATGATTCGCCACAGTCTGGACACTGATAAGGCTGTTCGCCTGTATGCTTCCTGCGGTGCTGATCTCTGGAATCTTTCCTTCTGAAACTCGCGTTGCAGTATTCACAGGCAAACGGTTTTTTACCGGTATGCAACAGTACATGGTTGTATAAAGATTTAGTATCGTTAAATCCTTTCTCGCATTGCGCGCATTTATAACGCCTTTCGCCGTTGTGTTTACTTTTAATATGATTCACTAAAAGTTGCTTGACTCTGTACGTGGCGTTACACATGTCACAGTGATAGATAGGATCTACTTTCCCTTCGTGAACTCTTTCTTTATGAGCCTTTAAGGACATCTGATGCTTGAACTTCTCATGGCACTCCCCGCATTCGTACCATGGTTTCTGTTTCGTCAGAATTGGGTCCTGATTATTTATCTCGTGAACTTCTATCATGTGATACTTTAACATGCGATATGTCGGGAAATCTTCTGAACAAATCGGACACGTGAACAATTGCGGTAACGTTACGTTTCTGTCGTTCTTCCAATGCTTCTCTAAATGCTCGTTCATATTTTGCTTCTTACTGAACGATTTATTACATACGTTGCAAGTATACCTGTTATGAGAAGAATGAACTTTCTTATGGAGCTTCAAAGCATTCGTGGTTCTACACCGTTGGCCGCAAATTTCGCACTGGTACGGTCTTTCGCCAGTGTGAATTCGATGGTGTTCTTTCAATCTGGTCTTCAATTGAAATGATTTACCGCACAGTTCGCAGATATGAGGCCTCGCTCCTTTGTGAACGAAAAGATAATGCTCGTACAGAGAATTCTCCGCTCTGAAGTCCTTTCCACAAGTACTGCAAATAAATTCATTCATATTCTCATTATGCCTCATCTCGTGGAACTCCAGTCTCTCTTTCCGTACAAAGTGTTTAGGGCATTTAGAACAATGATACTGTCTAGGAGAGATTACTTTCGTTTCGTTCCCATCCACCATCAAAGAAAGCGTCGAGTCCTCGCAATCGGCGCACGTGACCAAATCGTTAATAGCATCCGGATCTAAATCCGAGATCAATTTTCCACAGAGATTGCAGTTCACAGAAATCTTCCCTTCCTTCGCTGACGCTATAGCCTTTTCTATATCGTCGTTACTAATAGTATCTTCGCTGGTGCCGACTTGTATTAGTTTCACACCAGCATGTTTGTAATTCTTTTGATGACTATTCAGTCTGGATCGCTTCTTAAACAATTTCCCGCATTCGATGCAAATATAACGATGTAAACTTTTATGCGTATGATAATAATGATCCCATAATAAGTGTTCGCTACTCGCTTCCTTGTCGCATACGGTGCATTCGTACTTATACATTTTACCCGATTTGTGCCTCTCCATATGAAACTCATATTTCAGATGCGATAGATAGCGCGCTCCGCATAGTTTGCACACATACTTCAGGCAAGATTTATATATATCATTTTCTTCTTGCGCGTCATTCATTTCCAATATATCTTGCGATTCAATCATATAAGCATCCTTCTCACTTTTGCAATCAGTTTCGTTGTCTAGACAATAAACATTATCAGTTTCAGGTTCAAGCTTTATTAACGTATCCGCGGAATTGAAATCGCCGGTCGCTAAATTCTCATTAGGCGCATATGATATTTCCTTCAACTTCAGTATCTTTACCGGTGTAACAGGATGATCAGAAGGATTACATTCCTCGTGCTTTCTCTTTATTTTCCTCTGAACTCCGATTTCAGAGATTTCTTTATCAGACAATGTATCGTCGTAACTTGCATTTTCATCTTGTAACGCGAGCAGCGTAAGATTCATTTGATTAGATATATTCTCAATATCATTCTTGTCTGTCGCTTTCTGACCTTTCGCATGCGTGTTCTTCTTCTTAGGATCGTTTGGATATATCACATTATTATGTATCTGTATATTCTTTTCCATTGCAATATGATTTCTCTCAGAACGATTTACCATTGCTAGTGAGATTTGGAAGCTATAATCACAGCCTTGTGAATTACTGGCTAACAAAATCATTAAGCCTACATTACAGTTCGGACACGTATATACAGCGTCACTATGAATTTTCGACAATTCCGTTACCTCTTTAGACAAATTAATCAAGGACTTGATTTGTGATACATTCTCTGACGTCTTAGAATGCTCCACTACGTCCTGAATAAATTTATGATAAAGGACAATTTTGTCGTAACATCCCAAGCATACGTGCTTCGAACCATTATCTTCTATAGATATCTGGAACAATTATTTATAATAACATAAAATTAATAAGTTCTTGTCTATGTAACTTTATTGAATTTAAAGAAAATTCTGTAATTGTAAAAACGAATGCAAAGTTTTAAAGCAGCTCGATTAAACAGTCCTGCCTTAAAGATATAACTTATACATTTTACATTAGTTTCTATTAGGTATATCAACATACTGGAATCGGTAAAGTTTCTTTTATTTTATGTATCAAGTCGGAGGATCCTTCGAAGATATCCTTGGACTTTCCCTCCGCAAGATTTATACCGCATAAACGACACATCAATGCATCCCCTAATGCATCCATAATTGAATCTCTGTAATGTTTATTATTATTAATAACAGTTTCTACGCGGCAGACGTATATTGGTTTTATTAATACTTCTCGCATCGATTGGTTATAAACTACTTGTTTTCCAGCTTATTGAGACAGAACTATATCCTACATTATACTTACACATAATTTTAATTTGTTTCTTTAAGGTTATCGTACCTCTATTTATTTACATAAGGGCAATAAGAAATGCAGAATATCTACATTACTTAAAGTATATTTTTCAATTGAAAATAACGCATAGTTCGTTCAAGGCTTCGTGAAGTATTTTAGATATTATTCTAAACTATCCATCTCACAACATTACTGAATGTTGAAAGTTTCAACCTTTCTACAACAACGACTCAATATATCTTCATGATTTCTATCTCTCGTGAGTGACGTTTACTTAAATTGGTACATACACCTAATTCTACCGTATTTAATTAAATCTGTCCTTAAATAAACCAATGAATACGCCAATACGCGTTCTCAATTAAAAGTAGCTTACATGAAAGGATAAGCTTTATTTTCCTTGTGTTTGTGTATAGTGTATACACGCTGCATACATTATACGATTTATACGCGTACATGTCATATGTAAACTGCTAGATATAAGTGAAAGGAAATAAAAGCGTGTCAACAGAATGTGTTTATATTAAACATTGACTTTGCAATAAAGTACTTAATAATAGCGAGAAATGGGCAGACGAAGAAGCATGCAGCGTGTGTCTAATACTTTTCTGTTATGTTTACACTATTCCCAAAGGCAGGAACCTCAATAGCGTAAATAATTACAGGTTATTTAATTTGCAACTCTGTATGCTCCTATCGTCTTTGTTGATATGCAACGTAATTCGACGCGAAAGAGCGATTTCCTTTCAAATCCAGAGACACTTGTAAAATGTTGCACGAAGTGCTGCTGTCATTGTGGGGCTGTACGACCAATGCTTTGCAAATATTGGAGACAGACGTGAGGCTAGAATTATATTTATCGACAGTGCGATTCGCTCTCTATTTACATCTCACGTTTATTGCTTTCGTAGACCATAGATCTTGACAAGTACTTACATCCTGGGGAACGTGCATTACTTAAAAAGATATTGGATATAGTCGAGGAGTGCAATGTTATTAGAAGCTTTATTCAAGTGCGCACAGCGCCGGATGTTTCGAGATCCAGCGACGGTATAAAAGCGTTTATTAAATTTACTAATTGCAGATTAGAACATCGTTATATTACAATTTATATGTTACAGAATTGCTCGACCTGCCCCAAGGGCTGTATCTACAAGCGCTCTGCGAAGGAATGGACCAAGCTTTAGAACCATTTCGCGCGGAGATCGTCGATTTGGAAAATGTGGTTCTTCATGACAGTTATACCCCGTTATCATTCATTCTTTGTAGAGTTCAGAAATACATATGTCTGTTTTCCGTACTAAATTCTATAATACGAGAGGTGAATATATACTTAGGAACGTCGTAAAACCGAGTAGAAACATAATCTATATTCTGAACTTTGTTTTAGATTCGTACACAAAAGGTTCACGGCTGTAAACTGTTACAATGTTTACATCAAAATATGCACACTGGCATCCCTGAAGTAAAATTGGCTTTAGAAAAGTAAGCGCTCTTATAACTATTTGCCTTCATTGTTGTATAATGTAGTTTTAATTAATTTATCATTAATCAGGATGGCTCACTGCGTGCACATAGTTTTCTACAAACACTTAACAAGCTGGCTCTTGTATGGCCATTTAGAAGACATATACAGTGAGTTTTTTATTCAGAAGATATCGGAGGGACAAAACAGTTTAATACTAGCGGACAATAAAAACAATATCGTCGATGCTGTAAACACAAAGTTCAATGCTGATATGTGGGATTACAATGTTCAAATAGACGTGCTCCCCTCTTATATCAGGCCATCGTTAGCGGCTAAGATTTTGACTATAGGGCAAACTATCATAATGTTTGGAAACGATCCGAGACAAAAGAAAGGTGATTATAAGGGGAAGTCCTAAACCTTACGAGGCACGAGTACCGAGAGCTTTTCGTATTTGTAGATTTTGCTGTCGCCGATCAGACTGAAAGTTCTATATGGGGAGACAAGGAATACGAATATTTCCTTAAACTTCAGAATCTCCAAAAGAAAGCTATTTTTAATATCATTGAATTCGAACGTACGATCGATGAATTGAAGCAATGTATAACTGAACTTTTGTGGCGAGTTGCCGTGGAAGAAGCGCAACTAGTGCAACAGCTTAGATTACTCAAAGACTTTTTCCTTATGGGACGGGGGGATTTGTTTCTAGAATTCATTAGGCTTACCGCGCATATATTGAATAAGCCGCCAACAAATCATACGTCTAGAGATATCAACCTGGCCTTTCAAATAGCTTTGAGGAAGATGCATTTGAATGATGAGAATGCTATGGATAGCTTTAATTTTATAGTCCCAGTCCCGGTAGAAGAGAACGATGATGTCGAAGCAGAAAGTACTGAATTCACTGAAAAGGAGCGCAAAGATCCCATTGGTAAGGAATCGCAAGAGCTCGTACATTCATATTCAGTTTGCCGTATAAACCAAAATGTTGGTAATATGTAATTAATGCTTGTTAAATAAATGTAGAGAGACGTGGATGGGGGATGATTAGCCTGAAGTACAAAGTCATATGGCCATTACACTTATTGTTTAGCCCATCTGCTTTAAATGACTATAATACGTTATTCCGATTTCTATTAAGAGTTAAGAAAACACAAATCGATTTGTGGAATCTTTGGAGCGAACATATGTATCATAAGAATATGTAAGATATAATTACAACATTGTGGGTAAAAGCAAACTACCGATGTTGGTCTAACATTGATCATTCTTTTTTCATTCCAGCGATATCGGTGTGATTCAACTGCGAAATAACTTGATCTTTATTATCGATAATTTACAATACTATCTACAAGTAGATGTGTTGGAAAGCCAGTATGCAATCATGGAAGTGAATATGAAAAATACTCGAGATTTTGAGGATGTACAAAAAGCACACTCTATTTTCCTGGCTAACGTTATGTCGCAGACGTTCTTGTTAGGAAGTTCGGTGGAACGAAAAAATCCGGTACGTTACTTTAATTTATGTGTATTATACCGAAGAGATTACACAGCTACTATGTAGTAAATATATAAATTATATTCACTACGTGCCTTTCAATAGGTGAATAAGCTAATAAAACTTCTGCTACGACTTTGCGACGATTTCATCTTGCAAGCGTCGATGTGGGAAATGGGTAACTTGCTTTTAACGGAAAAGGAGGAACTTAAAACGTTGTCTACCACTCTTGAGAGTTTAATGAATTGGCTGACGAAAACATTAAACAGAGTTCGCGCACAACCCAGCGGCGAACATTTAGCGCAATTATTATTACGATTAGACTTCAATCGATGGTTCAGCAAAAAAATGTGAACAGGACGTATTACTCAGAATTCAGTTTAGTTTCTTAATTGTGTTCATTCGTTAGGTGTATATTGAGTTTACTTTTTTACGTCTTATAGAGGTAAGTAGATAGCTGAAAAATACAATAACACGAGACAAATATATAAAGAAGGATAAGTATGACGGATTTAATATTTCTGTACAATAAAATTGAAATATTTTTTTATATCCGTTTATTCATTGAGAATAAATTTTTGTTTAAGACAGCCATTGTGAATATTCCTCTCTGTAATCTTTATTGTTTCATATTTTTCATTTACGTGAATTTTAACTGACCGTTAAAATGTGATTAATAACGTAAGTTTCTTTTAACGATTATTTATTAAAATTCAGTTACATGTACAAAGTTCAGACATAAAAATTCACGAATTTAAATATTTAAGCGTTATACTCCTAGTTATTTTTAATTAATAATAATACTTCTTTAACTATGTAAATATTTAAACAATACTTATCATTTTAATCACTATCGTCGTTATAGTCATCGTCTACGTACCCGCTAGTTCTACTATCGTGACGTTGACTTAATTGTATCGCGTTCTTAATCGAGAGTTCAGAAGACAATTGTTCGGCGACTAAACCGTCATTATTTTTTATGGCGGGATCTGTACCATTTTGCAATAATAGATTTACTACATCTGCATGTCCACGACAAGCTGCCACGTGTAAAGGAGTTTCACCAAGCTTATTCTGTAATAAAAGGTATGTGTAGAAGCAACGAATGTTATAGGGACAATTACACTGTACTTGGCTTACTTGAACATTGACTACAGAGTGTGGCACACTTAAAAGTTCTTTGACACAATCTAAGTGACCAGCGTGTGCAGCCCAATACAGCGCTGTATTACCCATCGCATCCAAACCTGTACCGGAAACTCCTTCTTTTATATATTCCCTTAATATTAACAAATTTCCGCGCCTCGCAGCATCGTGCATTGGTAATTCAATTTCTTCAGTTTGTTCCTCGACTGCGTACAGATTTATCATTCTTTACATTTCGCTCACAGATATAATAAACCATTAAATTAAACTGTACGTCCAAAATGTAAATTCACCATAATTGGCGGGTACCAGACCCTCTCGATCTCCACATTTCGCCCTCCACCAATTCGGCTCCACATCTTTCTCGTAAACATAAAGCAGCTCGCCTTCGTCGAACGAGAGTTCGTCTGCCTAAAAGAATGTACAATCTATTAACACAATTGTCGCGATAATTCCTGGACCTATTACATTATTAATGAACAGATATGCTTACACTCTGTGCTGCATATTTATATAATGCTCGCACAACTTTGACCTTACCTTAAAAAAGAATAATAAATTAAACGTGAAGGAACTAATATTTGTAAATATCGATGTGTGGTCAACGAAGAAATCAGTGTAATAAGTAAAAGGAAAAAAGACAAAGCATTGGAAGATGTTACGCTGACAGTTGTCGTTCAACAGCGACATAACCAAACGTGGAATGAATTGTACAGTTAAATTATCAGAATATTTGGTAATGATTAATAAAATTCCCATGTTCAATTGTATAAATCTGTGTTTACAGCTTTTATTAATGCGAACAAATTGCATATTTAACTTCTCTTTTCTCTACACAATTACCTATCTTGTATTAATTAATTCCCATAATTATAAGTGTTACTGAAAATGTCATTTGTATTTCGTATTATTTACCAGGTTTCCAAATAGTTTTGGGTGGTACAGGTGTTTGCACAGGCATATTCATCGTGGCAGACATGCTTATAATAATAACAATCATGATCCTATGTGAAACATAGGTACTGTTCACAGCTATGCACAGTCCATTTCTCAAACATGCAGGTTGCAATTTTAAAATACACATATATACCTACATTAAGTTCTACACTCTCTTTTTCGCGACCTTCATAAATAATACCATATCTGTAAAACAAAAGATAGAGAAGTAATTTCGATTCATGTATTACATGGACTATACAGCTGCACAGTAAACAGGAAGATAGGACGCTAGTATAGCTAATGCACTACTAGGACATTAACAGCATATTTTAGCAGTACAGATTTTACTATTCCTTTTATAATACTTACTGAAAAATACAACTAGGACAAATGCTATCATGACCCACATCCAACATCGCCAATGTGACGTAGTATGCTCCCTGAGCTTCAACGATTCTGTTTTCAATTTAGTCGCGTTAACATCAGTTAATTTATCAGACTTCTCGAGCGAACTGATGTCCTTCTTTATAATAGCATTTGCCGCCAGAGCGTGCTCCTTCATGCTACTGGTCATTGAAAGCATATTCTCCGCAATCTTCTCCTGAATGTTTCTGTTGTATTTTAAAAGCGCGTCCAAATCATCGTCCTGCATATTTGTACTAGATAATCTTTGCCTTACGCCATCCTCCAACAACCCTGTGAAATGCAGATCCTCGTTAAATCAAGGCTGGTATACTACAGACCAAATAGAACTCGTTCACCTTTGTCGGTGTGGAACAATTCTGCCCGTAGTTCCCTGTTGTATTTCGCTGAGGTTTTCTGATGTATCTGTGTTGTTATATTCGCACCTATCGAATCGTTAAACGTCGCGGAACTCTTTGATAACATTTGCACCGCTGTTACTCTATCCACTGGATTAGGGAGTTTTGTCGTATTTATTAGCCCCTTTAGGAAGTCTATACGTTTAACATAGCTCATCATAACATCTTTAGACGGTTTACTGGAAAAAGGAGAATTATTCAGTGCAGTTGCCGTTCGAATAGAAAGTTTCAAAATTTCACGATACTGAAGCTGAATATTACCTCGGAAATGTTTGGAGCTGTTTTATCATATCATCGAGAGCAAGGATATACTGAAACAATTGATATATTCGCATGAAACGATTCAATTTTAAAAAAACACATGCAAGAAAATGAATAACAGAATTCTCAATTATTTAAACCTTCTCAAGCTTCCAATCCTTATGAGGGTCATCTTTTGCCATCAATTCACATCTTGCCAAAAGTCGCCTGATATTAATCTCTTCTCTGGACATCAGATTCATTCTCCTAAATTTATAAAACCTTCTTTGAAACTTTCACTATGAACTGTCGAAATTATTAAAAATTAGTATTCAAACTCAGTTGCAGTTATCAAAACTGCTAAATGTGATGCATAGAAGTATCCACGAATCGGTGATGAAAGTGCATCTTACATTTCATATCAATATGTTACGAAAAAATTGTCGGTAAAGAGAATTTATACATATGCACAGACGAGGTATAGGATGCATACACCCACACCGTGCATACACCTATCAACCAATGTACTTTCCTGTCACCGGATGGGGGGTCCCAGCACTCCCTTACCATTTTAGTGTCGCATGCAACGTTACCGGTGAAGACTCAAAACAGATTGTAACGCTACACGTGGTAGGAATTAGAATTCAGCACGAGTAATACCATCGGCGAAGTATAGGATAGACCTATCACGCAATGTAATTTTTGGATGATATTCTCAGTTGTTGCTTATTCTTAAGATCGTCTTAAGCATGCGGCATCCTTTACTAACCTCGTAGACTAGTAGAGGATGCAGCATGCTTAAGACGAACTTAAGAATAAGCAACGACTGAGAATACCGCTCTTTGTGTTACAATCTCGGGGGGCTCGCGAGCTGTATTATATTTCAGAAATACCTTTTACATATTCCTATACAAATTCCAAACTTACAATTTTAAATATCTATGGTATTTCATTAAAAATACCATAGTATGCAGCATGCGTGCATTTTGAAAGCAATTCTTATATCTGATTAGAATATTTGACAATCGCATCTATCGGCTCGATTCTCACCGATTACCAGGTCTCACCGCGAGGAGGTTACTGCGTTTCAAGACCCGTAGAGAGATGGATGGAATCAAAGTTCCATCGATCACTCTGTACATGAAAACCTTAGCCCACTAAACCAAAAGGCTCCTACAGCTGATGCAGGTATCAGTGATTCACGACTCTTGCATCACCGTCTGTAGGAGCCTAAAGAGATGAATGGAAACAAAGTTCCATCGATCCTTTCGGTTTAGATATAGAATCTAGGGAACTGCCAAGCAATCACTCGATTGGAATAAATTCAGCAAAGAAGGAAAGACAACGGGTGAACATGAAAGGACTAAGGAGTATTGGATGGCGCAGTTCCTACCACCCTAATGTCCGAGTCGAAAGGGAAAAGCGCTCGGCGTCTCTCAGACGATTCCTCTTGCTCGGATGCGATTCAAGCCGTCTATTACGGAGACTGGGAAAACGGAACGGGTGACTTACGCAGGCAGTGTACCAAAAGATACACCCCCCTACGCTTGAAACTTTTCCCTTTCGACGAGAACACCGGGGGATGTAACTGATCCACCCATACCCATTCCATGCTCAGTCGCTTGCTCCCGGAAACAGAAGCAGCGGCTACCTCCTCATCGGAGATGAAGAGCCAACGAAAGAGCAACAAAGTTAATGATTCAGTGACGACTTGGCATTTTTATATGGGCCCTTAAATACTCGATGCTATAATAAAATAACCTAAGGCTTCCTCAGATGTCCTCTTTCACTATCAGTTTTCACTAGTTTCTTTAAAATATATAATTTTATTAACCTTGAAGAAAATGCATCATATAAAATAAATCATGTAACCCCATCAAAGAAATGCATTAAATAAAATATATCATGTAAACCCATCGAGGAAATGTACGAAATAAAATAAATTAAATAAACACATTGAAGAAATACACGAAATAGAACGACTCGTGCAAAAATCCACGAAGGAATGTATGAAATAGGACAGATGATGAAAAACAATCGAAGAAATCATTTAAAAAGGAAGAGAAATCGGTTTTGGCCTTGGCGGAATAATAACATTTTGAATGGGTTTTAACGAACTCGAAAATTTCATCCACACAAACCGAATAAGCTAACCTGGGTCAGGGGGCCGAGGGTGTGCAGGAAGGACCAGGGCTTGGAACCCTGATCAGTTCCTCAAGAAGTCCAGTGGCTCCAGGTCTTAGCAACTATAACGCTACCATTCAGAGGTACACCTACGTGTTTGAAATTTTAAACTTTTAATTATTTAAATAATTTGTCAGAAACTTTGAAAATAAGCTTCGGACCGAGACACATTCCACGGTCTCGTGAGCCTTTATTTATTAATAACGCAAATTTAAAGCAAACCATAAAGTCACCATCTAGAGGTATCTACGTATTTAGGAGTTCGCGATTTGTTTGAGAAATGTGGCACCAAGATTGCTATTGGAGTCTTTTTTTTTTTAATATTATTGGAGAAATAAAATGTAATTGTAGGAGCAATATTTAGAATCGAATCTGGACGGATGGAATAGAGATTAACGAAGATAGATGATCGCAGCCAATCGGCTAGTTTTACTTGTCACGTAATTAATAATTCTATTACAATGTTACTTGTGATACGATTTGTAATTACGCTCCAAATAATACAGATTGCCCAGGTCTCACCACGTGGAGGCGCTGCGAGTGGAGACCCACCCTAACCGCGGCCCATCCGCCCTCCTTTGTGCAAAATTTTATTTTCATTTTCATAGATCCCCCTGATGCACGGTTGCAAAACGATCCTTGATCGCTCCACAAGCGGGCAACAGAAGGAGTCCTTCTGTAAAAAGCTACCGCGATGAAGCTAAGCAGAATTGAAAACATTTCTTTGTTTCATTCATTAAAAATTTTATGAACTTTCTGGAATATTTCTACCATGATAATTATTCACTACATAATTGGGAATGAACCAAAGAAATAATATTTTCTATTCATTAATAGGAAATATGCCAGTGCATATTTGCTATGTCTACTTAAATACTAATAATTCCTACGTATACGAGCGCTCGTATTTAATAATTGCTACTTATATTTAGTTACACACTGCAGTGTACATATACCTTTTTTCTTAAAAACTACATAATTCTATGTGACCACTAAACACGTCTTACCTAACCATATACCTATCTACTTAAATTTAAATAACGACCGGCCTAATGAAAATCTGAAATTGTCATGTGTTTCTTACTTCCCTCGATGGACCCACGATGTTACCTGCAACATTCTCAAAAGTATTAATAAAAATTCCTTGAGGTTTGATTTTTCATGGATGATGAACCTGAAATCCTCTTGTTGCAATATTCTTCACACATAATATTTCTGCAACAGAAACTTTCTCAGTGGCTTAATACCTACAATCTATCTCAATTAAGTAATGCAATTTCAACAGATATAGTCCTTTCATTGAATCACTATTGCCCAAATATTGAAATATCAGACAATTTGTATTTAAACAAGTTCCAAAAAATTTCCTTTAAATTCCATGCAGCCACATAGAGCGCCACGCAATTCGGACATTCAGAAAAATTTCGAGCAGCCGCATTAGGCGCTTAATGATTCTGAACATTGATAGAAAAGAGGAGTGGCCCCTTTGGGCGTGTAATACTTTTCAATTTTAATGAGAAAAGAAACGGCAGCCTCTATGGACGCTTAACGATTCTCAAGACTAAGAGAAAGAAGGAGTGGCCCCTTTGGGAGTCTTATAGGGTAGATGTCCTTATTACTGCCAATGTCCCTATTACTGCCACTTTATTTATTTTGCTTAATAAAAATGTAATGTATAAAGAATAGTGTACAACAATAATATTATTATTAAATTGTGACTGTTCTTATTATTATTAAAATTATTGTTGTACACTATTCTTTATACGTTACATTTTTATAAAGCAAAATAAATAAAGTGGCAGTAATAGGGACTCTGACAGTAATAGGGATATCTACCCTACTTCTCAATTTTAACGAAAAAAGAAACGGCAGTCACTATGGGCGCTTAAGTATGCCTAATTACAAGACGGAAGAACAGCAGCCGCTTTGGGCGCATAATAATTCCGAATTTGAATGTGAAAAAAGCAGCCTACAAAACAAAACCTACTACTAAAATACAAATGGGGGATCACTGTTATAAACTTAAGGCAACGATTTTCCACCACGGTAAAAGTATTACCGATGGTCATTACACGAGTATGGTAAGGGGTAAGGGCACCACGTGGGTATCCGTTGATGATTTACGAGTAGAAAAACAAGCTTGGCCACGAAATGCTAAAAAAGCATACATATTATTCTTCGAAAAGTGTTAATAATTGTGGTTGTGAATACAGTTCAATGTTAAATACGTTCAGCGCCAAAGGCTGCTTTCAGCGCTATAAGCTGCTTCGCGCACCATGTACTGTACACAAAGTACTATACATATATAATATATACATACTTTGTAAAAAGAAGTGAGATCCCCATAAAAAAAACTTCAAAAAAGTAAAAAAATACGCCAAGTACATGATAAACTCGAGGACGGAAAAGAGTAAACACAAAAAAAATCGAAGAAAATATACATTGTAAAAAAGATATGAAATCAAAATGAGCTGCAAGTACATAATAAAGGTGCTTTCCACCTGCGCTTAAGATGACACAACTACATAAACACAGCTAAAATGTTGTGTTCATACATTCCATTACTCATATCGCCGACATTTTAATAATGTGAAGATAAAATGTAACATCTAGACAGTTGCCTAGATGTCCGCGGCCTGGAAGTCTTGGCGTGGCCAGGCAAAGTCAAGGTGTCGATGAATAAGAATTATTTAAAATGTAAAATAATGAAAGCGTACTCATATTTGTCAGAGTTTTAAATTGACAAATTATCTGAAAGCTTATGAGAGGAAAGGTATCGGTATCGATGAATGATCTTGGAATTATTTTAAAACGCAATATAATGAAAATGTACTCATATTGTCTAAGTTTTAAATGGACAAATTATCTGAAAGCCTGCGAGGGGGAAGGTATGGGTATTGATGATCTGAGAATACTTTGCCTGGCTACGCCAAGTGTTTGACTTCCAGGCGGCGGACATCTAGGCAAATGTCTAGATGTTACATTTTATCTTCACTTTATTAATATGTCGGCGGTATGAGTAATGGAATGTATGAACACAACATTTTAGCTGTGTATATGTAGTTGTGTCATCTTAAGCGCAGGTGGAAAACACCTTTATTATGTACTTGCAGCTCATTTTGATATCACATCTTTTTTTACAATTTATATTTTTTTTCTATTTTTTTGTGTTTACTCTTTTCCGTCCTCGATTTTATCATGTACTTGGTGTATTTTTTTTACTTTTTTTAAGTATTTTTATGGGTTGCACTTTACTGCGCAGTAATCGAAGTTACTTTCATGCAGAAAGTAGCAACAACGAGCACGCGTTAATATTGCAAATTTACTATCAATATAAAGTGCCGAATTGCATTTACCTACTTTTTCAGTGCAAATTTCGTTTCAATATCATCAAATTAAGCAACAATCGCGGATGAATTTTGATCAATGCCAAAGAATATTGAAAATTTATAAAAATAAAAATTTCTTATCAATCTGAAAATAATATGTACAACGAAAACATTTGTCGGGTGGGTAGGTGGTGGTAGTAGAAGGAGGATGGTGCAGCCACTTAGGGCTGCTAGAAAAAATGATCAGTAGCCAGAAGGACAGCTGATCATTGTCCACTCATTAATGCAAGAAAACCGTGAGTGGACCGTTTCTTTCTTTCGCAACGCTAACTTATTACAGACTAAAATCAACTCCCGAGCATAGTCACTAGGACTTTGGACTACTCGCAGCACTAATTTCTCAAACAACTTCAAAATTCCCGGATGGTGCTTCATTACAGAAAATTCTACTATACTCAATACAAATCCCGAATAGCAAACGAAGAAGCTCCCAAGGAGCTACATTACTTTAACAAATATAAAAAGCTACCGAGAACCACCACGTGGGTGGTTTCATTTTTCGCAACACTAATAAAAATTCAGTGCACCTGTGTCTCGCAATACGCAACTCTAACTTTAATTCGCTGCAGCCTTTCTGAAGGCTGTGTGGGGTCCCATGTGCAGCAAAGCCAGCTGCTCGGGACTCCTTTTTCCCAGGAACATGTCTTCGGACATGTCCCAGGACAGTTTCGGGGCATTGGGGTCGCAACTCTAATTACAAACGCGATCAGTCATCATCGCAACACTAACTCAAAAAAGTATTAAGTATCAAACTAGGACGAGTAATTAAAAAAACGCGATCAGTCGCATCGCAACTCTAGTAAAAAGAATACCACGAATCAAAAGTAATGCAATGAATCAAACTCTAGTAACTCCAATTCAAAATACAAGAACAATCTCAAAAACAATCGCGACTCTTTTTTCGGAACACTACAAGCAACCACGCTCGACATTCATTCGCAACGCTATGCTGGAACCAAACGCGGGGAATATTTGATTCGCAACGCTAATTCAAACCGTAATCACAATTTAGTCGGAACACTAACTGACCCCGTAATGTTTTTCGCAACCCTAATTGAAAACGCGGTGTGCTAAATTTCAGGGGGGGGGGGGGTGTCGATGGGTCAGCCTATAGCCAACCAAACTACTACTACTACTACTACAACTACCGGCGAGCATAATGGCAAAGTAATACCTACGAAGAATGACCCTGCATCCGAGAATACAGGGCCATTCTTGGCCTAGCCCACATGATGTGGCCTTTTTCTGGCCGGGCTATCTGCGTCTCTTTGGCCACTTCTTGCTTCAGGCGATCAGCCCTTCTGAAAGTTAATAGCGTGCCCAGGCCCGTCCTGCCGACCGCGACCAGCGACAATGTGCAATGTCTCACTGGCGTCAAAAAGTCGACATAGCGAGGCTAGAAGCGAGGGCATACCCCACTCGCGCTAGTCAGGCCGTCGACTTTTCTCACAAAATTCCTGAAAGCAGGTCATCGCGCGGGGGAATATCGCGCGGGGGAATATCGTGCGGGGGAACATCAGAGAATACGACGACCTGCCCCGGCCCTACCTACTTATATTTAAGTCACACATTCGTACCAGAAGGTAAGTTACCTATCCTACGCAACACCTATATTTAAAAAATGGCAAAACAGTCTCTCAAACACAATCATCAGTCAACCCACTCCACGATACTCGAGCATTTCCGCCCGGGTGCAAAAGCCTACACTAGAGAGACCGTCCCGGGACGACTCCGTCACCCGAGCTTGGCCACAATCACACTCTAATAAGTACGTACCAGTTTTCACTGAAATCGGCTGGCAAAGGCCGTGACCATTGCGTGTATGTATGATTTACATAGCAATTAATTATTTTCTATTTTAAACAATGGATTACTTGATGATGCGCATTGTACGTATTAGGTACATACGTCAATCATTATTACTTTCCCGTTTGATTGTACGAGATTGATTAAGTTTCATATTCCAAGATTATTTACTAGAATGATCATCGTGTGCAACAAGGAATATGATACAATGGTATCCTTATTACCACGAATAATAATATAATGTTATAGTTTCGTTAACATGGCCTTTGATGAAAATTATTCACCGACGCAAATTCCACCGCCTAACCACACAAACACACACAGGTGGAAAATGCGACGTGCACGATACACTAACGCAATGCCAGCCGCCAAAATGTAATTATTTAGTAAAGAAAGTCATCGTGCCCTATTGCTTTCACCCACCCAAGTAGCGCCTGGGCACGTGGATGAGTTAAAAGGCAATAGGTACGGAAAGATATCCTGAAAATCCTCAACTAGAAAATATGATTAGTTTGTACAGTGTCTAGCTAGTATTCTTTCATTTTATAGTATTAAGGAAAGTGACTCGACTTCCAACTTGTGAATAGTTTAAAGTTTGATAAATAAAAAAGGACTCTACTTTAGATTGCATCATTAAGAAAAATCACTCTACTCGACATTTAATTAGCAAGAAAAAAAACTCTAAAATAGAATTATTTAAGAAAATTATTCTAAATCATCAAATAACTTTAAGAATTTAAAACGAGCGATTCCATCTTCAAAGTAAATTTCATAAATCAAGAAAGTATGTTCTCATGCTAATTACTTTGAATCTGAAATTTGCCCACCCTCAATTGTCTTCTTGCACATGGAAATTAATCATTCTATTGTGTATGCAAACGAGTGACCTTTATAAGAAAGGAATTACACTTTTATGTCTATTATCATCATTTAGAAATCAAGTTATTTTTGAACACGTAGTATCAGAAAAATAAAAGAAATTCAAGTCATTATAATTGTCGCAATGACGAAATCGGAGGGCACCCGATTTTTCCTCTACATATTAAATAAAAATGATAGTAGCTGTGGAGTCTGAGAGTATCAAACTTCTTCGCTACATAAAAATTAGCATTCAGCCGTATTGATATTCATACCAATACCTTCTGAGCTGCTATGCACCTTTATGTGCATTATTTAATAAGTATCTACATCAATGTATGATCAATAAACATTCCCGTTAGGAACCGTTTATCTTAGAAATTAGGATTATAATTTGATTCTATTGAAAAGGCGCGGTGTACAAGAAGACCCTAGCCCTCGTCTAATAAATACATATACAGCCAAAATGTTACAATTCACGGGCATGGTTACCATACCCGCGGTCATTATGCTCGCCAAAGCACGTATACAACCGGTCACTCGTGTCGATTCGGACCAAACGTCCTACGACATGATTGAGTGACCAGAGGAACCATAATGCATGCGCACTCACATTTCGCTGTGCCCCGATGACGGAAACGCCAACACCCCTGCTACTGATCAAGGGAAGTCATCGAGCTCCTCAGAAGTCAGGCTGCTCAGCTGCGTCCAGACTGGAACGAAGGAACAGAACACGATTACAATTTGTTTCCACCATTACGATTGTTTGAACTCTGATGAAGAATCGCGAAGCAATTCAAAACTAACGAAATTTTTTATAATTTAGACATTTTAAGAAAAAATTAACAAAATTTTTTTCTTAAAATGTCTAAATGATAAGATGTTTCGTTAGTTTTTAATTGCTTGGTGAGTCTATTCTAAAAATTAATTTTTCTAAATTTTTTAACTTTTTTCTTTCTAAAATATTGAAGAATGAACTCTACTTAAAAGCAATTTAATAAAATGCATACTTACATCTTTCCAGTAAAATTCAGCGCACAAATCTCCTCTTCAGCTGACGGACTGACTCTAATTTCCGACAATGACTTTCGCTTTCAAAAGTAAAAAAAAAAAGAAATAGTAGACTACCAACGCGCCCGAAAGATTCGAGTCTCGCGATTCGAAGATGAGAGCCGCGACGCTCGTGATAGAATACAAATTGCGTAAAAAACACTGACTCTACCCTCGCGTATCCCGAAATTGTTAACGACGCTCTACTATGAGCAACGGTGCTCTTCAAAACGAAAAACTTCGTACGTCATAAACACTGACTCTATTTGGCCGCATTGCACGTGGTCACAATCTCTGAAAAATAAATAAATAAAAATTCGTTAATTATTCATGTCTTCAATAGCATGTCATTGATCAACTACGCAGTTTCTGTACATAAAGAACAAAACTTGCATCCAAAACCGAAGGTAAATGCAATTATAACAGCTTCATAGAGCTAGATTCTTAAAAATCATTGAAATATCGTTGAATTTTACGTAAACGCGACCGAAATGCAATAGAATTCGATCATTCCAATATTTCGTAAACATCTACCGACGCCATTTTAAAATTTTTAAACAAATCTGATTAAAATTATTCAATTTATCATAATTCAATCTTTCCTCATTTTATCCCGATATTAACCGACTGCAAAGTTACCCATCACCCTCACAACCAACAATGGTCTGGCGCGTGGCACGTCAATCACGTCTGAACGTGGCAGGACAAGTTTAGACCTGCACTCCAGACGCGCGTGCCGGGAACGCGCGATCGTTCTTTATCACGTTGGAGACTTTACAAGTGCAGTTTTGGAGCGCACGCCTAGATAGAGTGTACGCTCCAAAACTGTGAGAAAAACTGTCCGTCTAAAGCCGGGTATTGATTCAATAAAATAACAAGAATAATACGTTTACCACACGTATTGCCATCTCATTTTTCCAAGTAATGAAACCAGACGCCATCCAAGCACCGTTCAAATTAACCAGCAAGTGTCATGGCGTTGCCTACCCTTGGCTTTCGACTCCCGCCTCAACGCCTGTAACCGAACGATGCAACAAGTTTGAAAGAAAAGCATTAAAACATTCGTAAGGCAATTAAACAAC
The DNA here is from genome assembly GCA_929108735.1 of Andrena dorsata. Taxonomy (NCBI): domain Eukaryota; kingdom Metazoa; phylum Arthropoda; class Insecta; order Hymenoptera; family Andrenidae; genus Andrena; species Andrena dorsata. Next base: position 31,922,503 of record OV815488.1, read on the forward strand.
AAATAAACTTGAAATATGCCCGGAAAGGGATGTAATTGAATACCGAGACACGATATGTGTGCACTAAATGTGCAGAAATATCGGTTATTCAACGAAGGGAATACGCGACGAAAATCTAACGGTTTTCTCGCGATATTTAATCAATTTCGGAACGAAACTGTATTAACAGGAGCAGCAAGTGACGCTAGAGAGTAAAGAGAAAGACAAATAATGACTGTATGTAATTATATGAGGGTAGATAATGTACGCGTACCATTTAAATACGCAGCTAGCTATCGAAGCGTCTTGACTGAACGACGTCCACGGAACGAATGACCCCCGCGCCGCGTCGCTGTACCTCGCGAATATTAGCTTTGGTGGGGGGAGAGCAGGCAGGCGGCATGACTCGCGAGGCAATACACGCGTACGTTTTTACGAAGTGTTGGGATATCGTCACCGAGCCGTGTAAACAGAGGTGACTTCCAAAGGTAGCATCGTTCAATCATAACAAAAGTCGTTTCTACACACACGTTCTGCTAACAGTAAAATAGAAATATTACGCGTGATACATTTCCTTCGTTTATAAAATATCTAGCATCTACATACAGGAGTGTACTTTAATTAAGCTTGTGAAACTTAACACAGATGGATTAGAAAGTATATATTCGAAAATTACATGCGTGATATACACTTTCTTATTGCAAAACTTTTTACAAGTTTCGCGATACATTCGAGAATGTCGCGATACCAATACTGTGTTAGCATTGGTACATAAAATGAATATTTATTCTGTATACAGTGAGCCACGAGAATATTCGAACGCTCGCTATTAAAACTGTAAACAATAAAAATATACATGTTAGACTAAAGTTCTAAAAGTAATGTTGTAACTACTATAAGACGTTAGTATCGAGATTGTATATACCAAATTTGAAATGAATCGGATAATATTTGTAGAAGATATGAAACATGTATTGCAAAGATGTACTGCAACAGAGTCACAAAAATATTCGAACCGCATTAATAATATGCACCATATTTTAGATTAATATTCATTTAGGCTACCTTTGGCTCCAATTACGGTTTTCAGACGTAGTGCACTAGTTTTTCAATTATTTTAGATTGCCATTCGAATACTTTTGTGACCCTATTTCAGTACATCTTTGCAATAAATGTTTCATAACTTCTACAAATATTATCCGATTCATTTCAAATTTGGTATTATAATATATAATCTCGATACTTGTGTCGAATCACAAGGGAAAGTCGCGATAGGTATATGTGCTACAGATTTTGATGAATCTCATATACGTATTCAACTTCAACAGTTTTCGAAATATGAATAAAAAAAGATATTTTGGCATTAAACAACCGAAGCGATAGTGGAAAAATCCATAGCACAAATAGGTATCGCTGCTTTCCGTTGTCATCTTTCCGCGCCAACCACTTTCCAGACGCATTAATTATTTCGCGGTAAAATTACTCTAAGTAAGAGCCGCGGTGCTCCGCAAAATATGTAGATGGACGCGAAAAAAGCGGGGACTCTACGATCGCGTTACGCGCGATCAAAAAGGATCTTGCTAGACTGCAAGATTGCTACGAAGACTGGTTGCACTTGGAACCTTTTCAAATTTTTCGCGGTGACTCTACTCGACGATTTAATTTTCTGATTTTAAGACAGACACATGCACGTCACCCTATCTACGATTACCTTGTATGGTCAGCTCATTGGATTCTGCTCTTTCCAACACATATGCGCGGCGGTTAGTGGCCCGTTTCATATAATTGGCATTCGTTTTAGAAACATTTCTGCGATATTATTGTGAGCAGGTAGTACCAACAATGATTGTCATTGTTTGTTAATATACCAAATTAAAGCCTTCTATACACGTTTTATTAAGAGAATCTAATGACTCGAATGTAATTACTGTTGAGAGAGAAGATTTGAAAAATCTCACACGAAAGAGTTCAACTTCAGAAATGTAACTCGTATTGGACACATTGAGCATCCCGTATGATTGTGAAATTAAAGAATGCTCGATTTGCAGTTGCATCCATGCACCCCACCACACTCATGCATCATGCAACTTTCTGCGAAGCTTATAAGAATTAGATTTTACTGTAAATTTCAATGTCGGCGGTGAACTAATACTCGGGGCAAATAGAATCCAATTACTATTACTTCGCTAAAATGATTAAACAGTGCATTAGAAACTTGCGGGAATGTCAGTAACAGCGTCAATTTGTAATACTTTTCGGTGTACGATACGTGAAAGGGTTCTACTGCACGCAAAGTACTAACAAAACAATTTGTCATCTTGCAATTTATAGCTTGCACGAGCTTTGAAGAAATATCATTTTTGAGCGCCGTAGTGTCTTGATCCCCGAAATGCATTTTCGGAGAGAAATCCACATGAGTCGTTGACAAATCGAGTCAAAGCGTAGCGTAGCGAAAGCCTATGTCAAACTCACACTTTAAACTAGTCACACGTATAAAAGCACGCAACACACTTTTCAGCATTTCTCACCATTTCAGAGTAGTTGCTGAGTTGGACGCTGTGCATGTGTAGAGGCCACTAAATTCAGTCCTGAAATTATGGGTCGATAACACAGTTTGGGTAGCGATACGTTCATCCATAAGGTGTTAGGTCTATCCTATACTTCGTCGATGCACGCACATCCATAAGGTGATAGGTCTATCCTACACTTCGTCGATGGCAGTGATGAGATATCGGACGTGTTTTCTCGCGTATGCGCGGCGTTTGCAATACCGTATCTATGTCGGGGTGTAATTAATAGGTGTAGTATTATTGGAGGGAAAACAGCAGGGTGTTCAAGGTACCCCATTTTATCGAAACTTGTACTATACTGATGCTAAAATCCGCCCGGGGGGGGGGGGGGGCGTTAACAGCTGCAGCTCTTCAAAGTTAAACGTTTTTCCACATTCATTTCTTCCGCAAACATACCACCTTTTCTAACATAGTTTCCAATTCTTGTAATTCTACTTATTATAATGGAATACTTGCTACTCTACATGTATAAATTCACATTAACCCAACGAAATCTGTGAAATATTCTCGATGATCGTGACTAGAGTATGCGCGGTCAATACTTTTTCGCTCCGATCGACCCGAGAGTACGCCAATGACCGCTAACCAAACAATAACTCGAAACCGGAAAGAAGCTCCTTACAATATTACCGTCATTGGCGTAGCGTATATCTATCTTTTCGTTGTAAAGAATTAAATGTCGAATGATTTATTTTAAGCGAATTAATTATTAGGTCGCGCTAGTAGGTTCACTCGACTCTCGTGGATGACAGTTACGAAAGATTATAATCTCATTAAGCTATAGTAAATGTCATTTATAATTGTATAGTTTGATTGTACATGGATATTGTAATTTTTATGATTTTTATTCGCATTTTTTTTCATTTATATTACAAGTGTTACATAAAAATACCAATATTAGGATCCATTAATTACTGTGTAAGTGGTACTCCCATCGTCCTCATCTAGAACATGCCATTATTTAGATATCAATGCGAATGCGAGACACAAAATATATTTTGTAACTGCCTTTTCATCGATGTCAAAACGGCGATCGAAACGCATCGATCGTGACTCTATATATGTAGATATCATTGATTATCTTGTTTGATTCTGAAAATGTAACTGAATGGATTACATTAGCGGCTGCACTTATAAATTACCATTTAATCTCATATATTATTCAACGTCAGATAAAACAATATCTTTATTAACCATTGCTGTGCTCCTAAATGTAAAATATAAATAAGTACAGCGTATAACTGAACGTACACGTTCTTGTAAAATAAACGAAAACAATTGTATTTTGCGAAACAAGTGTTTAATATATTATAAATAGAGTATTCTTAGTTATCTGGTTGATATTAGGCAATGCAGCATTATAATAAAAATCATGATTTAAAAATAAACTAACATAAAAACTTTAATAAACGCTTTTTAAATGCCCCAACTAAATATATAAATTTACTCTACCTCTATCGTTTAGATTTCATTACCTATAAGTTATTTAAATCATAAATTTATGAATAAGCCTTATTTATTGTATTACAGTTCGCTGTAATTATGCGTGATCAATGTCTCTCTAAATTCCCCAATTGATTTTCTGCGAACTTAGAAGTTTGTCTTGAAGAAGCCACCTATCGAACACACTACATATTCATTTTTATACATGCGACCATACGATCGTACTTATTTATTGCACATTAATTCATTAACGATTTCAGCTTTGTTTACAAATGCTTTAACAATATGAAAATCATTTAATAGTCTGGTGTCTGCGATTCGTTAAAAAAGAAGAAAAAAAAAATTACACAAAAGTGTATGTCTTATAGTTCGTAATCTGAGTATCGTGCGTTTCATTAAGAGTAAGGTACATATACTCTATTCTATGGATGATTTTATGCGTTAATGAACATTAAATGAACTGCTACGAAGGCTCTAAAAATAGACATGATCTTCTGAGCGTGCCTTACATAACAAAGTATTCGAACAATTGAAAATTCTTAGACCCCACTTTGCAATGCTCGATTTTTGATAATCCCTTACATTATGTTTAATCTGTACCTATTTGATTGCGTAACCGTGGTGAACACCAGCTTCAATATCTTTTACTTTGTAACTACAAGTTTCATTATTTTATATTTCTCTCCCGCATAATAAAATATGATATCCTTTTTTTTTTAATAAGAAACGTTATTCATAATATTCTCATCATTTATATTAGTCCTCATGGTAGCAAAGTTTACTATTCACGTCTATGTAGCATTGTAGCATATACAATTTCACTTGAATTCCTTTCTCAACCATCTGGTTTCGTGCTGCATTAGCGCAGCTTGTTCTTTGAAGTTATTTTTTTCCTGAACCACCCTGAAAAATATATTAATCAAATTTACTACTGTATTTGTCGTTTAAACTGCAACTGAATACATATACGTAAAAGTAATCGTTCTTTTTATTAATAATTCGTTCTCTTTCACATCTGTTCCATCAGATACATCATATGCAATTGATTTTTCAAGGTAATTAGTCATTAATTTCAACAAAATTAATCATATTCACGGAAATCTGAATAAATGTTCTGATTTGTGACAGAGATTAAATTAGGACGTATCTGTTGGAAAGAGAAGCTAAGAAATATGCTAGAAATTATTTTGAACGGAATCCATCACCGTACATAAAAAGCTATATTTAAAAGTTTACATTAGCTAACATAAATACATATGTATTACATAATGCATATATATAAATACATATATATATATTAGCGCAAGCAAAGAATATACAAATGAACGAAATGTAAAGCACATAATAAATGATATTCATGCTGTTTGAATTTTTAAGGAGAACAGAGATCTGTCCATGTAACACAAATCTAGTTGCAATTGAACTATCATATTTACATTTTAATACTATAAATGGTGAGCAGAAATTAAATCAATATACCTACGAATGTTCAAACAGCATAAACTTAATACTATAGCAGGACTACGCTAAATACAATTTGTTATATGAGCATGTTGCTTACTAAACATATTGTAGCTGCTAAAAATAATTATGCTATGTTATGTCCAACAATGCATGTACTATCTGTAAAGAAACTTAAGTAAAATACATAAAAGCGATGCAAATGCATGAGAAAAAAGTAGAAACAATAATGTAGATGAGAAATTATGTAATCGATTAAATAGAACAAACGTAAAAGTTTGTCCATGGTGTGCCCTTTACCCCAGTGTTTGTGTTTATAATGTTCTTTGATACCCAATCGTCTCGGCATCGCTCCTCTCTGTACTGGCAATGTTAGACAGTTTGCTGATCTTTGTATAAATTGTTTCTATATCTATACAAGGAATACTGCGCATTCTATAAGTGAATAATCGACATTAGGCGGATTAATTAGCTTCTTTACTGTCCGTATGCCACAGATGTACTCTAGAATTACGCAATGAACACACATTATTGTATTTCATACTGTGATTGCAGTACAAGTTGAAATTAATAATAAAAATTATAAGATGTAAGAACTGGTGTAATTCGGAATAAAAATGTGTAAAATAGATGTCCCTATGCATTGCATATGTGCTGGGACAGTCAAGATGCACAACATTCAAAATGCATTATGATTATGAATGAAAATATAAAGCTAAAGTCTAAACACTGTGCAACATATCTCGAGGGACACACACATTGTGATAGCTTGGAACTTATAACAGCTAATGGTAGAAAATTATTGGTAAACGTATGTCTAAAAATTTGGGGAAACTGTCGAATAAAATATGTACGAGTGTTCCATAAAGATTACGTACAACTGAAATTTCGTTCGTACTACGCACAATTCAATATTAACGTGCCCAAACCGGGTATTTTATAAATACTGAATTAATAGTGCAGGTACAATGTATAAACTCTTGAAAATTCACAATTCTTTTGATCGTTCTATCGAATTCTCACTCCTGGACTGTGTTTTAAAGAACCTTCATATATATCGTATGAAGCGCAATGATTTCCCTTTACAAGATGCGGTGCAAAATAATACTCTTCATCCCAAGTTATTGTTATTTGATGTTCAACTTTTGTACAGTTTGGATACTATACGTTAGTCTAATAATCCAATATTATATATTTTGAAGAAGAACGATATTACTACTCTGTCTTTTGAAAATTTCCAATAATCAAAGCACATTCTCTTATATATTTCCAAGAACAGCTCGATGAATAAATTGCAAGTTTGTTATTCATTGGTTGTAGAAACGCTACTAATCGTAAGCAAATGATAAAATAGTGCTCGTTAAAATAAGGACGTAACATCTTCATACTATGGAAGGAAATAATGTGTGCGACATAAATGAATGTCTTAAAATAAACTATTACAGTAAGACCTGACATAAACTGCTAATAGCAGTCTACCATCAACCCTTTCGAAAGAAGTAAAAGTTCCAGAATCTCATGTTTTCATTTGCATACCTGCGAATCTGCGCCGTTTTGCCGTGGGTTTCTTAGTGGACTGTCAGAACAATCAAAACAACAAAATTTGTTATTCATCGTAATAGCATGAGACTTTCTACGTCGAAGCAAGTTTTCATATTAATCGAGGAATCATGATGACCTGCCGTTCTGTCAATAACGATTGATACTCAGAAACAATATTAAACATGTTTCTTTCTTCTGCGAAACAAACACTGGGACAAAGGGATAAGTATGTTGTTACAGTCCGCATCGAATTTTGTAATGTGGGCTATCTGTGTCGAATGATTTCTTACGAGACACGTTAATTTGATTTCTCCTTTTAAAGGAAAGGCTGCACCGCGTAACGTGGGAAATTGGATGCTTTCTGCAATATATACATTATCTCAAACATTTCTTTGCCAAAGAGATATGTATATACAAACGTATTATTGTATATGCATAAATTGATCAGCACTTTGTATAGCTACATGCCACTTGTAAATGTAATGTTTGCTCTTAATATCCTTACGAATACAGCCACAATAAACAACATAACGAGATTGAAATGTCGGAGCAGATCTACCACAAAGTACTGTTTCAAAGTATTCAAAGTAACTACTCAAATAATATTCAGTAATATGGCAACAAAATCATAACACGGGGCTCAGATGTACCACAAGGAATTATTATTTTTACATATACTACTTATATCTACGTATAACAATACAAGTAGAACTGTTAACGTTATAATTACCATAATTGCCACAACAATTGTAGCAGTAATAGACTATGAAATGTATGCCTCGCTGATTAAAGTAAACATTCTTTGTAATACTGAGCCGAAATAAAAACATATCTCACATTTCAATAACTAACGGAAAGTGCACCTATACGTAGGTAATAGAGCCAGTAATATTTGTTCCTTCTTTCGTAACTTTGAAGTTTACCTTCCTTTTTTTCTTGTGCTTTTTATGCGGCTGGCCTATCAATGGATTCCAGCTAGCCTGTGTGTTGTGATCTGTCATATGACAGGATTTGGAGGAGTATTTCGAAGTAAGGGGGCTGTGGTCAATTTCTTGTTGAGACTGAACCAAATTGGTGGGCTTGGTTATGGAACAATTTGTGAACTCTGTATTCTTGAGGAGAGTACTTTCTAATGCAGCTATCAGAGTCTGTGCTGCTAGCGGGGGCTGCATTTCAGATACATCATTATTTAACTCTCCACACATTACATACATTACTCGGCGACAATTTGACAAAACCTTTGTCAGATACGTCGGAGGGAAAGGTTTGCAAAATTGTCGTCTCAGAAGTGGTTTAAGAATCAAATGATACACAACAATTAAATTGCTGATACATACTGTTTTGATAAAAACTTTATCTCCTTATACATTATTAAAACAATTCACATAGTTTTCTTAGAGTATTTCAAAGTAATTCCAGTTTGATAGAACTTCTTCAAACTTGGAAAAGTAGTGGAACTCAAAAACTGTTATCTTTCGCTGGGACAATGTGGGCGGTATCGTCATTTCGCGCATAAATCCGCGAGTACATCGAAATGTAGGCAGTATTTGTGAATGCATGCTAATGCTTCTTGACAATCAGTATTAACTTGTCGACGAACGAAGTGATACCTTTTTTTTTGGCTGATTAACAGTGATAGTCAAGATAGATCCAATATTCGTATGGCGTTGCCGGAATGAAAGCATTACTTTCTAAAATGCAGTTTTTTGATTATTTTGAATATGTTTCTTTTGAATTGTGACTTTTCCAAGTATGGAGCTATGTATAAAATATCTATAAAACGCAACGTTCGTTGCTAATAAATAACATCAGCAAACTAATCCCTGTGTTCAACAGTTATGCAATACATTATTAAAAATATACTTAGCACTTCTTGTGATTTCATTGAATGCGCAAAATTGTTCTATAGAAATGGAATGTGGCATTATTGAACAGCTCGGGACAGTATTCGTTCGATTGAGCTATTAGATAATAACCGAAACTTTAGTCATAAAAATGAAATCACAGTATGTAAACGATAATACCACATCTGAACTTTTACTTATAATAATATCTCACAAATATCATGAACCACAGAATATCCACAGAATTCTAAAGTCTCTTTGGACTCTTCTGCTGCTAGTATTAATAAAATAAAATTTAATAAAATCCAAGTATATCCAATAACGTTATTATGCATTCCCCATTAATTTATTAACTTGCTCTCACCTACATTAATACGTGTCTAATAAACGTAATGAATCCTTTATAGATAATACTTTGTAAAAGGCAATTAATTGAGAGACAAATTGCACGAATAAATCCTATGTCCCGTTTAAATCCGAAACTCATCAATTTTCATATATACATAATGTTCCCATTACAAAAGCACTTGCGATGAATTGTTTAACTGACTTTTACAAAATAGGATCCATAATATGCAGCTGTTGCCATACAATTATTACATTTAGTGAAATAATGGTAAAACACAAAGACCTTTTGTTAGTAATTATCTGCAGAAATTGATTATAATTAATGCATTATATGCCAGAGTTTTGCAGCATTGCGTGGCTTTTCATATTTTCGCATTATAGCCGTAACTTTTGCCATTACAGCTATAATATAAGCTTTACGATTTTTTATACAAAAGGCACTGGACAGAAATGAATTAGGACACTTACGAAACGTTTAAAATCAATGTATACTAACCTCGGAATTAGAACTCTCAGAAGTTGGCGGTCCGTTTAGGATTGACTGTTCCGAACTGCTGCAACCTCCGCAAACTACATTCTAAAATAAACGGAACAATTTAATAAAGACTATTGTGTATAAACTAATTATTATATCCCGAAAAGTATACTCTTATTAATTTCAGTCACATCTATATTTCATACCTTGAGTTCCGACACCTTTTCTTGAAGGTGTGCAATCATAGAACGCAATTTAATTACTTCTGCATCTAACATTGCCCTCTTATCGCGCTCTAATTGAAGTGCTTCCGACAACAGCATCTTTTCCTGTAACAAATTACGGTTTACTCATCTTGCATAATTTTGTATATTTAGTATACATATGATATTAATTTAGAAATCATTTACCTGTTGGAATTTTTCCAACGTTTCCAGGTCATGATAATTTATATCGCTTGGAACTGGTTTTGGTACAGATCTGACTGCCAGTAATTCAGCATTAGCTTGCTCTTTAAGTGCTTCGGTATCTTGTAACCTGGTTTCCAACTCTGTTATCTTCACTTGTAACTATACAGAAGTAACAAAGGATTCTCGTGTTGTACTTTCAAACTGGTTAACTTTGAATTTTTCTATAGGCATTTGAGATCTACCTTCTCATTTATATTCAGCTTCTTCGTGAGTTCTTTCAACTCAATCCTAAGGCTCGCGACTTCGCTTTCCTTCTGCCGAAGCTGCGACTCCCATCTGGTTTCTTCTGATTCTACGTGGCTCTGAAGTTTCTTCAGCATACCTTCCTGTAAATTTCCAATGAGCGTAGCACACGTCTAATTGAACAATGGGTAAGCGTGCGAAATAGCGCAAGTGTGCGAAATACTCACTGTGTCGTCAATGATTTGTTTGTAATGGGAAACCATGTCTTGTAAGTTTTTATTCTGTTGTTCGAATTCTGATTGTGCGCTGACTGCACTTTTCTCCTTCAATTCAGTCACTGTTGAGCTCACTTTCTCCTCGAAGGCTTTAAGCCATTGGTCGTGCGACTTTTCAGACACTTCAATCTCAGGGAATATCCTTTGTAGTAAAGCCTTTGTTAATTCCTCTTCTTCTACTTTCACTTTCCGCGTGACATCCTAATTATAAATGAAAGATCGTCAGTCATTTAGATCCGATCGATTTCATCCAGCAACCGAAAATAGCAGCAAAGAGGAAGAAATTTCGAAAGGGAAGACCAAAATAGATGAAATGGGGACTTACATCAAAGTTTTTCCCATTATTAGATTTAGCACGCAACTCGGCAGCGGAAAGAGCTTCCATCACTTTCCAGTTTTTAATACGCAACTCCTGTTCCAACCATAAAGAAATAATGAATATATTATAACCCGATACGATTAGTGTTCCCTGGCTATAAGCTCGATTCGCCGTGTGCACCATGAGCTAGTTATTTTACACCATCTTTTATTCGCATAAGCTATCCCACCATTTCTGATACTTTAAAAATCGACCTCGGAAATTCGGTATAACTAAAGTAGAGATATTTAGAGATGTGTCCTTTGAAGTTGAAGAATACAAGAAATGGCAAAGTGATGGAAGCAATAATTATACAGAGGTACCAATGCACAGAACTGTTCCTCTATCAAGCTATGACTTACAGGTTAGTAGCACTAACACACGCATTAAAACAATATTTATGTATGGGCTTGCCCATAGACGTGTCGTGACTTACATTATTTTTGGATCTTTGTGCCTCTAGATCATCGTTGAAACGAACGGCAAGACTACGTTCATGGTTTACATCACTTCGTAATGCGTCAACTTGAGCATTTAACTGGTTAAGTTCTGCTTCTTTATGCGTTAATTCTGTTTTCAAGGCATTTAGTTGACTTTCCTTTTGGGCCAGCCTTGAAAAATAATGCGCTCACAAAAAATCTGCACATCGAAGTATGCTCCTATCTAATTATACGTATACGTACATATTGGTATATTCTACAAGTTGCACATTCTTTTGAACATTATCGTCGATTCCGTTTTCTCGTCCTTCTGCGGCTGGTCGTTCAATAGTTGCCGCCAACTGGGAAGCTAACGATTCGTTCTCTTCTTGCAATTGTTTCAGCTGCTTCTGCAATTCTGTCACATTTGTGACCTAGAAGGAAGAGAAATATGTACCTACGAAGTAAAGCGTAACTTATATATATGTTCTTGTCTTATAAAAATAATACCTGCGAGGAGAGAGTATCATTCTCTTCCTGCAACTGCGTAATCTGCAGCTGTGTCTCCCTCAATTTCTTTTCATTGGTTTGTAACCTTTTTATTATTTCAGATTTCAACATATTCATTTCATTCGCAGCGTCATTTGCAGACGTGAGCTTTACACGAGTATTTTCCAATTCAGTTTGAGTCTGTTTCAGGTCTTCGTTCAATTCCTGTACATCGCCTTGATAACCGCTCATTTCAGATTGTGTTTTCTTCAAATTCTCTCTTGCTTTCTCAAATTCTACCGCCATCGTCTCCAATTTCATTTGCGTAGCATCCAATTGCGCCTTCAGATGCGTGGCATTTTCCATCGACTGCTTGAACTCCATTCGTACATTGTCGAGCTCGTCTTGAGAGTTTCTCAGCTCCTCTTCTTTGTTAACCAGTGTCATCGTAAGCGTTGTTATTTCGGCTGCTTCGGACTTCGCTTCATTCATCGAGGCTGACAATTCGGATTTCAAATTCATTAGTTCAGTCTGAGTTTTGGCCAATTCAACTTTCAGGACAGAAGCGTCATTAGCCTCCGTTTTTACAGCGTTCAACTCTGCTTGCAATGAGTTCACTTGCTTTTGCAGTTCTTGTTCGTGACGGTAGGACTTCTTCAGTCTGTCATCCAATTCAGCGTGAGCACGGTGAGATTCCTATGCGAATGAATATAAAATACATTAGCAAATTTGTTCGTTAATTCAAATACACCTTGAAATACGTTCCCTCACCTCGAGTTGCCTACCGACATCTTGCAATCTATCGCCAGCTTCTTTGAAGTGTTGTAACTGCCCTTCCGAGTGCATCAACTGGCCCTGCATAAGTCCCAATTGCTGCCTCAACATATCTATTTCGGCGGTGCTACTCTCACAGGTTGCCTGTAATTCGCTCTGCAGCTCCTGTACTTCTACGTGCTTTTGCGCCAGCTGTGCCTTCAAGGCATTCTCATTCTCGCGCATCTGCGCAAACTGCACTTCCATCTGCTTGCGCTGTACTAACAATTCTTGTTGCAAGTGGCCCTGAGTTTGCCCCTGATCCTCCTGCATCTTGTGTATAATCGCAGCGTTCTCGTTCACTTTGGTTTGCAACTGTTCGATCTGCCTGGTAAATCCTTGCTTCTCGGCGGCATGACTTTCCAAAATGTGCTGCATACGTGTATGTAAAGTTTGAGTTTCCGTAACCTTGGCGTTCAACGCTTCCTCTAACTGCCTCACGTTAGTCGTTAATCTGGATCGCTCGGAATTAAGTTCAGCCCGCATTTCTTTCAGTTTAGTCTGAAACGCAATATTGGCTTCATGTTCGTCATTCAGAGCTTTCTCCTTTTCCGCCAGTTGTTTCTTCAATTTAATAACCGGGTCTGCGCGACCCTCTGTCCATTCTGAATGCTCAGATGGATTATCCAATTGTTTATTCAGAAGCTGATCGATAAGAATCTGTATTTCGGAACGGCTAAGTTCAGCTTTCTGGACCAGAGGCATCAAGAGAGACACATTAACAGCATCTTTGTCACCACCTAAAATGAAACATATTGCGTAGAATAAAAAAGCTTCTATAAATGTTAATACGTGATAATAAAAATGATTTAATACGAGAATTTTAACGAAATAGTAATGTCATTCGAACACCTGTTACGTGCCTCATGTAACACACCCTTTCAACACAATTATTTGATTTTTCGTTTTTATATTAGTTAGAATATAAAAGCAAAGAATAAAACAAAATTATGTATTGAAAGAAAAAAGCGTTAAGCAAATATATTAAGTTATTCCTTATAAGCGACCTTGATACGGTGCAACAGTGGCGTGCAATGACCTGTAAAGGGGGAAGGGGAACTGGCCCTACCTCAGCCGCATTCCAAAGCACTTCAGAAGAATCTGCTTTGCTGGACTCGGGTAAATTTCGTCCAAAACTTAAGCGTACTTAAATAATTTTCCCAATTCATGTGCGTGCATTGAAATTTTATACAGATTTAGTTAAGTATGCAACTATTTTAATCGTCACATTTACTCTTCCTTTTTAAATACTATACATTTTATTTATTGATATTCTAAATTATTTTATTCCGCAAAATGGAGCAACTGATGTGTTAACTTACCAATTTGAGCTAGGATATCATTCTTCTTCTTCGCCTTTTTAGATTCCTTGTTGGAAGATTGAGTAGGAGGTGCTGTCTCCTTTACCATCTCCTTCACCTCTTTAATTGAAGTTTCTTTCTGGTCTTTAATCTCTTTTGCTTCTTTAGTAGAATCTTTATTAACGGCTGGTGCTGCGTTAACATTCGCGGCTGTTTCTTTCTTCTCTTCCCTAATATTCTCATCCCTCTTTTTCACAGAGTCCTTTGCGCCTTTCTTTGACTTTGTCGGCGTTTCCTTTGGAGACTTATTAGTAACTGGCTCAGATTGGCTGATTTGTTGTAAATTTTCCTTCTATTTTAGGTGGAAAACATTGAAATATTTACACTCAGAAGAAGGTTCAGATTCTGTATAAAGAATTTCAACGACTAAATACAGAACAGTTACGTTTGTATCAAATTATTTGTTAACAGAATTACACAAATGGCACAGACATATAAACGAAAAGAAAATAATGTAAAAAATATAGAATAAAACTGAGCAACTAAACATTAAATAACTGTCGAGTGTACTAAGCAAAGTACTAAAAAAAGAGGGGGAAAAAAAAGAAAATTCCAAGTTCGCGAGATCAATTGAAAAATCAACTTTTACGTTTCCGCTTACCAAATTTCTCTTTATCGTGATAGATTCAAGTTCGTTACCATTAGTTACAAGATCAGAACACATACATAAATTTGAAATGTGCTTGAATGATATTAAATAAGCATTAACACTACACCAACCTATGGCTTTTGTGTTATAGAAGCGGCAGACTATGCAAAATATAAGTGAATGAAATGCATATGAGGTAAATAATTCTACCAAAAGCAATTCACTCACACTATGACTCCTTATGAGTTCGAGGTCGTCCTTTGGTTGAATGAGGTCAAAATGATTAGCCTCTGTAGAGGGAGGTTGCGAAGGACTTAATTCGGTCACAATAACCAACGGTTCATCTTTATTTACAAGAATTGACTTTACCTTTTCAAACTTGCTTTTCTTCTTATTCCCTTTGCTACCCTCCTATGATTTCAATGTATATATAAAATGTTTCCCATATTGTTAACAGTGTAAGAGCGGACAAAAAAAAGTATCTGTATCTACATTAATACACACGTTATTTTGCATTATATTAAAATGGACACAAAAGATTATTCAACATTACAACATACGTGAATACAGTACTCAACAGTAACATAATTATTATTTTGCATAAAAAACAATGACAACTAGTTTCTTCTACTTTATTCGTATAGGATTACTACTGATTTACTTTTCACCTTAAACCTGTATTTATTTTTATTTCTTGCCAAACATATATACCTGAAATCGATAAACCCATTGTATCATTAACTTATTGTATCATTAACTTTTTATATACATTAGCTTTCAGCATAGAAAGAAAATTCTACACTGTTCATTACTATCTAATTTGAGTAATTATAATGCTCGAAACACTTGTTTTTATTTAAAAATCGTGTTAAACGTTATATGTAAAATTAAATACGTATCGAAAATGTTTTTGAAAGCAGAAGATTCTGATTAAAAGCAGAGAACTCTGATTAAATAAACTGTTACATTCTTTTTGTAGCTTTACTTAGTTTTAATCTATATGATAAAGTAGCAGTAGCAGTAAGATAATATCATAATGTGTGGCACAGTTATTTATAGAAATTAATCTTCAGTTTGTACAACTGTTTATCAATGGTCCATATATCAATACCCCACACTTACACCTTATTTAATTATTTCGTATTAAACCAGTATCTCTTAACTTGGACATTAATTTTACATATAACATATATTTACCAGGGTTAAGCTATTCATAGTGAATGTTCCACTAGAATTATTTTTACTATGTAATTACTCTGACAATGTACATCAGCTTACCAAGGCATGATTCTAGGTTCGCAAAATGCATTTAAAAATTGTAAAGATCACAATTTAAAAGAATATACTATTTCTTAAAAAGTGATGTCATGTAAAAATATTCAGAAATGTCTGTTACTATAATATATATGTAACAACTGAGGATCACAAGGCTATCAAATTTTGTACTGGTTGGATTTCAGTTTCTATAACGTTTCTTTAACTTTTCGACAAGAAATATTTCATTTACCAATGAAACAAATTTCATTTTCATCGAAACTATCGCGAAGTAAGAAATTAATCTTTAACAAAAAGGATGTCCATTTAAATATAATGCAAATAAAGCCTAATATACACAAATTTTGCACAGCTTTTGTGGAATTAAATAGGGAAAACATTGTTAATTAGGTTCTTACATTGATATAGGAGTGTGCAGGTAATTTGCATTAATTTACATCATTGAAAGCAATGTAATAATTGAAAAGAAAGATCAAACAATGATACAATGGCTGCTAAACACAGAACAGAAATCCTTAATATTCATAAGCGTAATATTCAAACCACATAAATTAATTGTATTAATTTACATGTAATGGTACACTAACTGTATATGAAAGGTAATGTTATATGTTATTAAAGTTATGCTAATGCGTTACAATTAGTCTTTATAAATTGCACGACACCCAGGCAGAAATGTGATACTTTATGAATAGAAAGACCTTAAACGACACGCGAGCGTGACATACAATACGCGAGCATACCATATTTCATGCATGAAACTTATAAAAATATACGAATAAACAAAGCACATGTGCGTATTTCCATTTTCATAATTATGTAATGATTACTAACATTTTAATTACTCGACATGCAATAAACATTTGAGAAGTGAGCAGGATCAATGTGAAAAGTGAAAACTGGGATCTTATTCCCATCCATTGTTACATAATGCGCGAGTAATGTGTTTCGATCAAAACAGAATGATTGAGCGCTGTCTTCTAAAAGAGTAACGGATTATAAATTTCTACCCGAAAATTCAATGTAAGCCGCAACTTTTTTGATTGGAGTTTCTCAGTTTCATCGATCGTCCGATTCGTTGCCTTTAATATTTTCGTCGCACGGCAGCATCAGTTTTACTCCGATTCGTATCAAATAATGTAACACAAGTCTTTTCAGAAGCAAAATTTCACGTTTATTATTAATTACAATTGACAGTCTTAAACACTGACGACCGTTACGTATATCTTCCGAGGAAATAACGTGCTTTAAAATATCCAAAGGCGAATCTTCGCAACAAGCGAATCGCACGGAGTGCGTTAAAAAAAGATGAAATTGAATAAATTCGCTTACCCGTGCTAATGGTTCTATTGGCAAAATTTGAGGATTTTCCTCAAACTGAACATGCTCCGGTTTTTCCTCCTTGTCATCTTTTTCCTCCTTTTCTTCCTTCTTTTCTTTCACCTTCTTTCCTGCTTTATTTTTATGCTTCTTTTCTTTGCTCTTATCCTTCTTACCTAAAAGCAGCGTTAATGAGTACAATTTTATCGCCAACACAAAATCTTTCTAGAACTTCGACTGCTCATAGGAGTAATTATTGCACGTCCATACATACCCAACAGTAGATCATCGGGCAGTTTTCTCTGCTCCGCTATTGCCTCTTCGTAAGACTTCTCTTTTATACCAAACATCGAGACTAGAACAATAACAGCCGCAGAAATAACTACCACTGCTACGTAAACCAATCCTGTCTGCAGATCCATCTCGCTTCTCCCTGTCTATCTGTCAAAGCAAAGTAATTCCATTATGCCTAACTGCTGCCGTATCAATTTAAGATAAGATACGAGCCGCCGAAAGTTATGCAATTATTATCCTTGAGATGAGCTCGGGGAACACTCGATCGCGCACATAAGATTCTACGCAGCGTCTTACTTCGTGCAGCTCTCGATACAATATTCAGAGTAGCCGCATAAATTTCTCGATACAGCTCTCCTTTCTTTAAAGGACACCCTCCGCGAGCGCTATTATTCATCATTGATACGGATAGTAAATGAATGCCCCGTTTCTTAATCCGTCGAAAAGTGCGACGTTAAATAATTCCAGAGACATGGAAATATAAACTCATGGGGTGATCATGCACGTCCCACAGAGTGGTGAACAATAACGTAGCGCGGAATAGTCCACAACAGCGGAAACCTATCTGGTGAAAGTGGTGTGAAAATCTACGATGAAAACAACATATGGATGACAAGCGGATCGTTGACAGAATAGCTGGAGATGAGCCGCGAATTCCTCGAGGCGGTATCGCGGCCTCGGTAAAACCGGCGAAATGATTTGTATCGTTATTAAACGTTTGCGAGAAATGAATGGAACTGGCGGGCTTCGCCGGGCATTACGCTGCTCACCGAATGTATATCCAGTAGACCGCTTCCACCGGGGACCGTGAAACGGGCGTGCTGTGTTTGTCTACGGGAAATCACGACCAGAATTCACGCACGACGATTTCTTCTCGAGAATTATGGCGGCCGGACGTAGAGGCAAGTATACGTGTTCGAAGGCCACGCCTATCGAAACCGGCGTTTTCTGATTGGCGGCAAGCTCTGCCACGTATGCAAAGCACTCCTATAAATAAGGGCGAAAATTCGTTCGTGGATTTCGTTAATTGCCGATGACAATTAGCCACGGTGAATAATTGATAACCTAATATTATTCATGTCCACTGACACGTTGTGTGGCACACATGAAAGGGTCGATACGTTTGTGTCGAATCCTATGTCAGCTCTATGCGCTAAAGGCACGCTGGCCAACTTGATGGAACGTTGGATTCGATTACGCCTATGCGATGCTAGATCCAGGCTATCGGAACTCGGAATATATCATCGTGTATTAGGTGTCCCGCATAATGCATCACAAATTGCTTTTACAATATTTTCACAATTGGTGTGAGAATGTATTTCGTGTAAATGTCGTTTATTTTTTAATTGAGTATCGGAAAATGGAAAATTTAATGTTTTAGTAGATTTGAAAAAAGCTGGGTCCCGTTAACTTTAAATTTCTATTGGAGCAGTTTGTAATACTTTATGCGCGACACCTTGTATAAGATAGATTAGGTATTAGAATTTACCGCACCCCGATGAGGTACTTTTAATAAATAAAATAGGGGTATATAGATTTGACGAGTTGATTTTATTATAGTATATAGTTGATTTTTTAACATGTAAAAAAATATGATAATGTCTTTATCCCACACTTTTATAGAAGTACGTAGTATGAATTATATCGCGTTTAATAAAAGTTTCAATTGGAATGCTTATTTCCTATTCTAGAAATAATACGGAAATCATAAGTTTCTCCGATAACGTTAATTATATCATTAGACTTTGTTTCAACAAATAGATATTTAATGCTCTCTATTTATACAATCTTAATCAATTTTTATTATTATGTATAACATTTCTTAACAAACCGTATTATGCGTTATATACTTCTAACGTAAGCTAATAGTAAGAAGACTGTGAACGCATGGATTTACCGAGAGATAATTGGCAGAAAATGAACACCTAGAAGTTTGAATGAAATACGCCAAACCTTCGAATTCGCAAAAGCATTGGCAGTATCCGAGAAATTATTTACCAGGCTTCCGGTGTACTCGCATACAATTTTATTCCATTCAGTGCTCCACACGAACGTTATCGTTATATTGTAGTGCAAATATAAATACATGCGACCCGCAAGTATTATTTTATCATTCAGAAAATTTACCCCGAAAACATACCCGAAAGTTATTTCTCCGTGAACTCCTCTTATTGTTATATTAAAAAAAAAATAAAGTTTCAGCGTTACTTCAGGAATGTTCATGCAACTGCTCGTGCCTCGGGCAGAAAGCTCTCCCAATATTTAATAAGTTGATTTTGGTATTGCAACATGGATTCCAAATACTCTGTTAACTGCTTCTTGAAATCTTCCACTCTCACTAATTCGAATCGTTCGATCTCTTTTTTAATCATCTTCGAGATATTGTCAAATTCCTCCTGTCCTCTATCAACTTTCGATTCCCATTCTATAACTTCAGTGGCAGCCTGGCTAGTTTTGTCAGTTCTACCAGACTGTTCCAGCCTTGCTTTCTGCTCTCGTTTCTTATTCAACAGCATTTGAGCGTGTTGCCAATTCTGAAAGACTTTCACTCGT
Source organism: Andrena dorsata (assembly GCA_929108735.1). Lineage (NCBI taxonomy): Eukaryota > Metazoa > Arthropoda > Insecta > Hymenoptera > Andrenidae > Andrena > Andrena dorsata. Next base: position 31,942,564 of record OV815488.1, read on the forward strand.
TCATGGAATACATCCTAAAATTGATAATATTATTTGAAATCGATGAAACGCGAGTGGTTCGACATTCAGATGTAAATTGATTACTAACTTTTATCGCCCCGATCAGCGCAACGTAATCTCTTAACATTTCTCCAAATTGATAAAGATCGCTATTGCTTTGTGCTCTTCTAATCACTTCCACCTTCTCCAAAGTCTCAGCCAACTGAGCCAATGCCCTTCCAAGAGATGCTCCCGGTTCACCATGACCGAGAACTGCGATGGATCTTGCTGTTGCCCCGGTGCACGTTGCTAACTCCCTTCTCTGGTTAGTTAAAGTCTCGACAGCAGAATGTAACGCGCGTAATTGAACATCGAGAGAATCGATTTGCGATGTTTTCTCTTCGAACCACTGTAATAGAAAGACGTCGAAAGTATAACATTAGTTTATCCATGCCAACGAATGCGTGCGATAATATTACTTTATCGGCTTCGTCCATTTTATATGTTATCTTGTTAACAGTTTCCCCAACTTTGTTAAAGAGCCTCATCACTCCTTTACCGCTAAGCGCAGAAGTATTAGTAGCTTTAGGTAATTCCATATCTGTCAAGGAAATATATTCGAGTATTAACTACATCGCATTTAACCAGGTGTTTCATTTTATACTATGATTTACCAGCTTCCAAAAATTCCCTAAAATCAGGATCAACGCTAAGCACTGGGTGAGCTGCAGTCCTATTTAAGTATCTCTCGAGCGCTGCCCTGCGCTTCTCAATAAACTCTGTGGAACTGGAATTCTGCTCCTGACTCTTATCACCCGACATCTTGATCTTTGTTGTTCCTAATTATACAATTAGTTCACTTTAACATACCACAAGATAAAAGAAATGCAGACATAAACAGTTTATATCGTACCAATAACACTCTTCTCCGGAGCAGGAGGAATTATTCTGCCATTTCTAAGATACTTATCCGTCAATTTATCATGAAGGCCAAGGAAATCGCTAAAACGCCTAATAACGCTGAAGTTTCTCTTTCTAAATATTGGCATATTTGTTTTCGTCTCGACCTTGTAAGCGACGTAAGCACCCATGCCATCCCCTATCTTTTGAGGAGAAGTTACTGTAATCTTTAAAAAGACATCGGACGAATCAGCAGACACCTGTAAACACGCATTATGACAAAGTTTCTTCCTGACTTGTCTTTAACGGCATGTAACAATTTAAAATATACCACGTCCACTGATTGAGCCTGCATAACATTAGCCGGTAGCAGGTCCGCATTATCATTTATGGGAACATCATGGAGATCGCCTATATCGCTACTCATTGGTCCCAATGGCGGGCTTAGAGGCCCTGGCACAGGGCTCGATACGGATGAGAATGAATTTTCTTCCGGGGCATCTCGTAATGTCAGCTTTGGCAGTTCCGCTTGAATGGATGATACCCCATTGTAGGGGGACAGATCGTCCAACTGGCTCTGATCCTACATCCAAGTAATGATTAATTCCATCTCAACAAATTGTTAAACATGCAGAATGGGTACTTCTATAAATACATTGCTCCTGGATAACATGAATAAATACTACACTCCCGATGAAAACAAATGAATTTGGATAAGTGGTGTCTGGGTTGCAGACTTTCGCACGCTTGATAACAATGGAAAAAAGTACCTGCACGGCCGACGCGAAGATATCCTCGTCATCGTCGTCCAAATCGTCGATTTTAGCTTCGTTCGTGTCAAATAGCGGCGGAGATTCTTTAATATCAGCCATTTTAATGATTCCGACGATCCACCGAAAGAACGCACTTGGGATCGGCCCCCCAAATGATGAATGCCAACGTCAATTCGCTATCTATGACTATCGTGTTGCCCGCGGTATCTGCATTAACGCGCTACAGGCTTTCCAATTAAACTCCTTCGCACGCTCCACGCGTTAACGTGGAATTCCCACACAACCTAGGACGCCACACGCATATATCCGATCCACGATCATACTATTTATAATTGCAAAAACTGGGCAAAAACCGTCGTCTACCATGCAAGCCAGTTAGTCGCGGTTGGATAAGAAAAAAAATGCATTATGCGTGTATCGAGTACTTTTCGTCCGTAGTACATTGTTATCGTCTAGTGATGAAATCGTAGCGGTATATTCGAAAGATGAGAGAAAGAGGACAGTGAATTTTTAATGCTTGCCACTCGTTTTACACGAGTGTACACATCCTTCGAGAATTGACATCTCGAAGTTTCAAAATTTTCTATCACTGTTCGAAGCACAGCGAAGCACTCCAGTCGAATCGGTAAACATATAGCGAATTCGGACGGTTGCACTGGTGCGCACTGAGTGCAACTTTTAGCCAATTGGAAGCGAGAAAACTCGCATTCAGTGCGCACTAGTGCAGGTTGCCGAATCTGCTAATAGATACAATTCCCTAGGTAATCCAAGGCATATGCAAAGAGTAGGTATAATAAGAGGCGTCACTCCGGGCGGAACCTTTGAAGTCCTTGCTTGGCCTTGGCATTTAAATTGGTTGTCTATTTCAAGCGGGATATTCAAATGGACTAAATGTACCTTACCACAATTGGCTGATTATTGCCGAAGTTTACCGATCATTGCCGAAGCCCAGCGATCATTGCCGAATGGGCATTTAAATTGGTTGTCTTAGTGATTTCCCCAGATTATGTCTGTCCTTGTCGAGTGACGCCTCTTATTATGTCTCCTCTTTGGCATATGTCACAGATGATGTATAGGATAGGCCTATCACCTTATGGATGTGCGTGTCGTCATCCAAACTATGTTACCGACCCATATAATTTGAGGATTGAATGTAGCGGCCTCTACGGAAGCGCCTACGCGCCACCTTCCTTCCTGCACAAGCGTATAAATGTTGTTTCTGTTTCTTAGGTCCACTTAGTGTCTACCCCCTTATGCAATGTAAATGCTTTATAAAGACAGTGGGGCGCTTAAGCAATTACTTACTTATTCTAAGCAGATGCTGATGTCTTTATCTTATATATAAAATAAGATTTGTCCTCTAGAAGACTCTAGAAGATGATCTTCAGTCAGCATTTGCTTAAGACACGTTTATGAATACCGCCTTGCTGGATATCAGTCAGGAAATGGGATGGAACTTGTATATATGCGGATGTGAGGGTCAGCGAAGACCAGCGAGAAGATCTCGGAGCTGGGTGGCCCTCTGGTGGAGCCTTGATGTAACGCTACGGATCCCTACAGACGCTACAGACCATGATGTAAAGACAATGTCTTTACATCATGCTACAGACGGCAGAATCTGCTGTCGATCTGCTGCCGATCTGACATCAAGCACTGACATCAGGCTCTGCACCTCAGAACGCAGTCAAATGCGGACACAGGCGACTACGGTTCTGACGTCAGACTCTGCGCTCTCATGCCCGACCCTGCTACCAATCTGATGTCAGATTGGAGACAGCTCGTTATCAGGGTATGTGTCACTGACGCTTCTGATCATCCGATATTACGTCACCGTTACCCCCCTCTGTGGCAGCTGACGCTCATTCTATCACGGCGAAGCATCTAATCCCAAGTAGACGCGATGTACTTCAAGCTCCTTTTGCGCGCTTCGAGTGGCATGCTCTGTTGTGTGGAATTGGCCGTTGATTGATCGTGTCGCGTCCAGTTCGTACGCGTTGATCTCCCACGACAGACCGGAAGTGTGCGCAGCGTCAACGCCAATTTGAAAACGTATGTTACCACAAAGCGCAAGAAACTTTGAATCGTAACCATCGCTACCCATACTCCAGCCCCGTCGCGCACCTAACGCGGCAATTTCGAAAGGTCAGTTATTCGCATTGATAAGCACCGTTGATTCCGATAAGTTCCGGTCAGCTTAAAAAACTCGAGTAAAGATCGTTCGATATTTACGTACATATGATAACCTGTCCACATTAACATTCACGTCACAATTAACAAGACCGCAAGAGACAAGGTAATCGGAGGATAATTTGCATTCATTGAATGATGACATTTAATTTAGAACTAATCACGCGCAGTAATTAGTTTTAGAAATAGGTATCTGGTATTCGCAGGCTCGTTGCATGACGTCCCTCTTCCCCAATATGGAAGAGATTAGAGGCATTCTAGTCGGGGGGGTAAATGGGAACACGGTGTTCCGTTGCTTTTATTTTCGTTACATGCAGAAACGAAACTAGATTTAAATAAAGGTGCCGGTACGGCTTCTTGCCCTCATTCGTAATTCCCGTATTCCTTCAATACGGAACGCGCGCACCGCATACTACTTTGTAGTTTGTACTCTGCTAGCCGGGGTTCGCGGGATTGTGTGCGCCGGCCCTGGTTGCACATCGAAGCCGCGTGCAGTGCGCAGAATATCCACGACAAGTGTCGTGGCGGGCGTCTGCTGGGTCAGCTGTTTTACAGTATGTAACAGTAACGTAAAAAATGTGAGATTCCTTCTTTTAATTCGGACGTCTATATCTCATAAACTCCACCGAGAACGTGCCACGCCAACTCTCGCCGAACCCTCGCCAGTCCAGTAAACTTCAAACGGAAGACCCTCTTCGTTTTCTCGTCATATCCTATTACTCGCGTTCCACTAGCCGTGCGTAACGAAATTAGGGCGTGAAAAGGTTCGTTTAGCATAATTGGATTTTACGAACGTTTAAAAAAAAATAAGGAGCACTTTGCAACGATAGACGGTACATGCACATTGCACATGACGACAGGCTTGAAAGCCGGGTCAAGTTTGTCCTGCACGCTCCTCGCATTGTTAATTTGTTATTACGTTGTAGATACACTGCATTTACGATAAGTACGCGCTTCCTCGTTACATACTTTGTTTCGCGTGTTCTTCATTTTTCTTTTACTTGAATTTACTTGAATTGACCTGGAAACATATTTCGTGACACGTTGGCTGCGTCACACGGCGTATCTTTGCTACATCGATGAAATTCCATCAAGTAGTAACGCGTATCAACACCAATTATGACTGACTTCCAACGAATCTGGCACGCCTCTGATTATTTCCCGAAAATTCTACGACTTGTTTATAAATATTTTCTAACCATAATGATTTATAACCATAAAGCTACTAATGACACCACTAAATAAATACTGACACTCGTGTGTAATTTTAAGATTAAGATCGCTTACAGAAATTGTTAGGTAAACCTTTGTTAATTTGTACCTAGATCGTTAACTGATACACACGGAATATTACTAGCCATAATAAGCAGGTGTAATGATTGAAAAAGTGATTTGAATGGGAATGTTTCCCTTCTAGTAGATCTGTTTAATTCGGGAAATGCTTCTATTAATATTTCCAAATTATTTTACGTAGAAGCATTACATAGGTAGGTTTTCCACAGTTGCGTTACGCACCTGCCTGTGGTAAATTTAAGCTAAAAAGAAATTTGTTTATTCGATAGGACTTGTATGGACTTGGCGTCGAAGCAATAAAAAATGTCTAGGAAGCGTGCTAGGGAAGAAACTATGTTGAATTCTGTATCATATTCAAGTATGCAAAATGGGGAGGACGCATCTTCCTCCAAAGAAGAATCTCCAATCTACCCTGTGAGTATAAATGCACGGCGTTTGCAACTTGATAACTGCCTACTTTGTTCAGTGATACAGACTTTGATTGCAATTTAAATGTATTTGGTAGCTAAATGAATATGATTTAATTCTGATGTGTAATTGTTATTTATTCAATATTTTGTTTATTAAAGGTAATGTAAATGCACGCGTATCCTTATACACTTGGGAATTACTATCGAAATATGTTACCACCAAAGTATGTATACAATGTAACTGTGGCGTTAGCTTTACTTTTTACTCTATTATATCGAGCAACACAAGGCTTATATACAGATTATGCCACAACACATTTATCTCTGTTCGTTTTGAGATAAAGTACCTTCAATATTGTAGCCAAAATGTAGAAACGGGTTATTCAATGATAATGGTATGACGTGATGTAAGATCATCAGCATATCTATACTGATATAATACCGTGGACACCTCAGTCTCTAAATAGTCTTGTTGGAATGTTTCACAAGCAACTGTGTTAATGTAGGCTCCAGAGCATATTATACTCTGTGGTGTGACTAGAACAGAAAAGTAAAAAAATTTAGAAATATAATTACTACAAGGAAATTATTATCCAGTAATAAATTTGATACAAAAGCACTCTGACACAATAAATGAATTTGCATCCTTTATAAAATATATTTTTTTAAAACGTTAACAGTTGGTGACAATGACTCGGAGGACCAACAGGAATTCAAATAATGATTCGGGTCGAATTTCACTGAAAACATATAATAGTGAAATTTCTGTTTGCCACAAAGAACTTCCAGTGAGTTTAATTCTATTTTTTTTTGTTTTTTTTTCTTAAATTTAATTTTCACAATATTGAATATAACATACAATTACATTTATGTTGGTTTAAAAAATAAATGAACATATTTTATTTACGTTATGTTTAAAAGACGATAAACTGGAATAGTACAAACCACAAAGTATAGATATTATTCTTTTCTTCCCAAGTAAGTTTTTGTTTTATGCTACTACTATGATTTGAACTGTGACGATACTCTTAAACAAATGCAAGTTTTTTAATAATTTTCATCAATTCATCGTATTATATCTACGTATTCGTATGTATTCTTATGTATATTTCCATTTCAGTCGATCTGTAAGGAAGCGCCGTTTAGCGATGATTCGGATGCACTCGCCGAAAGGAACGCGTGCGATTATAACGTTCGTATTACGTTAAAAATGGCAAAAAGTGGCAAAGGTTAGTTTGTATATACATGAATTTTAATAGATCTCTGTCAAGTACGTATGTAACAAGCTTCTTGGAAACATTCTCAAGATATAAAACATTCATTTTAGCTCCGAGGAAAGTCAGAGTATACGCGGATGGTATTTATGATTTATTCCATCAAGGACACGCGCGACAACTTTTACAAGCGAAAAATATTTTTCCTAATGTATATCTCATTGTAGGAGGTAACTGAAAACAAATTATACCCTTTCTTAAGCCTAACAAATGAAAAACTGTCACGTGAAAGAAAATAATACCTTGTTATAAGTTATTTATAAATTTAATTGCGACCGTACTAATTAATATATATGATTTCGGCGCACTGATTCGGTCAATTTAAAACAAGCTATTTTGCAATAATAATTATATAATCTTCCGACGTTTCGATCTTGATTTAGATCATCCTCAGGAAAGTTTAGAAAAGATATAAAATACTGCTTTTGCTTTTAAATTTAGTCACCGTGCTATGACATTACGTGTGACCCGCGAGTTGGTTGGAATAAGACTTGAGTAACACAAGACAATGTTGTCTTATTCCAACCAACTCGCGGGTCACACGTAATATCATAGCACGGTGACTAAATTTAAAAGCAAAAGCAGTATTTTATATCTTTTCTAAACTTTCCTGAGGATGATCTAAATCAAGATCGAAACGTCGGAAGATTATATAATTATTATTGCAAAATAGCTTGTTTTAATTGTTTTAAATTGACCGAATCAGTGCGCCGAAATCATATATAATACCTTGTTATCTTGAATAACGCTTGTAAAATTGCAGTGTGTAACGACGAGTTGACACACAGTAAGAAAGGAAGAACGGTGATGACAGACGACGAGAGGTACGACGCTGTAAGGCATTGTCGTTATGTAGACGAAGTGGTAAGAGATGCTCCTTGGGAATTGGACGATGAATTTCTTACGAAACATAAGGTAACTTTCATTGTTTGGTTACTGTTCTCGAACGCGTCCGTTGATAAATTATTAGCGATTTACCGCTTGAATGTTGTAGATCGACTTTGTTGCTCATGATGACATACCTTATATGACAGATGATAGTACAGATGTTTATGCTGCACTAAAAGCTAAGGGTATGTTTGTAGCCACACAGAGGACAGAAGGAGTTTCCACCTCGGATATTGTGGCCAGAATAGTGAAGGATTACGATATCTATGTACGAAGAAATCTTGCACGAGGATACAGTGCGAAAGAACTTAATGTTTCCTTTCTCAGTGTAAGTGCATATTATCTAAATGCAGTGTACAATCATATGACACTCTGTGCTAAATAATCCATAATTGTAGGAAAAGAAATTCCGGTTACAGAATAAATTTGATGATTTGAAAGATAAAGGGAAACGTGTCATGGAGAATATCGGTGAAAAACGTATGGATATGATTAGTAAATGGGAAGAAAAATCTCGAGACTTTATCGATGCTTTTCTACTACTATTTGGCAGAGAAGGCAGATTGGTGGGTATCGCTTACGTAGGATGTATCTTCTTAATTATTGTATCAACGCTACTAACGGAAAAGTGTACATTATGCATTAAATAAGAACAAACAGTATTATTATTAATTACGCTTTTCGAACTGGTAACTAAAGAAATTTTTCAAACGAGATATATTTATACTCGATACAAATAAATAAAATATAAAGTTTTTAAGTGCTTCTTTATTTGTAGATGTTTGTTTACGTGTGTACGATTATATTAATATTATATGTGTATTATCATTAAAAATGGAACAACACAGATGTGACAATTTCTACTTGCTTTTATTCACAGTCAACGATTTGGAATGAAAGTAAAGGTCGTTTGATGCAAGCGCTATCTCCCCCTGCGAGTCCGAAAAGGGATGGCAGCCCAAATGGCAGTAATAGCAGCAACAATGATGAAGATCATACAAGGTACATCACAGCATTCGAGTCAATTGACTAACATGACAACCCCACCCCCCCTTATTCTGTACTGCTTCTATACGAAAACCACCGATACTTTACACCACCCATTTGCAGCATGTTATGTTAGTATACAATCCCACTGTTGTTAAATACATTACTTTTAAGCGATAATACACAAATTAATCATACGCTTGCTGTTAACCCCTTGCCTTATAATGAGACGATTATCACACACTCGGGGTAGACATTGTCGCGTTTTTGCATCAACAAAGTACAAACCCCTTGACGACTGTTGTTATCGCGAAATGATTGTGAATTTATTTTTCTTCACTTATTCCGCTCAACTCTCGGCACACGCAACCTTTATAGACTACTGTAAGGCAACGGGCACAGGTGTGTTCAACTTGGCTTCTACTGTGCTTAAATTCTATAAATATTCTACGCTGGCGTCGCAGGAATCTTTTTTTTTTCTTACTAAATACCAGGGTCATTTGAAAACTTATAATATCTCAAATATGGATATGGATATGCATATGTATTGTATGATAATGTGAACGTGCCTAATTAAGACCGCCGGTCCACGAAGCGTCGCTTCATAGACGCGTACGCGTAGCGTGTCGACGAGACCAATCGTTTACCATCGTACGCCGGGCATCTTGACAAATGCAGAACGATGATCTCGTCGATACGCGTCTATGAAGCGACGCTTGGTGAACAGACGGTCTAACATGTCCACTTTCGTCTTTTACAGTCCACCTCCAAAAAAGACTGGCCGTTTCGAATATTCACGGAATAATTACTATTTAAGTGATGATTATAGTGATGACGAAGAAGAGAATTTACACTCGAAATGATAACCCGTTTTCTCAGACGTTATCACGTTCTTTATTCTGACCAGAAATGTTGTGCAATCTCTTAAAAACTGTTTAGAGATATGTATTTTCATACAGCTATGTGAGTTGCTGATATGGATTATGATGCTATGCTTGATAGAGTCTTTGTATGGTATGATTTCATAGTATACGCAACGTAAAAATTGCCTGTCATGGTATAGAAATTTAATACGCGTATATAGATTATCATATACAGATGAAAATATGTATTAATGAATATGCACGATTACGTACAGAAATCACAACTATTTAGATTACTTAAAACATTTGTGTTACGACTGCTCTTGAGAATCTTTCAATTATCACTTCTTGCATCCTTAAGATCAAACAGTTCCTATGTTCCGAGCGACATTTTATTGTATGTTTTGAATTTCATACTTTACTACAGGAATTTATAATAGTCAAATGGCGTGTTCTTATTTTATACAGAGGAATCTGTTTGTTAGTAGTTCAAATGTCCAGTTACAGATTTTTAATAATTTTCAATTACTTTGTTACTAATTTTATATAACATTTTTTACGCGTTACCTCATAATTAATTACTTAAATAACGTTGTATATTTGCAGTTGATATTTTTACTGCAATGTGTATTAAATTATATGTAGTTTGATTATCAAGGAACCGTTTAACGTAATTATTTTCCAATCGTCTGTGTTTCAGGCATGAATATTAAATATGTCTCAAGTCATTTATGAAAGTGTATGAAATCGATATTTATTTCTATTTTATAGTAATTAATATCATTTATTCAATAATCGGCAATACGAGAACAGAGAGCAAGTGAAAAATTCATCAAATACGATACAAATGTTGATTTAATATAAGAAAAAGATTACAGAAATGGACAATATATAAAAGAGAATCAATGTATTATTTTATAGAGATAATTATTGTTATCTAATCACTCTATAAGTCTAAAGAGGATAGGAAGATAAATTCCTTTATTTTTACTGTTTCATACGTTTCGATCGAAAAATCATTAGGAAAGGGGCAAATTTGTAGTTTATCTTTACTAATAAATAATTTTGTAATTTCGAAAAATTGAAGTCAAACCAGACGGAGGCAGAATTATAATTTAATTCAATATATCTAGGGACGTTGATGTAAGGGGCACGTTTTGAAAATGGCGCTTTTGTTTGAAAATACGCGGATACGTAAATAACCCTGGAATGGTACAATCGCTTTTATACTTTTTAAATGTTACTGTAGTTGTAATATTCTTCTTGTATTTAAATGAAATATTTTTTTAATATATAGAGATGAATTGTATAATAAAAGTATTACTTATTCTTACTTTTGGTATGTAACATACAGAATGGTAACGTAGTTTTTCACGAAAATTAGCGACTCTGCTGATAGTGTATAGTTCCAGGGGCTTACACGTGTCGTGTTAAGCAAACTACAAATAGAAATCTAGAGTCGAATGGATATTAAAGAGCCCCACACGCATTTGTAAACATTGATGCGCCTCTATCTCTTAAGGCGTGCGTGTATGTACACCATTAGTATCCCTATTCGCGATACCTTCGATTCAGATACATACAAATTAACGTATTATCTCAAAGCATGCGAGATGATTGTTAAAATATGTTAAACGTTTGCGTTGAATTTCAACTGGTGCATAAATTAACAGCGCGTAGGCGATAAAAGTAGCACTTTCAATATCCTTATTAACGTCTACATTCGACGACGATTGAACACGCACAATTTTCTGAGAGAAGAAACAAATTCGAGTAATATTAAACACGCTTTTCTTTAAGATTACAAAACTTTGAATAACGCAGAACCAAATTTTTCAATTTCTAACCGAAATGCTCGTATACCCGTACATACTATCGTCGTAAGTCATGTCTGCCCTAAAATACAACCCCCGTTACCAAGTTAACACGCCCTATGTTATTTAAATAAGAGATTCGAAAAGTTGTACAGTGGTGTTACAAATTGTTTAAAAGTAAAAATCGACCAGTACTAATCAGTGGCGTATTAAACATAAGCAACAAGTATTAACGTATTTATGAATCGGTGTATAGTTCATGTATTTATGTCCGAGTACATGTATCGTTTCTTTAACATAAATGGTTAATATTCCAGTTTTTTTTTTAAACTTACTGTATTCATCATCAACTACATACATTTTCGATGTAAAAATGTTATATTTATTTTCAAAAGAATAATAAAACGTACTGAGGAAACCTGTGCTGTGACAATGTGTTCCAAAATAAATAATTCCAATGATCTTAAATCGCGGTGACACCAACACGAAAAACTCTTCCTTTCATTATCTCCGCCAATTTTGAAGTTGATTATTTTCTACATCCGATTATTATCACTTGTATAATCAAAAGAAACAGTTGCCCCCTGGCTTTTGAGAAAAAAATCGCCTACTTTTCAAAACTGATCTTTATTATAAGTTTATACTAAAAAAGGAAATATTTTTAAATTTTGGTTTTAAATTTTTAATTAAATTAGCACTATAAAATGGGTTTAAAAAAGCAAGAGCGGTATATTTTTCTTTACCATTATCCTCCCCTGGAAAAAAGTCTCCGGACGTCCCCGATAATCACATCGACGCATTTTATAACGTTTCAAAGATTCAAATTGCATAGCGAGGAAATTGGGCGAGAATTGTTTGCCAGTGGTGCCAAATGTATCGATACCAATGCGAGAATAGAGCACAGCACCTAATTACAGCTGCTGAATTTTATATCATTCTCTCTCTCCCTGTCACAAATATTAAGCGTCAAGACTGTCCGTCACATATTCGTCAATTTAAATCCACGCAACTCTGAAATCGTCACTGTTTGCGCAATTTTCTGGTAGCAGAAAAAGAGTGATTGGTACCTCGCGACAGAGAATGGCATCCACGACCACATCACATTTGACACTACACAGATACCTTCATGTTGTTACTGGCCTTAACGGCGTGTACAGTTTCTGGCAGTCTGGTTGTTGTTGTTGTTGGTTTTCGATATTTAAGGTCGCGTAATGTTATTAAAGTACTGTACGTCCGTCGTAAGTGATTACGCGCGTGCAGCCATCCTTAAATTCTGTTATAAATCTTAGGTAATGTCGCGCGGAATCGTAACTTCAACCTCAACTTATCAGCCTCTTTGTGAGCGATAAAGCGAATTATTGTTCCGTATCAATCTGAAGTGAGTGAAATTAATTGTGTACGCGCGCTAGAGCCTAGAGGTAAGAAAAGGAGAATAATACCTAGTGGGGAATAGAGATCTTGGTAATCAGTGAGCAGCGGTACGTGGGTGGAGAGGACCCACAGGAGAGATAAGTAGGAAGAAAAACGCGGTGCTGCTGATAATTACGATTGCGCGCGACTCCATGACTTTCGCGTCGAACTTGGCAGGGGAAACAATGTGGATCGCACGGTTGTCATATTCATGACTGATTTTAAATAAACGCCGACGGTAGAGAAAGTGTCTCGTTTAGTGCCAATATCCAAACACGTATACACAGTTACGTGTAGTATTTATGTTGATGCGCTATATTTTCTTAAACAGAAGGGCTACATGTTTGCAGTAAGAACGAGTACGATTTATATTTAAATTTAATTCATTCATCGCGACAGCATTAACGCAAGCGATCCAATATAGCTTATTAATATAGAGAGAAGTGGACTCTTTGACCAGTGTCGGATAAAACAAGTTGATCACTTGTAACTATATAACTTTCCAAATCAAGAAAAGATTTGCAAGACCTTTGCGTTTATCATGTCTAAGAGATGTCACAATTCTCCATATGTTCCAGAGTCAAATTTCATTCGACTTATCTCGGGTAGATTATGGAATGTTTAATGACCCGACATTTGCCTCCAAGTTCTATGTACTTTATTTTCACCAATCTCCCTTTAATAACAGCTAAATTTCTAACTTGTACCTGTGCGACTACTGCAAAAGATTACTTTTTTGTACGAGAAATCAAATACTTCTGTTACTACCTTCCTTGCTTATCGTAAAGTCCCAGACTATTAGAAAAATTTATTAATATCGATACGCCAGTATGTAATGAAAATATTATGAATTCCGACCAACAGTCACTTCCGACAAAATTTTAGTCAATTTGCTTGATGCTTTGGATTCAGTAGTTGCGTAATTATTTGAAACTTTGTCGCGCTTCGCTACAAAAAAATGTTACTATATCAGAAGCAAAGAATTCTTAGCCTCCGGTTGCACCACATAAATACTGACTTGACTGTGTAGCGCAGACGGCGCGCGTCCGTGCGCTCGCGCGCCGCTAGTGCGAATACATGTACGCGGCATTATATACGGTGGGTGTACATGCGACACAAGGGTATATACTGTGAAATCTCATGTACGTAGGATCCGTGAAAACCGATTCACGTGGGAGACCTGTTTCCCCTTGTTGCGCCTGCACGGTCCAAGGGCGCAATTCGGCGTTCAATCCCCACCGTTCAGTGTCCTCCCTTATTTTTTTCCGGGTCCTTTCTCTCGCTGGATTCGCCCATAGGAGGCGCTCCCAATAATCAGTGCGAAGAAGAGCGTACGAGCGGAACGATGTTGTAACTAACGGCCAAAATGGAAGAGCAAAGTGTCCACAGCAGTATCAGTGATATAAATAGTGAAGAGGCGGTTAGAAGTGAACGTAAGTCTGTCGATATCATAATTTTCTTAATATTGCTCTTAAGGCTCAATCTGCGCCGTTCGATCGACGCGTATACGTTAGGCACGAGCGCGGACTAACCCTACCTCGCTCCTTATAAAAACTCGCGCAACAATGCTAATGTCTTATATCTGTCAGCCATCCTGGTCCATGGGACATTTCCCATTGGTAAATCCCCGATACGATGTACTCGTTGCTTTCACCGTGCTTTCCCCGTCTTCTGTTTTGAACTTGACGCGGGAGGAGCATCTGCATTTCTTGCAAATTCGGCCTTGATTTATTCTCCAAAATTACGTCAGATGCGAACAGTTTGTCAGTTCAAAGTACTTTCGTGAGCTTCTGTGCAGTCTACTGCAGCCCTGTTCCGTGTTCCCAATGATATCATTGCCATTTATCCGTTTACCGTTTAAAGGTTAATTACATGTATCAATAGATTGGTGTCACGCGACAATGTAATGGGCATACTACAGAATTTGACAGAGTATCGCATACTTTATGCAATGCTGCTTGCTTCATAGTTTATTGTAACAGCGTTATCGTTATGAACATTTTTTAGAAATGTCATTCTGAACATTAATGGTCTTGTCAGTAAGCGGTAAATATATGCAGGATGTCACTTTGAGCATTTTGTATGTCTGTCTATGTTTTGTTTTGTTTTGGTTGAGTCATTATTTAGGGCCCATAGAAAATTAGGGAGTGAAGGGATCAGCAGGGTTGTAAAGGTATCTGTTGTCAAAGGTCGGATTAGACTCATAACAATGGGTATTTAGTGGCTGCCCTCAGCTGTCGATTGTGTTGATTTATGATATTTATGAATCACTTGACTAAAATTCAGTGATTCATGCGCAACTTTAACTATCATATATAGACTTACAGCATATTCCATATTAATATAAAAGTTACAATTTTTTATCAGATATTAACAATGTTTATAATTTTAGAAAATAAAATCGTTTGTGTTTTATATAATATATAAGAATAAGAATTCATTAAATTGCTGGCATTTTAATTATTCGGATATGTATATTAATTTATTTAAAAATTTACCCGGATATCGTCCACGATTCATCTTGAATCGATATCATTTTGAGAAATTCTTTGTCGAGCAAAATCGAATGCTCCCACTTTGAATTTGAAGAGAAAATGGAAGAACTTTTAAAATAATTAAAGCTGTTTATTTTAATACTCCAAGAGGTTTTCGAAAGGCTTTGGAAAGGTCTATGGTCACTGCAGTGCAGTTGCCCTCCGTTAATTTAACGTTTTTTCTTTATTGGGTGCTAGTGAAGATACATGGAAATCTTATACATTTTATCGGTCTACTTTCAGCTGTGATTATACCACGTAAAAAACGAATATGCTTGATCGCTGCAGCTGGCGATGATCCTTCGCTCGGCGTTGCTGCTCAGCAGTTTAGCGTGCCCGTTCTTAAATCTGAAACTGGTTTAGAATATGTGGAAGATACAGCGTATTGTACTTACTTTATATTGAAACAATTCGAGGGACCCGAGTATGACGCTCTTCATAAAAGTGCCCACAGGTTAGTCACCATTTATTTCATATACTACTTTCTAATTTGTTAAAGAATGATCGAGAGAATTCAACTTGTGATTGTTTTAATTTAACAAATTCTAGAATATTGGGGCCGACGGCACTTCTGCAGCTGGCAGAAAAGAAGGACTCGCTACCTAGTATCAATAGACCGATGTATACGCAAGCTATGGTAGGCACGGTAGTAGTATTTACTGGATTTAGAAAAAAGGATGAATTGGTTAGTAACCTGGCTATTAATATTATATATATTACGCCGCAAAGCAGTTTTACATGTTACCATTCTCATTGTCGTAGACCAAGTTGATCAACATGATTCACAACATGGGTGGAAGTATTAGAAAGGAAATGGGTGTGAAGGTAACGCACCTCATCGCTAATTGTTGCGGTGGGGACAAGTACAGATACGCGGTGACATTTCGGGTCCCTATCATGTCGATGGATTGGGTGACAACTCTGTGGAATGCCAAAGACGATATTTCCAGTTACGGGAATAACGAGGAACTGGTAGTAGTTTCATTAATAATATTCATTGTTTAGCGACTTATTTTCTTATTTACGTAAATCAGCGTAATCTTATTTATATTTATGTTTACCCGCTAAATAAAAGTAGGAAATTCAAATAGATCCAACAAAATCTAACAAACAAATGAAAAATGTTATGTTCATACAGATCACAATGTATAAACTAAAACCATTTTTTGGCGCAAAAGTATGTTTCTTTGGTTTTCCCGAAGAAGAGAAACGTCACATGTGCGAAGTTTTACAACAACAAGGTGGCGAATCTACAGAAATCGATGATCCAAATTGCACGCACGTGGTGAGTTTATAGTTTTGCGTTAACAGATTTTCGTCTAGCACAGGCATTACTTGCACAGTGTATGCACCATCGACGACATAGTACACGCGAACATTTCTTAATATACAAAGGTACACACTAAATTCTTTAGGTAACAGACGTAGGAGGTGGTCATGGATACAAGAAACTCGACGGTGCTTCCAACATGATATCGTATAATCGAAATCCTACTTACGTTCCATACCATTACACAAAAACACAACCATATCCTTTCACTTTCTACGATCCATACACCAATACAATTCCTATTCCTAATGTGAGAAAGCTAAATTCTTTACAAGCCTCCAGTATTGGCGATATAAACACGAACAAAAAGTTGAATGCCAGGCGTTTCTCCCATTGTCTCTGTTCATCTCTGCCAGTATATTTTGACGAAAAAGAAAATAGTTCTAATAGATTTAATTACTCCGTGCTAAATGATATTAGTCAAGATTCGGCGATCTGCATGGATGATAATTTATACGACTGTTTGAATTTTCCAGACGAGTCTTACATGTCCGAGTTATCTGTAGCAGGAACAGACTCTGGAATCGATATGTCTACAACAAAGTTTTCTCATAACGTATTATCAGCGAATCGCTTAATTGTTCCGCAACAAGCTAGCTTTCTTGTCACACCTACTATGCCAAACATGCATTCAACGTTTTCATCCTCTTTGAATTATAACGATAGAAAAATGGCTGATAATATATCGGAAATTTTTTCAAATGAAAAGCCCAACAACGGGAATATGAATACCCAATCGGGATTATATAATTTCAAGTCTTCCACGCTGTATAAAAAGAAAGTTGCTCAGCATATAAATAATAATAAGCAGTGTTCCGACAGTAAAATTCATCCTCCAAAGTCCTTTAAAAGCATACACGAATGTACACGAAATCCATTCTTTCCGAATAGGCGATACATTAAGTGGCGAAAAGCCAAGTCTTGCATCACGATTCATAAAATCCCTTCGCTAGGCAAGTACAAATTTAGAAAAACGCATTCTCACCCTAATTTATTAAGGCGATACGATGCAGAACTCGGTGATTCTCTCTTGTACGATTCCCCTACGGCACCGATAAAAAATAGAAGTTTCTTCGGTACATGCAAATTGAGATCATCAATTTTATCAAAGCTCGGTCATTTCAGCTTCTCTCCCATGTTTAAAGAATATGTAGTTATCGACTCGTGCCATGAAACTGCAGAAAATCAACAGAGACAAAAATACACTCCTTTACCTAGTCCTCTTCCCGTGCCAGCCAAGGTAGCGAAGCTATCAAACTCTGACCATAGCTCAAGAAGTAATGTCACGTCGCATGGGAAGTGTACAAATTATTCTCCCAAAATTAATGCTTCGACGGGCAATTACAGAAAACTGGAGAAACAGGAGGAGAAGTCATTGTCATCGGTACCTTCACTTTTTCTTAGGGGATTTTATAGGTTGTGGAGGTGTTGTAGATAGATTATTTGTTGATTGTTTGTTCAACTAACTGTTAACTAGACCACAAGTTAAAGATCACAAGAATACCATAAACCTTAGTTGAGGTAGTAAATACGAATGTGTAAGGATACAATAATTGTTACTCGTGAATGTGTGTATTATGCATAGATCAGATATAATTCAATAATTTATACAGAATAAATTCGTCTTTGTTATGTAATATTAGTTAGTTACTTGATTCGATATTTGTACAAGCATAGCGTGGTGTACATTATTTGGAAATAGAATATTTAAACTATAAAAGCATATCGTGGAGTACATTATTCGCAAATAGAATATTTATACTTTTAAAGCATATCGTGTCGTTGGAGGTGTCAAAGGAACTAACAATGTTACGTTTGTCCCTTTACGTCTGAATTATCAGAGAAATATGAATTGTTATATATTTGAAATCTATCTTTTCGTAGGTTGTGGACGAATCAAATGTAAACGCATTGCCGGATTTAGCTTCTGTGAGAGCTCATATTGTTAAGGCCGAGTGGTTCTGGACATCTGTGCAAAATGAGGGTGCAGCCGATGAGAAGGAATATTTATTCGAAGATGTAAGTCGATTAAGATTATTGCGTAAATCTCTTCTTAATCTCTATATTTCATGTCCAGTACTTGGAATCAGTTTTATCACCAACTGTATCAGCTAGACGTGACAGTCAACAAACTGCCACACCGAGTACGGCGTCTACCAGACGAAAACGTAAACGTTTAGCAGAAACTTTATCTAGTCTGGTCCAAAACGGTGCAGATTCGCCAGCCCTACACAAGAGACGGTCCAGCATCAGTGATGCGGGACTTTTGAGTGTTAGTGGGAGTTTCCTTGACTGCACAGCGAGTCCAGATAAGCCATTACTTGATGGTTAGTTACAAGAGATATCACAGCCTCTTATGGTGTTCTCCCCCCACTCTGTCCCCCCCCTCTCTCTCTCTCTCTCTCTCTCTCTTCCTGACGTCTACAATTTCATTTTTGGCAGTTTCGTACAATTATCATTCACACAGTTGTCATATAGTGTTGTAATGTTATTTGTAACAATCCTACTACTACTACATCTTCCCTTCCTTTGTGGTTCATTCGCTTTGATTAATAAATCTCGATATTTCGTATAGCTGCTGCTTAACATTACTATTTATATACTAACAGCACATGTAATCCAGATTTTCCAACTTAATATACCAACTATTAGTAAATTTTGACATGAACCATACGAAGGGGAAGATTATATAAAATTGAATTATTGATAACTGTCAGATATTCCAGAAGTGGAAGCTGTTAATACGGATAACTCTAGAAAAAATTTATCACCGCGTCATCAAGTTTTCTTAGAATTAGTACAAACAGAGTCGAATTATGTTGGTATTCTCAGTACAATTATGACGGTAAGGGACATGTATTATGTCGAAAGCAGAGCCAGCTGCTCTGGCCAATATATTTTCATACAATGACACTGTTTGTATTTCTAGTTGTTTAAATCGCCGTTAGAGGATCTCATAGATACGAGTGGCGAGTTGTTGAATGGCACAGAAGCTAAAATTATATTTGGTAATTTTCCGCCCATTTATGACGTTCATAAGAAAATGTTGGAGGAACTGAGATACAGTGCTACTCAATGTAAAGAGGACATTAGCATAGGTAATATATTTCTAAAGTTCGCACCTGACCTAGTCAAGGCGTATCCACCGTATGTCAACTTCTTCGAAAATACAAAGGAGATGCTCGACCAATGTGATCGAGACAAACCGCGATTTCACGCTTTTCTTAAGGTTTGTCAGACGAAGCCTGAATGCGGTCGACAAAGCTTAAAGGAGTTACTGATTAAACCAGTACAAAGGTTACCCAGTATTAGTTTGTTATTGAACGGTGAGCCCGTCAACTATAATTATTCAACGAATAATAACAATGGATCGTGTAATGGCTAACGTTTTTCATAGTTGTGTATATAATATACATGTGTCTATCTATATTGTAGATATCCTTAAACATACGAATAAAAATAACCCAGATCATAGCGCATTGGAGTTGTCGATTAGCAGTATTAAGGAAGTCATGACGTATATAAACGAAGACAAGAGAAAAACCGAGGGTCAGCTAGTTATGTTTGATATTTTTAATGAGATTGACAACTGTCCACCGCATTTAGTTTCGTCACATCGATCGTTTATTGGTAAATGCGACGTGATGGAACTGAGCGAGGGTCTGAGCGGGCGCGGTGATCACTTGGTTCTCTTCCTGTTTACGGATACCCTCGAAATATGTAAAAAGAGATCGAAGGCATTCAATTCGTTGAAAAGCCCCAACACAGCGAACGGGTTGCACGCAACTAAATTAAGTCAAGGGAAGCCATATAAGCATATCAAGATGTTATCACTGAGTACGATAAAAAAAGTTGTTGATATACTGGAGACTGATGGTAAGTCACAGACCTTTCTCCCATCATATATTGACTTTATCCTACAAATATATTCTATTTGCTTTACGTATTTATAGAATGTCACAAGGTATTTGCTTTGATGGTGAGAAGTAATCAAGAGTTGAAGGAGAAACTGTTTTCATTTACAATTACTGATGAGGAAGTGAATAAAACAAATTATTTACGGACTTTGTGCAGACAAATGGCTAATACAGTGTGTAAAGCTGATGCGGTAAGTCTTTTATGCAAAACATTTAAATTTCCATAAACCTTCGGTTCTTTTTTTTCATTATTAAGTACCCTCGTATTGTTTTGTTACGAATCTTATCGACGATTAATCATTTCCATTGCGATTTTTAGGACACTTTCCTGATAAGTCTTGATTCGCATCAACTGGAAATTGACACAAGTGATGTAGCATTAGGAACATTGAGTAAAGCATTTAAGTAAGTAATGAGAACATAGTGACATAGTGTGTATACAGTTTTTGACATTGTAAATGATTGTGGTTCTCTCAGAACTGTAAGTTCCGTATAAATCGTCCACGTAAAATTTCGAGAAGCCGAACCTTCGGAAGAGAAAAAGATTGACTCATTAAGACTGCTTCATTATATATGTAGTATGCACTTTTTCAAAATAAATACTCTACACTCAACTTATTCGATATATTTCTAAATATTAAATTCCGTTACATATATACGGAGGACGATACTTGCAGTTTTGCAGAGAAATATTGTAAAAAATTAGATTTCCTTAGCCATAAAAAAATACGCGGTAAAATTAATTAATGTTCAATATCTCTGTTTTCTTATCTATTTAGCATAGATCAGAGCGTACATTATTCCGGTATTATTCTCAATTCTTTCTTAGAATTTAGTAAAAATAAGATCAAAATGTTACATCTTGCTATCCGAAAAAAATTGATGCAGACATCGAATTGAATATAGGGATTTTTATAAGCAATATGCGTATATTCGTAGAGGAAAAAGATTATTAGGTGTTCTAAACCGTTTTTCTCCTGTATTGCATGTTAACAAAAAATAATGGGGCGACGACTCGTTTGGTTGCAGGAGCCTATTTCATAATTTTTACCTGGAGTATATGGACCCGTATGTGTTCCTACTCAATAGCATGTGTGAAACCACGTTACATGTCCCACTACCGTCAGTTTTCGCACCAGGCTGATTATCTTTTTTTTTTACTTGCTTTGGTCCTTTGTTCCTCGCTTATTTCAGTCAATTAATTTCATTCTTTAAAAACCCGAAAAACAAAAGAATCAAATTTTTTGCGAAGACAATTTGACCAGTTCAAGCGTAATATTGATAATATCAGCCTGTCTAAGACTGTTAACATTCGTCAATTAAAGTGTTTAATATATCTTGCTAGAATTTTTGCACAATCTACAGCATTAGACTTTTATTTTCCATATTGTAAAAAATGTTGCCACTTATTTAAAGAATTGCTGACTTTTTTTACATTGAGTCCTATTTACACGTTCACGTGCCTATAATATAATCTATAATAGAGTGATTGTATTGGTGTAATTCTTTCCTGTAGTCCAGCATGTAGAGAATTTGATACGCCACAGTATAGCTGTTTGCTGCATGTACATTATAATTAACAATTATGATGGTGTGATATTTACTTGAACTGGTTGAGTAAGGTTTGGGGTTTTTCTTTCACTTTATTTTAGCTAATTCCTTTGTCTGCCAGAAAGTTTATTTCCCTCCGTTTCGTATTATAAGCTGCTCGCGTTATTTCGAAGCACTTTATTTCGTGCGGTTAAACAAACGTAAGCTGCCGGTGGGGTGGGGGAAATAAAGTTTCAATGTCGCTTTTGTTTTATTTTTTTAAGGGATCAAACATGGATAATGTTGTAACAAACATTTTTCTTCAGGTTTGCGTCTCGTACAAGGATGAAAGTCGGCAGAGCGTTTAGTTTTAATAAAACTCCAAGTAAATTGAAAAGAGCAATGTCAACAATGATGTCGCCATTTGGGTCAACCAACAGCCTCACGCCAGCAAGTCAACAACTTGCACAGATGCGGCTTGCTAGTTGCAACAATATTAACGTTAGTTGACAATTTATTATCGCATGTATCTCTCTCCGCCCTATGTGCTTATGCTTCCCTTTACAATTTCTCCTTGCTTACTTTCATTTCACGACAGGAGATTGTAACAACTCTCTTTAATGCCGATCGAAATCAATCTTTCCACTTTTAAGCAAATTCCTCTTTGCACAATAAACATTTAACTTAAAATTGCAACTCCTCTACTTCATACGAATGAGAACTTATGCATTCTTGGTAGAAGCTATCTTGGACGCATGACCGCAGAATCGTTCACGCTGCCCGGAAACGAAATTATATAAATAATTGATATTGTACTTTTGCTTGGCACATTTCCAAGTGATCAATCAAATTTTCACATATTTCTTTATCTCTCGGTCGATTTTGAGGCATCGCGCAAATGCTTGAAAAGATTTAAATTTATTGTACATACATTATTATAATATATAATTCTCTCATGTCCATCTCAATACATTGCCTGATCTTTTATTCCGTGAGTTATATTGATTCATCCATAGTGTATGTGTTTTTTCGCTGCGTTTCGTTTCGATATGAAATTAATTTGTAAAACTCTCTCTGTTTATGCCGCGGCGATATTAGTGGAAATTTTTTTACTCTCTATCACGTAAGTATATCGTGTAGGGCGTTACCTTGCCGAGAGTGTTTACTCAATTATTATGCATCATTGAGCGATTCACGAACATCTCTTTTAGAATATAGTAGAAACGTATGACCTTTTGACATCTTCTCTCGTGAAAGGGGAGTAGAGAGGAGGGTTAATAGAGACCCACTTTTCAACAGGCAAAATTCGTTCTAGGAACGTGACGTCACGCAGTGTTTCGACTGGATCAAAATACTTCGCGTCACAAATTAGATGAATCTAAATTTATCACGTTAACGAGTAAAATGATGCCCTTAGAATGGGTTCTACAAGCGTTGAAAATTTATATTTTTACAAGCTTAACTTTGCCCTTGTGAGAGGCATCTTGTACAAACAGATCCTTTTCGTTTTTTTCTTTTTCTTTTTTGTTATGCCTTGCATTGAGAAACTTTTAAACAGGCTGGACCCCTTTTTGTTGTTTTCTTATTTTCTCTCTCTCTCTCTCTCTCTCTCTCTCTCTCTCTCTCTCTCTCTGTAAAATATATTTGCACTGAGAAAAAACTACGTGTACAAGCTTTTTTTTTCTTCATTATACCTATAAATTTGCATGAGACAACATCAATTATTCATTTCACTTCTCTATTCATTTCGCTTCGGTGTGAGTTAGATGTTACCTGTATGTTCCAAGTTTTTCCTGTTTGACGAGTGTGTTTTGTGTCACTTTCCTTCGATCGCTTCAGGCATTTTATCACAGAACTGTGCATATGAGTAGGATAAATGGATATTCGTATGTATTTCCAGGAGCTGGTTAATGGTGGTTCAGGCTCGCCATCTAGAGATGATGTTCTAGTAGCACCCATGTCGGTTCAGCCGACACGAAAGGCCAAATGCAGTTCCCTCAGTATGGCTTCGTTGAGAAGGTTGTAATTAATCTGTCATCAGAAGCAATGCAACTTTTCTTTTTGCTACTATTGCATAACCACATTTGGTCAAACCTGCCCATTGTCAATGTGCCTTAAACCCTCTTTCACTTCTCATTCTGTGTATTTGTTCCGCCGAAAGACAACATTTACAGACAGATGTACGATCCGCGCGCGTAAATAACGTTTTTTTTTTCTCTCTCCACACATTGGTATGGATATATCAATGCGCGGATGTGTAAAGCCATTTAGTTTGGAACGAGTATAAAGACTGGATTGAGATTTCTAGTTGTTACGTACGTTTTAGAGCAATGTAAAGTTATCGGTACTAAATAGTATGTAAATGTGCGTTGAAGCTTGTTGCTTCGTCTGGAAACACTCCAACGAAGGTTTATGGATAATTCGTTGTAACTTACGTTATGGATTAAAACATATTCACGTTGGTCAAAGGGAGAGGTCAGCATAACACGTTGTAAAAATTTGCAAAAGCACGCGGAAAGCAGCAAGTCGTGCTTATAATTATTTACGTCTCATCATAGATGTAATGTCTTTCGCTGGCATTGGTGTGTTGTTTGTATGTGTACATACGTTTCTGTGAAAAGGGATTCGCCTATATCGCTCCTTACTGTTCGTCTTGTACCAAAAATTTGCAATCGTTTCGTTTCACAAGGTCATAATCCTGTTTATAATTATTTAACCGAATATGGTGTTGGAATGTTGTGGAAATTATGCCAATAACAGTACACACCTACAGCATTAATTAGGTGGTTCTATAACAATTAATTTAATGTTTAGCTCAACTAATGCGTATTTATTCAACTATTTTTAGATTTTTATCCTTTGCATCTTGACATGCTGATAAATTGTAGGGCGACAGTTTGCTTGTTACACTTCCCGATATAACACACCGAGACAGTAGTTGTTGTTCGTTGTCAATATGTGCTTTACACGATTCTCCACCAACTCCACTTCACAGTGTCTAGAGACACTTTAATGAACTCTATCATATCAGAGAGCAATGTGTGAAACACGATATAATAGAAGCGCGCGTGTGGGTGTGTGTTTGTGCGTGCGTGTGTGTTGTCTTGCTCCCAAGTGTTTCCATGGTCTTTTTGACTTTGTTTTATTTATCCTCCAGAAATTGTTCAGAGGAAGTCATGCAGGACAAATCCGATGTTTGAAGTGCAGGGCACGAGTAACGCGCGACTATGTCATACCTTTTTATTTGGCGTCAATGAAAGACCTATGCGAGAAAGTATAGAGCCTTGGAAATGTTGATGCGAATACGCGTTCTTTTTTTTTTCACGATACGATCAAAATGGTGAAATCGTTGAAATCGACGAGAAACGATGTAAAACGTTCGTGTAAGGGGCAGCCGCGGGGAGAAAGTGGTCCGCCAATGTCGACGAACGAATTCAAATTTTCTACTTGCCATGTGCCAACGGAACACATGTGTTTTATAACAGAAAATGTACATTGCCAGTTATTCTCTAAGAACCTAAACTACAACTCGTAATAATATATGAACGGTGCGCACCGGTATCTAATACCGCGACAATCGTTAATGTTGTCTCAGGGAGACAGCCGGGATTCGGTTTATGATTAGGGAAAGGACATTACATTTCCAGTGCTACAATGAAAATCTTGCTATGATACACTTTTCGTAGGACTACGAAAGTCATTTAGATTGCAACTCTGAACGCTAACTTTGTGCCATTTTAATCTCGTCTCTTGTAAGAGACATTTAGAATTTACTATACAGTGCCTGAAGGGGAACGAGGAACTGCGTAATATTAATTTGTCACACTCCCGTTAACTTGGACAGTTCTTAACTGACAATGAGCTTTAATTCGACCGCCATGTCTTTTTACCATTGCAGCGATTCGATTCACGAACACGAATTGCGGTAATTGGTCTATGGTTTCGTCATCTCTATCGTGCATATTTCTTCTTATCCAATTTCATTCGCCTCGAGTTTCATTTCCCTGAAACAAAATTCTTTACGTATAATGCCACTGGAAATTGTAGCAAGTTGTATTATCTCCTTCTCCTAGTAATGCGATCGCATTGCAACGAGATACGCGAGAAAACAGACAATTAATTGAGCGGAGGTGGAATGAATGAAAATACGATCCTTAACACGGAAATATCGATACCTCTTTCTTCTTAGTAATATACCGTGTACTATGAAATAGTTGTAAAAAGCCATAGTTTACTAGCGTTACGTTACTGTTACTCATTTTTCCTATGCGTCAAATTATACGCTTATTGTAATTGCTAACTTTTCGAAGATTTATATCATGATACGTAGTCGATCATTTAGATTGCAAAATATTCTGTTGCCTATTCTTCGCGTGGATAAATGTTTATATTCTTATCGAATGCGAGACATTACATTAACAACTGGCTGCCAGTCAGAGAAATGAAATTAGTAATGTAATTGCTCTTCAATTAATTATACGCGTGAATCTGTATTATTGTAAACCTTAAAGAGAAGAAGCATTCGATCGCCGAATGTCACGAGTCATCTTGTTATAAATGAAGGTCACTGATTTTCTATGTTGTAATCTTTTTGACGTATAATGATTGTCTCTTAGAAGTATATCGTAATACTACGCCTAGGATTACACGCAACGAATATTTTTAAATGTTTCAGCCTTTCGTTAAATGTAAAGGTATCTACTGCAAGCAGTTTTGTTTCGAGTATTTCATTTTTTAGTTCTAAAAAGAAATCTATACATTTTCTTTGCTTGGCTGTGGGAAAAGTCTCCCAGAATATGCCGATCTTTCCTTCCCAGATCAGTCGTAAATTATAATTGTGATATTCACAAACTTTCGTTCGTTTTTATCCTGTCTTAATTAATTCACAATTTCTCTGTACAAAGAGTGAACTCGAATCAATTGAGCTGGCGAATTAACGAAATTTATTTTAACCGCGATGCGAAAGAAACGCCAAAGCACATCACAGTTTTTGAATTTCATTAAAAAGGGTGCTTCGGGAGAGAAACATATCATTGTGCGAATTAAGGTACAAGAAATATGCAAACTATTTTTTCACAAAGAATATTGCCCATCTGTAGGTACATACACTTACCGAGTAACCATTGACTAATCGTACAAATCTATAAAAGTATACACGATGTAAACGCTTGCTAATGCCTTAGGGAATTGGAAGCACAGTTTATACAGATGAAACGTGAGTGTCAATTACACTTGGAGCCCTTGTGGATATAACAACAAACTGTAATCTTTGCAATCTTTTCTTCCTACGTTCTATTTGTACTCGGAGGAGTGAACGAAAAAAAATATAGAAAGCGACGAATCTCTGTGACTTGTAGTGCAAAGTCATGAAAATTGAAAGATTGTAAGGAAAGCAAACGAAATATTTGTTAACTCTTTACAAGAACTCGCCACCGAAATTCTTGCCTAGTTAAAACTTGCGCACGTCTCTTTTAATTACTAAATGTGCCTTCGCCCGAAAGCGGACCAGTAAAGACACGAAGATCTTCTCGAATATTTTCGCGTGAAACGAAAAATAATATAATCCATCGATGATATAGTTTTGCAACTCGTCGTTTTTAGCAGTCAAACTGCGTTCTTCATACCTTCAATTCTTAACTTATGCTAGACTCTTAAGGTTCCAACGTTATCCACCGTTACGACTTTCGATTTTCCAGTAACGGTCTTTCGTACTTTCGACGAGGGGAACGGCATCTTCTGTCACGGTGCATGGACGAATAAAAAAATTATTTAAATAAAAAGAAACAAGTCAGTTAATACCAACCAATAAAAATTCCTACTAATTGTCCGGGAACATTTATACGAAAAGCCATTTATCAATAATTAATTATCACACAAGAAAAGTCATTGGACTATATGTTTTGCGTGCTTTCACAGTTCCAAAGTCTTTCCTAGTATTAAGAATGTCTCGAAACCATCAGTAGTTGTGAAATAAAGAAATACCAGTTTCAGCTTGGAATCTATTTCTGAATTGCTGGCACATTTTCCTACGTCCCTGGACTGTGATAGGTAGAATACCCTAATCTTTTGTATACTGTCGCGTGTCTGATAAAAACGTTAACGTCTTGACGTTGCGGCGATGGAGCCGTCTACGCAAAAACATTTTTTGAACTCGTCGAGTTTCTCGCGAACCTGGCGTATGGTGTTTCCCCTTTTCAGAACGAACGATTAAGGGGGAATTCCGTGCGGGGGGGGGGGAGCATTGTATGTACATATATATATTACCGATAAGTACCATATAAGTGTAGTATAGCGCAGATAATGTTTTTTACTACACGCGTAAGAATATTATAATACTTGTAATTCGCGTATAGTCGTTACTATTTATATGATACTGTAATTGATTGTATAAATTTACCCTTTATTATGTAAACAGAGAATGAAGGTGTTGTTTCCTTTCTTTTTTTCTTCACGTTGCTTTTCTACTTCATCAACTGTCAATTACGCGCAGAGTGTTCCAGCACGAATGCTGGAAGCTGTTTGAAATTACGTCGGAAGCCGCTACTACTAAAGTTCATAGCCCTGAGATGGTAGAGGGAATATTTAAGAGTTTACGATATTAAAAACGAAATTATAAATTACGGTAAAGTTTCGACAAGCCGAACAACCGTAATTACTTACTAATTTTTCATATATCGCGTCTATTCACCAGAGTATTCCCGAACTCTGATATAGCAATTTACCAGTGGATTCCGGGTGTGATCCTGAATTATAAGAATTGCAACTCAATAGCTCAGCAGACACAACAGAAGATGAACAAATTAAAGTTGCTAATTTTATTCCTCTTCGGACATTCTGAGACACAACTGGGGACGGGGGCGGATGGTGTGGTTACAAAAAAGGACACTCTGAGACACGAATTGGACGTGTTAATTGTTAACGAAATAAACTTACAATTAGTGAGGAGTGGTACTTACTACATTCCGAAATCGAGCACCTAACAAGTAGTTCATAGTTTGGATCCAAATCGATTCTCATTTACATTTTTCGATCAATTGTCATGATGTTTCGTTTCAATTCGAACCGCTAGTATAATCGCATTCGAATTCCACTTTGAATTGGTAATGTTGCGTGCGACACGAAAATAGTAAGATGGTGTCGAGTCCTATACCTGGTCCTTTGAATTCTATCCTATACTTTGTCGATGATATTCAGCTCAATTTACCCTGTATAATAAAAACTCCTCGATACCCTCCATATCTCCTGTCATGGCTATTAGCAGTGAGAACACACGGAGCTTAAAATGAAAAGACTTTATTTATCATCGATCAAAAACTATACACCTTAAGTATATATAAATGAATACACAAATGTAAACACATGCTGGAGATACAAATCTGGCGAAGTAGTTCCGATACGTTCGGAAGGCTGATAAAATGACGAAAGTATCATACCTAGGTACGGCCACAAGTTGTATTTTTATACAGTCTTAACCACCTCCGAATCGAATTACTCGAAAGCCCAAGCGTCCTGTCGCGTGTATTTTGTTACCATGTTTCTTTTTATTTATAAATATGGAGATTATCGAGACGCGTTTCGTAAGACAAAGGCATTCGTCGCTTTTTTTCTTTAACAATTAAAAGTAATCGTAAATGCTTCTCACGCATGTACTCTCTCCCCCCCCCCCTCCCCTCGAGGGCCCCTTTCCGATCCACGCGCCCCCTCGCGCGTCTTCATTCTCCAGATTGCTCCAGATACTCGAACTTCCGGTTACCATAATATCCGCGATCTCGCTGAACTCGAACGTCACCCACCGACAAGTGACAGTTAAAAATACATGATTTTAGTGGAGATAAGTCATTGTGTTAACGTATGTGCGTGCCACGAACACGTTTCGCCGCGTCCGTATCCTTCTCTCTTCGCTTTTAAGCGAATTAACTGAGATAGACCCCAAGGATCGCTAATCACAGTGTTTCCCATCACAATCACGTACATGTAGTTACGCTGAGTGTTAGAAATACAGTTTAAAACGTTACGCGGTATTTATAATTAAGCGGACACGAGTACTTACTTGGTTCTCTGTAAAACCTACTGAACATATGCTTTTCGCCTTTCTTCGCTTCGTAACATTCATTGAACGACGTTAACACACCGAGAGAACGAGCTTCTTAATGTGGTACAACATTAAAACGCGCTTGGAAAAATCTGTCTACGCGAGGAAACTTGCAATTATTAATCTCGCTTACATATCATATTTTTTTATATTTTTTTCTTTTAATACTTATCGCACTCACATCGTAAATGTTAGTTGGTGATAATAATAATGATGGGCCGCCAGTATAGTCATCACGCTCGATAGATGTTCTTTGTGCCGCGATTAATTTCCCGTCACTGCGCCAGACTCTTTTTATTCACTCCCCCTAAAAAATCACTTCCCGACCGTGGGTAGATGAAATCGTTTCACGTAACCGAGCCATGGTCATCTTACAAGAAGAGGTTACGATTTACACCGAGGCTTGTTGTGTAGTAACAAAGAAATCCTACATCAGTAAACACAGACTTCTGACCTGCCATTCTGGGAACAAAGATATCGCCCTCAATGATTTTCTGCCACGGTGTACCACCATCTTAACTATGCTAAAAAAAACTTAAGTGGTACTGTCAATTAACGAGAGCACCGCGACGACGATCGACTTTACAAAAGTTTCCCGCCAAAATGGCCGACCGGAAGTCACTTTAGTAATCCAAGATTTCTTTATACCCGCCTGCAGCCCCTCCTCGTTCCGAACTAACGTCGGGGAAAAGACTCGCTCGGGCCGTTCCATTCTCCTCTTAGCTAATTAAGTAACGTTAACTTGTGAAAAGAAAAAGAAAACGAATGTCTCGTACAAGAACACCGTCGTACCTTACTTTTAACACTCGCCGCTCTCGCTTCTCAGTCATTCGTCGTCGTTTCGCGTATGTTATCGCGAAAATTGAAAACACACGTGGCTATTCTTCAACTTCGAACTGGACGAGATATACACTTTAGTGCCATTGTCTGGCAATAAGCTCAATTACAAGGGGACCGTGCTTTTCTGGCTATTGTACCGCGCGCACGCTGCACGCACTCACCGTATACAAATACAATCACCGATTCCTTTCGTTTGCCCGGGATAAAATAGCATTTCAAATATCCACGAGGGGATTGTCTCGAGAAATCTATTTTTCAAAATTCTGTATAATTTATTGTAACGCATGAAAACGGTCGAAATATATTTCTTGAGGCAACCCAGATAGCACACAGGCGTCTAAACACCGGGCGTCCGTTTTAGGTCTGTACAAAAATTTAGTTTTGGGCAAAAGACGTCCTAAAGCCGTTCAGACCTAAAACGGACGTACAATAATTGACGTTTTTCAGACGACTGTGCTACGTGGAAATACATACATATGTCGCTCGAAATACTGTTTTACCAAAGAGCAGCTAGGCTGACATGAAATATATTAGCGCGCACTTCACTTTTCGAGCAAAGAATCATCGACAGAGTGGAAATGGATCAATGCTTAATTAGGTATGCGTGTACTGAATTCTCTCGTTGAACGTAGAGTCTCGAATCGCGACAAAGTGGTTCGTTTACAAAATGCAATTTTATTCGAATGGAAATGAATACGACAAATATAAAATTTCTTCTTTTCCGACAGCGCACGGTTACTGTGTTTAGCATATAGGTACAAGAAGGAAGCAGTGCCACATGAAACAAGAGTACAACAGGTAACAAATCTGCAATGGATATGTTTCTGATTTACTGTTTTCTCGGTTAAATGTTCGTCGCAAAATGTTCTCTTGAGATTCCTTGATTAATTCTGTCCAATCCTTCAAGAATTCCACAACTGTTCATTTGTGATGTGAGATATCTTTATTTTATTTTTTTACCGTCGCACAGCAGAGGAGAGGAGCGGAGCGGTCTATCGACGGTATGTAGACGCTATTAGGCTTTCATGCCGGCTATCACCATGATTAAGAAATATCGATACAAGTCACGTAGAAAATGACCCTACTTTATTTTTCTTTTCGAACGAAAGATTTTACCTCGCCGCGAGAGGGGATTACAATAGGTAACGGCATACGTTTCGATTTCGTGATCGATATTCGACATTTGTGGGAAAGAGACACTTGTAAAGGCCATGAAATGCATACGCGATATTGAAATTACGTCTGGCAGGATCGGTGCGCGCGGGCGATTTACCTAACGGGGAAAGAATCATGGGCGTCCGCAGGGGGGAAGGCAAAAGGGGCAGTTGCCCCCCTGGCTTTAGAGAAAAAATCGCTTGTTTTTCAAAACCGATCTTTATTAAATTTATACCAAAAAAAGGAAATATTTTTAAATTTTGATTTTTAATTTTTAAATAAATTGACACTATAAAATGGGTTTAAAAAAAGCAAGAAAGGTATATTTTTCTTTACTATCATCCAAAATTTGCCGCCCCCCCCCCCCCCCCATGGAAAAGTCTGCGGACACCCCTGAAAAGAATAAATAAAGTATTCCCTACTTACACGCGTATTATACGAAATACAAGGGAACGAAACAGTATATAGCTGTGTTACGCGTAAATTAGTTGGACAAAAACGTGAAATGATCTGTGTATAATAAAAGTACTCGTTTATAAATTACATGATTAATCGTTGTTCAAAAAAAAGAGGGGGGAAAAAAAGAAACATTAAAAGTACGATGGAAAATATGTTACATTGATAAGGTAATGCAGCTTGTAGATCAGTGTGTAAATAATATTTAAATGTACGCAGCTCAAGGGCCGATTGAAAAAATACTATAATTACCATACTTTACCTTGGAGATTTTAATGAACCCTGCGATAGCCCTCGAAAGTTGAGACAAGTATAGAAAAAAGTAATTAATAGTCTCGAGGCTTCTCGCAATTCTTGTTAATGAATACTGGGCGGCTTATATTACTGTACACGTGGGCCGTGCACGTAAATATGTTGCCAAGAGATAGGATCTCACAGCACTAACGAACATTTATTACATAGAATGAAGATTGTTCTGTTCTGATTGATGATTCGTTTCCCTTTCCTTTCGTTCTTCCTTCGTGGTTAGTATAACTTAGGTTGATAAAAAGTATCTTATTCGCCTACATTTGGAAAATAAATCGCACTCGATACATACGCGGAAGCATATGTATCTGAATTACTTTTTTTCTTCTTTTTTTTTTCGTTTAATAGAACACAAACGCACTAAAATTTGTCCATCTAGATGTTGAACGTATATTATCCAGTAGTTTTGTCCCCGTTTATCTCAAAGAACCACACACACTCACACGCAGACACACACACACAGTTTACACGTGAACTTAGTCCTGTATTGTATGCTTCTACGCCACGCGAAAGCAGAAAGCACCATTCGAAAACATGTACAGAATTAATTGCTCTTCGTTTGCAATTGCACGATCATCTGCAGATCGGCTATGGTCTTCTCCAACATTTCCAGCCAGGATACATTAGTCAACGAGCATCGTAACTGGTTCGCGCAGTTGTTGGTGTCGATTAAGCTTGGCGATACAGCCGTACCGCTGACTCCCGTAGGAACACTCTCCGATTGAACGTTACTCTTGTGCCTTGATATGGTCTTGTCGTCTCCGGAGTCAGAGGAACCGACGTCGTTCGCCTCTGCCTTCTCTTTCTCCTCGACGTCTACCATGTCGGGCACGTTCTTTTGTTCGTTATGCTCTTTGATAGGCAAATGCAGCTCCTTGTCCTCCGTTTCCCCATCCTCGCTGACATTAAATTTACGCTTCTTCGAGGGGGCTTCGATCTCCTGCTGATTCGACTCTTTCACTTTAATGGCCCTGGTTCGGGAGAGCAGGGTATCTAGAGCTGGTGGTAGCAGACTAGCCGGCGGCTTCAGCCTCGTACTGCTACTGTAGACGAGAGCCAGCGCCCTCAAGTCCCCGGTCAATCTGTGCGCGGATGCTTGGATATCAACGGCCTCCACCATCGCCACCATGGAGCTAACTAAGTTGTCGATAAGCAAGCATGTTTGTTCGGTCAGCACGTGATTAGCGAGCTTGGGAAAGAAAGTCTTGAGAAAGGCATGGATAGCTGGCACCCCTAACGACGACCTCTCGTCTAGTAAAACAGCGTCTACGTAGTCCACTGTATAGGAAGAGCAAAGAAGAGATGCAATATGCTTTCTATCTATGTGTGTAGCGGCATGAACGTCTAACCATAGCCTAGGGAACAATGCCAAGTGTAACGGTACACCTGCAATGAAATTGTCTCATTATAAGGTACGTCGGGCATCGTGGGTAGCGGCGAATGGTATCTCACCTTCGAATCCTAGCATAGCGCTCAGGTTGACTAATGTGTCTGTCATGCAGTCGTTATTGATCGCTAGTCTGCACATCACGTCGATCAGCTCGTGATAGGGTAAATAAAACTCAAGCAACGCGCTATCGTACTCCGGATCCACCCCCTTCGAAGCTTCCAGCTGGGAATGCGGCACTGCCATTTGAACCATCGGTCTGGCAGGCCGGGTAGGCATCTTCCCTGGCGGAGTGGATCTTCTTGGAAGGTACGGACCGGGTGGGACCGCGGCGTGAGACTCTTGGAGAGCTGCATGGCAGTGTGAGAGTAACGGTGCTAAAATTAATATAGCTTCGGCAGGAACAAGCATGACAAGCTCTTTCAGGAGGTCTATAGCAAGGTTTCGCATGTCCGGAGGATTGTACGTGTTCAACAGCGTAGCCAATTTTCGCAGGATGTCCGGCCATTCTTTGCAGTTCGCTAGTATGCTTCTCGCGTCTGGCCCGTCTCTGGCGGTTCTAATGCACCGTACAAGCTCCACGATGATAGCTATTAATTCAGCCAAGTCCCCGGCAACGTGACACGCGGTTGCTTCGTGGTACATGATATGTAGCATATGAAATGCTTCCAAAGCCATACTCAATCCCCCATTATACACAACGTACAGGCGATCGTCGTCTGATTCAATGAGTATGCTGTAAAAGAAATATTCATCCACGTATGCGCATTAATTTTTCACTCTTCAAATTACATCCACG
This sequence comes from Andrena dorsata, assembly GCA_929108735.1. Classification (NCBI taxonomy): domain Eukaryota; kingdom Metazoa; phylum Arthropoda; class Insecta; order Hymenoptera; family Andrenidae; genus Andrena; species Andrena dorsata. The sequence continues at coordinate 31,977,688 of OV815488.1, forward strand.
GATTATAAGGGATTCTGTGTGTTTAATGTCATACCGGAATGCAGAGATCAGCGTGGCCCAACATGATCGTCCGTCTAATCCTTGTAAATACGAGGACAGTGTGCCTCTCCTGAACGACGCGATTTCAGCTTCTTCCTGTTCCGTTTGATCGGGATGCTTCGCAACTAATAACTGCATCAATTTGAATAATTCGTCCACAGCCTGCGCGCGGGGAGAGAAAGAGAGACATAACGAGTTATATGAAATGCAGAAACATGGATGCCCTGTGAAAATACATATGAATCTTACAGTTGAATACTGGGTAGGATGGGGTGTGATGTTCTTGAATGCCCATTGAATATTTTGATGCGCAGCCAATTGCCTCGTAAAGGTCCGCGATTGTTGGCAGCAAAGTCGTAACAAACCATAATAAGCCGGGAGCATTACTCTATTAAATAATACTACATCTTGATCCTCGTGATCGGCTCTAAAAGAAATACAGTTATTATAGAAGGAGTGTCGACTGATCAAAGTCGACCACAATAGATTGAAGAGGGCGACGCTTACAGTATATAATTAAATGCAATGTTTTTAGTGATATGCGGATTATGAAGTATAAGTGCTACATTTTCTGGACAATCTGAACAAACGTGATACCAAAACAATAGTACAGCTTGCTTATTATGATGCACTGGAATGCTAGGCTCAGAAAGTTTTGGATGAAACAGTGTCCACAAGTCGTTTAAATATTGTCCGAACTGAAACCAAGTATTTTACAATGATGCATAATTATATACAGCGGAATATATCACCACCTACCATTAACTTCTCCGTCTTAGAAACAACGCAATATGTGAGTAACGCAAAATAGGCAGTGAGCTTCATTGTACCATGAGTCTGTATATCGATATAATGTCTTGCGGGTTGCAATAATCTTAAAAGCGCTGTATATATCTGATGAAGAATTAAAGTAGCTTCTGGCGACAGTTGTAGTTCTCTAGACGTATTGCATCCTAAGCCTAATCTGTGAGCACTGCGATAGCTCTGTCTGAAGTGAGTAGATGGGACCAACGATACAAGGAGAAAAGCAGCTGCCGAACGGACTCTCTGGTTCGAGTGCTCTAACAGGAAATGCTGCAACCATGTGTCCAATCCTTGCAACACCCAGGCATGGGCCAGCTTGCTTCTCGTTACGGCTAAAGCTAGCCACTCGAGCGCTCCGTGCGGCGCGACTCTAGCCGCTTCCCATACTCTGCCCAAAATCAACTGCGTCATGCAAGGTAATCCACTTGGCCCTGAGCTCTCCGTTAACAGCGTCAGAAGTTTGAAGAATGGTTGGCACACGTCTGTATGTTTTGTTATAGCTTGAAATATCATCGTCACAATGTGTACGGCTAGTCTGTCGTTCCAACGGCACAAAGATTGAATTAAATTTCGCGTCTGGTTCAGATTAATAACGTCGCGTGTCTGTTGATATAAAAAGGGGAACCCTTTGCCTCCCGCGACAGCGCTAAGATCCGCCGGCGACAGCGCTAACCTATGATCGGCTCCTCTGCTACGTTCCACCAGAGTTGCTATCAAAGTGATCATTTTATCTAAAGAGGCGGGTCTCAGCTTCTCTGTCGGCATCGCGACAATTTCCTCCTCCTCTTCCTCTTCGCTAACTGCATCGCTGACAAATTCGTGTGTCTTATGCCCGAGATAAAAATTTACCATAGTCGATATGGCTTGCACTCTGATCAGAAACAGGGTTTCCTCCTCGCCCATTTTGCTGAACTCGTATAAAAAGCTGAAGTACTCGGTGAGGTGTTTCAGGTGTTGCTTCGCGTGTTCCATTAGAGATAACAGCATCCTCACGAATCTCGTTACGCAGGATCTTGTGCCGACAGTGTTTATATCATTCTCCTCGTCGCAGAGAAGATACAAAGGTGCTTGAGTGGCGCGCAATCGTTGTATCACATGGATGCATAGCCTTTGGAACATTTGTCTAACCATTTGATTTGGGCACTTGACTAGAATTTGAATTGGCCACCACGAATCACCGGCCATCCTCTCGAGGAATCTAGCACACGCACCGGCCGAGCTGTTGAACTGTTTCGTCAACAATTCTACCCACTGCACCATCGTCGGCTTCTCCTTAGCGTGGATGAACGTCTCCATAAAAAATGATGTCGATAGATCCGCTGACATTTCTGTTATATCCGATTGCACGGATAGTAATGTTTGAGGTATGTAGCCGCATATCTGCCACATGAACGTGAAGTACGTGTGTTCAAAGATATTCTTGTCTTGTAAAAAGTGCATATTATCCTGCCATATCCAATCCTCGAGTTCTTTATTCAGTTCTAGAGGCGGTAGCTTGTTAGTGTTCTTGTGAACCAGCGAAGAAAGTTGCCGCCCGTTCGGGCTGGAAACAGTGGCCTCTTCTTCCTTGGCCTGGTCCCCAGGATCGGCGCACCATTCGTAGAAAAGCATGTAAGCAGAATTGGTTTTCTCGAAACTGAAATCCATGAATTTGTCTGTAACGGAATCGTAAGTTTTGCTGGTCATTTCGCCGCCGAAACATTCCGCCGCTATTTGATTCGGATCAAACGGCTTAACCTCAGCATCATTGAACAAGAACCATTTGTCTTTATTGGGGGACGTACGATCTCTGATGAAACTATAATAGTGCCCACCATCGGCTGTACCGGTATGAACTGTTACGCCTATTAAATCGTATTGGTAGCGTTCCATTTCTTCCCCCTCGACATCGTTGGTATCCAATCCCGCCGCTTGGCAATCAACTTCGGACTTTCTTTTCTCGGATGCTTTCTTCTCTTCTTGATAATGCTGGGGCATCAGTTTCTTCTCCACGTATCCAGACATGTCCAGTCGTAACGGGAAACTGAAATGCGTGTTCACTTTCTCCTTTAACATGGTTCCCATGTTAAACGTGTATCGCATTGTATTAAAGCACAATATGTGTGGTAACTTTTTAAAGCATGCTCTTTTCTCCGCCCTTGCTTTTTTGCCACATTGCGAGCACGTATACATGTTATCTCCCTCCAATGTGTCTTTAACCGTTACTTCGTCTAAACTTTCGTAGAGATTCCTCATATCGGCCACTTGACACCGGACAGTGTAAAACTCCTCGAGAGTCCTACTCACGTGCTCGCAATCCAACGACACAACGTTATTAGATATTACACCGCAGAATAACGTTTTCACTAAATTCTTCAAGTCCGACGTCATCTCTTCCAATTTAGATACAAGATCTATGAAGAATTCAGCCATATCCTTTTGTTCCCCGGTATTCAGAGGCTCGTGGTTCATGGTGTATACTCGACAGAAACTTCTAGGATTGTACGCTTTCCTTTCGGACTCCAGAAGATAGGCGAACATTCTCTGCAGCTCCCTCAACGTGAGCTGGTGTTTGTTCGCTCTATTACAGTCAGCATCCAGTATGGATACGCGCGCTTGTGGCATCATGTAAAGATGTTGCATACAGCTAGCCATGTAACAAGTTGCGCCCAAATTTGTCAGGCCCACATATCCGCAATCGGAACGTCCATCCTCGTGCGGCCAATAATCCCACGGATACGGAGAATGTGGACCAGGTTTATGCTGCGCCAGCAACTTCTCGTGGAGAATCCTGTAATTGTCGGGAGTAGATTTCACGAGTTCAACCAGCAGATCGAAGCCGGCCGACCTGGATACTTGACTTTTACATTTTGGGACATGCTTTGATCGAGGATTTGGCAGCGCAAATAGAAAATCGAATACTTCGTGCAGTAAATTTTGGCCAATCTTCCCCTGCTTGCAGGGTGGATTGTGCGTCATAATATTGCAAGTCAGATTCAATAATCCAACTAAACCGTCGTCCTCCACGGTGTTATGACGTGTCTCCAAGTGTTCTCTATTTAAAACAGAATCGATCACTCGGATCGCCAGTGTCTCGAGGTCTATTGTCAAATTAGAATCGTCCGAACCTTCCTTAATAGCTTCCTCCGGGAGCGAATCAACTAATCTGCAAACAAGCCAAAAATAGTCTCTACAAGCAGGTCCGTAAGGCTCTTTCCCATCGTCGAGCACCGGGTGCAAGTGCAAGGGTAAGTCTGGCTTTCGATGAGAAGGTTGCATCGCTTCCGCGATTACAAGATGCTCCAATAATGTATTCAACATCGGTACGATTAAACTAGAAACATCAGAATTCTCATCTTCGGAACCTGTGGTGCCCAAGCATAAACTGTACAGCGCCGTACAGACTTCTCTCCTCACCGCTGGTTCCGGATCTTCCAACACCAATCTTCGCAGCCAAGTCTTCCCGAAGGGCTCCGACGATGAGAAAAGATACTGCCTGACCGTCTCGTCGCTATGCACCCAACAGACTAGTAGAGCCATAGTATATTGTATGACCTGGGACCTCCCGAAAACTCCTGTCTTGTAATGATTTGGATCTCTGGGCAAAGATACCTCGTTTAATATGTTCGTTATCCGAGCCATGACAGCGTCGACGTTCATCATCGAGAGCATCGCTTCGCTGAGTCTCGGTACAATCAACTTGTCCGCCTTACTTCGTTTCTTCTCTTCCTTAACGACACCCAACAGACACAGTTGCTTCAGCAAACTAGCAAGACAGTCCTGCTGCCATTCGCTACCGTCTCCCTGTTCCAAACACCCGGACATAAATATGTCGAACAGATGGCGCAAGCCGCCGTGCTGGACGAACAATGCAGACCAAGCAACAACGTCCTTCTCTTTGTCCTCGTGGTTATCATCCGCATCACCTCCACCACCTTCGTGAGCAGCTGCAGAAGAGGAGGAGTTCCCAGCAGACGGCTGACCCGTAGTACTGCTACGTCTACTCAAAGATTCTACTATGTATAGAGAATACATTAATTTTTGTGGGCTAGCAGGATCTAACAGTTCTGGCAGAGTTGTCTCCCCCAACTTCTGGAAACCTCTCAGCAAGGTTGGGCTAGTCGGCAGTAAAGTCAATGTATCCCAGACTCTTCTAGAAAGTACTTGAGCCTTGGTATGAGGAATCTCCTGCCCTCCCTTCACGATCGTTCTCATAGCGCTCAGAGTTCTCATCAGCGTGAATAATTGCTCAAAATATTGTGGTCGCAATAACAATAACGTTGGTAAAGATTCTCGAGGTGGAGGCGGCAGCAGCGACGGCGAGTCCATATCTCGTTTGTTGCATCTACCTGTGCCGTTACTTCGGCCAGCTCCAGGAGAAATGAACACCAATTGACCGTCCTTGAAGCCCATCTCCTGTAACGTCTTCTCATCGAAGTCGATAGTTAACTCCTGGCCCTGCGTGATCATTCGAATCGGCCCGTCGGTAAGCAAAGATCCCAGTACCGATCCGTTGTTCTGATTTGAATTCGCAGTCGACGATGTAGTCTTCTCGTGGCTATTCTGGGTGTCGTCCCACCATTTAGCAACCTCTGCTCTCAGGTCAGCAACATAATCAGTGCTGAGAAGGATGAAGCTCGTCTTCTCCGGGATCCCAGCGGGCTGTACAAATATTCTCAATTGCTGGCCCTTTTCGGAAGTGTTCATAGCCACGTGGCTACCAGCACCTCTACCTTCCAATACCCAGCGACGCAAATGATACGCGTACCGCTTTCGAAAAGCTTCCAGGTGCGTCCTCAATAATAGCAGTGCTCTTTGTATGCAACGTAAACTAGCTTCTTCGTTTATCTCTAAATCACCGCTGGCCGCTGCTAGATGAGTCATGCACTGCGAAACGAATTCTGCTTCTTGGGTCAGTTGTCTGGACATGTAATATCCGTTTAAGTATTGTATCGCCGCCATACTGACATCCGTACTCTTGGCCTTCAACGCGATTCTCCATAAAAAGTCCATGCCCACTGAATCGACGTCTCTCAGAGGTCTATCCAAATGCGCGGCAGCCAAACGAGCCAGGTTGCACAACTGTTGGAAGAGACTAAGGCCGGTCATACTGATAGTTTCTGCTGGCAAACTTGGCAATTTACGCATGCACAAGTGCTTAAGCGTGTCCATCCCGAGGGCGTGCTGTTCCGTCGACTTCGCTTGACTGAGCAACCAACTGAAAAGCTCATCGGCGCATGTTGGATCCTGTGACAAACATTGCCACAGTATGTCCACTTGCTCCAGACTAAGGCGAAAGCATTCGGGGGAGCCAAGGGGCGAGAAGATCGACGATAGAAACTGTAATCTAACTTGTATCTCTGTTTGATGAGAATACAAACTATTTTTCGGCCCTATGCCGGCGGTGGTATACGCCTTCAGATTATTGAAAAAGTGTTTCATCATGCCGCGTTCCCGGTCCGCCCATGTCGTTATGGTGTGCGCGTCCATCGCGCCGAACTGTTGGAAACTGGCAAGTAATTTAGGCAACAATCTCAGAGACACGACCACGGAACGGTTGGTTGCAAGATTCTCTAGGCAGCCCTCTATGAATTTCATAGGTATCAATCTGTCAACATTGAAGCAAAGAAGATTGCATAACGCTTTCTCAGCTTCCAATGCCAAGCCCTCTCCCAGCTGACCTATTTTATCGTCTTGCAGAAGATCCCATAGCAATGTGTTGCCGGGCTTGCAGACAGTGTCCAAGTTGAATTGGGAGCTCACTCGCGTGACCGTCTGGCGGACACTTCTTACTTGCGGGGGGCGACAAACTGATCGCCTGATCGTCATCGTTGGATGGGAATGATGATGGGGATGATAAGCTTGCATCTGTATGGCCGTTAAATGACGTGCCGCTAGTTGAGCTAATTCTTCCTCGCAACCACTTTCTTCTCCATCGAAATCCGCCATATTCTTCTCACTTTTATTCGATATTCTACTGCTGTACGATCCTTCCTCGTCCGAGAGCATTTCGTCTAAACCGGAAGGTAAAAATGTTGGCCCTGTCGCGTGTACCAAACCGGCGAGTTCGGATATAACAGCACTGGGTCCGTCCGCCGCAGCCAGAACGCCAGCTACATCGCTATCATCTTCGTCGTGCGATGTATCTGCAGAGTCCGGGGCTCGATCAACATTATGCCCTACCAATGACATATACTTATTCTTATTAGCCCTTCTCAATAGCGCTGCCGTTGTTGGAACTTGTTGATCGCTTGGATCCAAAGCCATCGCCTGTTGCTTCACACGATCCAGCGCATCAACGCCTTTCGGATCCTCCGAAGAAACTAATCCACCGGTATCCAAACTGCTGTTTAAAACGTCATCCGCTCTATTCTTTATATCTAACATCAAATCTTTACTTTTCATACCATTTTCTTGATTCACTATGTCTTCCAATGTCTTGTCCACGGCAGCTAAGGAACGTTTCTGTGGCTTTTTCCGTTTCCTTAATACTTTCCTCTTCTTCTTCTCAATCGTAACCGTCTCCTCTGCATTCGATTTCTCCGTATCAGCCTCTGCGTCCGAACCACTTTGCTTCTCTTTCATGTCGTCTTGTACAGTGCATGCTGACTCTTTCATTGATTCTGCGCTGCACTCAGACTTTTCTAACGTAGAAACGTTTTCTACCTCGTTTAAGGCTGCCTGCATCACTGCTGCCGCACCCACACTTTTTCCCACACCTTTGAAAGGACCTTCTCCGTCGCTGGTATCGCCTCTTGCTTGTTTCCTTGGGGAAGGCCCTTCGGATGGGGCAGGACTAGGTTCTTCTTCATCCTCGTCCGGGCTACTTCCATCCATTCCACTTGGGTCGCTGGTACTACTACCGCCAACACCACAATTCCCTCTTAAAATGTCTCTGTTCTTTATGGTTAAACCTCGTGGATAGCCCGACCCACCAGCTGTCCAAATAAATTTTATCAAAGCGGATGCCAGGAATAAACTTTGCTCCGTATGGTCCTTTGGCTCTAACTTTCCTAATAACGAGTACAAATGTAGAACCGGAGTCGGAGCCAAATGTTTCACTAACGGTGCTAGCAAATCATATACTGGACGCCCGCAGTGTTTCAATTGTGCAGCCTGCCACATGGTATCCATATCCGAAGATGTGATTCTACCTTCCATAGCTAGGAAACTTAACACAATATGACTCTGTTTGATAACTTCTACGTGCAAATTTGGTCCAAATATATGAGCTATTATATTATTCTCCGTTAACCAAGCGGCCAATGCATGCCCGACTTGTTCCACTTCTGCGACAGTCTCGCTATTGCAAAGTTCATTGAATGCAGTGATATGAGCGTTTATCTGAGCTATCCCTGCTAGTCTCATAGTTAAAGTTGTACTAGTGAAGTATTTAAACGCTAGGTCCAATCCGTCGCGATCGAAACTTGGTAAAACAGCATCGATAGGATCCTTCACAGCGCTCCACATGAAATCTGAGATTGATAAAATTATCAGTTCGCTGATTAACATTGCTCATTAGAGAGCAAGCGTATACCGCCGTTAAGTCACCAACGTCTATTATCTATTTCACAATTTACCTGCCATCGTTCTAACCGCTGGTGTACGTAGTTCCTTATCTCCTAAGCGACACATATATTTCATGACACGACTACGCAATGGTATAAACAGCTGAATAACGCTACCATAATTCAACCAAAGTTTTAAATTACAAATCACTGCCACCATGGAGTGTGCGAGACTGACAGGCAGAGTGCTCTCCATGTCGAAACAAGCGGACATTAAGTTGAAACCACCTTGGTGACAAAATATCGAGACTGCCCTGATTAAAGGAGCTGGTACTTCCGGATCATGAGGTTCGCAATACCCTCCTTCATCCTGTAAAGAGAATAGAAGATCGTGTACTATGGTGCACGAAAACGCAAAAATTAAACGCAAACGCTTGTTACAGTAGATGAGGTATGCCGTTACTTTTACTGGAGCTAAAGGATTGATCGCACCGCCATGTTTCATTGCAATGTAAAGAGGGAAATTCAACAGAAATATCTTCGATAAAAGATGGAATAATTTCTCCCTATCTTGTTGCGACCAGCTTTGTTTTCTTTGCGTTTCTGTTTGCGCAAAGTCTGCATCGTCCGTCTGCCCTTCGCTTCTTTTCTCCTCTTCCTCTTTCTCTTTCTCATCTTTGGACGATGCTTTACCAGTGTTCGCCTGCTGTCCATTTTGTTGTATAATTTGTAATTGTTGTAACGTGCATAGTACAACGCTCTGCGTTAATCGTATGAATCGATCGAAATTCTTAATCTCTCGATAGCAGCACATACATTGCCTAGAAAATCAGAGAGTATAAGCACCTCTTTTACTTTCCGTGTCAGCGCCGACAACTTTCATTAAAATTCTACGTTTACTTTAAGTATTGTAAAAAACTCAAGTCAGACCTTTGTACCCACTGATTAACATAATGCAGCGTTGTGTCCACGTCTGAAATGCAAAGCGTAGCCAATCCATCTTGTTCCTTCGACGATCTTTCGTCATCTAAACATAGATTACGAATAAGGGAACGGCATAATTGAAAGTAAACAAGTGTAACTACAAACACGCGCCATTCTTATCGTTATTCTAATTACTGTAATCGACGCATTATTCCAGCATTATTACATTCACTTTCTGTGTCGCTTTAAGCAATTTTACCATCTACTATAACTACGAACCGCCTCCAGAGTGTCGTACAATTCCAATATTAATTACGACTTTCAACAATATAGCGCAGAGAAGAACATCGTAACAAATATCGTAACATACAGAATCGTGCATCGGACGGTACAAGCCTTAAGGCTACGCGTAGGGCGGTAAGGTTATACGCTGTAACGCCATTAACGAAACTTCGCAGGCGAAAAAATTACACGCGAGTGTAAGGTCGAATACATTTTCCATGGAATGCATTGCCCCCAGATCGTTCGCGCTAAATAGCTAATGAATCCCGCGTGGGAGTAAAAATTCCCTTACATGCAACAGAATTGTGATGATAGGTTAATATTTTCGGAAAGATATTGTATACATTTTGCTTACAGGAGAGCAGAAGGTCGTGAAAGTCAACACACACATCGCACATGGTTTTCTCTCTTTAGCCTCTGAAAGGCTTTTAATCACGTCAAGTTCATCACTCAGTTTCACTACCGTCCATCCCAAAAGTTGGTAATATTATTAAACATTTGTATTCTTGATTATCCTCAACAGTTGATTAATTCGTTAGTCACCATATTGCTTTTTTACGCAGCTGCGTTCACTTGCCGCTTACTTCAGATGAGCAACGATGAATATCACTTTTTATTTTTCAATAATTCCATCCGCACCGGCCAGCCGCGATATAACAATTACAAAGAGTTTAATGTGTTTAACAGACCCGACTACGACTACCATTCAAATGCTCCCCTAAAAATATTTAATCTTCTGTTTATCAATCTGAATGTCATTATGACAGAAGACAGCTGATCGCCGCCATATTTTATCGCAAATAATGTGATATTTAAAATATTCACGCAAGCTCTTCAGGCAGCAATGGCATACAAAAGATTAAATATTTAAGACAAACATACGCAGCGAAATAATACGAGCGACAAATATTTACAGCATTTAAATTATGTATATAATTCGATTGCAATTCATGATACTTTAGTACCTAATTGACATAAACATAAAACACAAATATTTTACTAATACAACTTATTCCAATCGTCAACTGTATCTGCATATATACATCCATACACACTTCTGATTATTATTAATTAGATGATAATTGACATAAACATAAAACACAAATATTTTACTAATACAACTTATTCCAATCGTCAACTGTATCTGCATATATACATCCATACACACTTCTGATTATTATTAATTAGATGATAATCGCTAAATCACATTATATAGTACGGGCAAGAACAATTTATTCGAACGAATTTAAATATTATCGTAACATATATTAATTATAGAAATATTAAAATGATCCGAAAGTAAATGAATCTTATTTCATAGTATGTCTGATTAAGAACTTTGTTTTTAAGATAATAACTTTTCACGAAATCGAGAAGAATAGATCTACTATAATGTAATGATCTGTTTAAAGGTCCTATAGCTGGGTGCATACACGTATGTCATAGGTTCCCAAGACGATATTAATCAACTTCGGAATAAATTAATCGTTGTATATATGTAGTGATTCAAACGAGACAATAAATTACCTAAATTAAAGGTACCTATTATGTTATTGCATATGCTAAGTTTACGATTATAATGGGAAACGTAAACATTGTATGTAATATGTATATATGTATACATATACATATACATATACGGTCCTGACGAGGGTAGTGCCACGGCCGTCTCTAATACAGGCCTCTACCTACGATGTTGCAACACCGCACGTGAGGCCGATGACTATGTTCAGACCGGTACCAGACGGCCGTACACAGACTGCCGTGGCCGTGCCGTAGTCCGATCAAACTACTACATGAGACATACTGCATACAAATGTTACCTATTCAACATTCATTGAGTAGACATATTTTGTAATTATGTATTGTATTTGGAAATTAAAAAAGTTTGCACTGTTTTTGCTGGAGATTCTGTATTATTTTCAGCACAACCAACTAGTTTTCCACCTTTAAACTCTATGTGAGGATGTACATAAATTTCATCTATTTGAAGAATAACATATTTCTCTCTATCAGATAATTGTTTTGAACAAATTTTTAAAAAATTTTTGTTTTCTGAAATTGCTGAGGGTGAAATACAAAATTCAGAAGTTAGTCTCTGTAGGTATTTTAAATGTGGTAAAATAATTAAGTTTGTTTCTCTAATTGACTGATAGGCACTTACGGACTGCATCAATATCATAAATGACCATATTTTTGTTTGTACTGAATATCTATGTGATTTTGAAAAAATCAAATTGAATTGTTCCATTAAAAAGTTTAGCTGATTTGAAGTATTTGTAGCTGAATATTTAACATCATGGTTTATGGTATCAAGTAAATACAAAAAGTTATTCTTAATCAATGAAACCATATCTTCCACTGTTTCAGACAATTTTTCACTGTTATCTTTCTTATAACGGGTCAAAATATTTTCTATTTGAGACCAACGAGTAATTTTTACATTCTGTGGTAGAATCCACTTTAACTGTGACTTTGTCAATATGTTCATGTTTACAACTACATTGCATGTCATATCATTTGATATTTTTATACTACTAACTATCTTTGGTCTTATGTCATTGAAATCACAGCTATAAAATAGCACAAAATTAATATCTCTATGTAAATTCCAGGATATATGAATATGTTCTTTCTCCGGTAGCTTTTCACAAAATTCTATGAAATCAGTTATTAAATCATTTTGCAAACAATCATTCATTTCTGGTCCTTGTAAATCTAAACCCTTTGCTTCATGAAGTTCAGAATTCCTGCATTCTTCCCTTTCAGTATCCTCTAAATCAGGTGTTAACCCAGGAAATATATGAGGCACAGCAGCTGTTTTTAACTTCTTTGTAACTACTTTTTTCACAAAACCATTAATATTTTTTTCAATTTCTTCAGATAAAATCATATCTTTTGCAAAATGTTTTGCACAAACAACGGCCCATTTACTGGGTTCCCAATCTTTCCGTGGTATGTTTTGTAACCACTGTTTCTTTAAATTTTCATCATGGGGGAATCGAAAAACAGGGGTATAATTTACATAACAACTTGCATAATTACTCTTGCAGTTTGGAATACAACATTTATTTGGCATCTGTAAAACAAGCATATTTATTAATACGAATACAAAAATACAGAAATGGAGGTTATGATCGTTTATAACACACTGTATTGTCCTATTTTTGCAATTCTTACACTACGGTAATATATTATTTAAAACACTTTTGTCTATTTACAAATTACACTACAACTAGGCACTTCTATAACTACACTACATCAACATTAAATCTAAATAACATAATACGGTAATATATAACCACGACGGCAGTGACTGGCAGTGACATAACGCGTGAAAGGCTTGAGACAACTTCAAATAGGACTCACGAACAGCGTTGCCATTTAGGCAAGGTGGAGGCCTGTATTAGAGACGGCCGTGGTAGTGCTAGTGAAATCCAGTGCTAGTAGCGCCAGTTGTTCAGAACTATGATAAACAAACTTTAATCTCGAAGAAAGCACAACATCTTGCGAGATTTCGTAGGACAGTACTTAGGTATAACTTACGCGTGAAGTTATTGACGTGTGTGTCGGGATCGATAAGTGGCATACAAAAAAAGAATAAGCTTAAGTAAATAATCGAAATGGGTAGCACGGATAAAGCCGTGATCACGGGATTTATATGCAGGCTTTGCAGTAAGATGAACCGTTTCGTGATTCACATATACGGCGAAGAGGGTGAGAGAATGAAGCTTGCCGAGAAAATAAACGCTTATCTTCCAATCACGGTAAAGCATTGTCTGACTTTCTATATCGTAAAGTTAGTTGCCTCCCGCAACATCCTTCGTAATTGAATTGTTACATCTTACATCAAATACCTACTACGTACAGCTAGATAAGCTTTCAATTCATATTCAAGTCACATTCTGTCAACATTTTTTCTCACATATACAATTTGTACGCACCCCCTGCACAGTGGTAATTCTATATAATAGCAAAACACTTGAGACCGATAATTCTTCAATTCTCTCTATGTAATATCTCACGTCGACATTATCACAATTCAATATCTTCTTCAGAGAGTTAACACTTTTGTAACGGTGGTATTTCTAATTCTTTTATGTAACCGAGCAGAGCGATCAATTTTTCTGTAAACAAAGCTCGGATTTAAAAATGTACAATAGAATAATGGTATTACTAATGAATACATTTACATTCAGCCTGAGAATATAAAATTTTACCCTTCTGTCGTACAGGTAAACATGAATGATCCATTACCAAAAACGGCATGTCTGCATTGTATTAAACGGCTAGAAGCTCACCACGAATTAATGGAGCAATTTATGTTCGCTAAACGAAGGTTAACCACAGAGAATAAGTCGTCGACAGTAGCGTCATCGTCCGCACAAACCGTTGAATCTGCACCAACATCTAGCCCGCCCCCGTGTTGACACATAGAATTGAAATCGAAAGATTCCCTCGCTCAATATTATTAAACATTTTCTGTATCTTTAGTTGTCTTATTACTTTAGTAATTTATTACTAGCGAAACTGCCAAGCGAAAAGGCAGGCGTAGAATGAATCATTATATTTGGCGGTCTCTGAAACGCGATCAGTTCGATTTACTTGTCTGGAATCTCATCGAACACACAAAATTTCACTAGGAACTTCTTCATTTTTGTATTAGCTGTTGTGGTCAATGGTTATATGGGCCACGAAACTTTACATTCATTCTTAACGATCTTAACCGGGTAAGGAGCGATGATAAAACGAAATATATTTATTAAACAAATGCTTCGGACATGAATACTTTGGGCATACGCAATAACAATAAAATAATCGAGTTTATATTTTATTTTATGTATTCTGTATTATTGTCATTAGAAAGTATTTTCAGACATTTTTTAACGATCCATGATACTATTGTACCTTCAACGCATTCATGTTACTGTGGTGTACAAAGATGAATAAAGTAGATAGGTATATAAAAAGTGGTTTCTTAGGATATTAGACAATGTCGCACGAGATAATCGAGAATATTGAAACCAGTGAAAGCAAGCTTTAGGTAATAAAAGTTTTTACTAGCACTATGTATGAAATGCACAATGCCAATATCATTACTGTACATTATATTACATTTATATTCCATAGTTGAAATGTCGTAACTCTAAATGTATATGGTACAAAAATATATTAACAAGGATATTTGCATAATTGTATTAACATATATTATTATGCAGAGTTTAACAAAAATTTAATGTTCACTTTTAAGTTGCAATATAATAAATAATTTATAAAAATTTCTAATGCACGGAATTTTAATTTCTTATATTATATTAATTTTATGTATCATATTGACTTATTTAAGAATTAGATTCACAATTCTTAATTGTGACGCAAGGGTGAATGACACTACTGGAAATTGTTAAGATAAGATTTATTCCTTAACAATATTCGCTAACACAATTAAATGTTACGTGGAACAATATTTACTGGTTGGCGACACAATCCGTATTGTGCTTACTATATGTATTATCTCGCATGTAATTCATCATTTACAGGGAGAAATATTTGCTTTCAGAAGGCTAGGATGCGTTCGTCACTCAAACATTATTATTATTGTACATTTTTAGAGATTTCTACTATTATCCATGAAATATTACTTTCTTCGTTTCGCTTCCCCCAATCCGCGCTGTGAATCATCATCGCATAAATAAAAACATATATATATATATTAATTTATTTATACACAAACCCAAAAATTTAAAATCAATGACTAACAGAACAGTATCGTAACATTTTTTAATTAATCTGCCGTATAAATGTAGAGTACAGCCAAAGGCAAAATATACTAATAAATAAGCGATAGTAGTACGTACAACTGCCCGCGCATATTCGTCACATATCCAAAACATATATATATGTTTATATATATATATATATATATCATTATTATTATTGCTTTTATCCTGCGAATAAAAGTGAATCGACCGTGCCAAATTTTATTGGGAACATTCTACTGTTAACATTGCAATTGACTGTTGTCTATTCAGCATCATGAAAATTTATGAAACTGTAGTTCCTACCTCTTTCATACTCAACGACCCGCGTGAAAGGAACATATTTACATATTCTCCGACAGAATTTTAGTACGTTATAGTAGAATAACGTAAAGCACGTACAAAATAATAATATAAGAATTACTGTTTAATGATATCTCTGCTTTTGTGGACTTAAGATTTACTTTCTGTTTCTCATCATTTCAATGGGTTCGCAAGATTTACAATGAGTGTCGACACACATCCTTTGGGCTTCTCGAGACAAATGTATAGCATGTGCTAATGCAAGACTTCTGGAACCATTATACAATAATATGCTCAGCTATATCCATGTGCTATAAACAACTACTAAAACCTGATTTATGAGTGTCTTCAACATACAAACACATACACACAATGTATAATATATACAAAGATTTATGAAGCCCGACTCCTAATTTTCTTTCTTTCTTTCTTTCCTGCAATCTGTGTGTCACCATGTTGTCTGATATATCATAAAGAAAATCCACGACTGATCTCTTATAAAAAATATATATAATATATATATGCGTGTGTATATATATATATATCTATATATAAAATTTCATTCTCTTTTCAGCCAACATGTCTTCATACAAATTTAGTTCCATTCAGGGGTATTTGATTTTTATTTTCTGCGACTTGTTTCTTAAGTTTAACTTGTTTGTTTTCTTTTTCATTTTTATTGTTATTAATACCTTGTACTTGGGTACTTTGTGACACCCACATACAAATATAAATGCATCTTTGACCAATTATACGATACGCGACGGCGAGCGTCTAATACCTATCTGATGATTAAAGCACAATGGCAGCAATTCTTCAGATATAATGCAAAAAGGCTGTAAATTCATAAATTCACGTTGAGCTGCATTCATGACAACTGCATAGCCTGTGATGCCGAATTCTATGCATTTTGTCAAGAAATTCGTTTTCATTTACGAGAATGTGAGCGTTAATTACGATAGACTTTAGCGTACAGCTATTTTAGAACAAATATAACACGATATTTTATTCATATAAATTATGTACATAAATTATTAAAGCAAACCGTCTTTTAGAAGTTTAAAATTGTGCTATATCTCACACGCATATTAATGTACTGTACAATCATCCGTTCATTTCGCAAGTTGTTGTTAACGTACAAACGAGCATTGTTCTCGATATTATCGTTCTAATCGTTCTCTTACTACGTTAAAAACCACATCGCGAATTCCAACGTTTCATTTAAATAAAAGAGAAAAGAAAAAGAAGTTCCGGTCGTAAGGACGCTACGATTCTATTTACGCACATACGTGTATTGCAAACCACTATAATACGGCACTACTCCTAATATATACAAAATTCTCCCTACCCTAGGAAATACATGATGGTTGCTGCACTCGCGTCTGTAATGGTGCCTTCGTTTTGCTTTATTATTTTTTTTTTCTGGTTATCGTCTTGAAAACAGCTCAACCGCCAACGGAGTGCTATAAGCTATACTCGAAACGGAAATGACAGACGGCTTAGACAATTATTTGTTCCCAAGATGTCTTTATAATAACACGCTATCGGTTACGTTCTTTTTTCTCAGCCTTTTTCTTAAACAAACAAAAAAACAAAGAAGAAGAATGAACGATGAAATGATGATCAAGTTTGATAATTTGTACTTTGCATCTGAGCAGGTGAAATGACAAATCGAGGATTAATGATTTTGTTTAACAGTTACGTTCTTGACAAAACAATGTACAACACAAAGCATATATGAATATATATTTCCATTCTGATAAATGTTCCTCCTTTATACTAAATCTTATATCTATATCTACAGTTTATATTAGTGTGGGGGAAAGAGTTACCTAAGCGATGTTAAGTAGGTAAAAATTGTCATGAAGTCTGCTGCTGCGATCGCAGGGTGTCCATTTTAATGGTACTATTCTATTATCGCCTGGTGTTGTATAAAAGTTGCATTAACGCAGATTAAGTGAAACAGGGTGGTGTCTCAAGGCAGCTCATCATCACGAACAAGCTTGTTGCATTTCTGCTTTAGCTGCCTTTATAGCTGAAAATATATTGAATTTATCTTTCGATTCAGGTGGCTCCTGCGTCGTGCCCGCCCCTATACGCGAATCGCCAGCCGGAAAAGGATTTTACGTGAAATGTAGAAAGTAATAATTACCTTCCCGTTCTCTTCTTCTTAACTTTTTCCTGCGTCTTTCAATAGCAGCGAGCTCTACTTTCACAGCATTGTACGTTTTACGCAACTCAGCTAACTTTTGTTGCAACACAGCTATCCTTTGACTTCCATCCAATTCGGGATCTGTAATGTAAAGAAGAGAAATCAAGCCTGTTCCCGTGTAAGTGATATAGCGAAAGTGAATAAAAAAAATATGTACAAACTTTACCTAATTCCACATAGAAATTATATTTCGTGGGTCGTGGTGATCTTGAAGAGTAACTACTGAGATCGGCGACAGTAGCAGCTATATTCGTGTGACTCGTAGGTGTTGAGTTCACTGCGCACAGATTAGAACCTTCGCTTGTATCATCACTGTCGCTTCCAGCACCGTGTTGTCTACCGTGCCTACTACTATGCCTTCCTGTTTTCTTCGTAGCATTCTTATCACATTCCGAATGCTTCCTACTTCTTTTACGCTTCTTGGGAGATTGTGTTTCCTCGACAGATCGTTTCGCCGGTGGCTTCAGCATCCTGTCCGCAGAACTTCCATCGACATTTGGTAATGTGTCATCTTCGCTGAAACCGGGGCCCTTGCCACCGCTATCGTTATCTGCTTCGGAACTATCGCGATTAAGTTTCATATTCATATTATCCTCCGAGATTGGTGACGAACCGCCAGTCCTTTCTTCCCTTGGAGATCCAGAAATATTGGAAATACTAGAGTCCGGCGTAGTCGGGGGAGTATTGTCCATTACAGGTGCTGCTTCGTTGCTCTCTCGCCTTTGCGCAGGCATCAGCACAGGCAAATGCTGATGGTGTGATTGTTGTCTCACCCCTAACGGCGGATTTTGTTGCATCGGCAATGAAACTGGAACAGACGTTTCTACAGCTTTCGGCAGTGCCATACTCAGAGTGGGCACAGCACTGCTGGTTGTACTTTGACCCGACGTAGGCGCACTTGCGAAAGGCATCTCCATGAGTACTATGCTAGCTTCCGACGTTTCAACCTTTGGAGGAGAACAGGATGGACCATCATTTATTTGCTCGATACTTTCAGAAATAGGTGCTGGCGAACCTGGTATTTCTTCTTCGCATAGCAATGAATTAATTGTCTCTCCCTCTTCATCTGCTTTCGCAACAGGTAGGAGGCTCTCAGCTTTGCATTCGGTAACGCATTCTTGTTGCTGATGGTGTTTTAAATGTTGCATGGACTTCTGCGACTGTAATTTTGAATACCTTTCCTGGGAATCTTGAAGTCTGTCTAACTCCGCTCTTAGTTTAATATCGAAATTCGACGGTGCTTTTACATCTTGCGGCTCTTCGTTATCAATTACTAGCCTCTGTTCGGAGTCGCTACTGTCCGTAGAATCCACTATGTCTTGGCTGACTATTTTCTTACGCTGCTTCTCCTTCTCTTTCTCCTTCTCGTTAAAATCATGCTCTTTAAATTCATCCTCCATTTTCTCGATGTCCTCACTCTCCACACGCTTCCATTCTTCTTCCCTGCTATCTTCCACCTGCTTGTACTCCGCTTTTGTCTCAACAAACTTCTTCAATTCCACTTCTTTCTTCAATTTAAGCTGCTGAAGTTCCTCCTCTTTTTGTTTAATCACTATGCGCATGATCTCCCTGCAGTGCTCCTCGTTATTCATCGCCGCCATCTCTTCCTCCTGCCGTTTTTTACTCTCCGTCTCCACCTTAGGTGCACTTTGATCCTCCTTACTCCTCTGTCCGATTATGGTATCCAATTTCTTAGGAATCTCTTTTAATGGCTTCCATACAATTTCGGGGATATCGTCTTCCTTTTTAGTATCTTTTGCTTTGTTACGAAACGCCATTGCTGCTGAAAGTTTCTCCTCTATCGTAGACGTAGCTGGCAGTCTTGCACTAATCGGTGCTGGAGCTGCCACAATCGGAGACGAGACAGGCGTGACGTCCAATAATTTTGTATCGGGTATTTTCAATTCTGGCGACTGCCTATGTAACGGAGAGAGCTTAACAGTTTGCTTCTGCTCGACAGGTAACTCAGGCTTGCTTGAAACCGATGGTCGAATCGAGTCGTCGGATTCCCTTGCAGATTCGATCTGTGGATTTGTATCATCCTCTTTGTTCGATTCCAATGAATCGGTGGTTGTGTCGTTAACAGGGAACATCTCCTGCGTATATGTAAATAAGTTATCTTGCTCGGTTTCCGAAACTTCTGCCTCCGATATTATCAAGCGATCCTCTGAATCGTCATGGGTACCATCATCGTCACCGGGCAAGTCGCTGAATAAAAGATCTATGCCGTTAGTTATCTTGCCAGTTTCTTCGATGATAGCAGCAGATTTTGCTTGACTAAACGATGGCGATTCGCAAAGTTTATCGAATGCTTCTTCGCACGTTGTCGAGGACGCGGTAGACTGCAGAGATTTATGGGCCGACAAACTTTCCGTAATATCGTCGACCCTTTTACTAAACAATTTCTTCGGCTTTTTCCGCGAGTCTGTATCTATTTCTGGCTTAACTTCTTTTATAACTGGCGACACAATCAATTTTTGCTTCTTCTTAGGACTTTTCGGTTCTTCTTCGAACACTCTTTTCTTAACCTTGTCTTTCTCCCCACTGGTGGTGTCCCGTTTATTTCTCACTTCGAACTCAAATGGTTCTGGTTCTTTGAATTCATATATATCCTCCGTGTTATCCACAGTCTTAGACTCGGCAGTTGTTTCCAACTTGGACGATTCCACCAGACTTTTCTCTAACTTCGGCGAGACTAACGCGAGGTTCTCTTTTTCCTCAATTTTCATCTCATCCTCCGGATCAGGCTCAACTCTGACAAGTTCCAATTTCACCGCCTTGTCGAAACCCTTCAGTTCGGATCGTATTTGATTTAAATCGAAATCTCGGCCTTTAGGTTGTTCTTCGTCGCTGTCTGGTTCGGATTTTATACACTGGGATTTACCGATCGTTCTTCTTATACGTTTACCTCTACGTGGCTCCTCCAAGTTATCCTTGTCTTCTTCCCCCTCGCTGGTCTCGTCGGGTTTCATTCTGTCGTCCGCTCTGCATTTCGCTTCTCTGCGCTTTCTTTCGTCGGTACCCTTAGAAGACTTGCTTTTTACTTGTTCAGGCTCCGTTGTATCAGAATCATACAACTCACTGTCTTCGGTCTCTGACGCCACTGATATATCCGTATGCCCGGACATTCTTCTAGTGCGCCTTCGGTGTTCCACGCCAGATACATCAGCATTCCTCGTCATCCGTGTAGTATGACGACTGTTCGCTGGCGTTGCTGGACTCTTAGTTCTGGAACTGGAGCTTGTAACTGACAACGGTGTCGTAGATCTGGCCGTAGACTGGGACGCCTCCTTATCCTTCTCTTTTTCTTCCTTCTTTACCTCCTTCACAGATGTCGATGTCGACGTCGACGCCGACGACGACGACGGCCCGACTGTGGTCGCGGGAGCTACGCTCTGTGCTCGGCGACGACTTTGGGACGTGTTTGAGCCCGTGCTGTTAGATGCAACTTTCGACGACGATTTATTTACACTATTAGATAAATTCGTACTGGGAGTTTGCGGCCGTGACGTGGCCTTAATGCGTTTCACCCTACCTTGAGCTTGCGTAAAATTTTGTGCTATCCTTGACGCTTTGATCCATTCATCGTACCTCGTGTTCCATCCAGTGTAATGTACAAGATACATCGGCTCCGTTCCATCCTTCTCCATGTCGATCACTTTCGCCTCGTAGGTGACTTTAGACTCATGAGTGGGCCCGTAATATACTTTCAATCTGTCCCCCAGTTCTACGGGCCCTTTGTAACAAGGCGCAGACTCTGCCAATTGCTCGTCGGCACGTGATTTCTCCGCTTCGTATTCTTTACGCTTCCTCCCGCGTCTCTTCAACTCCTCGTCGGTTAGCCGCCTCTGTTTGGTTAGCGCTTTCCTTTCCGATTCTCTGGATGGCGTTCGCGTCTCCCTAGTCTCGGAAGACACTTTCGCTTTTACATTGTCATCTTTCGATTTGGACCTTGTCTTGGCAGCTGCTTCTTCCTCTTTCGTTTTCTCGTCCTTCTTCTCTACCACCTTCTTGGGATCCGTCTTCTTCTTCTCTATCACCTTCTTCTTCGGATCTTCTTTACTTTTCGACTTACCTCTGTTTTGCAACGTTAACGACGTCGAGATGATCTTTTGAGACTTCTCGCTACTGGACGACTCCGCCTCGGCCTCCACGTTTACATCGCTCTCCTGCCCACTACCGCTCTCCTCGAATTCCTCCTTCTTTTTCTTTATCTTTATAATTTCTTCTTCCTTCACTTGCTCCTTTTTAACTTCCTTCCTCTCCTTCTTCTCCTCCTCCACCACTTTCTTCTCCTCCTCCTCCTCCTTCTCCTTCTCGTTCTTAGCGACCGACATCGCTTGCGGCGGTACCGGCGTATTTCTATCTTTATCTCTAATCAGACTTCTACCAGGACGTTGCTTTCGGATTGCACCCCTCGGATGATTCACCATAGTACAACCTAATTTTCTATAAAAATCTTCGAAGGAGTGTAAGAACTTCTTATAGGCCTGTTTAACCAAGTTGTGCGTGGAGGGTGAATTTTGCATTGTAAAGCTCAGGCGACGCGTTATCAATTTCCACTGATTCTGATTTGTCACACGGTTGTAGCCGCCCAATTTATAGACAGCTCGGAATAACCTGTATAAATCTATGTCCTCCGATCCAATCATCGGACAATTGTTGATAGGTGTTCCACGATCGTCCATGAACTTGTACAATTGTGCAACGAAATGATCTTTTTCTTCGCGGGGCTCGTCGTCGGAACTCTGAAAAAATGATTATGAAAATACAGCAAGACAGAGTTCATTAATAATAAAGCTTGCGATAAGTGTGGACTTACATCCGAATCAAGTTCCCCATCAGAATCACTGTTCCCGCTTGATACAGAATGTCCAAAAAGAGAATCCCTATCCCAATGGGGAGGCAACTCATTCTTCTCTAAAAATAGCAATGCCTTTTCTACCGCAACCTTCAATGTGCTATTCTCAACTTTGTTGACAAGTTCTTTTGTGAATTCAGTGGCCTCTTTCTTCGGGACTGTATAACTGAATATGGAAATAAGACCATCATTACATTAAGGCTATTTTTCTCGCATATAAAGTGCATTATATTTCAAGATTTTCAAGGAATTTAACTTACTATCGTGCGTCCTTAAACGAGCGCACCAGATAGTCATCTCTCACTCGAATTCTCACTGTGTCCTGAGCAGTAGGCGCAACCACTAACCCAGGAAACCAATTATCTTTTTTCTTTTTATCCCCGAGTTCCACGCATACAACCCGTCCAATCTCAGGTTCAGTCTCCATTCCCTCTTTCCCTGTCCCGCTAGAACCTGAGTCACGAGTTCCTCGCGGAGGGCTATCCTCGTCATCGCTACTTTCATCTCTACAATACCCATTACTACTATTATAACCACCGCCGCAAATTATCCCACCGAATCATACCACAATTATCATGCCTCAACACTCACTGAGCTTGCCTAGACCGTCGCCCTCTTCTACCTCCGATTACCGGATTCCCGAAATGTTCCGGATGTGTTAACGGAAGTTGGTCCAACGTTTCGCTCTCTGCAAAATGCCGTCCGCTCTTCAGACAAAGCGCAGTTCTCCTTAATGTCGTGATATCTCCATCGTCGAAAACTACAGTATACTGACTGCAGTCTTGAATCTTGGTGATTGTAGCTTCCACAAACTCTTTCCGCTCGCCATGTCTAGCTTCGACAGACGCACCTACTCTTAATGTCCCTTTTATCTGGTCATCTGCTACAGTCGCGGTGCCCAGACCTTGTTTATAAGTCACTCTGCATTTTACGGATCGTACCACTTTCCGAATCTTTGCTTCACAGAAGGCACCCTTGTACTTGGCGCTAACCTCTGTACCCACTGATAGGTATGGCGGATCGTCTCCCTGTAACAAACATTGTATCCACTTCACACCAATCATCTCCTCTATACCAACTGTCTTGTTCGTAGCATACTTTCTTGCCCTTAGCTATTGCACACCCGCTTATTCCTTGCAACGAGAAAATACATACAAAAAAAATGACTATTCAGATTATGCCAATTGACAGATCTTGGTGATAACGACGTTCTAAACATTTCCTTCTTAAGAGAAAAAAAAGCACATATAACAAAGGCCAGGGAAAACACCAGCTGCCTCTCTCAGGGCGAGCTATTGTTTATGTAGACAGTCATGTCTCGCAGGTACAGAGCAATTATTTCTGCTACCGTGACACCCTGTGATAAACGAGAACGTTCGAACGATGGTATTTTCGGTGAAATGTGGCTCATACTTTGACATAGTAACCACGTTTTCAACAACGTTGCCCGCTACGTTCGTGAATCGTGACAGCCCGTCTCGATTTCTCAGGCATCGGGTAGGTGTTAGCTGTAACCTCGACGGTACTCTAGCCGAGGCATTCGCCCGAGGAAAATAACCTGCGAAAGCGTTGTAACTACATATAACAAAAGCAGAAATTTCACTTTCACCGTTCGCGGGTTCAGCCGGACAGATAAGAGAGGAGAGAAGGGAGGAAAAAAAAAAAAGGATAACAAGAGGGAGGAGAGAGATAGAGAGAAGGGAAAGAGTTCGAGTATACAATCTTTGCGCACTTGTTTCTACGTCAACTTTTCTCCCGCCTGTTTCCTTACCAGCATCTTCTAGCGCTCCGCGATCCCCATGCAAAGAATCTTAAGACACAGGCACACGCGAGACATTAAAATCGGGTTGTCTCAATTGTATCGTCGGGTGGTAGTGAGTACAACACGGAAAAGATCACGCAGCCAGAGAAGTTGACCCCCTTCGCGAGACCCAACAGTTCACGAGCCGAATGCGTACAAGCTCCTGGTCGGTGTTCCCCACTGTTCCCTGCAGTTCCCTGCCCATCTCCACCCCGACGCAACTTGTCAGCCAGGCTGGCCAGCCACTCCACTCCTATTGGACGATGTCTTTGCACTCTCTGAAAACAACCGAGCAGAGATACGGAATTAATGATACCGTCTTATCGCTCGATTATCGATCATCCCGATGGAAACCAGATCGCATAAATGACCGGCGATTTTTCATTGCAATTTCCAAACAAATGAATATCTGCTTCGCGTGAAAATCCAGGATGAAAATGGGCCGCACTGCGCACTCGGCAGGGACGTAGCAATATTGTTTCACTTAACAGTATGTACCGCGATTCGGGTGGCTGCTTGCACGCACGGCATTCATTCCTGGAGAAGTGAAATTACCTACATACATATATGTAGTAGTTGGTAGTTACAGTCTTGACAGAGCACAACAAATAAGTACATTTGTGTTGTTTTCGTTGCCGGACTTAACGCGTACGTATCACGAGACTGCTTTAAAAAAAAAAAGAAAGAAAAGAAATCCGCGCGAGTGGTAGTTTTCGAAACGACAAATCTGTTATTTAAAAATCGATACTTTTGTAGAATATATTTTATTTTTACTGCGACATATTATACAGAACGTTCGTGTGACTTCTGCGCTGTAAAGAGAACGGTCGCAACTTTTCGTACGTAAGATATGAATGAGAGGTTCTACAGAACTAAGTACAATAAAGAGAAGCTAAATATACCTTATGCAGCAGAAAGTATTGCAATTGCAAGTTATATACAGCTCTTATATACTCTTATGAACTCTTATTGCAATAGTGTATCCTAACTATACGCATTAAAAACTTCAATAAAAATAAGTAGCAGTATACATTTGTTATATATGACTGAACAATGTTGACTTTACCCTACCTAATATACATAAGTGTGATAATTTGAAGTAAACTGATCGTATACGTACTATCGTGCATACAGGTGAAGTCGACGTATATCATATATGTATGTATGTACATACGTATTATCATCTGCTGTATGAAGAAAGAGGTTTCCATCGTATAAACTCCGAAACAACAGGAAACAGTTTAAGGATTAGCAAAACAATTCCCGAATCGAAAAATATTTAAACAAAGTCCCTGTGCATTAATTACAATGAGTCAAGGTATATGTGCAAATGTTATTTACATGACTTGATAATCTTGCAACGGTACCGTTCCGGCAAGGACAATTAATCGCGGCGGTCGAAAACGAGTCGGAATCGATAGGAATTGATAAGAGAAGTTTTTCCAAATCTTTCGATTATACCTACATAGGTACCTACTCATGGAGAATTTGTTGACAGACTCGTGTTCGTAATTTACCATGTGCCTTCGTACGCTCCTGCCGACGGTCGTCTGCTGTGACGCGGAACAAAATGGCGTCAAGTAATGAAGTGCCGGTAGAAATGAAGCAGAGTGGCATGTGCACAGCCGAGAATTCGGTAAGTTTTAGCGGACTCTACTGTGTTGGAATAAGGGGAGAACGTCTGGACGGCGTTGTCAATGGATTCATATTATCGCGGATAGTTAACGACCGTGCGTTTACTATCGGAGAGGAAAAATGTTAGAACGTTGTTTGTCATAATAGTTTTCACTATGACGATGAATCTTTAGCGATAGATTGGTCGGACCGGATCTCGGCTAAGAAGTGATGCTATCTGATTATGTTCGTTGGGGGATGCTTTGATCGTAGGAAATTATTTCGAGAAATATCGCGACGAAATTTAAAATAGTTAATTTCCTGCACGTACCAGTCACACGACGATATGGAAATATGTGTGAGTGTAAAAGAACCGTGGACCTGGACTGGTCGGCTCGGCGGTCATTCGATCTTAAACAGACGCCATTCGTTTTGGCGGGCACGTGTACGTTTTCCTCCGAGTGCCGACGTAAAAGACCGTATTCCACGAGCTACGAAATTTCTAATTTTCCGTTACCAATGAACAGCATTGTAAATAATGTTTAGTAATAATTCTACTTATATTTAGACGAAAAGAAAGAGAGTTGCATCTCCTAGCTCGAGATAATAAATATACATACATCACGTGTTTGTAGATAATTGTAGGTTCTCACGTATACATAAAACAATTATTCTTTGTACTTTAGTGTAGGTTTATTAGTGAAGCTATTTATTATTAAACGGGAATGCTTTTAACCGATAGCGCGATTATATTATTACAGTATAATTTATTATAAATTGGCAATGCTAACATAACTGGAACAGCCCGCTATGCAGCATTTTATTATTATTATTATTATTATTATTAACGGTTTCTGTGTTCGTCCTATTCTTACAGACATCAAAAATGGAATCCATGGAAGTTACAGAGACTGCACCCGCGCCCAACAAAGATGCGACCCAATCGACCGTTAAGGAAACCATTTCTGTGGACGATATGACGTCTCGAGATTATTATTTCGATTCTTATGCTCACTATGGGATCCATGAAGAAATGCTGAAGGATGAAGTGCGCACAGTGACTTATCGTAATTCCATGTATCACAATAAACACCTGTTCAAGGGGAAAACAGTTCTCGACATTGGTTGCGGCACCGGCATACTATCGATGTTCGCTGCCAAAGCCGGCGCAGCCAGAGTTATCGGTATAGAGTGTTCTAATATCGTTGAATATGCAGAAAAGATCGTAGAAGCGAACCAGTTATCAAACATCATAACGATACTTAAAGGCAAAGTCGAAGAGGTCACATTACCCGACGGCATAGAAAAGGTCGATATAATTATTTCCGAGTGGATGGGTTATTGTTTGTTTTACGAATCGATGTTAGACACAGTGCTCTTCGCTAGAGACAAATGGCTTCGCGAGGACGGAATGTTGTTTCCCGACAAGGCAACTTTGTTTATTTGCGGTATCGAAGATAGACAATACAAGGATGAGAAGATAAACTGGTGGGACGATGTGTACGGATTTGATATGAGTAGTATAAGAAAAGTAGCGATTAGCGAACCTCTAGTGGATGTTGTGGATCCGAAGCAAGTTGTCACAAACGCGTGTCTGATCAAGGAAGTCGATTTGTACACAGTAACTAAGGCCGATTTGGAATTCTCGTCACCGTTCACCCTGCAAGTTCGTAGAAACGACTACGTTCAAGCGCTAGTTACATTCTTCAACATCGAATTCACCAAGTGCCACAAACGTATTGGCTTTAGCACAGCACCGGAAGTACAGTACACTCACTGGAAGCAGACTGTGTTCTACTTTGACGAATATATGACCGTCAAAAAGGGAGAAGAGGTATACGGTGTATTTTCGATGAAGCCTAATGCGAGGAACTACAGAGATCTGGATTTCAGCATCGAACTGGACTTTAAAGGGGAATTGTGCCAAGTACACGAAACTAATACTTATCGTATGCGCTAATATTTATCGGATGGTTCATCTTCTTCCTTTTTTATTTTCATGGATCATAAAACTGTAATCAAATTTGAGATCATCGCAACGACATCTTGATTATTATTGAATTATGTTAGATTATTTAACGATCTGTAATAGTACGGTACAATGAATGTCGTAAATTGTTTAAACAGTTTTAATATATAATTCTAAGGAATTTCGAAGCTTCCCGATTTAGAAAATAGTAGAACATCCAGAATCTTTATTAATCGCGCGTTGGAGTTCGCAATAGCTATATTGCAACTTAACGGGCAACGTACACACACACGATATATATATCTCTTTAAAACATTGCTTTGTACAAGCATGCGTTAGAGGTACAAATATTATACTTTTACGTTTCTTTTTGAACATTTTTTATAGCAATGTTTCAATAGTTTCTTTACATATTCCGCGTGTAACTCACAATTCGAAGCTATTAAATCATTACAACTAGTTTAGCATCGTGTTTAAACGAAACACAATCCTTGATTTACCACATTTTTGTACCGTATTCTTAAACCAGAATTTCTGTTTCAATTCATGACACGTTTGATGATGATGATGATGATGATACATATATCAGCGTATTCCCGAAAATAGTTTGAAACTGTTCACTCACATTATGATGTATGACAAGCCGAATGGTTTAATATTATATTTTGCTAATTTGATAGTAAATTGAAACTTATTTTTAGTAGTATTCATTTTATCGGCACCTTTCTACAAAATGTGCTTTAATGTCAGTAATATTTATGTCTTATACTGATTTCTTACTAATAAAAAGCTAATATTAACTTAATTTTTATACATAACATTTAAGTTACTAATATTACTGTTATAACAAAACTTCATACAATATATTCGTCAACCTTTGCGATACAATTGCAAAGCGTAATTGTTTATAAAGTATGGTTACTTTAATATTCAGTAAAATTGATGGTGCATAAAAATTTTATAACTTAATATTGCTTTAAATTGCCCTATTAAATCGGTTTATGGTAAATCTGAATGATAGGACGCGCTCTTCCTGTGCACCTTTCTGTTCGTTTCCAGAAATTGGCAGTTGGCACGCTGCTAAAAGTTATCAAACTGAATCGTAAAATTTTAAGATCTATAAGCGTAAACGTGTGTTCTATACTTGCGGATAAATAAGGATCCGTTTTATACCGTATAAAAATTTTCATTTTCATCATTCCTTAAAAGAAAAGCAGTGGTATTTGTTTCAAGTATGCATGTAAATAAAAAGAATACATAGATGATATTAATTAACAACTTTGGTTTAATTTAGTTCTAACTAGCGTTTATAATACCATGTGAAATTTTGCGTTCTAGAATCTATCTTCCTTTTCAGAAATCAATCATTAAAGCATAGTATTTTAACGTTTTCTCTCCTTTTTTTCCACTTAATACCAATACTTTACCTAAAAGATAGTTTATTTAATGAAACTATTCGTTAAGTTTCGAAACCAAAATATAAACTTAAAGATATCCCCGCGCCAACATTGTAGAAATTAACCATATAATTTAGTCTAACAAAATAAAAATGTGCTTTGAACGAAGTGGTATGTAATATGTCGAAATATATTATCAAATTTTGAGCAAATACTTGTCTGATATATATCAATTTACATTAGGAATAATCGAAATCAAGCAAATTATATCGAGTATAAAGGATTTTTGTACTTAGTTTACGCTCGCGACAAACAAAAGAGCAATTCTTTAAGAGCATCTTATATAGTAATAAAATTAATTCATCTGCCACAAGCATAATATAAATAGGTATATTAAAGAATTATAAAACGAAAGAAAATTTATTTATCTTTCTCGCGACGCGCATAGTAGTCGAACTATATAAACTAAAGGATTCATTGCTCTCCAAATACATATGTTCAATTCAAGCAATACCTACCTTTGCTTTTTAAGCCTTAGTCTTACACCTTTACACAATCAATCGTGTGTCATGTGGTTGCTATGCCTTTACTTAATATCGAACAATTTATACAACAGTTTAAATAGCTAATAAGTACCGACCGAATGAGACTATCGTTACGCAGATTATCATGTGGCTAATCCTTTCAAATAATTTGCTAACTTCTGTGTTTTGTAATCGGTTCTTAACTGTATAAAATTCACCAAAACATTGCGGTCCAATGTTGCCTGTAAAAGCAAGAATAATCAGCTGAGTTATAAATTAAAGAAGTCGAACGTCGTCACGGAATTATAATATTTCCAACATATAACATACCAGTTGATCTCCCGTACAGACTTGCTTCAAGTTTTCCGGTTTCACTAATAACAAATTGCATAGAGCATGTAAAGTATCGAATAGGGAAGTAACCAGATCAACTTCGAGCTCCTTGACACATTTTCGATATTCATTCATGTCGCATATCGCGCACATTGCGCCAGCAGAGTTGAATTGGAATTGTTGTAGATGATCGTAAATAACTTTATGAAATCTGACCCCGAGCTCGGTCAGAACCGTATTTAAATTCTTTTCATCCAAAGTATTCCGAATGTGGCGAATCATTCCAGTTACGTATTGAACTACTGTTAAACAGGCTGGTGTGTTCAAAGTATCCACATCTGTCTCGGGTTTAAAGTCAGTTTTACGCTGCTCGTTCTGCAAGTACACTTTCACCCATCCGACGATAGCATTTATACTCCTATCTAAACCCGTTTCCAGTTTCATATTAACCTGATCTAATATAGTTTTCTTCTTTAACATACAATCCCCATGTTTCGGCGTCGACCTACAAAACCAAGTAATTCTGTTTTGAATATACGTATAATATCGTATGTCTACTGTCCTCGTAAAATAAAGATAAAGAATAACGATAATAATAATAAAAATGAACCTTACGCGACAAGAGGTATGAGACTGTCGTTAAACTGCTCTTCTAAAAGTCGTACGATCGCATTGCACTGACGTATGACATTGAAAAAGTGTATCTCAGGTTGCGTTCGACTTTCAGGGATGGGTACGCTTTGTAAACCTAATTCTAATGCGTAATCAACGTGTTCGCTTATTAAGTACTGCAGTAATATCTCCAGGATTTGAAGCGCATTTACTGGTATCTCGTCGAGCTTCGATAACAACTGACATCTTTGGAACGCTACTTTACTTCTCTGTAACAGAGCAATTGCAAGCTCTTCCGACAGAAATGTTTCTCCGCCGTAATTTTCTATCTGGGCAATGTTTATGTTGGTCCTTGCACCCAGAACCGCTTGCAAGTCCCTTCTCAATTCTTGGAAGCCACCAGTTTGCAATTGCTTTTTCTGATGATTCTTAGATTCATAATATTCGATAAGAAGAGCCGCACTCTTCTCCCGGAACGCTTTCGTTTCAATCCTAAAGCAACGTACAAAATTTTCGTTGTTGTTGTTGTTGTTAGTGTATTATTATAGACTTACGTAATATAAGTATCCAAGTATTTCTGAAATATATTTCTGGTGAGTTTTGCAAGGTATGTATCGTCGGCACCCATATCGAACGTTTTCAATTCGGTAGACAATTTGACGGTCCTTGTGTACAAATCGTACAAGTTCTTCAGGTACTTGTCAGGATCAGATTTGTCCGCTAACTTCGCAACAGCGTACTTTTGAAGCCTCAAGTGATAGATGTTCAGCACGAACTTTGCCATCACCTGTTCAGGATTCGTGAACACTTGTCGCATCAATTTATTATACTTTGCGCACATGGGTATCACATCCTGAAATACATCTTTCCCGCCGAACGAACCCATTTGACTTTGTTCTATAAAGGCGTCGATGCACTGAGAGTATCCCTTGAAATGAGCCAGAACCGACGCCAATTCTCTCATACGACCGGCGTCCTCTCTATCGTGCGCTCTAACAAATTCTTCTATAAGATTTCTTTCGATTTCATCGTATTTGACAGCGATCTTTTTCTTGGCGTGCTCGAACTTTTCGAACGGCAGCTCTTGAGAGATAAGATGAAGCTTTTGTATCACATCTGCCGCTTCGTCAAGCTGTCGTGGAACAAAGAACTTTAATTTGCATGACTAATAATAATATCCATCGTGGCTACCGTAAAAGTTTTTAGAACAGAAATTTGTACCGACGACTTGTCTGTAAAGATTGGATCCGTTAGAGGTCCGGGGCTTAAAAAATCTGAAAAATGTTTCATTAGTTTCTGAGCCTCGACAGCTCTAGCTCTTGGTGTATTAACGCTCTCCAACTGATCCCCTAAGTGCAAAACCTTGGTAGCTACGAGATTTATTCTTTCGTCTAACTGATGAAACAAATCGATGGAATGCTTATTTCTTTCTTGTAATTCAAGTATCTCGAGCGTGTGCCTTGCCTCTTCATCCTTTAACGCAGCTTCAAGCTTGTCGCACTTCTTCTGCTGACGTTCTTGCAGGATTTGTAAATCTTTAATCGCTTGCAGGAACGTCTCGTGCACTATCATGGGATCGAAAAATGTTTTCCCACCGTCTTTTGTGGTGTCATTCACTGTCCTCCAAGCAAGCCTTTCGACAAACTCTTCAGGATCAAATGGATCCTAACGGCACCACGATAGTAAAACTCATTAATCTGCTTTCCAAATCAGTCACACTATTAGAATTCATTTGTTCTGAACATAAGTTACCTGTTCTAATTCCTTCATGTATTGTTGCATCATTTTGGTAAAGCTTCGATGACAGTCATAAGGTTATAGTAAGTGCGGTTACAATGTTACTCTAAAACAAAAAAACAGATATCGAATGGATTGATGTAATGAATTATACAAAAAATAAATAGGCTTCGATGAACCGTTATTAATAATCGTTTGTTAAGGGCTATACTTTCTATAAAAAATTAGCTCATCCCACGATTGTTCGACTAGTTTGACAGATCATACCTATCTACAATGTATACCACCGTCCACCAGTCTCCACCTCCACTTAAATACTTCCTGTGGCCGTGTTAAATGAAACTTGAAAGCGTCTTTATACGAACGTGAATGGTAAATTGCTAGGGATATACTGATATCAGCTGGACATAAATAGTAATTGCTGATTGCATAGCATCATGCTACATTACGTATTTACATAACTGTACTAAAGTTACGTATCTATATGTAAATAAATGTAACACAACACAATTAACAAATAATGTATGATATACCGACATCATTACACATGACTTTTATTCTTGTACATCGTACACTTCTATTTGTTAACCGACATACTTGAATAGTTGATACTAAGTACCTATTACGATTTACGATAGAAACTCGACGCAACATTCAAGTATTCTTACATGGTTTTCTTAAAAATCCTGTGACAATACAAACGCGGGGGATTAATCGTAATTCTTGTAATATTGGTTTTGTACAAAATACCTATGTCTTTTCTCCTTTTCAATAAAAATCAGGATAATACATGGTGTATAAAAGCTTCTTGGTATTATCATTGCATAGTATAAAGTTCCGCTAAAACGGAGAAGATAAATGTTTGAACGACACGTAACTAACTAAATAGCTATTTCGAACGGTGAGGAACCGGTACAAAAGAGAAGTGGTATTTTAACTAAATTTTTAATCATACAAATCCTTATGAAACAAATAGTTTTGTAAACATACGCTTAGTTGTTTGATGCTTTTATATAATACGCGAAAAAGAAACTTGCGTAACTCTTACAGAAGTTCGTGGCCAATGACCTCTGCAATTGAGGTCTCAATTTCAATCAATCAATCAATCATACAGAAGTTATCAGCTGAAACGTGTGTAAAGTCTTCTTTTTTTTTTTAATTATCCTCGAACACATGGGTATGCTATTTGTGTTCTATGTATTAGTGTTGAAATATTTATTAATATAATGTTATTAAATTACACTAATGAGCACTAAAAAAAAAAGAAAGAGACAGCAACGACGGTATTGTTTGTTTCAGTATGTTATGAATCTAATTCTTGCTTATCTCGAGAAAAACTGTTTGGAATAAAAATGTGGAGAAATGTCTGGATAGTACAGAGGGTAAGAATGACTCCCTTCTAAGAAAAAAAAAACATTCAATTATACATGTTACAATTACGCTAGAAAATAAGAGTGCTTATCTTATATAATCACGATACACAATATTATTTAATTTACTTTATAAACTCGAATTGCCGTTAAACGCATCGTTGCGTAAAATCAATGACCTTCAATGCTAATTCGGCAAAGTTTCCTATAGCCGACATTCGCACTAGGTATTAGCGAGTGAGTAATTATGTTCTCTTTCCTTAGAAAAAGAGAATAGAACGAAAGTTGTTTTTATTCAACTCTGTGGCAGAGTCGGTGGTCCATAATTGATAATGCTTCACACCTCATTTTCTTTTTTTATTAATATAAACTGAAACTTTCATGATCTTTCTTATTTCTTCTGGTAATGTTTTCTTAAGCAGCGTAAAACTGCTACAATAAGATGTCCTTCTGTAATTAAAAGATTCGCTTATTAATATATAAACTCGACAGTCTCCCGGGTTACATTACATTTTTAGCAGCTACCATTGACAATTACGAAGATGCTCACTTTGGTTACAGAAATGTAATATTACATTTCTCAGCAGCACCCAGATTTAGATGGTTCGATCGGACGTCCGTGTTCTATTTTCACTTTGTTTGCCGGGTCACTGTTGCCACTCGACGGAGGACCCACTCTCAGCTTTATATCTGCAGCCATTGTCATAAAAGCCTGTTCCACATTCATCGCGATCTTAGCGGACGTTTCCAAGAAAGGAATGCCGAGTTGATCCGCGTACTCCTGTTACACGAAACAAGTTATATACAACGGTAAGACGAACGGTCTTTTGTAAATCGGTCTGCATACCTTCGCCGTTGTGTAATCCACTACTTTTTTAGTATGAACGTCGCATTTATTGCCGACCAGCAGCTTATTGACATTGTCGCAGGCATAACGGTCAATTTCTTCCAGCCACTGTTTAACATTGTTGAATGTTTCTTGGTCTGTGCAGTCGTAAACAACGATAATACCATGCGCACCTCTGTAATAAGAACTCGTGATCGTTCTAAATCGTTCCTGCCCCGCTGTATCCCAGATTTGTAGTTTTATCGTTTTTCCATCTAGGTCGATCGTTCGTATCTTGAAATCTACACCGATAGTACTGATATAACTTTCTGTGTACGTGTCATCGGCAAAGCGGAGTAGAAGACATGATTTTCCAACTCCCGAATCTCCAATTAGAAGCAATTTAAACAGGTAATCACTGTAAAGAAGAAAAAAAAGGAAAGAAAAGTTTACAATAGTATGCTTATAATCACAGTTTAACAATATTATAAAGTTAAATGTATTATGCGTCAAATGATGGAAGCTTTAATTACTATATGGTAAGCTATATTATGCTTAAAACTATAAACAAATAGGTGAGTACCACTTCTTGTTTATTCCTACAACTCGTTTGCGATGAAATGAGAAACAAGCTATAGGCCAAGTCCGATAACACAACCATAAAAAATGATTTTGTCATGAAATCATATTTTCTGCTGATTAATATTGTATGACATTCCATTACGCATTGTTTAAAATAGAATGCGCGTTACAAAATAATCAGAACAATGAAATACAACTGAAACGAGTGAACTTTGACTCATCCTTTATCCAACAATATTAAAGTTCAAGCTATGAAATAATCCATAATAAGCTTCTACAAGAATTATTTGAAATCGTCAATAAACGATCAGCAGATCAAGGGACAACGTTTCGTTGAGTCCAGAGGGAAGAGAACACAACAGAGAATGAATTTCTGAAATATGGTCATTGAATATAATAGATGAAGGGAGAAAGAGATAGACGAGGGGGAAAGAGAGACGTAGGAAGGGAGTGGGGGAGGGAGGGGGGAGGGAAGGGGGAAGGTGAATCTGTCAGATAGAAGTTAAACAGAGCTTCTTCGCATTAACGTAGCTAAATATGGTACACGGGCAAAAATGATTGAGACCGCCTTGAGCGCAGTCGTTGTCGGGCCATCTAGCGAATCGATTACACGTATCACGCGGCGAACAGAGCGTATTCCTACATACACTTATGCCTGCGCAAAAGAAAGTTTACTCACTACTCGGGATTCATTGTGGACATGCTATGCTCAGACACACGCTGGTTGATGCCGTGTACCGTCGTCGCTGGGGTCTAGAAGGGATACACGGATCCGCCGAATCTATAACGTGACGGTACGGAATTCACAGATCACGTTCCACGATACGAGCGAGCTGCTGTAACAATGGCGGTCACGGTAACTCCTCCCAAACCAGCGAATGAGACGTCGTCCACCATTGACGTAATACCAGAATGGCAGCAGGTGCTGTTTCGTCTACCCGCCGCCAGACGAGGCGCGAGTGGTTCGCCGTTCGGAACACGAACCACAAAATAGGTACATACCCAGATAGCACACCTCGTCTTAGAGACGTCTAGTTCATGTCCATTTTAGGTCTGAAAGTCTGGACGGCCTTAGTTGTAACAAGGCCGTTGTGAAGCAGTCTCTCCGGTGTCTTTAAGGCGCCCTCTGGACGTCTGTCTAAGGTCTGATAGACCGTCTATCATAGACGTTTTAGCAGGCGTATAGTAAACGTCTTAAAGACGTTTGCTACAGACGCCTCTAAGAGGTCTGTAGCAGGCGTGTTTAAGACGTCTGTAAAAGGTCTGTAGTAGGCGTGTTTAAGTCGTCTGTAGCGTATGTCTTTAAGACGTATGTACCGTGTGTTTTTAAGACGTCTGTAGCGTGTGTCTTTAAGATGTCTGTACCAGATGCTATTAAGACACTTGGAACCAGAGACTCGGGCTGTCCCTATACACCAGCGAATTGACGCCAGCGGTTTCACGCACACATTATCACCGCTCCTGTAGGTGTCTAGGGACAGTCCGAGTTCACCGATCCCTGCTTGGAACGGACATTTCTGAGACGTGTCAGTTATAAACGTGTCGCTAGGGTTGCCACTCGTACTTTAAAATAAAATATCTTGCGTTATTATAGGTAAATGTACTCTATACTTTTGAATAACAATAAAGTACGCGAAAATACTTTATTTCACAATTAATGATATTATGTGAAACGTAACGCGATATTATTATATTCTATCTGTTCCCGCCACTTCAGCATTTACTGAGAGAGTTTATCCCCGGGTATACCCCCTTAAGCCCCTATAGCTCTGGGAGTTCTACGACTTTCACCTTAATATTTTAAGGGCATATTTTCGAAACCCCAAACTATTAGAAAATAAAAAAAGATCTAATTTTTGGGTGTAATACCCCCTTAAAAAATTTGTATACACATAAAATTGAAGTCATTCAATTGTTTTTATTATTCTATATAAATATAAATATGTTGAAACAAATTTATTTACTTTCATGTTTATTGTAAAAAATTAATCTTTTCTATATTCTGCCCTCCTTAGTTAAAATGTCCTGTCTACCATTTTTTCATTTTTCAAGATATGTTGAAATATTTGAAGTTCCACACGTCTTTTACCTTCTAAGTATAATTAGAAAACCCTACGTGCTCCGTAGAGAAATGGAAATAGTCTGATGTATTTAATTTACCTGCTTTCCAGATGGTTGAAATATTCTACCTAAAGCAATTAATTAATTGGTACGTTAATGATACATTACCTACTGGTAGGTACACCTATTACAAAAACATGTATTAGGGTGTTACGAAACAATGACAACATGTTTTAATTTGAATGAAGAACGGCAAATAGAAATGGTAAAACTTCATTTTTCTCGGACTTTTCCAAATGCTAGGTAGGACATTCTAACTAAGGAGGGCAGTATTCTTTTAAAATGTGCCCGCCGATTTGTGACTTCCGCTTTAACGCGAAGCAAATGTGACGTCCGGATGTACCGATGCCAGCGCCAAGTCAAGCTAAATGCGCCATGGGCGCATAAAGGTACTACTACTGTGATTTTTTAGACGCCACAAGCAGCCACAAGAGACAAGACTGGACAAGATTGCACAAGACGCTACGTGAGACACAGTGGATTGTGTACATTTTCATAGTTTTTCATCCTGTGAAGTATAATTGAAGTTACACTATGAATAAGAAATCAGGTAAGACAAATACTTAATACTTTTCCATCAACAGATTTGTAGAAATGATATTTTTTATATATACTACGCATTATATTGATTTAGTATGTATCATTATATTAGAAATGTACTAATAATGGATATTTTATACATAGGCAGTGATGCCAGCAGTGCTAGACCTTACAGGCGTATATGCCCAGACACAGAGACTAATTCAAGTAAGATACATCTTTAATTTATTAGTGTTTGAAATCATAGAAGTATAAACTGAACATAGTTCCTTTGTTCAATGATTATTTTCAAGAAATTGCTTTTTAATATTATGTAAATAAAAATTAGTGTTTTATGAATAGGCAGTGATAGCACCTTCACCATTCCCGCTACAAGAAACGTAAAATCACGGAAGCGTGCATTTTGCCAAGTTTGGCTGGAGGATCCAGTCTTTCAACCGTGGCTGCAACAAGTCCAGCACAACCCGTACAAGGGAAAATGTACAATTTGTGACATATATATTACAGCGCTGAAATCTAATTTACAGCGTCATGCAAAAACCCAAGAGCATGTCAAGAACATGAAATATGGAAAAAGATCTGTATCAGGTGACGGGAGAAGCACAGATGAAGCAACAAGTACAGATGAAGGAAGAAATACAGATGCAGCAACAAGCATGGAAGTAGGGACCGATTCAAGTAAGATGTATCTTTAATTTATTAGTGTATGAAATTATAGAAGTATAAACTGAACATAGTTTCTTTGTTCAATGATTATTTTCGTGAAATTGCTTTTTAATATTGTGCGAATAAAAATTAGTATTTTATGAACAGGCAGTGATAACACCTTGACCGACCTCGCTACAAGAACAGCAAAGGAACGAACGTTTTTGGCAGATTGGCTGGAGG
This sequence comes from Andrena dorsata, assembly GCA_929108735.1. NCBI lineage: Eukaryota > Metazoa > Arthropoda > Insecta > Hymenoptera > Andrenidae > Andrena > Andrena dorsata. Next base: position 32,016,673 of record OV815488.1, read on the forward strand.
ACCCAGCCTTTCAACCATGGCTGCAACAAGTGCAGCACGACCCGTACAAGGGAAAATGTACATTCTGTAATGTATATATTACAGCACTGAAATGTAATTTACAGCAGCATGCAAAGAGCCAAAAACATATCAAGAACATGAAGTATGAAAAAAGATTAGTACCAGGTGCAGGAAGAAGTACAGATGAAGCAACAAGGATGGATGTAGGGAGCGATTCAAGTAAGATATATCTTTAATTTTTTAGTGTCTGAAATCATAGAACTATAAACTGAACGTAGTTTCTTTGCTCAATGATTATTTTCGTGAAATTCCTTTTTAATATTGTGCGAATAAAAATTAGTATTTTATGAACAGGCAGTGATAACACCTTGACTGACCCCGCTACAAAGAAAGCAAAGAGACAAATATTTTTGACAGATTGGCTGGGGGAAGTAGACTTTCAACCATGGCTGCAACAAGTGCAACACAACCCGTACAAAGGAAAATGTACATTTTGTGACATACATATTACAGCAAAGAAATGTAATTTACAGCAGCATGCAAAGACTGAAAGACATTTGAACAACATGAAGTATGGAAAAAGATTAGTACCAGGTGAAGGAACAAAGAGTTTTGCAGACGAGGTGAAGGAGGCTGAAATAAGAGTATGCACTGATGCAATAGAAAATAATAGACCCTTTAGCTCATTAAACCATTACGTTAAACTGTCGCAGGAAGCATACAAAACTCCTGATGTACTGAAACGCATATCTGTAAGTGCGAAGAAAATGAAAGCCATTAGCCTCAATGTTATAAATAAGTCCATTGTTGAAAAAACTATAGAAAAAGTACAGGGCAAATTTTTTTCGGTTTTGATCGACGAAACCCCAGATGTGTCCAATACGAAACTTGTTTGCATTTTAATACGTTACGTTCACAAAGAACAGATATGTACAGATTTATTAGATTTAATTAGGATTAAGGAAGCTACAGGAGATACCTTATATCAGTGTTTTAGACTGTCCTTAAAGAAGTATAATTTGCCTATAAGCAACGTGGTTGGCGTGTGCGTGAAAAATGCCACTGATATAGTGGGAATGCGTACTTCATTGGCATTTCGTTTAATATCAGCCAATGCCGAAATATGTATTTTACCATGCATTTGCCACACACTACATTTGGCTGTACGCCACGCGTGCGAATGCTTGCCAGAGCATGTTGAAAAGTTTCTGAAGTCTCTGTATTCATACTTCTCGCAAAATCCTGAACGACTGCGTGTGTTAGAAGGTACGCAACAATTTATGTCTGTTACAAAGCGGAAAGTTTCACAGCCATCGGCAACTAGATGGCTAGCACTAGATGAATGCATAAAAAGAGTGTTAAATCAGTGGCCAGTTTTATTTGCTGTGTTAGAGGACGCATCAGCAGAAAAGGATTCTCATGCCGCAAAAAAAATATTCCTAAGTTTCAATGATCATTTTACCAAGGCATATTTGGAATTTTTGGATTATTTTTTAAAAATATTCACTACTTGGAACAAATTATTTCAAAGTTCGACTGTCTTAGTTCATCGTCTGCTCCCTGAATGTAAAAGATTGTTAGCTTCATTGGCAGTCAATTTCATAAAGTGTGGAAAGCTGAGTGAACTAAGTATACACACAATCGACATCTATAACGAAGACAATTTACTACCATTGACATCGATTTTTCCTGGGGCACGATGTAAGGAAACACTGAGTCAAATAGCAAATGATAATTCGGAAAAGAACAGAGACATAATAAAATTTTATACAAACATTAAGAAATGTTACCAAACTGGCTACCAAAATATAGTCGATAAAGTGCCATTCGATGACACATTTTTAAAGGCATTAGATTTTTTAAACCCGCAAACAGCTGTAGACATAGTCAAGCGTCGGGCTGACCAATTAGACCCTATTTTAAACAGATTTAATTCAAAATTTGATCACGAGGTAGAAAATGAATGGATGCAATTGCCGGTTACTTATTTGGGGAAATCAAAAGAAAAGATAAAAGAAACTAATTTACTTCAATTCTGGCATGAAACGAGTAGCATTGCCATCAATGAGGGCGAATATCTATATGCAAACTTATCCAAATTAGCGCATTTGTGCTTAACGTTGCCCCATTCAAATGCTGATGTCCAAAGATATTTTTCCACTATCGCACAAATAAAAACTGGCGGTAGGAGTAGATTAAACCCAGAAACAGTAGCTGCGATCACCAGAATAAAACTAGATTTGAAAAATAAAAATGAACACTGGAATGATTATAAAGTTACTGATGATATGTTAAATTTATTTGATAATAGTATGTATAATAAGGAGGAAATACCGGAAGAGCTTTTAGGAAGTATATTGGTGGATGAAAGCACCACCGACAATGCCAACCATTAAACAACATTGTATTCAGAAATATATATATTTATCTTCTTTATTATGTACATTACATTATATTTTACATGTAATATTAAGTGTTATATTTTATGTATATAGTTTCTAACATAATTTCTGCATACTTTGGGTGCGTTCCACTTGCGCCGAAATCAACTCCGGCCACGACCGTAGGAATTTGCTGTTCCACTTGCTTATAAGCTGCTTTTGCTTCGCGGGCGAAAAGCTAGTGGAACGGGATTCGTAAGCGCCCGTAGACTATTCGAGTGGTGGGGAAAGTTGCACACGTCTACGCATGCGCGTGATGACGCCCCGCGTCAAGCAATCAACGCCAAGATGAAAACGAACCAACACCAGCGCCAAAGCAAGCGAAGCTAGCCGAGCCAAGTGAGGCCGCAATCAACCAGCGTCGACAACATATTTTCCGGCGACGCTGGTTGGCCGTGGACGTGGTGTCGGTTCGTCTCCATGGTTTCCACCTTATCACCATATAAATCCCGGAGTGCCACACATTCCAACCCGAAGATTCGAATATAAACCCGGAGATAGAAAAATCAAAAAAGTTTTGTTCTCGAATATCCAGAAAACAGATGTGCAATTCATTTAAGCTCAAACAATTCAGAATATAAAAGTATCTGTTTTTTTAATTAATAACTATTATTGTATATATAATTGATACCACTGTATAATAACATAATTTCTTATTATCTCATTTTTTTCTACAACCCGGAGAGTTTTTCAATAAAACCGGAACCCGGAGATTTGCTTCAAAACCCGGAGTCTCCGGGCCAAAACCGGGAAGGTGGCAACCCTGTTCGTCTCCCATTGTGGCGTCTCACGCACACATTGGGTGCGTTCCAATTCACGCATTATGCGCATAGACCGCAGCGCAGACGCTGCGCGCATGAACAGCGTTCCGTTTCCAGCAGCGCATGAACCGCAGTAACGAAACGGAACGGGTTTCGATGCGTCTGATGCTCGTGAGGTAACGCGGGAATGTTCAAACTTACTTACAAATAGCTATGCAGTTGGATGGATTACGGTTAATTTAATTCGAGACTTCTGGACGGTGGTCGAAGCACGCTTGCTAACTACATCGGTTACTTCGTCCTAAGGATCGGGGACCGCCTCCTAACGAAATTTGATGGCTTTATTGGTTCCTGGATTTTCTCAACCCGAGTTTTTCTATTCTTCTTGAACAGCGATAATTATTGAAAGCGAAGACCATACCATATTTTATGAGTTTTGCAGGACGAACTGCTGCTTACCCAGCGTAACTTGGTAAGCAGATGTGTAATGGAAAAATGAAGTTATTTATTATCCGCGTCCGGGGTAAATTCAAGGTTTTGAAGGCTATTGAATAGAACCGCAGGCTCTCGTACGTCTTTTGGATTAGAGTATAGCTGTAAAGTTAGCATTATAAGAGCACATTCGAAAAACTTAGCAGTAGAAGCCTTTAAGAAATAACAATGTGCGCTACGTATTTGCTTCCTTCCTCATCTTTCGTTTTGACCCTGCCTGAAACCTTCTAGAGATGGATTTCGCTTCGAAATCGAATCCGTTGTGTTGGTTGCAATTCATACAGCGAGTGCAGAGATGGCAGTACCAATTTCGTAGAATTCCCTAGAATCCTCCAACTTCTAGCGCATAATGCGTGCATCAAGTGCAGAAAATAAAAGCATGGGCAGTCAATGCGCATATTACGCGCATGCGTATTTGTCGCTTTCCGAGAAGTATTATTTTGGCCTGATGAAAAGGGAGAAAATTCCAGCCGTCGCGACTTGTGATACATGGAGAGAATATCAGAAGCGAAAAATGGAGATGAAAAAAGAAAAAGAGGAACAAATAGAAGAAAGAAAGAAAGAAAATGAGAATTGAAAAAGTAAAAATTAAGAAAGAAAAAGATGAAGAGAAAATTAAAGTAAAAATACTGAAAGATTTGGTATTGGTAATTTGAAAATTATTTTCGTTACAGATTTTGTTATATTTTGTATTTTTGTAAATAAAAGACATTTTAAAACTTTAAATACTTTTGTTTATATCTGTTATCCAAAATATAATTATTAGACATTTCAATTGGAAGCTGAATCGCACGTAGATATGTAAGCAGAAAATAGACAATTTTCGCTGAGCGGAAATAGACATTTTATACTTCATATCAAATTGTTTTTAAAAATACTTCTTGTGTACTGTTGCATAAATAAATAATAAAAATCGATTTTTACAATAGCAAAACTCTTACATGATTAGAAATAGGCACATTGACCTTATACCCGATTCCTTAAAGATACCGTTGCGGCGTAACAATGATATTTTGGAATGAAGTTAAGTTATAAAATATTCACAAATGTAGCGTAAAAGAACGAAATATCCAATAAACATTTATTGTCATGTGGCATATCTATAGGTTATATTTTCTGTCCTTTTGAGGAGAACTGCATGTAGAAAAAATGAAACGTGCTACTTTTCGTAACGCGCGTCGATTTGGTGTATGTTTTTCAAAGCGTACGTAAAGAGACAAATACGCATGCGCGCATCCACTGCACGCTTCATGCGCTAGAGGTGGGAGAATTCTAGGGAATCCTATGCGCCACCAACGCAACCAATGCACGCATAGACTGAAACGGAACGGTTTTCTCTGCAGTCTATGCGCATAATGCGTGAATTGGAACGCACCCATTACCACCGCTCCCTGTAGGTGTTTCCCCTCCATCCTCCGTGTGCAATTCTGTTTTTATATGCAACTATGCAAGCTACACATTATAATTATAAAATGGAGAAAATTTTGCCTGCGTTAAAGGAAAGACTACTCATTGTCAATAAAACAAAAGAGTTCGTTAAACAATTTAAAGCATTACGTACAGATGAAGAACGTATAATATTTACTCTTAACATTATATTCGAGCACGATACAATTCCTGAAGTGTATGGTGATAGAAAGAATGCAGAACGCTCTGAGAACTTAAGGCAACAGGGTAACATTTTGTTTGTTGTAAATCCATTGACAAGTCAAACTTGCATTGCTGCACTTAAACTATATACAGCAAGTATTGCTTATGCACCATGTTCATCTGTGCAGCTTGCTTTGGCATATGCTAGCAGATCTGAAATTTTAAAACAAATATGCAAATACGAAGAGTGCATTCAAGATATAGATAGAGCATTGGCATTGATGTATCCAGATAATTTAAAATTTAAGCTTTATGTGAGAAAAGTTGAGTGTTTAGAAGCTCTTGACCATTCTAGCGCAGACGACATTATTGAAGAAGCACAGCAATGGTTAGAAAACATGTCACTGGATGACAAAAGTCATAAACAGTGCAGTGAAAAACTTACGTCCATAAAACAGACACTGAACTCCCATAAGTCAAAGAAAGAAAATGCTATCAGGTGTCAGAGTGAATGCCCATTGCCTAAAATACAGACTCGTAATACTGAAATTCCTTGTGCTAGTGATGCAGTAACGATAAAGTATAATGAACAATATGGTAGGCATGTTGTAGCTGCCCGTAAAATAAATCCTGGCGAAATAATTGCCATAGAACCGGCATATTCATTGATGTTAAGTCATGAAAATCAGTACACGCATTGTTCAAATTGTTTAGAAGTATCTTGGGCAAATATACCATGTGATTATTGCGTTCACACTATGTATTGTTCTGCAGAATGTAAGGCTTTGAATTGGAAACAGACTCACGACGTGGAGTGCTCAGTATTCCCATTAATGTTAGAGATGGGGTTTACGAAGTTGAATCTATTTAGTTTAAAGCTTACTATACAAGCTATAAGAGAAAGCTCAAGTATACAGGAATTAAGAGAGGAATTAAAAAAAGTGGACTGTTGCGATGGTAATTAACTTTTCATACTTTAAACGTGGATTTATTTTAATTATATGGTTTTTCAGACCCACGTACGAAAGGGTTTTCTGAAAATGGAACTTTTGAAAGCGATAAATATAGAAGTTTATTAAGTCTTGTCACCCACACTGAGAAACGTTCGTTCGATGAACTCTTCAAGAGCTCTGTGGACGCTAGCTTTAGTGTGTATTTTCTAGCAACATATACTGACTTGTTTGGAAGCCCATTGAAAGATTTAATTGCATTGACGAAGAACACTGATGTTACATTTGTTGGTGGCCTTATATTAAGGCACCTACAGATAATTTTATGTAACGCACACACTGTACGTTATAGTGATATAAGTTCTTGTATTACGTTTCTAATAGTTCTTCTGTATTGTTCAAACTGAATCTACCACTTCTCTTGATAGAAGATTGCTTTGAATACTTCATTGTCAAATTGGTATTTGCAGTTTGCAGAAGAGCACGGATTGAATTCAGCTGAACGTGGCAGTGCAGTTATGCCATTTCTCAGTTTGATGAACCACAGTTGCATTTCAAATATACAAAGGCACTCGCGGCCAAAGCATATGGTTATTTATGCCATATACCCGATTGAGAAAGGCGAACAGGTATACATATACAGGGCACATACTTAAATTGCTCGTAGATACTCTACTACCACAATCTGCTGTTAATAAAAATTATTCTATTTAAGGTATTAGACTCTTATAGCGGACACTATGCCGCTATTCCAAAAGTTGTCAGACAGAACGAACTTTTAACGCAATATTACTTTAAGTGCCATTGTACAGCATGCCAGGAAGACTGGCCACTATATTACAATCTAAAGTCGTTCAAGGTGAGTTATTTGATTATTTAATGTATACCGATAGATGTGGGCATGTGAGAATTAATTTTCGGTATGATCCACGCTAGAAATTGGTCAAGACGAAGAAAGACGAGAATAAGATCAAGCGCGTGCTAAGGAAATATAAAGCATACGACGAGCTTGCTAACAAAGGAGACGTAATAGATAAACCTTACATCGTAGATGACCTTTTACGAATGATTAAAGTTTTATACGATCTGGTACCGATGCCCTGCGAAGAAATGAATGACGTGGTAGAAACATTGAAGCGCGTTTACGATTTGCACGGTAACAAACGGGAAATTCCTAAGCTAGAAAGTGTGCGTTTTGCGTAATTCGATATCGTCTTTTTCATGTAAAACATATTGTATGTTTTTATTTTTATGTTGTGCACAGTATTATAAGTTTTAGACTGAATAAATAAATCATCTTCATCTAATTTTACACAGGCGAACGTACCGAAAACATTTCTGGAATATTCGACACTTCGCATTGTTTTACAGAAAAGAGATAATAAACGCGACAGCATTTTAATCACGAGACGCTTCAATTACCGAAGTTTACCGATCATTGCTGAATGGCCATTTAATTTTTTCTATTGGCGCCTTGGTATTATCGAGAGAATACTGTACAACAGCGTTCTTCAACTTTTCACACTTGCGGACCGGCGAAAATAGGAGAAATCTTTCGCGGACCGGCTGAGTTTAATTTTTTTTTATTTAATGTAGCGGCTACATGATTCGGTGCCGGTCCGCGTACCACCGGTTGAGGACACTGCTGTACAGTGTCCACCGTTGTGTGGACGTTAAAATATTTACTTCCTATAGGTGTGTGTCCCTGAGCTTTCGTTGACCAAGGTTCCAAAGAGTTTGACCACATTAATTTTCCTCTCTATAAATAGCATTCAAGTCAAAGTGGGCCCATCCAGAGTGCCTGTGGATAATCGTGTGTAGCCCTCTTCACCAGCTTCTCAGCCTCTTTGCTGCCAAGCAAACCCGTGTAATAGAATGATACCCACATGAAATTAACGCTGCTTGGTCACTGACCTGCAGGGATGGTATCATTGAGTTTCTGTTCGGCCTTCATTGTGTGGTATCTGTTTTTGTGTAAAGGTTCTGCTTGAATCAACACCTGGGTGGCACTAAGGGAATCAGTGCAGAATAGAATAGAGAGTTCTGGAAAGTTTGCAGTCATGCCCAGTGCTCTGCCCATAGCTAAGAATTCAGAGGTGAACACTGGGGATGTGGTCCAGAGCGATCATATCACGCATAGATCAAACTGTGCATGGAGAATCTGTGATAATTCCAGGAGGAGTGCACAATTGTGTCCGAGCCAGTGTCTCATGCTAGTCAATCTAGTCGATTAGCAGTGGCGGATTTAACAGGGCGGCTAATGAGCAGTTGCCACCTGGGCCCCGCCCAGAAGGCCCCCAGGGCCCCATCTAAAAAAAAAAATTATGATTAGGTATAGGTAACCAAACACTACATTTTTTTACAAACTACTATACTTAGCCCGTTTTTAGTAAACTATCTCTTCATTTCTCGAAAAAAAATTGGTCCCTCAGGTTTGCCACCTGGGCCTTTTCTCTTAAATCTGCCACTGTCCATTAGAAAGCGCGGGGAAGAAAGAGGAAGTCAGTGGTTTTGAGAATTAAGGTCTGAGGACACTTATCAGTTCCGTGATGGTTCAGTGCCTGCTGGTGCCAGGGCAGTGGTGAGAAGAAGAGATCCTCTACGCCTCTCTTATGTATGGAACTGTCACCACTACCCAGACCTTTAGTAGGAGTTTAGAGAAATGCAATCTGTGCTACGCGGTAAATCCTAAATAATTGCTGTAAACGTTTATTACGGTAACTGGGTAACGAATAAAATTTATTATACAGCAATTAGAATACATGAATAATTATATGTGTAAGTTACAGGATTGGAAGTGCCTCTCTAAGAAATTAGTCAATTTACCCTAGTAGCATTTATCGTTGGCATTTTGATGGCCAACTTGGGGATACTGTGGGCCAACCAGAAATGCTACTAGGGTACGTATTGGTAATATCCTGGTTTAAGAGCTGCCTTACGCGGAAGTTTCTCCACCACGTGAACCGTTATAATATTGTATCTGTTTCGCGACGATCGAATCACGGCTCCGCAATATGTTCTAAGGCTAAAATAATATCCCAGTTCGACGGACGTTAGCAAAGAGTATCCCAAGAAAAGACCCGCGATACCGCCGAACGATACAAGCAAATCCAAATAACCGAATCGCATTTCTCTCTTATAGAGAGCTGTCGGCCACGTTCTTAACATAATCCGAGTAACATTTGTGGCGGACTTTACCATCCCTTTAACGGTGTACGACGTATGATCGCACGAGATCCAACAATTACATTGGTGCGTGCTCGCGCTGGTATTATTCAAACAAGAATACTTCGAGACTGGACATTCTGCCTTACCAATGGATGATAAAAACCATGGTAGGCAATTGCAACGCGCAAGTAGCCTGTTGATAAAACAATTCACTTCGCAGTCGTTTAGACTTCTTACACCCTCGTGTTTGAAATAGCATTCTCGTTGTCGGAGGGATAAATAACGAATGTCGGGGGTAGTGTATGTTATGTCGACAATAAATTCAATGTCTATAGGGAAGTACACTTTTGCTATGGGCCTTTCGCCTGGTTGTGGGCTGGACTCGACACTCGGAGTGAAGTAAAGTCTGTAATTTGAAACAGTTGCGAATTTAATAAAGTTCCAAAGAGACCATAAATCTGCCTATTAAATTCTGTTAAATCCAATTATAATTTGGTTGGGAAAATCTTGTAAACTTGTAATCACGTGTGACACTACGTTGTGGTATTTTGTCTGATTGTGTATACAATCTAAACGTACAGCAGTAGAGCGTCAATTATCCGAACTGCTTGGGACCAAGGTGCTTCCGAAATTCGAATTGTTCGGATAATCGAACAGTTCGGAGAATGAATCATGCATGTACTTTACACAGTTTATAACTATAGGAATTACACCTAAAATTACTTATTAAATACAAGAGTATTTATCGGTATCGCTACACTGATTCGAAGGAGTGGTTCGGGTAATTGACGCTCTACAACAGCGCCGTTTAGGAGTTGCCCGATAGGGCAACAGGTCAGATTGCCCGGGGCAAACACTTGTCGGCGGCGGGCAAGTCACGCCTCCCCGGGCAATACGTTACTCCCGCCAGAACCATTCCTTCCCACTCCGCTGTAGCGGAGATAGTTGACGTCACTGCCCGGAGCTTTGCCCACAGCATTTGCCCCGGGCAGTGGCGGGTGCCCTTGCCCGTCAAAGTTTGGCGACCAAATAGTAGTCTGAACGGCGCTGCTCTACTATATCACGAAATACTCTATTATGAGCCGTTAAAAAGTAGTTTGAAGTAACTTTGATCATTTGTTTATTTAGTTATATTTGCCTGTTTGTCAGATGGCTTTTCGTAACACAAGGACTAATTGGAACGCCTGACAGGTTTATAATTTTGATGGACTAACAGATTTTAACCCTTAACTGGTATCCCGGGGTCAGTTATTACCCCAAACACGCAAAGTTCGCTGCAACATTTTTTAGTTCTAAGTTTGTAAACTGAATTTCTAATTAATATTATAATAATAGTTTAACTTTCTACGTTTCTATTATTTTATACGTTACCGAAGAACAAAATATTCCTAGAGGTTGATCTAGTGTCGACTTTACAAATTTCTGTGTCCTTTTTTATTTTTTTATTTTGGGTCTACCACCAAGCTACCAGTTACATTTGAAAAAAACAGTATAGCAGTTAAGGGTTAAAGACATGTAATAATGTTACCTCCAAGGATAGCTTGAACTCGTAGTTTCGAACTCGAGATCCCAAGAAAGGTCCACGGCTTTGAGAGGCTCTAAAGCATTGAGTCTGCAACACGCTCCCACAGAAACAAGAACTTTTGTAAATAGTTTGCGACATGGTACTTTTATTCCTCTACGAAAAGATCGTGATTAGTTGTACTGGTGTAATTGAAAATCTTTATTAATACACAATGTTATTCTATTACAAACCCATAATGCCACAGTTACCTGTATGTACAGTTGTTAATCAAGTCATCACAATCGGGTAGTAATGGCTCAAAAGTGCTATGAAAATTATTCTTCGTATCATAAAATGTCTTGAATGGTTCTAAATCAATACTCCTTCCCCAATTCCAATTGTACAACTGTTCGTGTATAAACATTTCATCCTATGTACAAATTACAAACATATAAACAAATTTGCGTTCGTCAATGAATTACTAAATTGGTAAAATTGTGAAATCAAAATGTAATTTTTAATAATCAATCTAAATTCTACAATATATAAATGTCGAAATTGTGTACTTGCTTCGCGTAAATGAGAGTGATTCAATTGAGACCAATCGAAGCAAAGAAATATCTGAGGAAATTCAATACTGATATGCTCTGTCATTATATCCAGCCCGGTTATAGTTGGTTCCCTACGAAATTTACTCCATATTATAATGTTTGTAACGAGAGTCGCTGCGATCGATGCAATCGTCAGAAGAAACCATGTTATCCTATAAAAGATCGAATCGTGCGTTAAAAGACGAGCATAAACTGGACAAAAACTATATATCTCATTACAAACATATCACAATCCCAAATTAATGCAGAAATAATGATAATTTTTATGGCAGTTCTTATTAACCAGTTGTACTCCAAGTATGCCACTATGGTACATCAAACTTTACATCAGCATTAAATACTGATATCATTAAACCTTATCAAAATGGAAGAATTCGTGATCTGTAAAATGAAATGAATTATTGAATTCAAAATTACTGTACTACTTTTTTCTCTATTCCGGAATTCTGTATTTAATAAATGCAGCACTGAGAAAAAGATCTGTCATCAATTGACATGCGAATAAGTTGATGTGCATTCAAAAAGACTGTAGATCTGCAGTATGGAAGAAGTAATGAGGAAATGTAATTACAAATCAATTTTATAACAAAGGATTGCTCTATCTGCTATCATACTATTATATGATAATACTATGATGATCCTATTATCACAAGTATTATGAGTGTAGTACGAAGCCTTGGTTCTACAAAGCAGGGATTTCACATTTGGGAATTCTTTGTAAAATTTTCAAATATAATAAGAACCAATCATTATAACTCCACAGAATTGGATTGGATTCACATCCAATACAAAATATTAATTATATTGTACGGGAATTATACATATCTAATAAGTTAAGGGAAATCAATTGGAAATCCTCTTACGATATCCATATGTATGTACATATATTTGTGACAGTGCCTAATTTAAGATATATTACTGATCTATATATAAATGTGGAAAAAAATTCTATAGATTTGGCCTAAATATAAAAAAACGATGAACCTAACAAACGAAAAAAAAAGTTAAAAGTTGGCAAATTGTTGGGACTTGAAAGAAAATGTTACAATTCCGCACCAAGATATTTCGTACTATTTATGGAAAAAGAGATATTCTTATTAATTATACTAGAAATAAGAAAATTCTTTTTTTTTATTTCAGGGATAAAATGGGGCCAACATTACAATCGCCAATTTGCAACTCCGGCGTGCGAGTCCTAACGAACGTGTTCATATATCTCCATTTCTACCTAACATTTTGTAACGTAAAAATTCATTTTTATTGTTTGAATGTGAACTCAAATACCCCGAAAGTTTGGAAAAGATCCGCTCAACAGTTTCTTAGAAAAAAATTCCCAAGAATCACCTTATTCCTAGCGTCCTAAATAGGGCTCCCCCCTTAACGAATAATTTTTGAATTATAAATTTACCTCTCCCACCTAGGCCGTGTTGGGTCCACGAAGTACTTGACACCATGCAAAGTGTTCTCCAACAAATATTCCTTCGATCTGTATTTCAAGCTGGAACGCAACTCGTCCGCCGTCGGCTTGTAATTATACTTCATATCAAAATTTAACTTGATGGCGCGAATCACAGGAATCGACTGTTTTTACTTCTACCTGAACAAACTTTACATGCGACGAGAAAAGCCGAATCGATCGCCTCCCCGCATCTCGTGTGCAAATGCACAAGCGTACATTATTTATACAACTAATTTATCAGTTTCATCAACGAAATAGAAAAACACTAGATTTCTAAATAATGCAGGTTACTCGGGTGACGCGTGGCGAATCGATAAAAAATGTTAAAAGTTTTCGCCTGCCCCGAGTCAGCAGGCGAAGTGATATTTAATGTAATTTAACGAGATTGATTTGATATTATGGAATTAAGGTCGAGTTTATTATTTATTTAAATTTAAAGAGCTACTGGCCTAACTGTTACTGGGTAGCCTTTGTTTGTGGAAGGGTAAACTGTCGAGAACGCAGAAGGAATTATCGGTAGCCGGGGGTTCGCCCGGCTATTGTCTCTTGACTATAGGTTTTTCCAGTTGCAACATATCATCTGAGAATCGGCCATCGTGTGTGAAAACACAAACACTCCTCATCCTCATGCCAGCTACTTTATTATTTTAGACTACCCCCTCTTACGACCACCATATGCACGCACATCGACATGGTTCCGGTCTTTTGGTACCTAAGATCGACCGGCCGCAAGTTAAGCGGGTGTAAACCACCCTTCCGACGTGTTCTTTGGATCCGATTACGCTCGAAGAGCCTATCCCCTTGCCAGAACGGCTAACCGACTGTCGCTGCATCTCAATCATTAACAAAGCACGAATAAACTGGAAGGCGGAGAGGAATCTCAACGACGCAGACAGGCAATCCGATGGCGCCTAGCTTATGGCGCGCAAACTTGCGGCGATAATTTTGAAAGGATTTCACGCAAGCGATGATCGCCAAGGGGAGCTCGAAAGTCGAGACCAACGATGGGACCTTCGCCGAGGATCGGCTTGACTTCCACGAAATGATCGGAAGCTTCGCGAGCTGCTGCAATAATAAAAGCCCAGCCTCGACGCAGAGGGGCTGGAGAAAAGCAAAAAGAGGGGAAAATAAAAAAATGGGCGATCCCTTTTGTCAGAGCCCGGCTGACGCGCGGGCGAGAAAATACTTCGGGGAAAAAGAAGCGGCGCTATTCTTGCGTCCAGGTGTGAGCCTGTAACGCCAGTGTAAATATACAACACTTACGCCATTCCGACGGAGCCTCTTCGAAAACTATTAACGTATCCCCCTCTCGCGGCTTCGACGGCCATTTTTCGGCACCGATCCCTTTCTCTTTCCGAGACAGCGACTTCTGGTCCTTTGAGGACATTAAGTGGCGCACGTTGGAGTAGAACTCGATCGAACTCTCTATATCTTTGCGGGTACTATAGCTGCTTGTGGGGGCTCCTTGCCTGCTCAAGGGGTTACGCCACCTTGGCTGGCCCGAAGCGGGCGGTATCTTCAGGAATCGAAGGGCCTGATGCATTAATTTTCGTTCCTTGCAGTGTAATTTCACCACCTGCTAGTCTAATAACATGTATGTTTCATCGAGCAGAATCATATTCAATTTTTTCGCGTGCAGAGAAAACAAATGCGTAGTGGAAAAAGCCAGCGTAGTAGGGCCCATGTCACTACTTAGGCCCCTTGGGGGCACGTGGCCTAAAATTGTAATTATTTGAAACGGTACTTGAATTAGACGGTACATGACAACTATTATCAATTTTCAGCTGAACAATGTGACCTAATAAAATTAATTTCATTAAACCTAAACTAACCTAATAAAATTAATTTTATTAGGTCACGTTGTTCAGCAGAAAATTGATAATAGTTGTCATGTACCGTCTAATTCAAGTACCGTTTCAAATAATTACAATTATTAAAAACAAATTTTTCCCTCAACTTGCTTTCTTCTAGAATTATAATACGGTGAAAATCGCCTGTTTTCCCCTGGGTCCCTCAATTTCTTACAAGAAATGTATGGGCTCTGTTGAAATCACCTTATCGACATGTATAAAGACTTGCCGGATCTTTAAAGACCAATTTTCTTTTAAAAGTCTATGTTTATATATAACGGGAAAACTTGGCGCTATTCCCATTCAAGTAGCGGCGCGCGTGGTACGCTGGTATCAATGATTCCGACTTCCTCGGTAACTAAAAGGATGATACAGGCGCATGGGAGGTGATTCCTTATGCAAAGATAAATGAAAGAATAAAATTCCCCTATAGAATACAATTCTTTTAACTGAGCCTTAGCTTTTGAGAAAATCCAGTTTGAAATAACAATATGTAAGAATCGGTAGAATTAAATATGGCAATATTAAATTTAATATGGCACAACTGCTGGTGAAATGAATCCTTGACCAGAAATAAGTCGAAGTTGTAGAATATCTTTCTTTTTAATAAGGCTTTTTTCAAGAGAATCGAATTTGGTGGTTTGAAAATCGGTTCCACCTTCAAATCGATCGTTTCGATGTGCCCATTTTCGGTTCTTCGGGGCGAAAACACCCCTTAATGTATGAGTTTCGTACTTTCCTCTATGAAAACTGTACGAAATATGAAAAAATTATTAGAATGAAAACTTATGAGCTCTTTATGCTCTATAAAACTATACAATCAAATTGTTTAAAAATTGTAGTTTAAATAGAAAATCCAAACGAAACATTGTCGGATATATCCTTCTTCTTGAGGTCCTCTACAAACCTGTACAGTTTGAAAGAAATTTGAATATTCGTTGAACCGAACTTCCCTTGTATGCCAAACATATAGCAACCTAAACATGATTTATGATTATATTTTTTCAATATTCTATATTTTTTTTAAATATTATGCAAACATTAAATAAATGATAAAAGATAATGTTAAATGACAACAGAAGTATAAAATTACAAAAATATAACAAAATAAAATATACCGTGTCTATGCAAATCCAAATAAAAAACAATTTTTTAGTTCATTTAATATTTACAGATCTACAAAATATATAGCCCAATAAAATAGACTGCATTCAAAACCAAAGGAAAAAAAACAGAATAACTAAAATCCGCACAAAATATAAATCTTTTAAAAGGTGGTACCAAATTATAAATCTTTATTCCATTTAGTATTTTATTCTGAAAATAGGAACTTATGAAGATTAGTTTTACAGTAAACTGTCACCTGCTACAATATGCTTGTGTCCGAGACGATTTCCTGTCAAAATGTTAACGTTTTTAATTAAAAATTAATTAATTTCTCCATATCAATTCTGGTATATAAAACCGGTTTTTAATTTTAAAAACCGGTTCTCGAATTTTAGAAATTTATAAATTACAACCGATGTTTAATCCAGGTTTTTAAAAACTGACAAACCCTAGTGTAAATTGTAGCTGCAATGGAGGTTGGAATTGTTTGTACTCGTGAATCACGAGCAAAGCTATCAGCAGTGAGAAACAGCACGCTGGTAAATACCTCCAAAGGACTAGTACCGAAAGCAAGTTTACACCCCTGGAGAATGAGAGCCAGCGATGGTGCATATCTATACAGGCGTTATCAACATTTCCATCCCATAGCCGCGTGAATCAACCGCCGTCGAGTCACGCTGCCATCGGCCGGAATCTTTTACCAAACAGTATCTGCCAAGTGAGAAATTTGCTCGACGATCCTAATATTCCGATGGTGGGGTAATTTCAGTTATCGGGAACTAGCCGTCTAAGCGCGAATGCATCGCGAATGGGGGGCTAAGCACGCCAGCACCTGCAACGACCATGTAGCATTGCACAATATGCTCGCAACTAACATCGTGTCGACGAACCGCGCTTTCCCAATTGATTATTGCTTCTTGGGATTCCGAGCAGATTAGATCCCGAACGCCCGCGCCCATCGCGTGTCTGCTACATAGACGCGGATTAATATTCATTATTTACTGCGTATTACCGACGATAGCGACTGGCATTTCTTAAATTTACGTAACGCCCGGGGAAGCTGAAGTACGCGAGAAGAGAACGGTAAACGACCGAAAGCTAATTTTTCTATCGCCTCCGATTAAGCCGCGATTGCACAAACACGAGCAACCGCGGCAGAGTTCGAGCGGTCGTGGCTCGGGTTCACTTGCTTTATCGCGGATCAGAAGCTGAGAAGTCAAGCTTGTTCACGAACGGCGAAACCGGAGTGGGGAAGTGGCGCCCAGTTGGACAGCAGTGTATCAAACTGATCGCGATATGCCTGCGCATTGGTTAATTACTAGTGGTGTAACGCGCAGAAAGAGCTGTCCGCTCGCCTCGTGGCTTTAGCTCTTTTCTTTTTTTATTTGCGCGTCTCACGTCTTCGACACCGCCGACGATTATCCGCAGAGCACGTTCGAACAGATCCCCTTACAGGCTAACTGTGAAATCATTTTTAAAAAAGGGCGGTTGCACAGCGAGCACACGTGATCCTCTCGCGCGGTTTCCCCGTTTTCTTCCTTAAAACGCGGTGTCGCGAAATATCCCGGAAGCGCGTTCCGCGATGCCGCCGAGTAATCGCGAAAATAATACCCGAAGAAGACTTAGCCGTTTGCGGATGCCGTTACTTGGCACGCGTCGGAGATTAAGGCGCAACAAGAGGATCTACCCTGAAGGCGGCGGAAAAAAAAAAGCGACGAGATTACGAGGAACCGTCCCCCTTCGATCGCCCCGATAGCGTAGGACGAGCCTCGGAGATGATGAACCACGTTCAAATCCCGCGTAAATCCTTGGCCAGCGAGCGCGAGCGCCGCACACGAAATGCGCGTGTGCGTGCGTGACCGCGTTTCCTTGTGTACGCCGTTGCGAGGGTGTTCTCGAATGCGGTCTTTAGACGGCCTTTAGTTTCGTGTAAGCGCCCGTCGAAGTTAGTAGACCCCTCCTCGATTTATCCTAGCGGCGGGATCTCCTCTTCCGGCTTAACTCTTCGGCCCCGGGTCCACCCTGCGGCCCTCGGTCCCCGATCCTCGGCCCACAGTTTTTGCTCCGCCCTCGGCGGGCCCGCCGTACATCGCGCGCGTCCGATCGAAATTCGGCTCGTCGGCAGCCTGATATCGCAACCGTTCGGTCACTCTGCGATCGAGGGCGCACAGATTTAACGGTTACTGCGATGTGGCTCGCGGGAAGGGACAAGGACGAGTGGCCCGCTTTGCGCAACCAGGACACCGACGGAACAATTGCCCGTGCGCTTTGAAAATCCCGCGGAGGTGTTCCCAGTGGACGAGGGGCTCCTGCCGGTGCGATGAACAGCCGAGCAAGAGGAAATCGTGCTGTCAACTGTCTCTGCTGATCGTGCCCCACCATGTGAATGAGAATGATCAGCGTCGCGTAGATTTTTCGGCTGATTTCTCAAGGACTATAAGCTGACGATGGAGCGTAACAGCACGGGAGCGATAGTTAGTGCCGGTGGTAATTAGAGAGAAGGTGCGAGGCTGGTCAGCGAGAACAATAAAATTTTCCGAACCGACGGGTGGGGGGGGGTGGCTTTCCTCCATTTTGGTCTCGCGCTAGAACGATGGAGCGACGGAGAATACCAAGAAGAAGAGGCCTCTCCTTTGCGGAACCCAGAACTGGTAAGTTTGCATTTTGTATCGATTCTTATTCACATTTTGGAGTAGGGCTTGATTATTTTGGCAGTATACGGTGTTCGAAAAATAAATGAGGAAGCCTTGATGTTTGGTGTTGTTGACAAAGCTTTGAAGATACTCACAAAAGTATTCGCCCACCCCATACGTATAACGTATCTCACTTATTTATTAATGTTAAGTTTAGAATTAACCGTTATAATTTTCATCACTGTAAACCTTGATTAATATATTCTTAGTTGATACCATCTAACAAAGAAATGCTCAAAGAAATCTTGCTAGAAGAATGGAGCAAGATCGGTCCAAACAGAGTAAATTAGTTGAAGCTTATAATAAAATCGCAGGAATATTAAAATAATATTGACTTTAATATTGCACCTAGAACAAAAGTATATTAAAGAAGGATTACATTAATGTGAATTGGAACTGCGAATTCTTACTTTGAAGACGATTTCATGTGTAAAATGTGTTGCATATAGGATGGGCTTTTGCCAGTGAATAATAATAGTAATAATAATAATAATAGGACTTTATTAAATATGTGATTCTAAAAATGTAGGAATTACAGTAAGAAAAGGAATATAATGTTTAAATTGCTAACTGTGTTGTAAAAGATGAGATTCAACGTTTGTAGGAAAGTACGCTGTTATTGAAGTTATCCCTGACACGTATTCTTGCCATTCATTGTGTTATAATTCTGTACAAGCATGGTACGTGTTAAAAAAGATCGTTTGAATAGTTGTAACGTAAGTTTGTGCGTATTTACAATTACTGTGTCAACGAGAGAAAAGTAAAGGGAGAAGAAATGGAAGTGGTCTATGGAATATTGTATCCAATATGATAAATTGACTTTCGTACGTACCTATCTCGGTTGGAACAAATGCCAACTGCTTCCAAAATAGACGAGAAAAGGAGGCCAGACTAAAAAAACTAACCCTGATTTTTTTTACCTTCAACTTATCTTTAATATCGACATGTTCGACCTTCCGATAAGGCGAACCCAAGATGATAACCACGTGTGCCGAGTTCAAGTCCTCCAGCAACAATAAAGAAGCCCATCGGTGGCTACGCGTGACATAAACAAACAGGATTAATTCGTAATACTCATCAGATAAATAATAAACAATAAATGTTTCCTTAAGGGGGAGCCCTATTTTGGACGCGAGAAATAAGGTGATATTTGGGAATTTTTTTATAAGAAACTGTTAAGCGGATCTTTTCAAAACTTTCGGGGTATTTTAGTTCACATTCAAACAATAAAAATTAATTTTTACGTTATAATGTGTTCGGTAGAAATGAAGATATATGAACACGTTTGTTACGACTCGCGCGCCGGAGTCGCAAATTGGCGATTGTAATGGTGGCCCCATTTCTTCCGTGAAATAAAAAACCAAGGATTTTTTTATTTCTAGTATAATTACATTGTCTCTGAACCTAAGACATTGATAAATAGATTGAATTGAACCTTTTTCTTTCAAGTCCCACCAATTTGCCAACTTTTAACTTTTTTTAATTTGTTAGGCTCCCCCCTTAAATTCTACTTTTTTGTGTAGAAAAGCTTTACTTGTGTCCTAAAAAGTTTCCCTTTTCCAATAAGGAGTTACACAAATGTATTATTATAAAAAGCTGTATGTATCACGAAAACTATTAAAAGAAATCCAATTCGCCAGTGCTTATTTACTTTTACAATGTAAGACTTTAAATATCGAGTCGAAGGAAACATTCCATTCTTATTGATGTTCCATTCCGCTTTTGCAATAGGAGCACAACTTCCAAAACAATTTATCAAAACTGCAAGCTGACCTGCAGTTGCATATTAAAAAAAAATGGCGTCTCAAATTTTGTATAATTTTCCTTTGTAAATTCGGAACGAATTCGGAACTTATTTTGTCAAATGCATCGAAAACCTTGGGCGAACACCAACCGTCTATATGCAATATATGCATTTATCGCGGATGGCGTGAATTTTGATGAAGCAAGACACATTTAACACAGCAGCTGGCCCATTGTTTCCTGGGCATTATGTTACAAACAAATAATACCGATGACACATCACCAAAGGAAAAGAAACCGGATTGTCATGTTAATCCTCGGAATGTCGTAACTCACCCCATCATATTTTTAAAGCTTCACATAATATGTATGCCTGATTGAATGCGTTGGTAGAAACACATTTGGATAATGAAAAAATGAGTAGGTATATCGCATAAACATACCTACTTTGAATTCATTCAATCCTCTAGCAACTGATTTGTTAGTGTAAAGGTGCGTTTACACCAAACGAACGTGCTCGCTCGCGCCATCCTTCTACACTTTAACAAAATCCAAGTGATGAAGAGTTGTAAATGAAGATTGCCGTTTATACTAAATGAGCACAAATTTTGTCGTAGTGGGGGGCGAACGAGCACTTGTTCGTTTGATCTAAACGCACCTTAACACTTCACCTCAAACTTATTAATGATATTTAAATAAATGAAACTTATTAATTAACCACTTCTGTTGCTAGAGTAACAATATTCTTCTCGTCATAAGGGAACTCGTTCAATTAGAAATACCTACATTCCCAGCTTTATATGAACATTCTTGAATAAAATATTTTCAGGCTCTTAGTTAACATAATATCCGCGGATAATATTATCTAAATTAACTTGATAAGCAAATTGCGCTCGCTAATCAATTCCCCGACTATATCGTGAACGATTTCGTTCAACGGCGTACGATTCAGTTTGCGAATCGTGCGTTTCGGAGGATGAACCACCCGCACATATAATGCCCCTATTGTAGTCTCTGGACTAAACCTTGGATTTGCGAATAAACCTCCGTTGAAAGCCCTCCAAACTTCCTAAATGTATTAAAAATACCTAAGGTAAACGTTTCCTTTGTAGGTATCCTTCATCTAGTATTGTATCTTGTCTTTCGCATGAATCTCGCTCGCTGTCCTGTTCACTTATTCCTCTGCGCCTATCATTTCCAATTTACACGGGTATTTCGATAATTCTTCCACGAATCACCGATAAAGAAGACTATTCTACACTCTGATTGAGAAAGATTTACTGCAACCTCGAAAGCCACTTCCGATTAGGGCTGGGACTATTCGAGTAATTTAATATTCGAATATTTTACAAGTATTCGAATGTTATTATTCGAATATTTATGTATTAGAATAGTATGGTGTGAATTATAAATCAAGTTCTTTAGGTTCATTTTTTTACAAACTTTTATTTAGTTTCAGTTGTGAGTTCGTTAGTTTGTCAGGGTGAAGTCTTGTAAGCTAATTTTGACCCACTTCAACATATCCGATCAGCTTGAAACTTTGCACACATAAGTAATTCCGATGACAATACAATATTTTCACGCGTTTATTTTTAGTCATATGAGGGAATTCTTCTCAGACAGTCATTTGGACCGGTATCAAAATTATTGGTTCCTTTTTAGTTCATTTTAATAAAAGCTTGTTTTAAAAAAAATTTACTATAAATTATTTCATGCTTTTTAGTGAAAATATTGTCTTGTCATCGGAACTATGTATGTGTGCAACGTTTCAAGTCGATCGGATATGTTGAAGTGGCTCAAAATTAACTTACAAAATTTCACCCTGACAAACTAACGAACTCACAACTGAAATTAAATAAAAGCTTACGTTTCTCCGGTTGCATAGCGAAATGCTGAAACAAATTTTTAAGAGCTAATAAAACGTCAATTCAGAAGGGATGATTGGTTACATAATGAATTTAGCTTCATATTTATTAGTATCTATCCTGAGACAACTGTTTGATCTCGTGTATACAGAAACAGAAGAGTTATGAATTATAATCTTAGTTATTGTTAAAGAAATGTTGCTGGAGCGTTAGATATTATCTAATATCTACAAACTGCTCTTGGTGACCATATAAAAATATAAAGCAATGAGGGCGTTGGGACCCATAAAATCAACTTAGGTATCAATGACCGCATGGACTTTAAAACAATTGAACTTTTGCATTTCATTTGAAATACCTTTTGTTTAAAATTAAATCTCTAGTACACATCATGCCCTTAATATCTCTGAATTGCACCTGCAATTTTAACTACGTTATGGTCATTATAACCTACTCAACTTCCACATTCTATGAATATAACGTTAAGAAATTTCCATTCAATGACTACAAATATATCGTCATAAATTCCGTTCAGACAAGTTCTTGCAAAAAAATTTCACGCAGCCATTTTAAGTAAGTTCTAACAAATCCTCCCATGCAACATTCATCGGGACTTAAAGTCACTTCCGTTTTGTAAACGCGACTAAATATGTAAATCGGAAAACGGGATAAAATAGAGATTCACGAAAGGGTATTTTTCAAGGAGTTGTAATACGTTTATCCCCTTCATTTTTTTTATCCATAAAAAAATATAGTGAGGCAAAATACGCCAATTTCAGGAAAAATGCGGTGCATTTTTCCAATTTTCAAAGCTTTCCCAAAAGATTTTTAGCGACTTATGGCAAGCCTTTACGCATGCGAAAACTTCGTCCACAGATCGAGGAATCTGTGGCTGAAACATCATTTGCGAAAATTGGAATTTGCTGCCGTTTTTACGGTTTCGGACCACTGTGCGTCCTGGCCGAGTGGTGATCGCCATTAAACCACGAACCTGACGAGTAATACACCGTAAGGGGTATTTCCCTCTGACTTCGCGTGGAAGCGTGGACGGTATCGCGGGTCGTTCGTCCAGCTACGGACAGACCTCCACGTATCGCGAGTAACGACGAAGTGCAGAGGTCATCGATGATGTAGGTAACGTGGTTGAAAGCGAGCTGTTATTTCGCCGAGCAGAATTAAAAGTGCAGGCTGCCGCATAGGAACGGTTTCGAGGTTGAGAAAAACACGCAGCTACGATCAATCTGCACGCTTCCGCGTATCTGTCGGATAAACAGACCCTTCTTCGTCGAATTACCGTTTCTAGGACACTCGTTCGATCGCGTTTGCTGCGTACGCGTACGATTTACAATAGCGTTTCTCGCGTCCAGCTATCCGACGAAATTTTTTAATCGCGCTCCGGGAGGGGACCTATTAAAACCATATCGTTCGCGCGACATCGAGACGAAAGCAAATTCTGAACATTCGCTACGCCCCCATCTCCCCTTTCCCTTCAAATGGTTCCCATCCCGTCCCGTTAATCACGGCCACGCGTGGACTCCGATATTCGGCTGGATCTGCCGCGGTGGCACGTTCTGAAAAAAAAAAAAGAAGAAAAACACCGAGACGCAAGAGGGTTCTGTAGAAGACGAGCAATCTCTTGAATACGGGAATCCTCCTCGTCGAGCTGCATAGGAAGGCAAGGAATACGGGGCGATAATAGGTACACATAGCGAGACTCGTTGTCGGGGAGCGCTGACCGCAGAGATAACGCTTTGACCCGTTACAAGCTTCAAGTACGAAATGAATGCCTTCACTGTCTCTTCCAAGCCGGGCCCAATCCAAATATGTGGCCCTTTTTCTTACCAAGACCGCCCTTTATTAACCGCCCACCGCGATCCCGCGAAATTCGACTGATCCACCTTGTACCTCAGATGGGTGGCTGAGTACTGGTTGTGGCTTTTCAGACACTAGCAGGTTCACTGAACCAACTGCCCATCGGAAAACACTATTTTTTGGGATAAGGACTCACTTATTTGTCTCTTAATAATAAGAATAATAAGAAGAAGAATTGCGCACATAGATATGTAGACTGTACAAAGTATAACACGCAGAAAAGCTATCGACAAACAGCAGGCAACGTACAGATTGTGTAACAGACGTTTTGCAATAACAAGCGTTGTTTTTATACCTGACCTTGATTTAATATATAAAAACGATAACTGCTGGGAATGAAGAAATGAGAAATAATTGGGCCAACCCTCAATGATTTGAAGTTGAATGAATTTAGATTTTAATTGTTAAAGAAAAATAGCTTTATTTCTATTTGGTATATTTCAATTTTTCATAGTCAGTAGTTTTTGTGTGTTTAAGTCTAAAATGAAATTATGGTTTTAATAATATTGTATAATGTATTGTATAATATAAGAGTTATTCTATGGGTTGGTAATTGTTTGCAAAATAAAGATCACAAAATTATGGGATCCCCACTGTGTTTAACTAATTTTTTATAATTTCGAGGGTTGGTGGGTAGAAGCCTGCAGAAGCATAACTTGGCCCGATTAATACGAGTATTCGTTATTGGGATTGAAATTCTCGTTGTAAGGAATCTGCAGGGTGTTGTTAACGCTACTATTCCCAGTTCCCCGTGGCGATGTTGGAAGTTGGAAGGCGGTTCGCCTCATTAGTAAAGACTGGCTTATTTACTTATGCAGGCTGGAAAGACGCCGACGCAGTGCTCCGATAACATGTAAATATTGTTCTAGAATTATCGGGGAACGCGTCCACTCTGCAGTCAGAAGTAATAGAGAGGCTACTGCCTATCAACGAGAGCCAGTGGGTCACAGGATGCATAGATCGGCCCCAGATCTGTGGAAAAGAAGCAGCCTGCCGCGGCTTCGAAGACAACACGTCCAGGTGCATCTGCCCGCAGGACGCGTCCCTGCCGACCCCGGACTTGAAATGCCCAATTCGCCTATTAGGTCAGTCCCAAAAAAAAAACCCGGTTAAGATTCCACCGTGTCAACAGAGCTCGAGGGCCCCTGCCAAACAGAATATGTGCTATTAAATATTAATTGTTGTTCCAATCCATCTTTCAGTTCCCCTGTCACCGGGAGTTATACACAACATTATACCCCCCAATACTTCCAATAGCACGAGCCCTGATCAGGTAATTAGTCGAAGCTGTTGTCCTAAACGGGACGACGAAGCATTTTTATATTTCTATCATTTCTGTTGTTGCAATAGGTGGAACGATCGAGACAAAGATTACCTGAGATAATAGGAATCGCCATAGCATTCGTCATCGTACTAACGATATTGTCGAGTATAGTGTACTGGGTTAGGAAGCGGAGTTACAATGTGAAATCGCAGAGGGATTCTCTGGATGTATGTTTAATAAGAGTTTCTTAATAATATAAGCTTGGATATAGTATGAAATTTATAGCGATTTGCTAGGCTTCATTTCTTCCTTCCTTTCCAAATTAAAGTTAACAATCAGTATAAAGGCATCCCCTGTGCTTCTCCTTCAGGGTACACCGATGAATTTGAAGAAGGGGCTGCTGTTAGCGAATAAGTACACACCAAATCCACAGTATTTCAGTTGTGCTTCGCCAGAGGTGCCGATCTTGCAACGCGAATCCCTCGTTTTTATCCAAGAGATTGGCGAAGGGTGTTTCGGGAAAGTCTACAAAGGTATAATATAATTTACTAACAAGGGAAACTTGAAACTTGAAAATTTAAAAAAGTCTAATACTTTACAGAAATGTATATATGTAGTTCAGATGGTACCAATGAAATACGTACATACGAGTTTTCCGTTCCTGTTCTGAGGGGTGGGAACACCCTCTTAAAAAAATTCTGAGCTTTCATTTCTGCAAAATATCACCGATGCTCTATGTCTCTCGCTATGGGCATACTGCCCCGGCTACTAGGATTTCTACTCTCGCAAATAAATTCTTATCAAATTATAATATCTTCTTTTATGATTGAGTCACGGGAAATACTTAATCACTGATATAATTCTGTACTATATTTATCAGGGGTTGAAAATGGTTATGATATCGGTTTCGGTTGTCGAGACAGTTATAAGAATCGAAATAATGAATGAAAAAATTTCTGGCCTATACATAATACATGCAGTAAACTCTCGGAACCGATACTTACCCCATTACCTACTGTTATAAAACCGATATAGGGTAACCAATACTTACACCATTACGTACAGTTATAAAACCGATCTGTGTAGGGTAGATGTCCCTATTACTCCCACTTTATTTATTTTGCTTTATAAATGTAACGTATAAACTATAAAGAATAGTGTACAACAATAATATTAATAATAATAAGAACACCCACAATTTAATAATAATATTATTGTTGTACACTATTCTTTATACGTTACATTTCTGTTAAGCAAAATAAATAAAGTGGCAGTAATAGGGACACTGACAGTAATAGGGACATCTACCCTATATGTAAAAGTGTGTTAAGGTTCTGAACAATTATGTAATTCTCTAAGAATCAACTGTTTCGGCCAACTCTCCGGCCCGCCGCGTCTCCCGGATTTACCCTACCTACATATAAGTAGATACCTGTTATGGAACCGATATAATCGATCGGTTCTTCATAACTGTTTCAGTCAAAACCGATATATGGGGGGGGGGGGGCTGAGAATCATAGTGTTTTTAAGTCCAAATTTTGATAATTTGAGTTAATAACAGTTTTTATGTCTTAAAGGCTCCATCTGTTTACTGTCATAGTGAATTAAGTTATAACTTCATTCTTAACTGAGAAATAAGAACATTTTTCTTTAGCACTCTTACATATCATTTTAACTACTTAGTAATGTTATTTCCGTAAAACTTTATTCATTAAGTCCACAAATTAAATACTTATAAACGTAATAGTATGTAACTGCTTCCTAGATTGTATGACACTTGTTTTTAACTATATAGTATATACATATTTGTAATGGTAGTATTTTGTGCCTTTAGATGTGTTCCCAGAACTGCAATATATACGTAGAGTTTATTATAACAGAAAACGCAAAACACTGTGAATCTCAGCCCTCCAATTATAACAGTTTGAAACAGTTATTTTCCGAACTGTTTCAACCCCTGCTATACCTACATATTAGGGCTGAAACTATTTGTGGAATATTTCGGAATTCGAATATTCGAATACTTCAGTTGCTCAATTATTTGGCGAATACAATTCGAATACTATCCGAATATTTAAGTATTCGAATAGTATTGTGTGAATTATAAATCACGAACTCACTCGAAATATTCGAGTAGTATTCGAATACTTAAATATTCGAATAATAACATTCGAATACTCAAATATTCCAAGTTTATTCGTAGCATTCGAATACCCAAATATTCCAAGTTTATTCGTAGCATCCGAATACTTGTAAAATATTCGAATAGTCTCAGTCCTGCTACATATATCGAGTAACATCGGCCTGGCTACTAATATGACCAATTATCTTTGTATAGCAGGAATCTCCCGTATAAATAACTGAATATCAAATCTTGTAGATTTCTCGAGACGCAGAATTTCTCTAAGCTTCCCGTCGTAGCCAAACGTTCTCGTTCGCCATGAAATTTCCATCTGCAGGACGACCGATAGAATCCATATGATTCCGAAAACTATTTACAGGAGAATTATGCTCCGGAGACTCGAATGAGATCGTCGCGATAAAGGTGTTGAAGGAGTCTGCCTCCCGCGAGGCTGAAGAAAATTTCATGCGCGAGGTCGATATCATGTCCACGTTCGGCCACAGAAATATCCTGTCGTTGAAAGGTGTGGTGCTCCGAGACGCCAGCAGCCCGTGGATGGTTTTCGAGTACATGCCTTACGGAGACCTCGCTGAACTATTGCGATCCAACTCCCCTCAGCTGAGAACGTCCAATCCTGGACTGCAACCTTTGACACAGGTAAAATATCTTCGATCGTAATTACAATCCGTGCTCCCGCTTCTAACAGTCCCTACTAATCCCAGAACACATTGATTAAAACGAGGAAGTGGACTGTACCGTCCCACAGTCCGATCAATTATATCGTTCACATGTTCCAGGAGTCTTTACATTGGATAACCATCCAAATCGCGGCTGGCATGGCTTATCTGTCCGGGCAAAGATTCGTCCACAGAGATCTGGCCTGTCGGAATTGCCTCGTTGGCTCCGACCTCGTCGTGAAAATCGCTGATTTCGGTATGTCGCGGGACGTGTACACTTGCGATTACTACAAGGTACGTCGAACGATTCCCTGCTGCGATTCGTGGCGGCAGCTTTACGAATCTGGACAGTGCGTTCGATAAATCGAGCATTTCGGTTCGCTTCAGATTGGGGGATCACGACTTTTACCAATACGGTGGATGTCGCCGGAAAGCGTGCTGTACGGACGTTTCACCCTGGAGAGCGACGTCTGGAGCTTCGGGGTGGTTCTGTGGGAAGTCTATTCGTTCGGCAAGCAGCCGTATTACGGGCACAACAACGAAGAAGTAAGCGAAACACAGGATTTTTCGTACATTTTTAATATCTTGAGGACGCTCCTCTTCGTATAATTGTTCTACCGATAACCACGGCCGCAGAATGGACACTTTCAGAGTATTTTAAGATCAGAAATTACGGCTGATATTCAACGTTTGTTCTGCACGTAATCATGACAACGTCGTCTACCTACAGTTTACTTTTTCAGGCATTTTTAATTAGACACCTGCAAGATAAACCCTACTTTATCTGCGTAATTTTTTAGGGGCACTTCTCGTAAAGTATGTAAGCTGAACATTCGAAATTCATGCTACATATTTCCAAGATATGTTTGCTCAAAGTAGGGTAAACGATACAGTTGTTGACCAGGCTACAGAAGTTGACCACTTCAAATTTCTGCCGCCATAGTCTAATGAACCTGCGCGTTTCCGCATCAATGATGCACTTTGATCAGAAAAAACAGTCCTACTTTTCGTTTCAACCAACAATCGATAATTTCAGTACTAGGGTTCCGCGGTGAGATCTTCGGAAAGGAAAACGTGTAATTTCAACTCTCAAAGAAAGTAAGGGCTTAGCGGGCACCTTTACAGCGACGACTTCTTTAATGACTGTATAATCATTGTTCAATTTTGTTTGCCGTGAATGCCATTGATTACAATGGGTGACAAGGGCCCGATGTTAATATTCGTCATACGTCCAGTCGTGTCGAACGTGATTATGTTGTCTTTCGGGGGTGTTCAATAACTGGTTCGAGGAATGCACAGTAATACAGCTATTGACCACTCGTAATATTCGTGCTGAAAGACCGCGATGAAAATTGATTTAGATCTTTGGAGGCACGGGGCAATGTGCCCTGCTTTTGTATGGTTTCGGGTATGCACCTCTGATGACTTCTGATTTTTCATTGGTCCGGAGGTCGGTATTATAATTCGGAGGTCAAACGCGCTTGACGAAAGAAAAAAGCAAAAGAGGAAAAAAAGGGGGCTAAGAGATGCAAAGAGAAGAAGATGATGAAGAAAAGAAAGAGCAGGTGAGAGAGAAATCTAAGAATAAAAAAAACGAGTGAGAAGCCAGTGAGCCCGTGGTGAAGGGTGCACACGAAACTCACCCTGCCCCAAGACAATATGTCTTTGATTTTGATATGGTGACAGATGGTTTTAATAATAAAAGTGACTTTAAAGTAAGAAATATGCCATTTTCTTTTATATTCGGCAAGTGGTCAAGAACTGTACCTGGACCGGTCAACAACTACAATTTTGAGTTAAGTTTCTTTATAATAGCATAATCATCTTCGATATCTCTCCTTCCGCCTGGTATAACGAAACTTCATTTTTAAAATTCGAGTTATCTATTCCATAGCGTTTACCTAAACTGAAGCTCTTAGGTGGTCAACTACTGTATCGTTTACACATGTTTCATATTAGTACTTAATCATATTTGTTTAAATGTTTAGCTTAAGGTATAATAATAGCCCACTTCCCTCTAAAAAATTTAAAATACTATTTTTATACCATCTCAAGCTAATACTTTTATACGCAGAAT
Organism: Andrena dorsata; assembly: GCA_929108735.1. NCBI lineage: Eukaryota > Metazoa > Arthropoda > Insecta > Hymenoptera > Andrenidae > Andrena > Andrena dorsata. Next base: position 32,046,919 of record OV815488.1, read on the forward strand.
AACAAGAAGAATTGATTTATGGAACAAAAATATATGCTTCTATTTAAAAAAAAAATGCTATTGTCATACTCAGTAGATGTCAGAGCCGCCCTTAGCACCGGGCAGACGGGCCCCCGCGCTTAGGGACTTGATTTTGTAAAAATTAAATAAATTATGTATAATTGTCAAAGTATCCACTTTTCTGTAACAAATTTTCGGCAAGCCTAACTGACGCATGAAGTAGAGACGTACCTACCTAAGGTTATCTGTTGTCAATTAACATGTTTTCAATAATATCGACTTTTGGCCCGGGCCTCCGCAAAATCTAAGGGCGGCTCTGGTAGATGCCATCAAACCATTCAATCTTTTCCCCAACTATTTTCTTTACCGCAATTAAGTTAGAGGTACCTTCTAATCATATTTTCTCGCCAAATGCTGTTGCAGGTAATAAAACTAATAATCCAGGGAATAATGTTGATCCCACCAGAAGGATGTCCTCCGTTTGTCTGTCAGCTGATGCGGGAGTGCTGGAAAACAGACCCCAAGGACAGGATAATGTTCGCGGAGATACTGGAGAGGCTCGAGAAAGCTCAAGGTAAATCGAACAAGCCCATCCAGCAGGGCACGTTGCCACGACCGCCACAAGGGCCCGTCACCATTCGAACGCCGGACGCGTTGGATCCTGACGGTTATTTATTGCCAGCGCCGACAAAACCGCACGAATATCTGCAAACCCTGCCAGCCTTATCCGATTAGCAGCATTATTAAGCTCTAAACACACTTATCAGTTCCGGTGACGACACAGTGCCGGCGTGCCAGAGGCAAGAAGAAGAGATCCCCTACGCCGGCACTGCGTCGTCACGGAACTGACAAGTGTGTGTTAGACCTTTAGTGGGCAGAGCATTGTGGACGGGGATCCCGGGGAAAATGAAAATTCGACGAAACTCGAAGGATCAGCGGAATCTTCTTAAATACGTGTAGTATTGCGCTTCGTAAAGTGGATATTAATTAATTTTATACATGATCAGGGAATTCGTGAAAGTTCGACGCACCGAACCTTCGTTGTCCAAGAAATAGTATTAATACTCTGTATTGTTAAGGGATTGTACTATACTCTTAATAATTTATTATTAATTACCTACGATTAGGTAGCGAGGAGAATTCTTTACGTGTAGTGAATTGTACATGACTATTACGTCTTTTCGCGTCCCTTCTAATCACTCTGTGTGAATGAATTGTCGATTCTCAAACGCAAATGATTGTATGAAACCACGGTGAGTGGAATAAAGTTTTAGAAAGGACACGTGGCATTCCTCTGATCGACGTTCGTATCCTCTTTCCTTCGAGTAATTTATTGGCTCCACGGTTCAACGTTACGCAGGGTTTAATTTTTAATTGAGCACCTCGTGTAGCCGATACATTGATGCGGCAGGTCGGCCGAAATATTACTTTCCCCAGCGGCTACTTTTGCTGGAAAAGTTTTATCTAGTTCGCCCCGTCCTTTGAGTATGTACATATTTGTCGACATTAATTAATTTAAATTTCTATACTTTCTATTGGACCCAAGTACGCCCGATATGAGATTTTTTCCCCAATGAAAATGAGTCCAAACACGATGTCATTCGGAATATGTTTTTTTAATTACAATACTGGCTTCCATATTGCGTGCAGCTCGGGGTATCGGCTCGCACTATGAGAGTATAGTATCCGTTTTGGGCCAAAACTGTGCACTTAGGTACGTAATACGTTTCGAAGATCGCTAACACCATCGGTGCCCGAAAGCAAGAAGGAGATGAGTGATCCGGAAACAAAAAAAACTTTATGAAAGCACTTTTAACGTTTGGGCGAGCTTTTTCCAAAGAAAATGAGACCAAACACGACCCAATTTGAACCATTTTTAATTTCTCCACATAACATCCTGTAGAAGACAACGGCGAATCGAAATAAGGCGAGTTAGGTCGCGTTTGGTCTCATTTTCATTGGAAAAATCTCGAGAACGCACTAAAAATATTTTCAGGAACATTTTACAGAAAATACATGAATTTAAATTTTACACAATTTCGTCGTCGGTCTGAGCTCTCGCTCGTTCGCGTTGGCTTTAATGTATCGAAGTGGCGAGTCCGACCACTTCTCCGACGAATTTAAAACTGTGGGAATCGCAATGGGAATCGCAAGAACCGTGCACTATAAGAGTGCTCTTGACTTTTGAATTTTCCCCCAAATAGTTCCAAATAATTGAAAAAAATCTGTGTAAAGTTTGAGCCTGATCGGATAACGGAAATGCGTGCCCTTGAACATTTAAATAATTAATATTTCAATCATATTTAGGTAACAGCTCCAAGTTATTGATTACATAAAAAAATTTGTTAAACAAAAGTTGTAGATCCAAACAAGGAGCATTTTTTATGTTACATTAGTTTTTCTCGTGCGACAAACGGTATTCGAGAAAAGTCCGAATAACTGGAAAAGACATTTTTTTCAAATTTTAAAAGTTTAAATCCTTCTCAAACACTTTTTGTTTATGAAAGCGAAAAAAATTGTAATTTTTATTTTCGAGGACTATTTTTTAAACATCTAAGGGCGGGGAGGGGATATACAGAGGTATGCCAAAAAGATAAAAAAAGAATCCCTATTTTCAGTGTTTGATATGTCATGAATGGTTCCTGAAAATTTGAGACCGAAATTCGCAAAAATATCGAAGATATAGGTAGACATCAGAAGCGAGGTATTCTAATGCATTTTCAAATCATGATGTATAAGTATAATCCTCGATATTTTTCGAAAACCGTTTGTCGCACGAGAAAAAGCAATAGAACATAAACGATGCTCCTTGTCCGCATCTACAACTTTTGTTTGACATATTTTTATATGTAATCAATAACTTGAAGGATATTATATAAAATCGACTTTTTGAGCTGTTAAATAATTATTTAAACGTTCAAGGACCCCAGGGGCACCTTTTCCCGTTATTCGATCGGGCTCAAACTTTACACAGATTATTTTTAAATTATTTGGAACTATTCTAGAAGGTGCCCCGAAGAAAATGTTGAAAAAAAATCTTACCCAGAGTAAATAAGAGCCACCCTAGTACACGTACAATACTATGTAATTCGAATTATTTAATTCTGGACTCATTTTCATCAAGAGAATCTCGTTAATCCATTGGTAATACTTCCATAAAAATCGAACAGAGAATATAGAAATTAGAATTGTCATCACTACATAGGTGATTCATCGAAAGCTCGACTGTCTCGCGAGCGGAGGGTCGCCGAGGCAGCGAAATATATAATAAGCCTAAACTCTTGCTTTAGAAGTCAACATTCGGAGACTCCGAAACAATTCTTTCGATGCTTCCCAGAAAGTATCATCAACAGAACACGCTAAAGCCGTGCACAGGATCGTCATCCCTTGGCATGTTTTCACGCCGAAGGCACTCAGAGAATTAATAAACGAATCCTCAAGCAACAGTTAGAGGGTGAACGTATTCGAATAAACGTTCTAAAAGTTCCCTCTAAGTGAAGATCGCGCGAAAAGAAAGGTTAGCATAGTTGAAGCCGCCCGATGATTCCAGAACAAGGAATATTGTTGCCGTGATACGATTGTTTTTTGTTCGCCAATGGCACGCGATCCGATTCGTGGAGAGGAATAGAAATCGTGGTGCCCCGTAGTCTCTACGTGCGTCTGATATCGGTGGACACGAAACGCTTCCCCAACGAACATGTACGACGATTGCATATTCCTGTCGTTGCGGTTTCCGCAAAAGCTCTGGCGGATCGTGAACGAATGCAAAAGCGGGGCCATACAATGGAGCCAGAACGGCACCACCATCCTCCTCGACTACAAGAGGTTCCAAGAGCAGTACCTCGACGGGGGGAATTCCATCTTTAAAACGAGGAACATCACCAGCTTCATCAGGCAGCTGAATTTATACGGATTCCGTAAGGTAACATCGCATAACCGTGACCCGATCTGCAACTCCCACAACCCAGATGTGCACGAGTTCCTCCACGAGAACTTCCGTACCGGTCGGCCGGACCTGTTGTCGATGGTATATCGGAAAACTCCTGGGAAACTGAGGCACTGCCAGCGTATCAGTTTGAAAAGCATCACGGAACCGGATCTGTTCGGCAACGACAGTAACGATCACGTATCGCGTCTGCACATGTGCCGGGTAAAGGAATATATCGAATATTCTGTCTCGTTATAAGTCCGACTCGCCTTTGTTCTTTGCTGTCTGTTTGTAGTAAGACGATCCCGCGGCTATCTCGGTCAAAATTTATGGCTTGTCAGTACGAAAGAAGTAGTGGGGACAGAAATGTACTTCTAACGAAGCAGAAGACTCGAACTTATAACGGGACGTTCGATGATAGTTCGATATTATTGAGAACGAATTAATTACTTTAATTAACAGTTTTTGCGCTGATTAACTTGAATCGCTGGGGCATATCCCCATGAATATCGACGCCTTTAAATTCTTGCCGCACTCTAATTCGGTTTTCTAAGTGAAAATTGTTTTTTCTATATAAAAATTATACAGACGCTGATCCAATGATTAGAGGCGATATTTTAAACTATGGAATCGTTTATCTACATAATTGAAAGTATTTTAGAAGGAGCTAATTAGAAAACCAGGAAAAAATGTTGATACTTTTTTAAACATCTATTTGAATTATTTCGAATGGTAATTAAGTAGTTCCTGTCGTTATTAATTACTGCTTTAAATACCAAACAATCTAGGTAAAATAGCTACATACTGTTTGCTTCTGTCAACGGGAAAATTTTTATAATTTTCTCTACGCTTTTCAGTTGGCGTTAACTAGAGCCCTGGAGCAAATAACGCGAGAATATCGGCGAACGCACAACCTTGCATCGGCCAGAAATAAAGATTCGTTGGGTAACAAAGCGAAATCCAACGGAGCGATCATTACGATTTAACACGTGGCGTATCAGAGAAACGTAATTACCCAGAATATTTACTATTGATCAGTACAAACTTTAATAAGGGACAATTGCGCTACAGTATGCACTTCCGTCGGAAAAAGTATATACATGTTGGAAGTATTTAAAGTATATACATTTAGCGGCACAAAACTCAGAATCCGATTTAAAATTTAACTTCTTCGTTTTGACTCCCATTCTATCTGAAATTTTGAAACCAGAATGGATTAGAAAACATCCAGTACCAATTACCCTAAAAAAAAATAACTCAGGTAGACATGACTTGCACTGGTGTGTATGTAAATTTTACACTGTAAACTGAACAAGTCTGAAGGCTATTAATTGTGTAAGAGAATTATCTTATTAATCTATATACTAATTGAGGTTCCTCTGTTACCTATATTATTATAAGGAACGGTAGTCTATCCTTATAACAGTGGTTTATTATTTAAACAATAATTATAAGGCTTCCTATGAAATATATAATCGTAGGATATAATGTTCAACGTACGAAGTATTTATATTAAATGACCAACATATTTGTTGATAAGAATATTTATTTTTATATATAAATACTCTACTTAGAGACTATGTGTTACTACTTGTACTGGGCTGATTAGATACACGCTTGCTTTGCTCCATTTTATGCCTGTTTAAAAAGTTCTTGAAGGATTCTGCTTCTTTCTCTTCCTCTTCGTCTTCGTCTATCTTGAACGCATTTTCCGTGCCTTCTTCATCCTCGCTGGATTCATTGCCAGCATGCTTCAAGTATATATCTGAAATTTCTCGTCCACTACTGATCGTTGATACAAACGGTACACTTTCTCCCGAAACTTCTTGCCCCGCTCTCTGAAGCTGCTCCTTCTCTGCCTGCCGTCTTTGAGCATCCCGTTTAATTTTCATCTTCTCCCAATCTTTCTTATACTCCCTAAAAGATTTTTTTTTGTATATCACATTGTATTGCGTATGTATGTAAATAATATGCTAATTTACCTTTCGTACTCTTCCACGGCCTCTGCAACAAGTTCTAGAAACTTGCCAATACCAGCCCCTGTAGCCGCAGACACACCGCAACTACGTAAATGACTATAAAACTCATCGAGCGTCAAAGCCATACTACGCGTTAAATTACTAATATAGCTTGTTTCTGAATCCAAAGCTTCTTGAAATGCTTCGAAGTCATGCATCCAGTCTACTGCATAACTGTGTTCAACAATGTCGATCTTAAAATATATGAATGCTGTTAATAAATTAGTATAATATAAGGTCATATAAGGTTTAGTTTTGTTATAATCACCTTATTCATAGCGACAATAAATGGTAATTTAGTTTTGTAAAGTATCGAACATGCATAAAGCATGTTAGACATGAATGTCACAGGATTAACACTTCTCACAGTATCTAATATATACACTACAATTGTTGGGAACTGCGATGCTAAAGCTTCTGTTATAATTGTTCCACTCGCTGACCATGTAAAAACTTCTATTTGCCCAGGAGTGTCTAGAATTATATATTCGTGCTCTTTGCCTGCTTTATCGATAAGTTCTATCACTTGATCAAATTTTGTAGAAAAGAGATTCAAGGCAGTAACGATACCACCATTTGGACCTAATTTGTATTGTTTCATCACTTCCTTGTAATTGACGGTGTCCCTTATATCTAAAATACGAGACGTTTAATTAGATTCGCTTATGCACAAATCTGTAATAAAATTAAATGTATTTATGCTGTTACACAATAGTAGCTATCTTAACGTATAAGCACCTATGTTAGCTGGATAAGGAACTTCTCTACATGCAGGGTCTAAATTTATTACATATGGCTTTCCTCCTGCATCATACAAGACTGAAACAAGCCGTTGTACAAATGTAGTTTTGCCAGATCCGGCCATTCCAAGGACGACGATACATGTTGGCTTTTTACCCTCGATATTTGTTTGAACGTTTGTAGAATTTCGAGAGGAAATATTAGAATCTTCGGAACTTTTGGAATTATCCATAGAGTCAGTCATTTAAGAATCTGTAAAACGATTACAGAATCCTATAAAGATGGTAGTTCAAAATGAACGCTATAGCATGCTTCATATATAAAAATCCAAAGCTTGCATTTAATAATTATAATATAAAAAACATTTTTAACGACGACATTCTGTTCATGTCTACTATAAGTTCTCATTGCACAGTGAGTTGCTATGATACAAGTTGCTTGTAGTACTATACATTTTAAGAGGAAGAGGTAAGAAAATGTTTTCATACTTTGATTACTTTAAAACCAGTATTTATTGGGAAAAAGTACAAAATGCACCATGAAAAGATCATTTCAGCAATCAATTTAACAAGTCAAATTGACTAACACGTTTCGATAAACTTCAAGTAAAGAAACTTTTATATAGATTACCAACAACTTCAGTTATTTGTCTTATAATTCGAAAACTAAGAGAAGTTGAACAATTTATAAATTAGTTTCTTATAGTGACAGCAAATTATATTCGTTCTATTGTTATTTTCTTATCCCAAAGTCATTTACTTCTATCTAATCTCTTAATAGTTTTTCTCGCTTACAATTTTGTGTTTCGCATTCCAATATCAACAATTGCATTTCTAGGTTATCGTAATTTTCCACGCTCAATATAATTCATTTAAATAGTTAGAAAATGAATAGTTCATTTTTAAAATCATTTTGCATTAAATTATCAGAGACAGAAATACAGGGTTAGAAATTTTTTAACAATTTATTCTTAATGACGTACCTGAAATTTGAAAAATTATTAACAGATATAACTTTCTCCACTACATGCAGTTATTACGAAAAGATTATAATTTCTATATTAAATTTTTTAATCGTGATTCAACGCAAAATATATGTTTAGATTTCTATTGAATCAATAAGATATAATGATAAATAAAAAGAACACCTTTTCCGAGAAAGGATAACTTTTTCGAATAAACTGCGCATGCGCTGTCAACACTCACAATCAGTACTAGTCGTAGCTACTAAAGGCTGGTTGACACTCACTTATTGACACTTGGCAGTGCTGAACAGTGCATAAGCTAATAGTATCAGTATGTGCATGTAGGTACTAGCGTGGACCGCAAATATAAAATTTTTAAGAATTTTTTTTTTTACAATTTTTTTAATTGCACACGCGTACTGCGGGCCCTGGCGGGGGGCCCTTCCGTCCCCCGAATCTAGCTTCATACCTGTACCGATATCTCAGAAACAATCAACACAGATGTACTTGATTCCGAATAAATACCAAAATATTTTTATGAATACCTATCTCGAAAACTAAAGCCGACCGTCGATTATATGTAAGGAAAAAGTTGTTCGGTATGTTAACTTCTACATAAGGTGGTATCAGCGCACTGATTCGGTCACAATACAAAGTTTATTTTATTTATTTAAAAATAAAATAAAGTATCATCGCTGTTTGTCAATTATTTATAAAAAAATCCGACGTTTCGGTTCTTGATTTGAACCCTCTTCAAGGAAAGTGAGATTAATTTTATACTATTGCGTTAGCTGATGAAAATTCTGTTGCAGCGTTAAATCGAGCAAACGACACGCGAGTCGGTTGGAAGAAGACTAACCGAGGTAACCGCTCGCTGCTGGGACCCGAAGAGAGAGAGGAGTGAAATAGAGGATTCTATAGTTCGTTGGGCAATAGAAGCAGTATGCTTGAAACGCCATCCTTGTAAAAGTACAAGGAAAAACTCAAAAACAAAAACAAACTTTAGTGGAAACATAAATAAGAGAACACGAACAATTTGTACAATATACGTAGATTATTTCAATTTTAAATGTAATTATGTACAAATACATACAGGATTCGTGTATAAAATTTCATGAATCTATTTTACAAAATATCGCCCATTTTCATAACAAATTGTCAAGAGTTAGGTATTTAGTATATTTTCTTTTACGATATATAATTAAGTTGTCTTAAAATGGTCATCTGTAAGCGTAGTATAAATATGTCCCTCACTTATAAGAAAGTCTATTGTATCGTCTAACATTGACATAATGTTCTTTGGCAAACGCATCTTAAGAGTATCTCTAGCAATCCCATTTATAGTATCATTTTCTGTTTGAATAATCTTAAAGACTATGGTTTGCTCTTTCGTCAATCCACTAAGATTGTTGTCTGACATGTAAACATCATTCACTTGCGCTGCGTTACAACTTTCATTCCCCATATTGCACATTTGTTGCATTTTTAACAACATATGTATTACTTCCAATAAGTGATTAGTCAGTTCATTCAAATTCAATAGAGGAAGAATTTTTAAAATTAGTACGTGCATCTTTTCATTCTGTTCCCTTAGATGTCCATATATTCGTACGTAGGAATTCAAATTCAACGTGCACTCATCTATTTCTTTATCAAGTTCTAACCAGTGGAACGCTGTAATGCGACCTGCAATCGATATGAAAATTATCATTTCTTCCTTTATTTCACGTCTCTACTGCAATAAGAAATTACAAAAATGCAGTGGATCCTTATCTAAACTCCCATAATTTAAACGTTGTTTTATATGTTAAACAGCTTTATCCCCTAATACCTGTGTCATCCTCGATGTCGTAAGTCAGTTTCGTAGTAGATTGTTCAATGCGTCGCACAATTCCTACGAATGTAACAATATGAACGGGCGTACCCCAAATTTTCAAATCACCGTAAGAACGTGTCAAATGCCGAATCATAACAGGAATAATATTTTCGCCCCTTTTAACGTTCCCCCTCTTCCAAATCCCCCTCGGCCCAAATCTGCGAGCAAGTACAAGAATTGCAGCAAGATAAAGAAGTACATTCTTCAATTTTTATTGTACTGATTATTCTAGCTCTCCATGAAATGTGACATTATGTGTTATGAATAAATATGTATAAATTGCAATAATCTTTTCCTTTCTTTCTTGCGCGTGCATCCGTGAATGTGTGTATGTGCATATGCTAAGCAATTAACATTTTTTCGGTTTCGCAACGCCAAGTATTTTGAATAAAATATTTATTCGTATTAAAATATTTATTTGTATAAAAATATATCTGCTTAATATTATGTAATACATTTTTTTGTTTGTATGAATAGTCATTGTTATAATTGGCGCAATTTGTGTATATCTTGGAATGATGATAAAGAAAAATATACCCCTCTTGCTTTTTTTAACTCGTTTTATAGTGCCAATTTAATTAAATATTTAAAATCGAAATTTAAAAATATTCCCTTTTTTAGTATAAACTTAATAAAGATCAGTTTCGAAAAAAAGTGATTTTTTCTCAAAAGCCACATCATTTTTTACTTTGTATTTATTATTATTTTCTTTTTTTTGTGATTTATTTGATTTCATGTACTTGGCGTAATTTTTTTACTTTTTAAAAGTTTTTTTAGAGGGGATTGTAATTAACCAGCTATGAAGGGTTTTTGAACGAAGTTACAAGTCCCCCGGTACGTTTAATAATTGCACACTTTGTTCAAGGATTCTCGATCGTTTCAAAATGATTTATATATTTCTACGGGTGGATATGAGAATATAGTATTGTGACTACGATCGGCAATCCCACGTATGCGTTTTATTTACGAAGCGCTAGATAGTTATTAATAAAAATAGCCATTTTGTAGAGGTTAGTTTATCGACCGCGATCCCTACGTTATCCCCAAATGCTTATTCTGACCAGGAAATTCGCCGAGTTAACAGGAGTACACGAAACTAGAAGAGGTGGCACGACAAAGCTGTGCGAGAGAGAGAGAACGCTGGTGTGCGCGACAAGGAGGGAGATAGAAAGATTTCACAGCTACTGGTAATTCGCGAATTTCTCATTTCCCGGGAATATTTTATAAACTTTTAGAGTCGCGTGTCAAAGAATAGACCGTTGGCTACTTTCCTATGTGGTGGTTGCTCAGATTTTTGCTATAATTAATTAGTTATTAATTGTTCTTTGAGGCGGTGACGAGAACAATGCCAGCAGGCTGAAACTTCGTCGATTGTTGGTGCGTTTCCTAGATGTTATTTATCAACTTTTGCAGTTTCTACTTCAAGTATGGACACTTGATTACGTTTCTACATGATTGTTGTAAAGATGCCGATTGTAATTAACCAGCTATGAAGGGTTTTTGATCGAAGTTTCAAGTCCCCCGGTGCGTTTAATAAATGCACACTTTGTTCAAGGATTCTCGATCGTTTCAAAATTGTTTATATATTTCTACGGGTGGATATGAGAATATAGTCTTGTGACTACGTTCGGCAATCCCACGTATGCGTTTTATTTACGAAGCGCTAGATAGTTATTAATAAAAATAGCCATTTTGTAGAGGTTAGTTTATCGACCGCGATCCCTACGTTATCCCCAAATGCTTATTCTGACCAGGAAATTCGCCGAGTTAACAGGAGTACACGAAACTAGAAGAGGTGGCACGACAAAGCTGTGCGAGAGAGAGAGAACGCTGGTGTGCGCGACAAGGAGGGAGATAGAAAGATTTCACAGCTACTGGTAATTCGCGAATTTCTCATTTCCCGGGAATATTTTATAAACTTTTAGAGTCGCGTGTCAAAGAATAGACCGTTGGCTACTTTCCTATGTGGTGGTTGCTCAGATTTTTGCTATAATTAATTAGTTATTAATTGTTCTTTGAGGCGGTGACGAGAACAATGCCAGCAGGCTGAAACTTCGTCGATTGTTGGTGCGTTTCCTAGATGTTATTTATCAACTTTTGCAGTTTCTACTTCAAGTATGGACACTTGATTACGTTTCTACATGAGTGTTGTAAAGATGCCGATTGTAATTAACCAGCTATGAAGGGTTTTTGAACGAAGTTTCAAGTCCCCCGGTGCGTTTAATAAATGCACACTTTGTTCAAGGATTCTCGATCGTTTCAAAATTGTTTATATATTTCTACGGGTGGATATGAGAATATAGTCTTGTGACTACGTTCGGCAATCCCACGTATGCGTTTTATTTACGAAGCGCTAGATAGTTATTAATAAAAATAGCCATTTTGTAGAGGTTAGTTTATCGACCGCGATCCCTACGTTATCCCCAAATGCTTATTCTGACCAGGAAATTCGCCGAGTTAACAGGAGTACACGAAACTAGAAGAGGTGGCACGACAAAGCTGTGCGAGAGAGAGAGAACGCTGGTGTGCGCGACAAGGAGGGAGATAGAAAGATTTCACAGCTACTGGTAATTCGCGAATTTCTCATTTCCCGGGAATATTTTATAAACTTTTAGAGTCGCGTGTCAAAGAATAGACCGTTGGCTACTTTCCTATGTGGTGGTTGCTCAGATTTTTGCTATAATTAATTAGTTATTAATTGTTCTTTGAGGCGGTGACGAGAACAATGCCAGCAGGCTGAAACTTCGTCGATTGTTGGTGCGTTTCCTAGATGTTATTTATCAACTTTTGCAGTTTCTACTTCAAGTATGGACACTTGATTACGTTTCTACATGATTGTTGTAAAGATGCCGATTGTAATTAACCAGCTATGAAGGGTTTTTGATCGAAGTTTCAAGTCCCCCGGTGCGTTTAATAAATGCACACTTTGTTCAAGGATTCTCGATCGTTTCAAAATTGTTTATATATTTCTACGGGTGGATATGAGAATATAGTCTTGTGACTACGTTCGGCAATCCCACGTATGCGTTTTATTTACGAAGCGCTAGATAGTTATTAATAAAAATAGCCATTTTGTAGAGGTTAGTTTATCGACCGCGATCCCTACGTTATCCCCAAATGCTTATTCTGACCAGGAAATTCGCCGAGTTAACAGGAGTACACGAAACTAGAAGAGGTGGCACGACAAAGCTGTGCGAGAGAGAGAGAACGCTGGTGTGCGCGACAAGGAGGGAGATAGAAAGATTTCACAGCTACTGGTAATTCGCGAATTTCTCATTTCCCGGGAATATTTTATAAACTTTTAGAGTCGCGTGTCAAAGAATAGACCGTTGGCTACTTTCCTATGTGGTGGTTGCTCAGATTTTTGCTATAATTAATTAGTTATTAATTGTTCTTTGAGGCGGTGACGAGAACAATGCCAGCAGGCTGAAACTTCGTCGATTGTTGGTGCGTTTCCTAGATGTTATTTATCAACTTTTGCAGTTTCTACTTCAAGTATGGACACTTGATTACGTTTCTACATGAGTGTTGTAAAGATGCCGATTGTAATTAACCAGCTATGAAGGGTTTTTGAACGAAGTTTCAAGTCCCCCGGTGCGTTTAATAAATGCACACTTTGTTCAAGGATTCTCGATCGTTTCAAAATTGTTTATATATTTCTACGGGTGGATATGAGAATATAGTCTTGTGACTACGTTCGGCAATCCCACGTATGCGTTTTATTTACGAAGCGCTAGATAGTTATTAATAAAAATAGCCATTTTGTAGAGGTTAGTTTATCGACCGCGATCCCTACGTTATCCCCAAATGCTTATTCTGACCAGGAAATTCGCCGAGTTAATAGGAGTACACGAAACTAGAAGAGGTGGCACGACAAAGCTGTGCGAGAGAGAGAGAACGCTGGTGTGCGCGACAAGGAGGGAGATAGAAAGATTTCACAGCTACTGGTAATTCGCGAATTTCTCATTTCCCGGGAATATTTTATAAACTTTTAGAGTCGCGTGTCAAAGAATAGACCGTTGGCTACTTTCCTATGTGGTGGTTGCTCAGATTTTTGCTATAATTAATTAGTTATTAATTGTTCTTTGAGGCGGTGACGAGAACAATGCCAGCAGGCTGAAACTTCGTCGATTGTTGGTGCGTTTCCTAGATGTTATTTATCAACTTTTGCAGTTTCTACTTCAAGTATGGACACTTGATTACGTTTCTACATGATTGTTGTAAAGATGCCGATTGTAATTAACCAGCTATGAAGGGTTTTTGAACGAAGTTTCAAGTCCCCCGGTGCGTTTAATAAATGCACACTTTGTTCAAGGATTCTCGATCGTTTCAAAATTGTTTATATATTTCTACGGGTGGATATGAGAATATAGTCTTGTGACTACGTTCGGCAATCCCACGTATGCGTTTTATTTACGAAGCGCTAGATAGTTATTAATAAAAATAGCCATTTTGTAGAGGTTAGTTTATCGACCGCGATCCCTACGTTATCCCCAAATGCTTATTCTGACCAGGAAATTCGCCGAGTTAACAGGAGTACACGAAACTAGAAGAGGTGGCACGACAAAGCTGTGCGAGAGAGAGAGAACGCTGGTGTGCGCGACAAGGAGGGAGATAGAAAGATTTCACAGCTACTGGTAATTCGCGAATTTCTCATTTCCCGGGAATATTTTATAAACTTTTAGAGTCGCGTGTCAAAGAATAGACCGTTGGCTACTTTCCTATGTGGTGGTTGCTCAGATTTTTGCTATAATTAATTAGTTATTAATTGTTCTTTGAGGCGGTGACGAGAACAATGCCAGCAGGCTGAAACTTCGTCGATTGTTGGTGCGTTTCCTAGATGTTATTTATCAACTTTTGCAGTTTCTACTTCAAGTATGGACACTTGATTACGTTTCTACATGAGTGTTGTAAAGATGCCGATTGTAATTAACCAGCTATGAAGGGTTTTTGAACGAAGTTTCAAGTCCCCCGGTGCGTTTAATAAATGCACACTTTGTTCAAGGATTCTCGATCGTTTCAAAATTGTTTATATATTTCTACGGGTGGATATGAGAATATAGTCTTGTGACTACGTTCGGCAATCCCACGTATGCGTTTTATTTACGAAGCGCTAGATAGTTATTAATAAAAATAGCCATTTTGTAGAGGTTAGTTTATCGACCGCGATCCCTACGTTATCCCCAAATGCTTATTCTGACCAGGAAATTCGCCGAGTTAATAGGAGTACACGAAACTAGAAGAGGTGGCACGACAAAGCTGTGAGAGAGAGAGAGAACGCTGGTGTGCGCGACAAGGAGGGAGATAGAAAGATTTCACAGCTACTGGTAATTCGCGAATTTCTCATTTCCCGGGAATATTTTATAAACTTTTAGAGTCGCGTGTCAAAGAATAGACCGTTGGCTACTTTCCTATGTGGTGGTTGCTCAGATTTTTGCTATAATTAATTAGTTATTAATTGTTCTTTGAGGCGGTGACGAGAACAATGCCAGCAGGCTGAAACTTCGTCGATTGTTGGTGCGTTTCCTAGATGTTATTTATCAACTTTTGCAGTTTCTACTTCAAGTATGGACACTTGATTACGTTTCTACATGATTGTTGTAAAGATGCCGATTGTAATTAACCAGCTATGAAGGGTTTTTGAACGAAGTTTCAAGTCCCCCGGTGCGTTTAATAAATGCACACTTTGTTCAAGGATTCTCGATCGTTTCAAAATTGTTTATATATTTCTACGGGTGGATATGAGAATATAGTCTTGTGACTACGTTCGGCAATCCCACGTATGCGTTTTATTTACGAAGCGCTAGATAGTTATTAATAAAAATAGCCATTTTGTAGAGGTTAGTTTATCGACCGCGATCCCTACGTTATCCCCAAATGCTTATTCTGACCAGGAAATTCGCCGAGTTAATAGGAGTACACGAAACTAGAAGAGGTGGCACGACAAAGCTGTGAGAGAGAGAGAGAACGCTGGTGTGCGCGACAAGGAGGGAGATAGAAAGATTTCACAGCTACTGGTAATTCGCGAATTTCTCATTTCCCGGGAATATTTTATAAACTTTTAGAGTCGCGTGTCAAAGAATAGACCGTTGGCTACTTTCCTATGTGGTGGTTGCTCAGATTTTTGCTATAATTAATTAGTTATTAATTGTTCTTTGAGGCGGTGACGAGAACAATGCCAGCAGGCTGAAACTTCGTCGATTGTTGGTGCGTTTCCTAGATGTTATTTATCAACTTTTGCAGTTTCTACTTCAAGTATGGACACTTGATTACGTTTCTACATGATTGTTGTAAAGATGCCGATTGTAATTAACCAGCTATGAAGGGTTTTTGAACGAAGTTTCAAGTCCCCCGGTGCGTTTAATAAATGCACACTTTGTTCAAGGATTCTCGATCGTTTCAAAATTGTTTATATATTTCTACGGGTGGATATGAGAATATAGTCTTGTGACTACGTTCGGCAATCCCACGTATGCGTTTTATTTACGAAGCGCTAGATAGTTATTAATAAAAATAGCCATTTTGTAGAGGTTAGTTTATCGACCGCGATCCCTACGTTATCCCCAAATGCTTATTCTGACCAGGAAATTCGCCGAGTTAATAGGAGTACACGAAACTAGAAGAGGTGGCACGACAAAGCTGTGAGAGAGAGAGAGAACGCTGGTGTGCGCGACAAGGAGGGAGATAGAAAGATTTCACAGCTACTGGTAATTCGCGAATTTCTCATTTCCCGGGAATATTTTATAAACTTTTAGAGTCGCGTGTCAAAGAATAGACCGTTGGCTACTTTCCTATGTGGTGGTTGCTCAGATTTTTGCTATAATTAATTAGTTATTAATTGTTCTTTGAGGCGGTGACGAGAACAATGCCAGCAGGCTGAAACTTCGTCGATTGTTGGTGCGTTTCCTAGATGTTATTTATCAACTTTTGCAGTTTCTACTTCAAGTATGGACACTTGATTACGTTTCTACATGATTGTTGTAAAGATGCCGATTGTAATTAACCAGCTATGAAGGGTTTTTGAACGAAGTTTCAAGTCCCCCGGTGCGTTTAATAAATGCACACTTTGTTCAAGGATTCTCGATCGTTTCAAAATTGTTTATATATTTCTACGGGTGGATATGAGAATATAGTCTTGTGACTACGTTCGGCAATCCCACGTATGCGTTTTATTTACGAAGCGCTAGATAGTTATTAATAAAAATAGCCATTTTGTAGAGGTTAGTTTATCGACCGCGATCCCTACGTTATCCCCAAATGCTTATTCTGACCAGGAAATTCGCCGAGTTAACAGGAGTACACGAAACTAGAAGAGGTGGCACGACAAAGCTGTGCGAGAGAGAGAGAACGCTGGTGTGCGCGACAAGGAGGGAGATAGAAAGATTTCACAGCTACTGGTAATTCGCGAATTTCTCATTTCCCGGGAATATTTTATAAACTTTTAGAGTCGCGTGTCAAAGAATAGACCGTTGGCTACTTTCCTATGTGGTGGTTGCTCAGATTTTTGCTATAATTAATTAGTTATTAATTGTTCTTTGAGGCGGTGACGAGAACAATGCCAGCAGGCTGAAACTTCGTCGATTGTTGGTGCGTTTCCTAGATGTTATTTATCAACTTTTGCAGTTTCTACTTCAAGTATGGACACTTGATTACGTTTCTACATGATTGTTGTAAAGATGCCGATTGTAATTAACCAGCTATGAAGGGTTTTTGAACGAAGTTTCAAGTCCCCCGGTGCGTTTAATAAATGCACACTTTGTTCAAGGATTCTCGATCGTTTCAAAATTGTTTATATATTTCTACGGGTGGATATGAGAATATAGTCTTGTGACTACGTTCGGCAATCCCACGTATGCGTTTTATTTACGAAGCGCTAGATAGTTATTAATAAAAATAGCCATTTTGTAGAGGTTAGTTTATCGACCGCGATCCCTACGTTATCCCCAAATGCTTATTCTGACCAGGAAATTCGCCGAGTTAATAGGAGTACACGAAACTAGAAGAGGTGGCACGACAAAGCTGTGAGAGAGAGAGAGAACGCTGGTGTGCGCGACAAGGAGGGAGATAGAAAGATTTCACAGCTACTGGTAATTCGCGAATTTCTCATTTCCCGGGAATATTTTATAAACTTTTAGAGTCGCGTGTCAAAGAATAGACCGTTGGCTACTTTCCTATGTGGTGGTTGCTCAGATTTTTGCTATAATTAATTAGTTATTAATTGTTCTTTGAGGCGGTGACGAGAACAATGCCAGCAGGCTGAAACTTCGTCGATTGTTGGTGCGTTTCCTAGATGTTATTTATCAACTTTTGCAGTTTCTACTTCAAGTATGGACACTTGATTACGTTTCTACATGAGTGTTGTAAAGATGCCGATTGTAATTAACCAGCTATGAAGGGTTTTTGAACGAAGTTTCAAGTCCCCCGGTGCGTTTAATAAATGCACACTTTGTTCAAGGATTCTCGATCGTTTCAAAATTGTTTATATATTTCTACGGGTGGATATGAGAATATAGTCTTGTGACTACGTTCGGCAATCCCACGTATGCGTTTTATTTACGAAGCGCTAGATAGTTATTAATAAAAATAGCCATTTTGTAGAGGTTAGTTTATCGACCGCGATCCCTACGTTATCCCCAAATGCTTATTCTGACCAGGAAATTCGCCGAGTTAATAGGAGTACACGAAACTAGAAGAGGTGGCACGACAAAGCTGTGAGAGAGAGAGAGAACGCTGGTGTGCGCGACAAGGAGGGAGATAGAAAGATTTCACAGCTACTGGTAATTCGCGAATTTCTCATTTCCCGGGAATATTTTATAAACTTTTAGAGTCGCGTGTCAAAGAATAGACCGTTGGCTACTTTCCTATGTGGTGGTTGCTCAGATTTTTGCTATAATTAATTAGTTATTAATTGTTCTTTGAGGCGGTGACGAGAACAATGCCAGCAGGCTGAAACTTCGTCGATTGTTGGTGCGTTTCCTAGATGTTATTTATCAACTTTTGCAGTTTCTACTTCAAGTATGGACACTTGATTACGTTTCTACATGATTGTTGTAAAGATGCCGATTGTAATTAACCAGCTATGAAGGGTTTTTGAACGAAGTTTCAAGTCCCCCGGTGCGTTTAATAAATGCACACTTTGTTCAAGGATTCTCGATCGTTTCAAAATTGTTTATATATTTCTACGGGTGGATATGAGAATATAGTCTTGTGACTACGTTCGGCAATCCCACGTATGCGTTTTATTTACGAAGCGCTAGATAGTTATTAATAAAAATAGCCATTTTGTAGAGGTTAGTTTATCGACCGCGATCCCTACGTTATCCCCAAATGCTTATTCTGACCAGGAAATTCGCCGAGTTAATAGGAGTACACGAAACTAGAAGAGGTGGCACGACAAAGCTGTGCGAGAGAGAGAGAACGCTGGTGTGCGCGACAAGGAGGGAGATAGAAAGATTTCACAGCTACTGGTAATTCGCGAATTTCTCATTTCCCGGGAATATTTTATAAACTTTTAGAGTCGCGTGTCAAAGAATAGACCGTTGGCTACTTTCCTATGTGGTGGTTGCTCAGATTTTTGCTATAATTAATTAGTTATTAATTGTTCTTTGAGGCGGTGACGAGAACAATGCCAGCAGGCTGAAACTTCGTCGATTGTTGGTGCGTTTCCTAGATGTTATTTATCAACTTTTGCAGTTTCTACTTCAAGTATGGACACTTGATTACGTTTCTACATGATTGTTGTAAAGATGCCGATTGTAATTAACCAGCTATGAAGGGTTTTTGAACGAAGTTTCAAGTCCCCCGGTGCGTTTAATAAATGCACACTTTGTTCAAGGATTCTCGATCGTTTCAAAATTGTTTATATATTTCTACGGGTGGATATGAGAATATAGTCTTGTGACTACGTTCGGCAATCCCACGTATGCGTTTTATTTACGAAGCGCTAGATAGTTATTAATAAAAATAGCCATTTTGTAGAGGTTAATTTATCGACCGCGATCCCTACGTTATCCCCAAATGCTTATTCTGACCAGGAAATTCGCCGAGTTAATAGGAGTACACGAAACTAGAAGAGGTGGCACGACAAAGCTGTGAGAGAGAGAGAGAACGCTGGTGTGCGCGACAAGGAGGGAGATAGAAAGATTTCACAGCTACTGGTAATTCGCGAATTTCTCATTTCCCGGGAATATTTTATAAACTTTTAGAGTCGCGTGTCAAAGAATAGACCGTTGGCTACTTTCCTATGTGGTGGTTGCTCAGATTTTTGCTATAATTAATTAGTTATTAATTGTTCTTTGAGGCGGTGACGAGAACAATGCCAGCAGGCTGAAACTTCGTCGATTGTTGGTGCGTTTCCTAGATGTTATTTATCAACTTTTGCAGTTTCTACTTCAAGTATGGACACTTGATTACGTTTCTACATGATTGTTGTAAAGATGCCGATTGTAATTAACCAGCTATGAAGGGTTTTTGAACGAAGTTTCAAGTCCCCCGGTGCGTTTAATAAATGCACACTTTGTTCAAGGATTCTCGATCGTTTCAAAATTGTTTATATATTTCTACGGGTGGATATGAGAATATAGTCTTGTGACTACGTTCGGCAATCCCACGTATGCGTTTTATTTACGAAGCGCTAGATAGTTATTAATAAAAATAGCCATTTTGTAGAGGTTAGTTTATCGACCGCGATCCCTACGTTATCCCCAAATGCTTATTCTGACCAGGAAATTCGCCGAGTTAATAGGAGTACACGAAACTAGAAGAGGTGGCACGACAAAGCTGTGCGAGAGAGAGAGAACGCTGGTGTGCGCGACAAGGAGGGAGATAGAAAGATTTCACAGCTACTGGTAATTCGCGAATTTCTCATTTCCCGGGAATATTTTATAAACTTTTAGAGTCGCGTGTCAAAGAATAGACCGTTGGCTACTTTCCTATGTGGTGGTTGCTCAGATTTTTGCTATAATTAATTAGTTATTAATTGTTCTTTGAGGCGGTGACGAGAACAATGCCAGGCTGAAACTTCGTCGATTGTTGGTGCGTTTCCTAAATGTTATTTATCAACTTTTGCAGTTTCTACTTCAAGTATGGACACTTGATTACGTTTCTACATGATAGTTGTAAAGATGCCGATTGTGTTCCCTGGAAAAAGTTTCCGGACGCCCCTGACTCTAACTTGATTTAGTCTTATTTTGTCACGTAAATGAACCATTTCATTTTCTACTTCCTGCTGCCGATCACCCTGTATGTAAAATGCAAATTTATTTTTTAACGAATAAATTACACACCCCGTGTGTTGCTTCTTTTACATACATGAGTTATCGGGTTAAAGTAGATTGTAAGATTAGTAAAAAGGACTATCTTGAATTATTTAAAAGAAAGTAACTTTAATTTCGTATAAATTTACACAATTTATTAATTCTGTACTCTTTAGTTAACTGACTATTTAAATTACATGATTAACAAGTAAGGTAGGAGGCACAGTACAAACAAGTAGCTTTTATATAAAACAGATATGAATAAACTTACGAGTCTTGCTCTTATCCGCTTACTTTTTGTAAATCAATTCTGCATTACTTTTTTTTTTAAATTAATATTGCAGTTTGTTGCGCGCATCCTCTATAAAACAGTTTATACACGTATTTTAGAGAAATACACACTGCTACCGCTAAGAAACGTGCAAATAAGAAGCTATTAAATGTTGCATCCTAAACAGTTTCATAACAATTTTCAAGAGATATTGAAAATTCTGTCCTTTTCAAAAATATAGACAAAATTATCAGTAAATCAACAGAAGGTATGTTTCAAGATTGTTTAATGTGCTTTGCGATACAAGCGGAGGGTTTATATTAAGTATGTTGCTAGCCTATTTCGGAACAGAACTTGGATGTACGTTGGCAGTGTGTTTTGCTTCAACAAAAATATCTTGAAAAAAAAAAAACATAATTATACAAGAGAGAAATGATTAAATTATTAAAGGTTAAAGAATCCCATATGAAATCAAGACCGTCGAAAGTATGTTAATTTCCCATGAACGCTTCACTCGATATTTATAATTGATTAGAACGAAGAATAATGTACACAACAGATGGGTCAGATTTAAAAATCAGTAAATAGTTGGATGGATATTCTTTGTACAAGAATGTTCGTACAATTTCAGCTTATAAACTGTTCAGAAGTTTCAATGTGGTTTGAACCCGAGACTTTAACGATCTGCAGCTTTGCCCCAAACTAGCTTGTCCGTGTTTAATTATCGTTGCACATATGTCATTGTCGTCGTTACTTAACCCGGTATGTACTTGAAACTTTTCAAACTCCGTTAGTACAGAGTCGAAGTTCTGAATCCTTTTTGTAAGTAACGTCGTAATGTTCCTCCAACTCTACAACAGAACACACAACAATCACATCGAACAATGGATTATGCAGGGCGGGCAAGCAGATAAGAGACCGAGATCTCACCTGATCATTGTCGTTTTTCTTGTGCGATGTCGGGGGCTGCAATTGCGTCGCACACATAGTACATATGGCACTTATAATCGCAAGGGATTCACTACACGTAGATGCTCTGAGTAAGAAATGCTTGAAAGATACCGGAACGCCACTTTCGGGGATATCCAACGTCTGAAGGCATGGAGATGCTCGCAGCATCTGAATGCATTCGCAGTCGGGATATCCCGAACGAGCCAGCGATTCTGCGAGCTGAGCGATCGTTTTTAGCTGCTCCGAATAATGGGCTTCGCGTAATCGTTCAACTGCATCCATAGGAACCAACAGCCTACACGGTCTGTTCCTCTTCCCTTCGGATTCGAATTTCTCAAGGATCGATGGGATCTGCTCGCTGTCCAGTTGCTTCAGCTCGCCAGACAGCCGGGTAAGAAGAGAGGGAGTATCGTGCGTTGCACACGCTGCTAAGACTTTCAATACCACATTTCTCGCTGCGAGTAATCTTGACATGCATTCACGCGTATCCTCCTCCATAGTAGGGTCCTTCCCGTTTTCCGTGAACGGTTCCCAGCCACGAACAACCTGTCCAAATAAGGCACATTAAGCTCCCCAAGCCCCGCGCCAATGCCAAGAATGATGAATTGACCGTGCATTACCTCCAAATCACGGTTGTCGCGTAAAGAATTCAACCGAACCGATTCCTCGCTGGGTTGAATGTGCATGTTACTTAAAGTAGAGAACAATGATGTGGAGCTGTAACACCAACTTAATTCTAGAAGCATCTTGTCCACGGTGCTCATGAAGAAGTGAAAGGAGTTCTCCAAACGTTCCCTTAACTCCACGAACTCTTGAATCTTTACAAAACTTCCATATTTGTAGGCGAACGTTAGATGATCCTCGCTCTGACCACGTATCACATTGATGAATTAAATTCAATGAAGCATATTTTACTTTTCAAGTTGATTAATACTAGGTATATACTGTACATACGTCTTTGCAATTCGCGATAAAAAATTTGGTAGACTGATCTAAGGTTGTACATGCCAACGAAAGGTGGCCAAGTGGAGCAAGTAGTGGTGCGTGCAAATGTCCCAGCGAATCCAACTGAATATGCTTCACGTCCAGCAACGTGAAAGCATGATCGGCTGCACCTACTAATCCTGCTTCTAAATATATTCGCACTAATAAAATTTTTATGTGAAAATTTGCGGGGCTCGATAACAGAGCGCGTTCTAGCAACGCCATTGCCCTACAAAAATATATGTTTACTGTGACCCATGTAACCAATCGGTTTCTCTGTATGTATGTACTTGCCATGTATCTTCACCATGGCATTACCTGTAGAGGTGGAATGCTTCGCTGGTATTGTACCATAACTCGTGCAACAAGTGCGTGGCTAACAGGATGTAAGAATCCGCAGGACAAAAGTCTGTTGGTAATCTTTCTTCAACTGGGCATAACTCATTACTCTTCTCATATAATTTACACAATCGTTCAACCAGCTGCTCTTGCCCGTTTGTGTCTACGTTCTGGGAATGATGGAAACCGCAAACGCGACGCAGTTGTTCCAAATGTATGTGTCTCTGCATCTGTGGCACGGTAGTGGGGAATCCCTCTGGTTTCACGTTCACATCCTCGTCTATCTAAAAGAGTAAAAATATCCCAATTAGTATTTTATACTAACCGACAAGTTGCCTTCGTTTTTTTTTTCTTTTCATTGGTAATAGTTTCGGCTACTTTATTCCTTACTTTTTGGAGCAACTGTAACCTGCCCGCAGGTGTTAGTAAGTCTAAATAAAGCCGTAAATCTCCAACCACGCAATCTTTCTCTCCGAATTGTGAGAAATACTGGTGCATTAAGTTCACTGGTTCGGCGGTGTTTTCGACAACCTCTTCGTTTCGAGTACGTTTCAATAATTCTAACATCGCGAGATAAGGGGCCCTAGCTTTTCTGTCCGACGAAGTTATGATATTATTAAGATAGTGCGCACACTCTTCTGGCTTTTGAAATTTAAGAGCCGCAAGAAGGTAGTCTTGGTAATATGCCCAGTTGTCGTTACTGCTCGCGATACATAAACAGTTTGTAATATTAAAATATCGTTGCTGATAATAATGTATAAATCCTATATTCTACTCACCTCTCGTTGATGAGCTCCTTATATGCATTAGCTGCTTCGGGGAAGCGCTCCAACTTTAGTAAAAGTGCAGCCTGCTGTTGCGGAACAGGCGAAAGATGCGAGGCTAAGGGTCCAGATAAAACATTTAACATTTCCTCGCTTTTACCTTGAAGCTCTAATATCATTAAATAAAGTTGCACTTCCCGTTCTGCTTCCACTTTTCCCTCCTTGATCAGTTTCAACACCTAGTTTTTAGTAATTTGTTATTAATCTTTTAAAATAGAACGGCATTTCCTCTGTTTGATAAGCTGGTGTGGACTGTGGTGGAGTACAGGATGGGGGTGTGGGGTGGGAAGTTAGCAAGGATGTGTTGGAGAGGGGAAGGGGAAAGGTTTTAGAGGGCTGGGAGGAGAAAAGGCAGCGCTTTCTTGAGGAATTGGGGTGGACAGTGGAAGAGGTAAAAAGGTTCAGGGGAAGAGGGAAGTTGACAAGGGAAGAGTTAGTAGGTAGGGAAAGAAGATTGCAGGAGGAGGAGAGATGGAGAAAGAAAGGGCAGTCTGGATGCAATAGGTAGGGTAATGTCCCAATTACCATGCCCTGTACCTATTACCGTGCCTTTATACTAAAAGAAGCTTTAATTGTTTAAAAATCCAACGTACACGTTTGTAACACATACATTAATAGTATAATTTAATTAAAAAAATTTCTTTCCTTAGTTATGTGTGCGAGTTTTTTTGTACGGCTTCTTTAAGTATAAAGGCATGGTAGTAGGTACAGGGCACGGTAATTGGGACATTGGGATCTAGTATGGGCCTTATATTATGGGGTAGCGAAGGGGATGGAAGTGCCGGGCTATTTGAAGGGGTGGGGGGAGAGTAGGTGGCGGAGGGTGGCGTGATACAGGTTAGGGAATGAGATGAGAGGGAAAAAAGGAGGTGTAGAATATGTGGGTAGGGAGAAGAGACATGGAAGCGTGTGTGGGAAGAATACATGGGATGTGGAGAGAGGGGTTGGCAGGAGATAGTGAGACAGGTGCTAGAGGATGAGGGGGAGGGATAGTTAAGAACAATAGATGTGAGGAGTGTTTGAAAGTGCATGGGAGATGAATGGTGGGGCGAATGTAGACTTGGAAATGACAGGGGAGGTGAGCAGAAGCAGGGGTAGGCTAAAGGTCAAGTTTCCTAGCCTTGGCCGGCGGCGGTCCCACTAGTGCATTGGAGACGTATGCATCTGTGTCTCCGTTGCACTAATGGGTCCGCCGCCGGCCGCGGCTAGGAAATTCGACCTTAAATAGGCTAAGATTGCAAACAGGATAATGAGGCGTAGCCTAAGACTTAGGTTAAGTTAGCTGTAAGTATAGGAGTAGGAAGATTGTAACCCCTAGGGGGACCAATAAAGATCAAGAATTTCCTATTATAATGTAATAATTTCAGTTCCAAACCATTCTTTCTGCTAAAGGCAAGATAACTCCTTTTGCTAACTTTTCATCTGCATGCATAGCTTGCATAACTGTGCTCATCACAGCCCAAAAATAATAAGGATTTTTCGGTTTCAATTTATATAAGGCAAGTGCCGTTTGCTGCTGCTTTTTGTAATCTCCAAGGCGAACGTAGGACATAAAGAGATGAGTCAATAATTCCTCGTTATTTGGATCTGCTTTCGCAGCAGCCTCGTATACTTCGCTAATTTTGTTCGCTACAAATAAGTAGATTTAGCTTTACATTTTTAGCATACAGTGTAGTACAACATAAATGTAATTTAAGCTTACGTTGATGCATCTCTCTGTAACAAATACTCATAACCTGTAGTGTAGAATCTTCACAAGGCACCTCCGAGCGTACCTTGTCCATAATCCCTTGACATACATTTTCTTTACCGAGGCGTAATAAAGCCAATGCTTTAAGCGCTCTGGCACACTGATTACTTGGGTGTTTTTTAAGCACTTTATCTGCCTCTTGCAGGGCTTTCTTATTATTTCCATTGTCCAACCAATCTAAAATCCACACCATAGTGTTATTACATAACCTCATTACCGGTTGAATATTGAAATTAGATTCGTAGAAAACCTGTGAAATCGAAAGCTTTCGTCGCCGATAGTAATATCAATAATATATTTACCGTATATCGGACGTAATCGACGTTCGTTAACAATATTTTCCACATGGGCCTTAGACGCCATGATACTTTTTATGGTAATTTTAAATTAACAAACCGAAAGAGCAAACATTCCTTCGTCGAGTGCACCGGGTGCACAATGACAGCACAAGGCAAATTTACAATGAATTTTTTATGTGCGCGTCTTTTTGAATTCTTAAAAATATCTGCAACTATTTTTTAAATCGCTGCGATTTATAGACACGTAATCTAAGAAATAGATTACGTTTTTAGATGTAAATGAAATTAAAATTTAGAAAGTTTTACAATTGACACCAATGTTCAACGCGGTCGAAATACTTTTTAAGTAATCTATCTATTCTTTACTAGTCAGTCATGAAATTTTAAAGCAGAAAATTCATTTCCAGGGCAAGTTTCAAGATCTGTTTCAGAACATAAAATTACATTTTAATTAAAGATTCTAAGTTTACGCCCTATTTTACTTAACTTTGTTCGCAAACAGAAACAACTGAGAACCCACAGAACTCTATGTTGCTCTGTTTATTAAATATCGTGAGAAATAAAAATCGTTTTCATGGTATACCTGTATATATACAGTTTTCGACCGTATTTTCTGAGAGAACTACCTAGATTTCGCATAACTTATGATTATAGATTCGCGCGCAAATTGTATTTGATTCCACCGAACGTTACCCATCTCCTCAGTGTTGAGTTCGTTTCTCGTAATAAAAACATTTGAAACGTGTTAATTTTTAGGAGATCGAGTCCGAGTTAACGAAATAGCATTATGTGGTCGTCGAAATTAAACGCCAGCGCAACCTTCGAAGGTGGATTTTTAGATAACAGCCGTAAAGAAGGCCAGGACGAGCCGAAATTTCGGAGAGTTCAAACTCTTGTTCCTCTTATGGTGAAGCACTTATTGTCCGATGTTCCGATTGATGATATAAAAATTTGGGATATTCCTGTGCGTATGTTTACGATTGTCGGAATAGTACGTAACGTCGAAGAAACTGCGACGAAAATGTCGTACGATATCGAAGATCAAACAGGTTCGATATAATACAGCCAATTTTCATACGTTCCTTACTGCATTTGACTTCGTTGATCTGTTACAAATGAGAATTAATCACTCTAATCCTGAAACATTCAGGTACAATAACGGCGCTGAAGTGGTTAGAAGCGGACAGAAAATCATCGGAGCGCACTATGCAAGTAGACACTTATGTTCGGGTACTCGGTTTGCTCAGAGAGCAGAACGATAAACGACACATTCTTATCTTACGAATGTGGCCCTTGCAAGACTTGAACGAGTTAACGAATCATATGCTTGAAGTAACATATGCAACACTAAAAGCTGAAGCAATGGCGAAGAAGAGTAATGATAGGAATGATACTGCAGGAAATGGGACACTAAGCGATGATGCTCCGTATTATGGAATGACAGGAGATCAAACTTTAGTTTATAAAATTATTCATGCACGAAATGATACTGAATCTGGTATTGACAGATCTGAAATTAAAACTCGAGCACCGAAAGCAATTTTGCGAGAAATAGATACCATATTAGATTTTCTGGTTTCTGAAGGTCATATATATACAACAAGCACGGACGATTGCTTTAAAACAACATAAGTTTACATATTTCCTTTTCCTTTTGCAAAGTATTTACATTGTCTAAGTTTAATCAGTATTTATTTGTTATATCATCAAATTGTGGTACATATGTAGGAATATAGTAATAATACTTCTTGTCCGTATGCTATATATACAATTATATTTGTACAATAACTAAAAAGGTGTAAGCATGGATTTGGTAATTCACACATACACATCATATTATTTCAAAGAAGTGCATTATGCAAGCGTTAAGAAAATAAATATTGTACTGTGTAATTAACAATAATGCGAAACCTGTATTGTCATATTTGTAGCTGTAAAAATTTTGTGATACGATAATTGGTTGCACCAGGTACACGTACTTTGGTATTTTCGTGATTCAATTTCAGTTTATCTTTAATATTCCTAAAATGTGTATTTTTCTTTAAAAAAAAAACGTAATGAAGTGTTATAGAAATTACATTCGTAAGTGTGTGTAAATAAATTGGGAATAACCTAACCTACAGAAAATTCAAAGCTAACCTTATCTTAGCCGAAATCATCAGGTTTGACAACCTTGAATCATTACACATGGTCAAATCAAAACAATCGGAGAGTGCAAGTGGGTTCCATTTGACTTATACCGTATTTATTTTATAATAAACAAAGAAAATGAGGTACGCGCAACTTGTAATGGGACCGGCTGGCAGCGGGAAGGTACTATTCTTTAATTTTGTATTTAAACATGTAATTTAAAGGCGTATAAGCGTGAATTAAATTTAAATAATAAAATTGAATTAAGATTTGATAATAATTCAGCGATGATAACATTAGAATATGAATAAGTAAACAAACTTTTCACTATTAAACAAAGTATTCTGTTTACTATAGCAATAAACTATTATTTTTCTAAACAGTCTACATATTGTTCTGCTATGCAACAACACGTGGCCGATGAAAGGAAGGTGCTGGAAGTAGTCAATTTAGATCCTGCGGCGGAATATTTTAACTACGAACCTTTAATAGATATAAGGGAATTAATTCAGTTAGACGATGCTATGGAAGATGATGAATTGCGATTCGGGCCTAATGGTGGACTTGTGTTCTGTATGGAGTAAGTTTATGAAATAGTGTTTGTACCGTTTATATAATTATTTTAAAACTTACGTTCTATTTAGAATTTCATTCGTAGGTACTTATTAGAGAATTCTTCGTGGTTAGAGGAGAAGCTAGGTGATACAGACGACGATTACATTATTTTTGATTGTCCAGGCCAGATAGAGTTATATACACACATGACAGTTATTCGCCATTTAATAACGATACTACAAAATCTGAATTTCCGTATATGTGGGATCTTTTTGGTTGACAGCCAGTTTATGGTTGATGGATCAAAATTCCTGTCAGGCACAATGGCTGCACTTAGCGTAATGATTAACTTAGAATTGCCACACGTTAATATACTGAGTAAAATGGATTTATTGTCTAAGAGCGCAAGAAAGCAATTAGACAAGTACTTGGAACCTGATCCTCATAGTTTATTGGCAGATATGGAAAAAGATCACTGGAATGATAAATATAGGCACCTTACCGAGGCTATAGGAAGACTCATAGAAGATTATAGTTTAGTACGGTTTTATCCGTTGAATATAAAAGACGAAGACAGCATGGCGGACATTAAGCTAACAATCGATAATATTATTCAGTACGGAGAAGACTCTGATGTGAAAGTGAGAGATTTCGACGAACCCGATGAAGAGAATGATACAGATACAAATTATGATCCAAACGTATGAAATGATTTCGTTTAATAAAATACTTTTATGTAATACCTAGTCTGTTTGTAATTTGTTCCTTATCTGACAATAGGATGAGTAGTAGAAATAGAATGCAGCTGATAAACTTGTTTCATTAATTTAATTATTGTTAGCTTATGAAAATAACTGTACATGAAAAGAATGAAATATTTACAATGCAAGGCTTCACCGCTCCATGTGTGCATTTATCGTATTAAATACAAACATAAGACATCCAAAAGCTAATGTTGACCCATGAGCGACGATAGCACTTCCTTCCCAGCCCTCTTCGAAGCGGCCTGTATTCTTTGAATCGTACTTTGCTAAATTACATTTACACAATACCCTCCTCCTCTCCGATTGTTCTTGAGAATGCAAAACTTTCTCCTTAATAATAGCTTTCACTGCATCAGTAGTTTCCTGCTCTTTTGTTATCGATTGCGTTCTCTCATCGGTTTCTTCTTTCATTTGTTCTCTTACTACTCCAGTATAATTACAAGAATAAAGGACATTATCAACCACTGTTCCATATTCACTATAGTTTAATAATTCATAACGTTTTGTACACTGCAAGCACAGAAAAGTAAGTAATTAAATTAACATCGCGCTTAATAATACCTGCCGAAAGCGTACATTACAATTGCATAAAATAAGGATGATTCGTTTTCAAATATCATTACCTCGTCAAAGAAAATAATAGCATGCTTTGAAGATGTAAAGCTGCAGTTACCATAATTGGACAAAACTAAATCGCAGTTTGGACCACTTCCGATAGTTAGCGTTTTATGAATCATAAAAGTTGGCGGTTTAGGTTTGTGGTTCAAAGAAAACAACGCAGCTCTAGCCATTGTATGGCAATTAATACTATCGTAATTTTCTCCATCCGGATCTAATATTTGTTCCAATCGTTGTAACGCTAATGCCTCCAGTACTGGTCTTTCAAGTAACTGTACACCTTCCTTCGCATCGTAACCAAAATGTTCTGCATAATATTCAGCACCGTTATCGTCTTTACACCTACTTTCATTTACATTTTCTACTACTTCTTCTTTGCATTCAGTTTCGTTACTTGTTTCTTCTTCATTACTTTCTGCTTTTATTTCGCTACTCGGATCAGTTCCCTTCTCCAGATCCATCGATTCGTCCATTTTCTTTATTTCTGTGCATTCTACTTTAAGAGATTTGCTATTGTTGCTTTCCACAACTTTCAGTTTAGTGGGATTTAC
Organism: Andrena dorsata; assembly: GCA_929108735.1. NCBI lineage: Eukaryota > Metazoa > Arthropoda > Insecta > Hymenoptera > Andrenidae > Andrena > Andrena dorsata. The sequence continues at coordinate 32,077,737 of OV815488.1, forward strand.
TACTGGTCGTATGACGGAGTCATGATAGAATCGTATAGGATCTAATTCCGGTGGATGCTCGTAATGGAATTTCACGGAACAGGGAACTTTTACTCTAGTTCGACCCTCTAATTTCACCTTCGTACGGAACAGTGGATTTATCGCGCGAGCTTTACGCAGAAAGTCCAGCTTCACTGCGTGTTGATCTATTCGCTGATTAGCATACTTATCCCAGAGTTTGATGCGCTCTGTTACCCTGCACGATGTCAATAGGTTTTGGTCTATGAAATGATTCGGATGATTAGGACACATCCATCTGCCAATAGGAAAAGCAGTGAGCGGAGGGTCTAAACAATCTTGATGAAAGTACAATGGACAGTAATCGCACGCGATCAACGGTGCTTTCCTGCAACTGCGACCACATTCAAAGCACAAACGCGCTGGTAACGGTACCATTAGATTGCTGTCGAGGCAATGATTTCTTCCTACTAGGATAAAAGGAAGCTGCGTTACAGTGAAATTTACAGAGTAGAGTGAATACTTTACGAGTCAACGACTATCGTAAAAAAAAAACGTATACCATTATGATTTCCACTTTGCTGTTTTCCTCTTCTACCCGAAACATAATCCATCTTGTTACTACCAGGAAACATTATCGGTAATTGTAATTCTTTAGGCAACTCAAACTCTCTGGGATTAACTAATGACGCCGCTAGAGCTAATACCTCCAACGCAGACTTTTTCTTGTTCTTTTCATTTCCTTTATTATCCAACAGATTCCTTTTCGATGCATACCGGCAAGTGTAGCACAACCACTCTCCATTAGGGATATCCGCTGGATCCACGGCTGGGTAACTGTGAATAATTTATTCCTTTCTGTATTCTATGGGTTTCTGTTCTAACACAGTTACCACGCAGGTTTAATTAAGCTCATAACTAAAAGATTAGGTGTAAACAAATTACCTTAAACAAACTAGTTACGTATATCTCATTAGATATGCGAGTTTCAGTACTATTGCTACAGCAACTTTTGGTAGGAAAAAAAGTGAAACCTGAATGACTTCTGAGTTCCTTTATTTCAAAAAATTTTAAACTCACTGGCATTGTAAGTGATACGATGCTGGACATTTGTCGCAGCATATAAGTTCTCCTCCGTCTTTACAGGCATCGCAAATATCGCGATTATGACCTCGTCCTCGTCTTTTAAAGTATGGATGCCTCTTCTCTTCCTTGTCCTTCTTATTTTTCGCTGTTTTTGAATCTTCCGATACCGGTGGTGCTATCAGAGCTTGGATTTGCTAAAATAAAGGATCGATCAGAAAACCGACGGGCACAACTTTTTGTCAACAAAACAATCTTGTCCCGTTAAATTATTCAAATAGCTTTCTAACTCACTGGCATTAAGCCCCCGATCATCGGGAAACCGTACTCCACAGTGCCCATTTTAAAATAAGCTCTTAATTTTTATAGGTTCGCGTTCACCTTTTTTAACTAAATTTTTCCTTAACGCCTCATAATATTTGTTTGACTAGGAACGACAAACGTAGCCCCACTTTTTATTTTTCATATTCAAGTTGGTTATGTTCAGTTATGTTTAAAACTTAGGAGAAGAAGATACTAGATACGTAGCTTATGGGTCTGTTCCGATTCATGCATTGAGTGCATGAAATTGGTGGCATCTAGAGACACTATATTTAGAAGCGCGAAATTCAAATCGGATCACAAGAATATATTGGAGGTTTCCTATCCTCGAAACTGTCTCCAACATCACGCGAGAGAGAATTGCCCGTAATGCGCATGCACTGATATGAATATCGCCGACAACGATCCGCGCATTTTGAGAAATGGTTACAGTACAAGTTAAAAAATGCCAAATAGATATTGCGTATTGTGTGGTAACCGGGATAAATCGGATTCCTATTATTCGTAAGTAAACATATGTAATATTTAATAAATTAAATTAATTAAAGTATGTTGTGCACAAAATTAAGTATGTGAGTAATTTAGGTTAATTTTTTGTACGATATTTGTTCATATTGCAAATGTAATACTTATTAATTGCATTCGTTCCCAATAGATTTCCGATAAACAAGGAATCTCGTAAGAAGTGGTTAGCTTATTGCGGGATTAATGAACAAGTCTTGAACACTGTCACTAAACTGTGTTGGAATCATTTTGAAAAAGATGATATAATTCGTATAGGTAAAAGTACAATTGTTAAGCACAATGCTGTGCCATCTATTATCAGGAAGAAGAGGAAAGTGTACAAATGTTCGGGTTTAATAAAAAATTGTAAAAAACAAATTCTGAAGAAACAGGAGAGCATAACTGTCAGAAGTGTCGATGACATAAATTGCAACACTGTTGATATTGACACCGCCAACTTGGGTGATGGAACTATTGACGATGGAAGGGTGACTGATAACACAGTTCACAATGGAGCTATAGATGTCATAAGTTCCAACAATGTAGATATCAAGAATGTTAATTTCGATAATAGAACTGCAAACCTGGGAAATTTTGAGTTTGTATCTGTGAATGAAGATCCCACTGTATTATTAGAAGGTAAAAATTACTATATTTGTATGTCTTTGATTGAAATACATTGAACTGATAAATTAATTGATTATTAATGACACCTATAGAAACTTGTGGAGCAGTCAATCACCTATCCACAAATCAGAATTATGAAAGTATACAATGTTTCCAAACACCTGTTAAAGCTGTACGTACTCTTCGCTACGTTGGTGACATTCAACCAGCACATCTTGCTACACCTAGGAAAGCTGAAAGAGCTTTGCAGTTAGCAAAACTGACCATTGCAAACCAATATAGAAAAATTAAAAGTTTACAGCAAGCTCGAAATAGATTGATTGGTCGTCTAATGACGATGAAAGCACTTGTAAAATATTTTAAGAAGAAAAATCGAATGATGGAAGTGACTGCTAAAAATTTAATGGTGTGTATTTTCAAAATTTAGTAGAGGATTAGGGGAAGACTTTATTTTAGCCCCCCGCCCAAGCTTGTGGCATGTACAATATGTCATTCTACGCATTTTTACGTGCTGTACGGATACGATATTCGAATTCAGCACGTCAAAACGCGTAGAATGATGTATAATACATGCCAAAAACTTGGAGTGGGGGCTAAAGTAAAGTTCAGCCATAATTAGGACTAAAAAGTTCATGTGATTCCCACTCTGCTGAATGTTCGTAAAGTAGATTTGTATATATGTGTTTGTCTTTTATTTTCGTATTTAGGTAACACTTTCTTCGGTAATGAAAGTGCCCTGTAAACGAAAAGTAGAAAAGGGGAAGTGAGGGCGTTTGCCCTTACATTAAACGTTTACTCACCGAAAGCGTACAAGTACGTGCGTAAAACAAATTTTCAAAATTCATACATTTCAAACATCAGTAAACTTAAACTATATATGTATATATGTATATAAATTTAAATATACATATAAACTGTATTTTTATTATTCATTATGTGTACATTAATTAATACGCGACTCACCGACCAATATATCTGATTCCGACCAGTCGTATTTTACTAAAATAAATTTCTTTTCATGTGTTACAGTCTTAGATTATCGAAAAATAAATCTCAGTAATTCATGTTCACGAAACAATCACAAATACCATATGAAGAAATTAAATTCCAAAGAGATATGAAAAAAGCAGAAGTGACTGGAAAGAAGAAAAATCTTTTAAATCGGGACCAAGATTATAGAGGTAAAGAGTACCGCCCAGCTTCATCGTTGCCGCGATAATGTTTTATCCTCTGTTCCGCGGTCCCGCGTTGTCACTGTGTGAACGAGTTGTTACGCAACACGTAACATATGCCCATTGCTTTGTGAATGTTCCTGTGTGTTTCCGACGGTGCTCATTCAGCACCGTTCCCAACAGTGCAGACAGCTTTCTGTGTACAGGCCGGAACAAGTGAATTTGGCGACGCTGTCATCAGTCCTATTTGAATTTTTCTCGAGCCTTTCGCGCGTTATATATAGGAAGTGACATCCGTCGCCATGACATCTGATGGCGAAAAGTAGAAGCGCGTGTTGGGTACACATCAATCTCTGCCCATTCTTGTGCCGTTGCATTGGAGTTCGTTGTTCTTTGTGTTTAAACAAAGTATAAGTTTCCTATTTATATTATTTAATAATATGGAGGTGGGAACTTTTTCTCCGCGTTCTAAATCGAAAAACAGAATTAAGTGTGCAGTGAGAGGGTGTGAGAGCAGAGGAAATAAAAATCCCAATGTACGGTTTCATTGTTTTCCAAAGCCAAATGAACGCTTTGTATGCAAAGAAAATGTATTTGGTAATTCTGAGAAAATCGACCGTTTAAAAGCATGGAAAATTGCATTAAAAATAAATGAAGTTACTCCAAATATGAAAGTGTGCTCACTGCATTTTCAAAAACAAGATTACATACTGCCAGGTAAGCAACATAGAAAGATGTAAGGGTAAAGGTACGCCTAAGGTGTAACTACATTCATGCATAAGTAGGACATGTAAAATGCAAATTAATGGTTTATTAGTATTATTTTTGTTCTAGATGCTGCGTCAAAAAAGAGAAATTTAAAAAAAACTGCTATGCCATCATGCAATTTGCCAAGCAGTAATATAAAAGAAGTAAATATTACAGTTAATAAAGCAAGGCTTGAAAGACTAGTAAAAAGGAGAGAAAATAAAGAAGTGAAGAAGCAAATGATTAAGATAGAACAAAACATAAAAACAGAAATGGATATGTTACAAGAAAATGAAGAAGGAAATATACTTGAACATGAAAATGGAGTATACATAGAGGAAGCTACAGATTTTAAAGTTCCATTATTTCAAGATGCTGAAGTTCAAGTGCAAAGTAATTATGTAAATTCAAAATTTGTTAGTTTATTAAAAAATGACAGTGAATTGAATACTGCCACAGGAATTGAATCTTTGGATATTCTTAATACCATTGTTGATATCATAAAGCTTGTGCATGGAACCAATTTTGAAGGAAACAATGTACGAATGAATACACTGGAGAGAGTTGTTATGACGTATGTAAAGTTAAAACAGAATTTATCGTATCGTTTCTTGGCAATTCTGTTTAACTGTTACACAGCGAGGCATTGTCAACGAGTGTTTTATGATACTGTGAAGATATTAAGTAAGTGCTTGAAAGTGGCGATTCCTTGGCCATCAAAAGAAGAAATTGCCAAAAACTTGCCTCAATGTTTTCAAGGTTTTGAGAATGTTAGAGTAGTACTAAATTGCACTGAGATTTTTATCAAAAAACCAAAAAATCTGTGTTGTCAAGGACCGACGTATTCCAACAATAAAGGCTCAGGAACGTGCAAGATAATGACAGGCATTACACCAGCAGGAAATATTTCATTTATAAGTAAACCTTATGATGGAAGAGTAAGTGACACAAATACATTCGAACAAAGTGATTTAACAAAATTATTAGAACCTGGTGATGCAATAATGGTTGATAGAGGCTTTTTAATTGATGAAATATGTGAAATGAATCGTTGGAAGTGCATAAGACCACCTTGTTTAAAAGATAAAAAGCAGTTCACTAAAGCAGAATCAATTCTAACATCAAAAATAGCTGCAGCTAAAGTTCACATCAAACGATCCAACCAGAGAATAAAAACTTTTCAAATTGTAGGTTCAAGAATGCCTGTTGCACTTGTACCACTTCTAGAAGATATTTTAACAGTTATTTGTGCTACAATTAATATGAGTTCTCTAGTTTTGGATGATCAGAAATTTATGAAGACTTAAAAATTGTGTATAATAATTACAAATTTGTAAAATCAGGCACATTGTAATAAAATGATGTCCGTTTATTGTACTCAATGAATAAAAAAAATATCACAATAATTATATAATATTTGTACTATTTGTACTAACAGATACTTAATCGCTAACATATCACATTTTAGATATACATTTTCAGTCTATGTTATGGTTTGGTGTTTTCATTAGCATTCTTATCACAGCTTTTCTTCCTCAAACATATTTCATGTATCATAATACCATAATAAGGTTTTTTTTAAACTGGTCAGCATGTGTTCAACAAATTTTTCATTTATGTTTATTTTCAAAATAAACATGTTTCCATCAAAACTTGAATAGAGAACAAAGGAAGTGGATTTTAAATTAAGGACAGCCATGCCTAATTGCACCTGTCCATAGTATCTATGTTTTTCCTCTAGTTTCAAATGTTCCCCATCCGTCACTAAACATTTCTTTAATTGGCTATTAACCATATCCTCTATTGTCATTGTTTTTCCTTTAAATGGGCATTTGATTTCAAGCAATTCAAATGGCTTTCCATTCTTGAAGATTATTCCATCTGGCAAATAAGCAATTCACAGATTTTGTTTACATATAAGTCCAGTTTCAATAACGACTGCATTGATCTTGGTTTTAAACGCTTCACGCGCCTCTCTTTCAGTTTTTTTGCTCTATTCGGTATATTCTGTTTTAAAATCTTTGGGTGTGAAAAAATCATTGCACTTCTTTTTCCAATTTGCAGTTTTATTATTTAAATACGTAAATAAATTATAGCAAGTGGATCCCGTTATTCTATATTGTCTTTCCTTCAGCCACTAGGCATACCAAGTCTGTATGTCTTCACATAGGTATGTATGCTTCAGAATATTCTGAATAATACACCTAAAAGTATAAATAACACTATAAATAACCGTTGAAAATGGTTGAAGCGTCGATGAACGTCAGTAAGCATCAGTAAGCGTCGGCAAGCGTTGCAAGTGGTTCAAAGTGGTTACAACTTGCAAGCGTAAGCTGGAGAAGTGTACGTAAGCGCTTGGCGTCTTCGATTGCAGGTTTGACTTCATGCATTCGATTCGATTCGATTCAAATACTTTTCTTTCGATTACTCACAAGTATCGCACGGCAAGTATCGATACAACAAATACTCGGTATCGAATTGAAAGTATCGATACTTCACTTGTATTTACTAGTATCGAACCAATCCTAACCCTGATTAATAATCAGTGATTATGTACACACATAGGAGCGTATACGAGATTTTCGTTTCACGAAGTAAACGAATCTGTTGAATGAAAACGCTTGAAGAATATACACTATAATTTAATTGTGTGAAAAATAGTTACAATTTCAAAATGTTACAAAATGCATTGAGAGCTCGCGTAAGTAATGAATTTATTAAAAGGGGAGTGCATGGGAATGCAGAGATAATAGCAAATTGCAAGGAAATAAGGAATCGTAATCCAAGAAATTTAGAACGCTTAAGGATCGCGAGGAAACCAGTTGGTTACTTCCTCGAGAAACCTGGATTTTCTTATTGGCACAAGTAAGATATGTTTTTGCTATAATCTTTTAGCAGTATACTGTTTACATACATATCAAAAAGTACTGATGAATTTATATAAGTCTGATACTTTTAAATTGTACTGCTTTTGTGTCAATTTTGTAAATCCCTAAAACTTGCATAGATTGCTTGTGACTCAGACTCAACGTTACGTTAATGCAGAAATACATCATTTTGAGAATGGTCCTGTTATTACGGCGACAAGCAGAGAATGGGGATTAAAAAATCAATTGTACAGGTTTGTTCATGTACATTGAAAATTAGGTTATTTATACTTGATATATTGATATCGTAATGTGCGGTTAAAATCATAGAAATGAATGTTCAAGGTATAATCTTTGTGTTTGCAATTTCCATAATTATTATAAACATAACACGAAACAGTAGTTAAGTAATTCCAAACAAAGTAGGAAATGTTCCTTTGCGATCGATCATTTTATTTGCTTAAGACACAAATATAAATTGAAATGTAACAAAAGATACTTTTTTAGTACAAACGATGGTTCTGCGTACATAAACATTGGGCGTGTACTTGCCCAGCGATGCTTGGAATGTGGAATATCAGAAATTTATGTTGACAAAGAATCTATGTCTAAAGAAAAAGAGAAATTATTAATCGAAGAATTAGAGAGAAATGGAATTCAGTTACAAGAACCACAAAGATATAAACATGCCTATTCTTGGGACTTATATCGCGAGGAGAAACCTTGGGAAACTTTTGAATAGTTTGTAATCCAAATATGTTAGAATACATTAGAAATGCATATTATTTTTTATTGTAATTAAAAACTTTTATAAATTATGATTATGATAATTGTGTTTCATGTAAATTTTTTGAACCTGCTTAGTGTAACATGCAGTACATAAATTGTTAGTTTAAATTCACCTATGCTACCAAGATACTCATGCACTATTAGAAATCTTCAATATTGAAAAGAATTTTTGGAGGGAATAACTTTTAATTCAGTGTGATTTGTTTTATTGTTTGAACTTTTGTTCAGCTTGAAATACGCGAGTTTGTACATTATACGTTACACAAGAATAGCAATAAATAATTGTATCGATATTAAATAAACATCCAGCCTATGCAAATACAGTAAAGATATAATCTACTGAAACGTCAAATGTATCTGCAGAATTCGTGATCTCTACACTAGTAATTCTTGCGAAATAATATTAACACTATGTGCTAAATTGACTAATTTTACGCTAATGAAATGTAGTTTTTCACAAAGATAATACTGCACTCATAATTGCATCGTAGTTCTGAGTAATAGATAATATTTAGATAGCTCAGAAAAACTGTCAAGTGTTTTGTTAAATCTTTTTGAAGATGCAAAATCACAGATTGTCAGTCATTTGTTAATATCAGTTTTGTTCGAGACACAAATAAATACGTTAATAATTACATAACTAATTGAGCGTAATGTAAATTTTTGTGTACATAGCTTTTACGGACGACTTAACGCAGCGATTAATACATTTACAAATTAAACAATGAACTTGCTTATAAATACGTGAATATCTCGAGAAGTAATACGCACACGCTCTTATATTAATAAATTACACCATTGATAGTACTGCGTGAAAATACGAAGAAAAATTTGAGTATGTCTACACCTAGAACCTTTCGGCCGCATAGAAACGTTGTTATTAACGCGAGTATCAATGAAAATGAGCAGCAGCAATGTTCTTTTACTGATTTGGAATTCAGAGCGACGATGATTGTTCAATATTTCATTTGCAAGTGTGAATGTCTATACTTTTAACGCAAGTTTTACATTCAACGAAACAACACCAATGAAATTTGCACTCGCATCTTTCTCTGAGGGTTGATTTCTGTGTGTTGTAACCCCTGCCGCAACAAAGCAGATTACATCCGTCCATGCCAGATGATGTCCTATTGCAAATTCTGCCATGTGTACCTAATAAATGGCAAATGTTTCCTCTTTTTAATTGCCTATTTCGTTTCATACATCTCTATCTAACTTAAGGGGGTATTCTGGTCTGACGAGGCATTTTCGTCGCGTTATTTCGGATTTTTTTTTACGAAGAACCCATCAATTTTATTATTATTTAGTTTATTGCTGCATGCTTATTGATATTTGAACTATAATTTTTTCAATAGAAAAAAATTAAACTCAAACGTAGTTGATTGCTTTAAAGTAATGCTGAAAAAAATCACGGTGACCATGATTGGGCTCGTTCTACTCATCAGAAACAAAAAATGGAAAGAGATTCTTTATTTGTATGCCTTTGGCTATCGTCCATACCAGAATGATAAAAAAATATTGAAAATTAAGCAAACAGCGGCGGTTTGAAAATTAAGTTTCGATTTTCGCACATTTTTTCAACTTTAAAGGTCTGTGAAAGTTTAAAAACAAAATATTTTATATGCAAAACTTGGACTGAGTTGGTCCACTTTCGAGAAAATCGCGTTTAAAGTTTACTCAACGGTCGAAGCCAAACTCAGTTGTGACCTAGGAGAGTAACGGTCTCTTTGTAAAGAAATGGTCGATTTTTGTGTTCTAAAGGGCACAAAAATGCACAACTCCCCCTCAGAAAGACCAGTCTGCCGAAACTTTGCAGAAATACACGTGCAGCAACAAATCTGTTATGCGTCGCCCGTCCCGCTCAGTGAGCGCGCTGTATAGATACCTACCTATTCTGCAGCCTGTAGCTCTGCGAATATTACGAATCGGAAAAAACACTTTTGCACACGTATTACCCACAGAATGTACCAGTAGAAAATGCAAAAAAAAATTTTTACCCATCAGATCAGAATACCCGTTTAAACTGGTATGAAACAACTTAGTTTGGTACAGCCTCGATGTTGCTGTTATTATTATTTCATATAATTACAATAATTCATTTCTTCTTGTCTGTAAGAATGTAACTGTCGGCTTTTAGTGAAATGCATTACCTAGTGATCCAAATGTCTCGTTAGGAAGACAGTAGTTTGGAGAGTCATCCAAATATACTAGATCATTTGCCGTGGGCAATGAGAATCTCGGATCTCTCATGGACAGGCGACCACGTCTGTTCACCCTGACTTCTGTTGCTCCATCATATTTATCCAATAGGAAATCACCTAATAACACCAAATACAAATACATATACAATTAATAATTATCCAACCTATCTGTAACTGCTGTTCGAATCTGAATAAGGAAACTTGATCAGTCCATACAACGTACAATACTAAAATGTTTGATAACGTAAATTTCTAAAAATTTTATTCAACTCGTAGCATTATCTCCTGCAGTATTAACACCTTATCTCATTGACTAAACATGGTGTTGTTTTGTATTATTTTTATTTATCTAAACATATTTCAAGCTAAAATTCATATGCCAATATAAAACATGTTCAACCCTTTGAATGCTACGGGCGTATACATATGTATATTTACAATGGTTAAGGGGTGCGATTGGAACAGTTCCGCACGCGGCGCGCCGCACGTTGAGTGTTCAAATTTTCAGCAGCCAAGGGTTTATATAGCATGTGTTTTTCCACAATTGCTCTTATATGGCTTTTATTAAATATACGTAACACATTTTTCTTTTCTTAATTTCAAGTAAAAAAAAAGACAATTTTTCTAGTAAATGGGTGAATTTATAAACAATGTCTATTAGTTTAATTATTGTATATAATTATAGTGTGAAAATTATGCATTAATTTAACGAAAAAAATTACAAACCAATTTCTCGAAATGATGCAAGCTGCTGCCAGCAAGTAATCAAGCTGCAGCTTCCAGAAACCCCATGGCACTTGCACGTTACCTTGGACCTTTTAATAACAGCCTGTAGAAGAAATTAATAAATTTTTACACTCTCGATGCTTCCTTCTCCAACTCGTTCTTTCTGCTATTGAAACGAGTGGCGAAGCCTATCGTTTCTTCCTATACTTACGAATAACTAATTGTAAATTCGTTCAATAAAAGTCAGGGAAAAGGCTAAATTTACCCTGCGACCGGCTTCGTTATTGTGCAGGTTCATCAGGCTTCGGCCCTGCTCTCTGCTACCTCTTTTGAAGCTACGTTCGCGTTCCCTCACGTCGACGAATGCCTGCGTAAATCTAAAACGATTAAATTTGTCTGTCGAAAAGTTGCGCAAGTTTCTTTTCTCCACACGATTTAATCAAATCCTGGATTAAGGGAGTATTCTGGTTTAGACGGTCATTATCGCGAGGTGACATTCAAGAATCAATTAAAGGAAATCTATACTTACAATTATCAGTCTCAACTGTTACAGTATAGTTGTAAAAGTAACTATCATATAAAGGCAGAGTTAAACGCGTGCAACAGCGCCGAACACCCCAAATTTCATACGGCACGAGGTCTCTCGTTGCGCCTCGTCCCATTAAAATCGACCCTTTCAAAGGTGTAACCCTACCTTAATATACATAATACTCGTAAAGGTGGAACCTGAACGTGAATCGGCGATCTTTGCGTGCGAATCGCCGAACCCACGTGCCGTGAGAACCCTCATGGATCGCCGACTCAAGCTCGCCAAGCCGACTTGCCGAGCCTGGGCGAGCCGAGCAAGTTCGCCGATTTACGTGCCGTCAGATTTCACCTTAAAGCTAGTTTCGACGTTTACGGCATACCAGATCCGTTTCAGTTCCCTTTTTTTCTGTTTCAAAGAACGAGCATAACTATATTTTATGCTCCTCGTGTCCATTTTCACGTTTGCAATTTGTTCTCAAAATACCTGTCTACTTTGTTCAGAGTTTAAGAGAAAATTCCTCTAATGTCACAGAAAGGTGGTGGAGGTCGTAGGAGGAGGGACTGCCATTAGGCAATAAAACCAAGGGTTGAGGAGACCGTTGTATAGATCATTATCGGGATGGGGATTAAATACATTTGAAAGCCGTAGCTTTTAAACCTTTATAACTGCTAATTTTAGGAACTTCTTTTTAATACTATAAAAGCAGATTTTCAAGACACTAATCTTTAACCCTCGGGCGACGGACAGTCCTTGCACGAACTTGGGTCCGTTAGGACCCTAGTAACTGCCCTCCTAAACACATTTTAGACAACGTTCTTTTTGACAAAGCAATTTACTATATTTTGGGTCCAAAACGACCCAAGCACCGCCTACCGAAAGCTAAGAAGATACGGTAATCCGAACATAGATGTTTCGAACCTCCTAAACCAAAATACCGTCTTAAATATAAAATGAAATTAAAGAGAAACCTGCAAACACTAACTTATATCCGTATTCGAGGTTGTCACCGCAACCACCCCAAATCCAATCTCGATCCAGATCTCTGGGCCTGCTGCTTCTGGAACATCCGCACGAGGATAATTGCCCGTCTCTGCAAGATCTGCTGATCGCGTAGACAACCCCTGCGGCTGTGATTGCGTGAACGAACGCATTTTCTCTGCTGGCTGTGACAGAGAAGGGAGGAAACGTTCGTTGAATCGCCGGACAACCCCGCATGCATATGAGGCAGTGAGAGCAACGACGGACTAACCCACTTTTTTTTTCGAAATTGAGTTAGTACCAATAACGTATTCCAATGGGCTCTACTAATCATATAAAATAGGATTTTTTTTAATGTCGATTGGTCCGTTGTCGCTCTACTGCCTCGTATAATCTTGTGATAACCATCCAACGCTAGTCTACCATATGAAATTTCATAGAAAAACTCTTTCCAATAATGGCAATTTACGATCAGAGAGTATGCACGAAATACAGTAGTGCCAATAGTTCAAATTCTTGCGAGCAGTGTACCGTTTTGATTCCAAGAATTGGCCTCATAGTAAATTGACAAGGAAATTGAACGTGGATCGTCCTATCTTTACGAAAATAATAGGTACGAATCGATTGGCAAGGTTCTTCCGAAGAAAATGCGTTCATACACGACATACAGATCGAACTATTTTTGACAGCATTATTGACAGTAAGTATGAATGTACTTTACCGTCGTACACAATTTTAAAAATAGTCCGATTTATGCCATGTTTGGACTCATTTTCATCGGGAGAACCTTACCAACAAATTCGTACTAGTTTCGTAAGGATAGGATGAAACTTATGGAAAGTTCAGTTTTCATAATATCTCGCCACTTTCCTTGACAATTTGTTATGATTCGCTGAGCTCGAGGTGGTGAAGGATTAGGGTGAAGACGGTCGCACAAAAAAGGTGGTGGGAATGGTTTGTTGAAAAATTGGGCACCGGTGTACATGCACCAATATTCTGATCAGTATCCCTTCACCTGTGAACGAACGAACGTGTAAAAAAAAAGATCGAACGCATTGTTCGTGCGACAGTTTACCTATTCTAAGCACAGGACCGAACACAGACTCGTCGTGGACGGTGGAGCAATTCCACCTTCGGTCGCGGAATTGGTGTTGGCACTCGAGGATTCCAATTCTGGCGCCCTTTGCTACACTTGGCATGTGATCCACTGAAAGCTGACATAACTTCCCCTGGCCCTGGGAGAGACCTCTCAGCCCGTGGCAAATACTGGACGCCGCTACGTCGTAGGTTTCTATCATTTGGCTGGCCTCGAGTTGCGGGAAATGTTGGAGACCGACGTTTCTGAAAGCGCGAAACGATAGATTAGAACAAGCTTTGCATTCGACACCAACGTATGAAGAATTCCAATAGTTCCATTGACAATTCTGCTATCCAATCGCTTGTAGCGATGTTTCCTTTCAATTGCAGATTTGCTGGGAGTCTCTTCGGCTTGCCTAGAATGAGAGAGACTGGCAAGGGATGTTCGGTAACTTGAGTACTCAAAAGAGTTTGAAACTTTGTAGAAATGTAGTTCAAGTGTTGCTAATAATATACACGGGTAACCATTTCTTGTTTCGGCAATGAAACGGCCCTATTTTTTTTTCGACAAATTCTTTGTCACCATATTGTAAATGTAGGGTATCAAAAGCCATCAAACATTGAATTAAACTTTTTTTCCATATCTTTTACGGTTTCTTAGATAGTCGCGATAATATGAAAGTTTAAAATTTCTTTGAGGGGGTGTTTTCACCCCTAGGACTGTTTCATTGCCAAAGCAAAAAATGGTTACGTTATTAGCGTCACTTGATACGTCATTGATACTTTTCTTTTTCTTCTTTCCTTTATCATTTTGCTTTGTTCTTCTTTTCAATTGTTCTTTGACAACTTGACCCAACCCGTTAAACAATCCTACCTCTCTACTCATTTATTAAAATGGTTAAAAAATGCAAAAGAATCATTAGAGTAAGTTAGAAAAAACTCTAAACTACGGGAATAATGTAACAGTATTATAGTCAATACTAAGAAATAACCTACGCTTACTTCATAGAAAATACCGCGTAATTTACTTCGAGTAAATTTATAGAACAAACAGTTTATAGTTTCTTTGTTATAGCAGTGTGACAACCTATCCGTGTGACAATCATACCCGGTCTCCCTTACTGTACGAATATCGAATGCGTGGAGTGGCCGTTACGATCAGTCTCGCTCGTCCCTCTGTTCAAAATGTCGCGCGCCCCTCGATTTCCAAAACGCGAGCATGAACGCAGAGGCTCAGCTCCCGCGGATTCGTTACGCCACGCTAGTCGTATGAATTCGTAGCAGGAGATCCGTGGGCGAGGAACGGTTCTCCCGCGCTGATTTTTAATGGGACATTTGCGAGTGAACCGAGCGAGATGATGGAACGATCCCTGCCGCATCACGGACAGAAGCCACGGCGGGGGGGAGGGACCGAGTGGAGCTACCGATCTGAAATTCGAAACGGCAGGCTCGTAAAGGTTTCGGTGACGATGCGGGCACACTCGAATGCTCTAATATCGCAAGTAGAGCAGACACAATGCGCTCTAGCGAGCGTAAATTTTTTTGCATATTTTTTTATTATTTACTTTTTTAGTGTTTAAGTTTTGATTTGAAGTTATATGCTGATTTCATGTCGATTGAATTGATTTGATTTGTTGACGAGCGATGTAATGAGTTAACGCGATAGGATGTTGTCTTACCGGGCGATTAGATATATTGCGATTATTATTATTATATTATATTTAATTATATGAGATGATGTGACTCTACATGAAAATATATAGTAAGCCGAATGTATAGGAAAACATTTTTTGCTTTGGTGTTTTGTTTTTAAGAAAAATTACTTGGAATATTTATTGAACACGCACATATCCAAGAATTGATAGAATGCAGCAACAAATATCGCACAATTGAGAATGCAATGCGATACTGTAAAAATGTAAGTCGAATATTTAAAAAAAAATCGATTTTATTTCTCTTGTTAGACGGGTACCCGCACTCTCGGCGGAGTTTCAATTCTGATTGAAGTTATTACACTTTTTCGACTTATTTTTGCCGACTTATTCATTTCACCTTTGCATCTCTGCCGATTATTTCCTGTTGCGTTGCAAACCAATTTTCGGAATCAATTTTCTCGAGGACAATGTCTGGTAAAAAAGAACATTCACTCTTCTTATTATACCACCAATTCAATAACACTCATTACAACATTTGTGTCTTATTTCTAGTCGTAGAAATGTGTCCCACTGTCACAGTTTGAGATCTCCTGTATCACCTAGTGCATGCTATAATGCTGGAATACAGATGGAGTAGCCCTGTTTAAAAGTGTACACCTGAGTTCATCTGAACGTAAAAATTGTAACCGCTACGGGATTAAAAGTTCCTCGCCTTTCTTCTATACTCTAGAGTCTAGAACTCTAGAGCGTCAAAATCGGGGGATCGGAGCAAACCAATTTTTTGGCCCTGCTCCGCTCCAGGTGCTTTGTTTTAAATAAAAATTCCTTTAATACTTTCAAATAGCGACCTTCCATTTGCAACAAACCCCATCTGCCTAGCTTTTCATTTTCATATAGAGAAAAATTCATAAAAATTGGTTAATTTTCGGGCAAAGAAAGTACTATGCCTCCTTAACACCGAGTTGCGCGGCCCTACGATATAATATTTTTTCAATGATGAAAAATTGAGATTTGGTATTTATTAGAAACATGTCATTCACCTGCTCTTATAAAATGAAAGAAAATTCAAATAATAAGAAAAAATTTGGAGCAGTGGAGCAGTAAAAATGCTTCGGCTCCGCTCCTGCTGCGGGCAAAACCCCGTTGCTCCACTGCTCCGCGCTCCAGCTCCGAGCTCCGCTCCGACGCTCTGGTCAAAACTGTCTCATGTTATGTTCACATTGTTCCTTTACGATTATAGTAGGGAGTACATAATAGACAGCATTAATATTACAGAACATGTTTCGACTGTGATATATCATCAGGTTTGCACTCTCCCTAAAACAATGACGTGGCGGATTGGAGGAACGGGGCGATAATATTTCGAAGGACCCTGCCCACGCAAGTCTGTGGTGCGTTGTCGGGCACCGTGGGCCGTGCCGCCCCAAAAAGTAATGCCCTCGTGGGGCCTGATGTATCGGGTGTCTTAAATTAAATTCCTACTTCGTAGCCAAATGGGATCTGAATGCAACTGCCTTGCAAAGTCCGCGACGGAACATCAGCATGGATCTATCAAGTGGGTCAGCGGTTACGATTAGATAGATTCTACTAGCTTACGTTCCGATGCTTGAATTTAAAGGCCGTGGTAGAGAATTAGAGAGTTAAGTAGCGGCATCGATTGAGGAAGAATGACCGAATCTCATTTTTGGAATCCCTGCATCCTATATTGGGATTAATGAGGACTGATTTAATCGTGTTATGTCATATTTCATCACTTGTCACAGACACATTTGATAAAACAGAAATTAAAAGGTTTTTCCACATGTCTGTGGTCCAACCTGGATATTTTTTAGTTCATACCAATCGTTTCATTCAACTGCAATTCGATTATTATAGACAGCTATAGTCTTCCTCTTTCTGAGATACAACTGATGACTTTGGTGGCTTAAACGTTTCCTTCGTAACAAAACAATAGCCAACATTGCCATTATCAACATTCAGATGACATTAAAGGATTTTGAACCGAAAAATTGAGTATCAAGTCATTGCATCTGTGCAGTTTAATCACACGAAAAGCAACAATAATATCTTATTCATGGATTGAAGTAGCAAAATTGCACATGTACTAAGAAAAAGAAGTAGCAATCTGATAAAGACAAGTAATAATCAACTAATGGTATGCAGTCTATTCATGCGCCGCCGTTCATAAGTATTAGGACATGTGCTATATTTGAACAAAATGTGATAAATATACTAACCAAATTGAGACGGAAAGGGTTGCATAGATGTTTGATAACTGTCATGATACTAGATGCTCCAAGTACAAGAATGTTTACGAATTACATGGAAAACTGAAGAAGAAATAACATCAGTTATAACAACCAGTTGCAATGCCAATGTTTTTGGTTGAAAATGAAAATAAATATTTGAAATTATCACACACTATAATTTATATATACCCTAAATTGCTTGGGCTTTACTTCAATGTGCATGCAACGACAAAAACGTGAAAAACAACGATGCTACAATTTCTTTTCCAAAAAGTGGTCGAACTCTCCCGGACTTACAATATGTATGTCATACTGTGCATACAGTTTCTGTGTGTATTCTCCATAATCACCAATCTGATACACTACATAGGTGTGCACTGATGAACAAACATTGTTTATTTCCATTCGTATCTATGCACCTTACACACTTCGTGTGGCATACACAATTAATTACTTACCCTTAATCAAACAGACGATAACATATGCAGGTAGGTACATAGGTATTACAATGTACTTCATCAGTGTATTGTACGAGTGCATACTACGCGTATATACCCATAGGATAGAGTTAAAATACTCGAGACACCCCTGAATGGGGTCCATGATGAGGACTTGAGTTAAGGGGTTAACTCCTTACATTTCTTTCCAACCACTTGTCCTGTCGCTAGGAACAATGTTTAGTTTGACATTTGGATGATTCTGCGAGTTCGATACGAGCTCTAGCACCAAGTGCATGTACCTGCATTACTGCTAAAGCAGTGGAATATTACCCCCTTACGCATAAACACCCCTAAAGAATCAATCGCTCGATCGAAACTAATTGCAGCGGAGTCTCGATAATCCGAGGTAATGTTATAAAAATTCAGACGCCGTTCCACGAGTTCGCCGAGTTCGGACAGTATGATGTCAGATCCATCATAACTCAGATAGGGCGTCAAAGAATGCCAATACCGTGGACGAAATGAATCCTCGGTCCCGGACAGTCAGTCTTCTCCAGACCTCGAATCGGAAACGCCTTAGCGTCTTTACTCTTGTTCATCATCGAAATAAACATATATTTCATTTATAATTCAGACAGCTTCAATCGTCAATTTTTCACACCGTCAATTTTTAGTCGTTACCTTACAGTAAGCGGGACCGAAACCGGCTCGGATTGTCAGGAGCTCGGATTAAGCAAAACACAGGCGCACACATACCTACTCGATGCCTGAGGAGAGCTCAAGGCGAGAGGAGAAAAAACTCATCTACGATAAAAACGAGGCTAAGAGGGCCTTTCTACACGGGACTTTTGTGCTTTGCCACTGATATTTCCGATATTAGGTATATTATCTAGAACTAGGCGAAGCTAATTTGTTTAAACAAAATAGGAAGGGATAGAATACACAGGGTGCGGGCAAGAGGTGATACTTTATGCAAAATTAAATCAAAAGTGTGGAATAAAATTTTGTTCATTCGGGGCTTATGATCGATTTTGAAATTTTATTGGGCGCGCATTAAGGTCGATTTGTATTATCCGCGCAGACACGGAACGTTGCGGAACGGTTGGATTCAAACAAATATCGTTGCGGGTTTTTGAATGCGGATGTTTATAATTTTAATTATATACAGCGTCACGACCAGTTACAACACGTTACGCTTCGGACATACCTACAACGACCAATATTCTCGAAAAGAATGTTTTCACTGAAGCGATACTCGACTGAAGTTATCGGGAGGTGCTTGAACGCAGACTTCTATCCTATGATAGGGTAAACGCACCAGTAAATGAACACTATTATAAAATTTTGTTTGCAGCGCGATTAATTGCACGTGCTGCAAAAATTGTTTCGATATGGAGCAAGAAATGAAAAGAAGTCTCTAATTAATTAGTTGCTTACTTTAATAACATATTTTATTCATTCTAATAAAAAATGTCCATTCACTGGTACGTGTTGATTTACTGGTACATACAACCTATGTACATTTAGTTCAGGCAGAATCCGAAACGATGACCACTATAGGAAAGATATATTATTCTGACGCCTGTCGGCCCCAAATTTGTCGGCTTCATCCCTAAATCCATTTCATTACCAGAGCAACAAACGGGTAGGTACCTATGTCATTGTGAGCACCTGAACTACATTTCTTCAAACTACCAGATTTTCTCAACATTCTGGCCGCGCACTTCCATTGTAAGCGAAACTCGGATTACCAACACTCCTGTTATGTAAAAAGTACATATACAGAGCTTCCAGCTTCGAAGTATTTAGGAAGATATAACGCCAACAGTGACCAAACCGCGTCGGCACAAGTCCACGGATCTGCCGAGCCACTTTCTTTTCACGTGGGATGAGAAAAATGCCCCGACGCCACCCTTTAATCTGGCCGTCTCGATATCGCCGCGATTCACGTTGAAATAATGCCTCGAGAATGGCGCGGCGTGAATCAATTCATTTCCGGCCAGAAACTCGTGTACACGGGGCAAACTCGCGTGCAGCTGTGTATCTAATCTGGATACCGGCTCTTTTAGTCGTGACATAAGGGGGTTGTTACGCTGATATACCCGGTGGGGGTAGATTAGCGAGAATAATGCGAGTGTATATTAGCCGGATCATTTTATCGCGGCCCGAACCTTTGTGCCAGCTGCGTTGCGTCATTATTACAACGATATGTGGCTTGTAATTAATTTGATCTCCTAAAATCGTAAATTACGCAGGAACTCGATAAGATCGGCGACACTCTTGGCCGGGCGTGTTCCCAAGAAAATATCTCACATAATTATTTCGTGTAAGTGTTTGTAAAGCTTCTAGAACCGCTTCTAGAATGAAACGTGAATGATCTGATTTGATCGAATGCCCGCGTTGTAAAGAAAATATCAATGATTTTTCATCAATTTCCCGAGCTTGTGGGGAATAGCTCTTGTAAAACCAATAGATAGCTACCTATGTAAAACTGGAAGTTCATCACTGAATTCTGTTATTTCGTTTCTAATATATATCATGACCAAAACACATATGTATGTTAAAAAAATACTTGAACAAATGTACAGTATGAATTAAAATTGAAATAACACCATGAAATGGAAGAAAACACAAAAACCGAGAAAAAATGAAATTTTAGTGTTTTTACATATTTTAGTGTTTTCAGTAGCAGCTTGTATTCCTCGTAAAAGTGCGGACTGCAAGAAATGAGAAACTCAGCTCATTTTTGCGATTTCGATTTTTTCCAGAGGATTAAATGAATTGTCGATTTCAATTTCGCCCGAAAAAGCTGCTCTATCTCAACGTTTTTTTTTTTTTTAAATTTGGAACATTTTGGTTGACGACAATTTTGCGCGACAATTCTCCTACTCAGACATTGGTAGGCGCGATAATGTTTTCAGCTGAAAATGTACATAACCACTGTTCGTCGTGCTCCTGAGTCGGCCCAGATTAAACATGCAAATTTAAAATTCTGTTTTTACACCGATAGATACGTTCCCGAAAAACTGGACAAAATGGAGAATTGTATTCAGACCGCAATCATACAAATAAGTTGTCAAACCTCGAACACAATTTTTTCTTATTGCGTCATTCACGAGATGAAGTCGGAATGGAAGACGGAGTGTCCTCACACACGTTGAAAGAGACAAATCAATTACTTGCAGGTATGCAGCAGCCTTAAATGCAAAGTTCAGGAATTTCTTTTAATTGAAAGCAATTTCCTAGAGAAATAAGTGGGAACATGCTTCCTTTGAATTCAAATCAAGTCAATATTTAGAAGAAGAGAATTTAATTTTATTCTGGATTATCTAGATCGTGTAAAAAAAATACAGAAAGATCAATTTCATATTATTAATCAACAGAATTATTAATACCAATTTGACAGCTAACTTTTTCCTCTTTCTGGAATAAGAATGAAATTAAAAGGTGAATGATCTAAATCTCTATCTAATATTGCAGATAAATTAAATGTCAAATTCCTCTGGGCATATTATGAAAGTTGAAAAGAATGAAATTAATTTGAAGAAAACAATTAAAAAATATGTCATGCTACACATCAGGTTTTTTTTTAATTTCAATTTCTTTAGCAGTTTTATTCCTGTTCTATCTTACTGTGTAGGTATGTACTTTTTATCGCTTCATAACATCCCACAAAAATTGTATGTAAACATTCCACGACAAGTTTCGATAGACCCCCGTAATTTCTTTGACGAAATATCCGGTCCATATTGACCGCACACGTAGACGCGTCAATTTCAATTTAATTGGACCGTGATAAAGACAGAATTAAGATGGCGACATTAAATCCACCGAGCGGTTAACTTAAGCCCACGTAAGGAGGATTAACCTTTATGGGAGTCCTACGAGACCCGCCCATGTGATTAGGCATTTTCATGGTCCCGTTGAGGATCCCCGATGAGGAGATTTAAAAACAAACGAAAAGAAAAGAAAAGATGCAACGACACGAGAAGCAAATGACTCTACGTATGGACTTTCGACATATCTCTTTGACTTTGCTCACGTCGAAATCCTTTCAATGTCGCAGTTAAGGGGTTTAAGGTGCAACAGACAATTGGTGAGATTTATCAGCAATTCAGAACGTTCGTTGGTCTTGTGCGTTTTGTTTCTGGGCTCCGTTTGTCACACTGTTGCTTAAAACTCGTTTAAACTGATACATGAGTTAACTTTCAGTTTCGTTACTTTTTGGGGACAAAGTATGAAAGTTACAAACGACAATTATTATCAAGGGGATACGACGTTTCAGTTAACGTGTCGAAATTACATGCTTTTGAGCCGTGATACAAACAAAATGTCAACTGGAGGACCTTACAATTTCTTTCCCATTTAAAGAATGCTCATTCAAAACTGTTTTTCAATACTTGAATGTGTGGATAAGTGACTAGAAAGGGTTTATCTTGAAATTATTTTTTCTAGTAGTCAGTAACGATATTATTTTATTTATTATTAATGTGCCTTTCCTTAGAAATTATTGAGTAATTTCTTGGTGAACAGTAGTGTTGGCATCACGTGACAGACAGGTGTATTTGGTGTATTTGGAAAATATTTAATAGTATTCTAAAAATTTATAAATTGACCCATCAATTTCCTTGAAAAAATCAGGTTCTATTCACTGGAACATGTACCTACATATTTTATAATATGAACATTTTTTAATATTCTTCGAAAAACGTCCATCGTGCCACCGCGACATTGTTGTGCAGCGAGAAATCAAAAGGCAGTTGTATATTAAAAATTAATTAAAAAATTAATTATATAAGGGACGTTATTGTAGATTAAAAAATATTCGATTTTTTTATCAGATACACTCTGGTCTGGTCAATCTTATTCACCGTCCAGAGATTTTCCCTAGATTCGGGTTTTGCTCCTGCCATCTCCTTGCCCGCTGCACAACACCAATCACATTTTCAAATATTGAAAAATATTCTCGAATGTACATGTTTTAATACAAGAAGAAAAACTCCCATCAAAAAGCATGCAATTTCGCGTTGTATATTTCTTTAATCCTACGGCGGTTCTCGGGTAACTTGTGAGCCAATTTCTTAATCCGAGGACCGTAGTAGGGTTAAAGAGATAAGAACGCACTTGGGTAAAAAAAGACCCGAGGGAATTGGTAGGCGTGTGTAATTCGAAGAATTCCCTATCGTCAGATCGCTAATCATTTTAACTCCTCTAGCTCTTCTAGCGTTAATATCACGACTACTACGCCCGTAACTATGGTCGTTTGCGTTACAACAGGAGCAACGTCGCGCGGCGTCCACTTCCGGAGCATTCTTTCGGTCCAAGAAAAATATATTCCGACTATATTCCACCGGACTTCTCGTAAATCCAATTACGAGGCCGAGCATGAAGGCCTTTCAGTCGCGATAGAAATTCGACGAGAAGAAAAACTTGGGAAACCGAGTCGATTCCGGGACCATTCACTGATTTGTCATGGATACGCAGGGGCGAGAAGGGCAATTCAGAAATTAGACACACCGTTGCCAGGGGTACGCCGTAGACTAGGCAGGGGCGTTTTGAAAAATCCTCCGATCGGATTCCCACGACGCAATCTCGTCTCGCCGTGTACAAAGGGCCATAAGTTATGGCCGTTGAGCGGCCGATTTTTGCCGGAATTCGATGGGGGTAAGAGACCCCCCGTACATTTCTCTTCGCGACATATTAATTTATAGAGAACATCGTGGGTCCCAGGACTTTAGTCTCCGATTCGTTCTTAACAATTTGACAATTTCTATGGGTTGCAAAATTTGTGCAAAATCGCCGGGAGGGGACCTCCCACCCCACTTCAGGCATCATGGATAATTACAGTACTGGAAATATTTATTGCATCGCTCGAATATTTAGTATTAGTATTAGTATTCGGAAAGTAGTTTTGCGCGATTGTTGACTACTTAAGTAGGCATACAGTGTCTGACATGGTTTTGATGAAGAATTTGTTTATGGAACTGAAAAGTTTTTATTTATTCTACAGGGTGAACCCTTTGGTACATTGAAATTTGTGCAAGCAGGGGCCTGATACAAATTAGTGAAAAGTATTTCTTGACCGGGGAGAATTTATTATGACGTTGAAAGTTTTTGTTTAAACTTAAACAATCAAGGATTTTAAGTTTTAAGAAAGCAACGAGTACTCACATCCATGTTCCTGGTACCGTCGACGCTGCGTCGATGAGGAGTAATCGTAAAATAACGAGCAACGTGCTGCACAGTGCCATTTTTACCTGAAAAGTGACATCGATGTAAGTAATGGTCGGTAAATATTTGTATCTCACTTTATTAACATGTTCTGTGCCACCTAAGTCACTGGTAACCCATCATGCTTATGGCAAGTGAAACTTCCATCCAACGGATGACCATGATGCTTCAATTCAATGTTGAAATCAAAATAGAGGAAAAAGAAGCTGAATTTATAAACCATTTAACGTCCACTCTTCTATTACTGATTATCACAATCTACTTTTTATGACCCAGTAAAAACCTAAATTTTCACGGCAGCACAGAAAGTGATAACACATTTTTAACTGATCACGTAAATATACGTGTGGTTTACATACTTTTACTAATAAAAAGTAACACAAGTATAGAGTACATTTGCAGTTACAGCAATTTTTCTGAAATCTGAAATGTTTTTGCATGTCTGTATAACGAACTTAATACCAGGCTTTGAGTACTATAGTATCACTGGCCTGTTCCAGGCAATCCCTGGATATCTGGGATATCAATTTTAATATATAATCTCCTTTTTAATGGAACTCTCTTATTTCCCTTACCGTTCACAGTTTAAACTTCCATACTTTCTTCCGACCACTACTGCAGGTGGCAGATGCAGTACGAAATGTGTTACTAAACTGTTAGTTTGCGGATGTCTACATCAAAAGCTTTAAAGAATCATCCAAGATGCTAAAAAAACTGCGACAATTATTATTTCATGCGTACAAAACGATTGGCAGAATGAAACGCGATAACTGCGTATTTTCCTTCACGCTGTGATTATCAACTTAGATCTCATATCCCTTCATCTTTGTTGTTTGTGAGATAACTTTTTTCGAATAAGGCATTGTTTTAAAGGAAACCGAGCTTAAAGATCCATCAAGTAAGTACGCGTGCATTTAACGAAAAATCAGTTCCACCTGGAAAATCAATTTTCTGTCGATTAAAACCCCAATCGAAGAAGAGTTCTCCTACTAGTTCCACTTACTGAAACAATCCGCTTGTTTCTAGTCGAGTGCACGCGCGCTCAGCGATTTTTGAGAATCGATTTGCTCGGAAACTAAGCCTTGCGCGGGAAGACTTTACTCCGCACTTTTGGCTTATTTCTCCGCGAGAACTCGTTTCATGCGTAATCACGTGTGTCGCGAGATCGCATTGTTGCTTTTATTGGGAAATATGGTTGGCGAAGCTTTTATCACGGGGCAAGTGCGACGATAAGCGGTAATGTTGAGCGCCTCACCCGGTATACATAATCGGTACGTGAGCACACACGGGCACACGTACCGACACGCGTTCTATACCAGTTTTCTGTGGGCAGCAAACGTGCCGTGGTCCCAGCTCGGAACGAAAGACACCCAAGTCCAGACGATTATGGTACATCGATTCGACATTACACCTTGCTCGCTCCTGAAGCGACTCGCGAGCCTCCTCGGTTCTTGCTCTTGCCCGCTACAGCCGCAGCCCAGGCAGCGCGACTGGTTAATAGAAACTACGGGCCTGAGTTACGAGTCGCCAACTCTATAACTTCTCATTTTGTACTGTTGCGCTAGCGCGCTCGGTCGCGGCGGGACAAGTGTGCGCGCCCGCGCCGATGAGTAAGATTCGCGGCCAGCTTGTGCTTGCGGCCTGCCGATTTTTCTGTTTTTCTTTAACTCTCGGGCGGCGGATGCGGGGTCCATTTTCACCTATCCTAAACTTTAAACCAAAACAACGTCAGAGTCTGTGTATAGTTATAGTAAAAGTTTATCCCAAGATGTGGATGAATAAAATTATGAGGCAACGTGGACGTTGCGTCCAACGAGCAGAAAACTCTCCGCCGTCCAAGGGTTAATTAGTGGTGATGAGGGGTGGGTAGGTACTCGACTGGCGAATCGAACAGCTATGGGCTCAAGGACCGCGTTCGTTCGATTGCTCTTGACAGCATTTCGAAAAAATTTTACGTTCAGTTAAACTTGAAATATACACTGCGTCTGAACTGTATGTATCTGAGCGATGATAGGTCTGTTTATAAAAGGTACCTAAATTCTTGCCCGCGAGTGAACAATCTCCGCGGAACGTTGTGTGCGAAAATCCTTTGGTCCCGTTTGTTTATATTACTCACTGAACGCCTATCAGCGTTGCCCGCATTGGCTGCGCGCACCGACTGATTGGATACATCGGTTCATCGTCCGCAAAGGGTTAACACACCGCGAAGTTTACGAACATTTTCTTTTCCCATATCTGTATAGCGGATGTAGAAGATACGAATAACGAATTTGATAATAGCAGAATGAATTTTGAAAAAACTAGGAATGCCTATTTTTCGTGATTTTGCGATTTATAGCATATTGTGGTGGTGGGAACTGAGACTACAGAACTGTTGAAGCAGAAAAGGTTATAAAGTTCAAATGCCCCCGTAAGGTAACGTGAAAGTTTTAGTATACTGGTTCAAAACACGTAATGCCCACCCTGCACTGGAACAAAACACTTAATTGTCTCGATAAAGCTGTTTTCTGACATTCCTTGCTTTTCCCCTTACCCTTCATATTTGATAAAAATTTTTAAAAAAGTTAAAACCGACTTTAAAAAAATAAAAATGCACATAAAGAGTAAAAAATAATTTTTTCTCTTATTTAATTTACGACTCTCAATTTTTTAAAGTCAGCGCACGATTTACACAGTACCAATGACGAGGCGCCGACTTAAAAAGATATAAGAGTCGTAGATTAAATGAGGGAAAAAATGGTTTTTACTTTTTAGTGCATTTTTATTTTTTTAAAGTCGGTTTTAATTTAAATTTAAAATTTTTTTATTTTTAACTTTTTAGTTTTAGGTAGGTATATTGACATGCGCGTACGTACATAAAATTAAGTCGGTTAATAATAATAATTAGGTGACAATAGTCTTTATTATTAACCAGAACTGGCAAAATATTGGGCCAATGTTGATGCAGTGTCGGATGGGACCACCGGGGCATCGTCCTCTTTCGAATAAAAAAGGATCATCAAAATCGGTCCATATGCTGAGGAGTAAAAAATATACATACGGGTCGAATTGGAAGTCGGTTAAAAATTAGCGAATATTCGTCAACACGTGTGAAACGAGAAAGACCGCGACGATTACGAAGCACCCGGCGCTGGTAAATCAAAAAAGCGGTTTACGACGCATTGGCTCTTACATTACACCCTGCCTGAGCACGACGATGGGTGAATGTTGCTTTCAAGCTTGCCCACTGCAACTGGTTAATGTACACGCGCCGTAGACCGAAGCTGCGAGTCGTAAATTTTGTAACTTCTGATCCTGCCCTGCTGTAATTTCCAACAGTCGCGACAAATTAGACGCCTGAGCTTGCGAACGAAACCAATATCTTTGTATATTTAAATTCTACTGCCTGCGGCACTCGTTTGAATAGTAATTAGTGCAATAAGGGGGCAACAGTTAACACACAATTGCGCAATGGTCATATTTAAGGGAGGAATCCTACCAAGGGAAGTTTGTGGCAACTCGAGAGTTAAAAAAACTCTGGTCCGTTTCAGAAATGTAGTTCAAGTGATCCCAATGACGCACCTGTTTTTCACATCTGCGAAATTAGCGAGCTACAGTTTATTAGTGAGCTACAACACGGTAGTAAGAAATTTGCAGGAAAATTAATTTCTCCAAAAGTCCCCTACAGCATAGTTCTTTCACCACCATGTTATAGAATGTAGATTGTAGGTGATCGAGAACAATAGCGCGGTGTATTTAACTTTTCTTCGATATCATTTATAATTTTCAACATACAAAATTTCTTCGAGAGGACGTTTCCACCGCTGGACCCGATTCATTACCAAAACAAAAACCAGGTCGGTATATGTACCACATGTATTTTTTTTTAATTCTCAAGTTACCGTACATCCCTTGCGAACAAGGTTCTCTGTTCATCCTTTCCCATAATGAAATCAAATGGAATCGCTTACAGGCCCGACGCGAACACACACGTATCCACTCCATTTCTTCAAGCCAATCGCGATCTCTGTCGAAGCACTTATCTAAACTAAACTGCAGAATCCCATGGAACTAACCCTGGGGAGCCTTTTTTTCACGACCTCCACTCGCAGTAGAAGTGGGATTTTCCCCCGCGTGCGCACACTTCTGAGACACCCTGTATATCCCCGCGGATATCTGGCCCACGCGATCGGGCAGAATATTAGCCGGTGTATATAAAATGCATTTGTGATCACGACAGGAATGTAAATGGCGTGCTTCAGCACGTCTCTCGCGGGGCAGGCTTCGAATTATCAGCAATAAAGTATCTCGCTGGCGTGTTGAACAAGACATGACCGGCGGTAGTGCGAGCACCGCTACATTTGTTGCTGAATGAGCTTGGTCCCGGCGTCGCTGATCGTTGATCCTATCCTGGCACAGCTGGACGATACCATGCTGGTTATAATGATCATAAAGGATCTTTGGTCTAATATTAAAGGTGCGGGCGTACGGCCGGCAATAGGGTACGAAAGCGGTAAATGGAAAGCTGCGCTGTTCCAGCGAAACACGACTCGGTGACAATTCGAGTGCGATCTCTTGGGCCCCTGTCGTATCTTATTTTTAAATTGCCGTTTAACGCGCGCCTTTTCTCGCGGCAAAACGGACGTTTCGCTGCTCCAATTCAACGTCGTCGTACACATACCCAAGTACGCGCATGTTTATTCAACGTCCCTCGTCCCACCTCCTGAGATTCGACGCTACTCGTGGAATTTATACAGGGTGTGAAACAGTACACGGGATATTTTCTTCGGGATCGATTCTTCGGAGTAATGATTAATGCTCCTATACGCGCGCGTTCGATATCCTTCCATTTTGCATTTGGTTGCCCTATAATTAATGCGAGTTATTTCGGTGCAAAGCAAACCTATCGAATACGGTTTAGGTAACGATGGATCGTAGAATGTGTCGCATTCGACTTCTGGACTAATTATTAAGTTACTATGGAATTGTGTTAAACAGAAACGCGTAAAACGTCTTCATCGAACTCTGCAGGCTTTCCGGCAGGAGGTTCATTTTTTAAATTGTAGTTCCAAGCTTGAAATATCTTAAACTATCTTTGCCACTGCCTTGCACTAATAATCTGCCCATACATCTTAGTAACTGCAATATTCCATTTACACTTGTAACCTTTTGATGCAACATTGTCCCTATTTACGCTGAGTATATGTATAATAGTAGTATATACATGTGGTTACTGTGTTTTCTACTTCTTACTGATCTGACATGTATTATTACAACATGAGTAATAAAGATGCGATAATAATAATAATAATAATAAATAATAACACATATACCAAACACACACGTGACGGTCGCGACGAGTTCCATTGTTTTAAATTCAACTCTCAGCAAACCACATTACTTATTAGTTACGAGCGATTTTCTGAATAAGTACCACAGGAAGCGCCTGCGGAACTGCAACCCGTGTTTCTATACTTTCAATTTCGCACGTTTTCACAGATTGCAAGCTTTCAATGGTATTTTTGTGGTGGGAAATGTTATGTACGAGAGTATAGTACTCTGTGTTGCTTTTCTACAAGCGTTTTTGTTGGATATTTTGAGAACTGCAGGTATAAGATAATCTGTAAACAGATTTCTTCAGGGACCTAATGCTCATCTTCCGCCGTGGGTGCCATTTAGAACTCATATATACAATTTTATAAAAAGGCAAAAAGCGTGTATCACCAACTGTCACCATCGCAACCATAAAAAAATCATTAAAGAATATCGAGAAGTGTAGAAGTTATCGCTCGAAGCAACCACAAAATCTGACAACATAAAAAATTAGCCATCACCAGACGCGTGTATGTTCGTGAACTTCTTTAATCATTTACTCGCATAGAATAGTTCCTCCGGAAATATGCCGCATTTCCTTTAACGTCCCGTAGAATCGAAACTACAGAAGATTATGATCCATCGATTATGAAATCTGTTGGGAAAAGTTTCTCTTTGAAATAACCCCTGTACAAGCGCGCGAATCCATTTCGAATGTGTTGCAATTACCACATAAAACGTGCACTGACCAGTTTCTACGCGATACCAGGGTAACGAGACCAGATAGAACCAAATAGAGCGGACGCATTTTTCTTCAAGCTGTGTGGATTAGTTTTGATAACATCGTCCATTTAAAATGCAACGGGATATCGTTCCGAGAATAAATCGCCTTGCGCCGTGCCGCATTCAAATGTAATTCGACACTTCGATACGCGCGCCAGCTCGTCGGACGAACACTGTCACGATTTCAAACATTTTACCCGCCGACAAAAAACTCTACACAGAATGCAACACGTTGAAGCTGATCGTGAACTAAATCGTTTGCCGAGCACGCCACTTTTCACTCTCTCGTTCTCACTTTACTTTTATTATACAGTTAACTGGGTCGACTCCGAGGAAATGCATACAAAACCAGCGTTAATTAAACAAGTTTTATTAAAGTTGTTGGACAGTCGAATAATAATAAATGTCCATTGAAAACACATTAACCCTCTCTAACGCCATGTGACTTTGAAGGTGGCATATATTATCTGTACTTTTTATCGAAGTGGCTAATTCACAAAAGTTCCATATTCAACTATTATAACATAGGAATCAGTAACTTTCATTTCTCAATGAAATGTTTACGAAATGGTACTGAGATTGTCCTGTTAATATTTATAGGGTAAATCAGGTATAGTTGGACCCACCGGGAGAGTCCGGCCAGTGTTGATATTTTAAGACTGACGGAAGAGAGAGTGCTGTTATTGTCATCTCGCATCGACCATTGTCACAAATCCATATTCAAATTATAAGATACACTTAAGACTTTAGGCGAGTCTGAAAATTTTTAGACCAAGTTACAGTGCTGGTGATATTTGAAAGACAGGTAAGTTTATTTACTCTACTTCGATATTGGGGGATATAATATGCATAAAACTATTATGTTGTATTATGGGATAGTCCGACCACATTAGTTAAATATACAGTGTGCTCGTTGTATCCAAAAAAGTGTAACTAGCTTGAAAAATATGAATGGTACGAAAGATTCTTTCAGACGGAAATTGTAGGATGCTCTATTGTAACTGAGATCGAAACGTTTTCTAAACTCTACCTACATGTGTCTTTTTTACTGTAAACCTATCTTCAGATTCAGGGAGCGAAAATTCCATTCTACAAGATAGTGATATGTCGTTAACAGAGTGGGACGAAAACGAATGCGTGGGATGCGGTGAAAACTATTTGGAAATCTCGAAAAGCGACAATTGGATTGAATGTGTGCGCTGCAGTCGTTGGTTTCATGATACTGAATGCTCCAAGTACGAGAGTGTTTGCGATTTATGTGCAAAACTGAAGAAGAACTAATATGTCAATTAATTTCTTCGTGTACCTACTATACTTTTTGTAAGCTCCACTTTTTGTTATTTTTCAAGGTCGGTCTCACCCGTAATGGGTGGATGCTCTAACCCCGACATGCGGGTGAGACCGACCGTTGAAGTGCCAATATTTTTGGTTGAGAATGAAAATAGACATTTGAAATTATCGCACACTATAATTTCAGTATACTCTAAATTGCTTGGGCTTTGCTTTAATTCGCACAAAGCGACAAAAATACGAAAAACAACGATGCTACAATTTCTTTTCCAAAAAATGGTCGAACTCTCCCGGACTTACAATATACAATCTTCAATTCGTCTACCAATGTCCTAAAAAATTCGGTTCCAGAGGGTTAATAGTTAATAGCAACGACTCCAGCTATTAAACGCAGATATTACAGATATTAAACGCGAAGTTAATGGCAAAGCTGAGGTAAAATGACGGACGTTTAATTATCGTGGCCGGTTAAAGCGATTATACCCATTGATGAATAAACGATTACTTACCGAGCCAGGTGCACCGGGAGTCCTTAAGTACGAGGTGGTTATTGCCTCGGCAAGATCAGGCTACGCCGTTTCACTTGTTTTTTATCGGCGAGAGGCACGACGCACTGGCGTTTAAATGAACACCGATAACAACGGGTGTTGGCTCACACTCGTCCAGTGGTCCTTTGAATGTTGAATTTCGTCGGTGAGCCGGTGATTTTTCGCGCGCTGCGGCTCGTGTCTCATTTTGACCACCGAAACGGTCCCTTACGATGAATACTTCGTCCCACCACTGGCAAATTCCTTATTTGCCTCCCTTCCTTTTAATTACCTCGCAAAATTAACCGTTAACTTAAAAGACAACCACAGGAGTAACACTGCTTTCCACTAACTTTCCTTTAGAACACGATTATTAGACGAGTAGTACTCCTCGCTAGCAATGCTTGCAGGGGCTCAACACTCTGTCATTACGATCCTCCGGGGGAAGCATGCGTCAGTAGCATAAAGGAACGGGCATTTGTATGGAAAAGTGGCGGCAATTACCCGTTGGTCGAGCAATCGATCGCGACAGTGTCAGGCGAAGGAGTCATCCGAATCACCAGCGTGCGAACGCATTCTAATTCCACGAGCGTACGGTAAGTTCTCCGTAAACGACAGATCCCTGTGTCACTTTCGCTCTCCGGAGCAGCCGTGGTCATCGCCTGTCGCGCTAAAACCCGGCCGGGCTTCCTCGAAGCCCGTCATCTTCGTCGATTTCGGGGGCAGAACTCCGAAGCAGGCAGTCACGACGTTCGGGCGCCTCGGGGGATCTGTCTATGAACTCCTGTTCACCGTTCGCCGCGAGTCAGCGGGCCGCCCCCGTGGGGCAGGGAAGAGAAACGGTTCGAGGAAGCTGAACCATATTTGGCACGCTAGTTCCGCTCCGTCCGGCGATTCTCCAATCGGCAGATACGTCCTGGATGGACAAGTGGCCGCTACCGAGATGCGGAACGCTGGCTTCCTTGGGCTGACTGGAAGCCGATCCTTGGACGGGTCGGTGCTCGCTGGAGCATCCCGGGGAACGATGCTGCCTCGTGGCAAGCGGCCAGGGGCCGAGGAACGCTGCGATACCGACTTGGACGACGTGTTACCGCGGAATGGTCGCAGAGTGCAGGCAGAATCCACGAGACCGTGGTACGTTTCGTTCTCTCCGGTTCACCTTCCTTGTCTCTCTCTCTCTTTCTCTCTCTCTCCTGCGCGCCACGGGATCGGTCCCTCCTGCTCGCTTCCCTCGAAGAGGGAGCCCCCTCGACTAGCGATGGCCTCAAGGCACCGCGAACCTCTCTGCCCGTGCACTTCTGGCCGTGTACCAAAGCTACGAGGCTATTATCGAGATAATTAGCCCGTTAGAATCGCGGATATATTTATGGCCCCGGCTATGGTTAAGGTGTATGAAAAAGGGACCGTCGTCGCGGACGCGAAACACTACGAACGGGGAACGCCGTAACTTCGGCTGCGATTACGCCGGAAGTGATCAGGATGTCCTTGTGCCACAGAGTTCGGCATTGTTTGCTAATTCTTTCGAGTCAGAGATGGGCAAAATTTCACGCGGATAACGAATAAGACCAGCGAATAATGTTCCGCGATTTCTCTTTCGCAAAAGATATTGTTTGGAGACAATAACGAACTTCTATTCGGCAAAAAATGGGTAAGTTTTTAGTGGATAATGTATTTCTTCGAATAAATAACATAAATAATTTTCATTCGGATAATTATTTACTCGTTATATATGTAGATCGTATGAACAGACTTATACAAAACTAAGAGAAAATCAAAGCTATGAAGAGTTGTTCGGACCATTACTTGAATAATTCTGTAATAGATATTCGAATAAATTAT
The DNA here is from genome assembly GCA_929108735.1 of Andrena dorsata. Taxonomy (NCBI): domain Eukaryota; kingdom Metazoa; phylum Arthropoda; class Insecta; order Hymenoptera; family Andrenidae; genus Andrena; species Andrena dorsata. The sequence continues at coordinate 32,111,661 of OV815488.1, forward strand.
GTGAATTAAGTATGTTGCAAATAACGAATAATTATTATCCAGATTAAATATTCAACTAAATAGAATTTACTCGATTAGTTATATTAGATAAATATTTATTCGAAACATGTCGAATAATACTCAACTCCGTTTCGAATAAATGTGTGGCGGAGATAATTATACGGATGATTTTTTTTTAGTAGAATATTTGGTTCTGATAGTAATTATTGGTTGCTTATAGTGTCAGAAATATTCTAACAAGCCTGCGAATAACTTGTGAATAAGGTTGATATGGGATTAAGAAGTAATGCAAGTACCTATCTACTTGTCTGAATAAAAATCATTCGCCTTCCTACGCTATTCGAATAAACTCTATTTTTTATTAAACTTAATCCCGTTATTCGTCATCCGAATCAAACTCAGGCAGAATACCAACACCGTGCGACATTTTGAACAGTCCGACATCGTTGTTGCTTTAATTATTTATTAAGCTGTGACTAGATAATGCTTTCTTGGCGAAATCTCAACTTTAACATCACCTATTTGTAATACTTGAAAGCGGAAAGTACGTTTTCTAGTATTACACGAAGCAGTTAAAGGCGTGCGAAGAATTCGATAGGCTATATCAATTTTTATTAAATTTAGAATCTCAGAGATACATTTACCACGAAGCAGTCAACTCTGGTAACTTATATTAGCTCCTTAAAAAAAGAGATAAATGTGAGATCGTAACGATGTAACCTAGCTACCGAGCTTTAAATTGTTAAAAGGATCGCGAGAGTACACTGAAGCCGAAATATTCAGCGGTACCAGCTGCACGTGCAATTGCCATCCAAACCCGATTCCCGTACATTCTGCAAATTGTTTGAAAACTCGCGATGTGGCAAAAACTAAATGCCCATCACTACCCTCGGCGAAACCCGCCGGCTGCTTCTCTCCCCTGCTTCTCTCTGCCTTTCTGTTTCTCTCCTTCCCCTCTCTCTGGTCGCTTTCTGGCCGGTTCATTGGTTCATCGTTGCACCGGTCCCGGCTCCGTATTCTTCTCTCTAATTATACCGTTACGTGCAATCGCTCGTGTCAATTAGCAGCTCTTTTCTTCCTGCCCGAATGCAACCCCTTCTTTCGCGGAGGACCCCGGCCGATCTCGATTTTACACTTTCCCCTCGCCCCCTTACACCCTTACACCCCGTAATACCCTCCCTGTCCAACGTTCGGAGTCCCCGACCCCAACATCTTAAGTCCCGAACAGCACGAGCCTCCGTGCACTTTAAACGACTAATAAGGAATATAGAGTAATTTACAATAATCAACGAAATTCTTTTTCTACTGCAATTCACCCGGAAGCAGTGAAATCAGCTATTAAAGTTATCGCGTTATTTTTCCGTTCTTTATAAATATAACTTCATTTTCCTTCGGGCAGTATGATAGGGCATAGAAAACTTAACAATTTCCATACTTAAAGTTTTATTCTATCTCTTACCGTTACAGTTAAATTTTAAAAAAATGAAAGAACGCGATAACTTACGATAAGGGCTGATTTCACCCATTCAGAGTGAATTTCATCAGAGAAAAAGCATACTCCAATGTGATCTACATTCACACGGAGTTTCATTCAAATCAGAATTTGCGTCTTTTGTGTTTCGTACAGAGTCTGAAAGTTGTTGGAGGGTACGTGTTACCAACTCTGTTAATTAGTACTTGCTCCTATATGTATGTATGGAATACAATGTTTTTGTAGGAACGTGTTTGTGGATATACAGTTATCGCGTTTAAAGGTTGCCTCCCCTTCAGAACGAAGCTGGGTCATTAGTAAGAAAGGCAGAACTCGTGTTCACATCTCGGTAAACACGATATACCACTTGTTTCGCGTGTAAACACGTTCTGGTCGGTTAATTAAACGAGTTCATTTTCAGGTTGCTCCACTTATTGTCAGGGTATCTTTGTTTTCAAATAATACTGCACTCTTGTTTCAAAGCAGAGTTGGGGTGACGAATAACGGATAAGAATGTCGAATAGGCGTTTATGTATTCACTGGAAACCAATGAGAAGTTAATTGAACAGTGTAGGAAGCCGAATAATTGTTATTCGAATAATTATTTATTTCTGTTATTTGCCTAATATCATACCTTGCATTTATTATTGAACAATGATAATAATAAAATAGTAATAATATGAATAATAATATCGATTATCAAAATAAATAAATTTATAAATGACAATTGTTATTATAATATGAGTTATAATTATTATTTAATTATATAATAATATATTGTATACTATATAAGAAATTATGCTATGTTATTATGAATAACGAATAATTATTACCCGGAGGAAATATTCGACTAGAGAGAATTAATTTGAATAATTATCTTGTTGTTAGATAAATATTCATTCGAATTGTTTCAAAAATCAAAATACCATGTGGATCCTAGCTACTCGACAAATATATTACAGAACATTTGTATACAAATGATTTATCACACAATCGAGAATCTTCTCGACCCTCAATATTCGTATCTGTTTTTTTAAATTCTGCAGGGTAAGTCCTAAAGCTTCCAAAAGCTTCGCACTAGAATGAAGCCAGAGAAATATTCGTTTCGCCCAATTCTTATGCGGTTTAGTCGTCCTAAAATAATGTACATATAAGCTTCATTTGCATACACATGTGTATGTAGAGAAAAAAATCCTGTGGGGAATTTTAACCTAATACTTCCTCAATTCATCGAAATGCTCGGTCTCCATCTCTTCAAATACTGTTTCAACTCTAATCCAATCATCACTATTCCCTCAGAATTCGCGCTCCTCCATTAAGCATGCGCGTTGGAGGCTTCAATACTGCTCGATATACCCGCACAGGAGGTAGGTATACAATTAATTATTCTCCTTTCGAAACAAAAGGCACAGAATGGTTTGCACCGACACTCGTCGGAATATATTCGGGTCGTTGTTTAAACGATCGTGAATGTTTAAATGTACGTTGCATCGCGTCGAACGAGTCGGGTTCTCCTCGTTCGTTTCCGATTAATGCTCTGCAGCGGAGGGGAGCGTTTATTTGCCGTAGCACCGACAGCCGACTCTAACTCTTTCTTCTTCCCTTAATTATCCCGTTACGTGTAATCGCTCCCCTTAATTAGCACCGATCCCACTTCTATGTTTCTGTTTCTGACCGCATCCCTCGTATCCTCAATAAATCCCGCGACTTATCCCTTTGGATCTTTTCCTCCACGATCGGGAATAAATATCGCTGTCGATTAGGTTAACGATCATCAAAGACTAGAACGTGTTATCTAGATTCACTTCTTTCTTATGTACAGGGTGCCTCAGAATTATAAGCGAAGGCTTAACTGGCGAATAAAATTCACAAAGGCGAAGGGACAAGGGTTAGCGAGCGTAGGCTCGTAAACTAAATAATTCATTTCGGGATTGTCAGCTCTTCGTTTTGTAAAATAAGTCCTTTATAATGATTAATGCTGAATGATCCGGAGAATGTAGGGTGGCAACAATTTTAGAATCCAGGGAGGAAGACCATTCGTTAGAAACTTTGCAACTGACATTTTAAGCAGACCCCTGGAAGTTCCTTCGTACCGTGCAGCAATCATTTTCGACGCATGATATCGTTTAAATTGCACATAAAAATGAGAAGATATTTTACTTGTTGTACGAAGAACTTATTTAGTTTTTTACTAAAATTCTTTTACAAGGTCTGTTAGCCACACAAATTTCTTCTTGCAGCTCTGAATCACCCCGTATAGAGGATTTAGAATACAAGCTGCGACGAAAGGACAGTTTATATTTTCAAATGGAAGGCTCTCTTTGTCGCGCGGGGTAAATTCCGACGAGATTCTCGAGAGGAAACTTTAGAAGGGTAATTTGTCAGCCGAATAACTCGAATAGGGTGACCGACATTACGAATTCTTCCAGTCGGGCGAATGCGTTCAGACATCGATAGGACACTAGTAATTATACTCTATCCCAGGTCCCTCTCGTCAGCAACGTGCAATTGCTCTGACAAATTTGCATACTTCTCGCTGTGAACACGCGCTGTAAATTATAGACTATTTTCTCTCTTCAAACGAAAGGTAATTGGAAGCTAGTGAAATTACGCAAATGTGATATCTTACGCTACATGGAACACACACACACACACACACACATATCTTAATACATAAAGCAGAAAGCTTCAAACATGTTGTGTGTTTGTCTGTCGCTTAAAAACTTTCGAAAGATAAACTCTGGGCTCGCGAAATGTGCCTCAACTCATTATGCTTGACTAATTCAGACGAATGTGGCTATTTCCACAAAAAAATTAAAATTTTTTTTTATAAAATCAGAATCATTTATTAAATACATTACTTCCGTAATGATTGATAAGATTTACTACTTCGTATTCGTTAAATGTTCGGTAACTTCCTGACAGAAGTGTAAGGGAGGCTTTATTTACTCTTGGTAAATTTTTTCCCAAGATTTTCTTCAGGGCACTTAATAATTGAAAAAACCATTAGAAAAAATCTGTGTAAATTTTGAGCCCGATCAGATAACGGGAAAAGGTGCCCTGGGCCCTTGAACATTTAAATAATTATTTAACAGCTCAAAAAGTCGATTTTATATAATATCATGTGTGTTCTATTACTTTTTCTCGCGTGACAAACGGTTTTCGAAAGTCTGAAAAACTGAAAAAAATTCTAAAATGTTGAATGTTTAAATTCTTCTCGAACACTTTTTATTTATGAAGGCGAACAAAAAAATGGAATTTTTATTTTCGAGGATTATTTTTTAAACATTTAAGGGGGAGGCATGTGCCGAAATATGCCGAAAAGATAAAAAATTCGTTTTCCTTATTTTCAGTGTTTGATATGTCATGAATGTTTCCTGAAAACTTGGGACCGAACTTCGCAAAAATATCGAAGATGCAGACATTGGACGTGAAGTATACTCATTGGTCACAGAGACGTAATAGCATTGACCTTTAGAGTTGAAAATAAAAAATACAGATTTCTTTTAATCTTCATAAATAAGAAATGTTCGACATGAAATCTTGCACTTTTTAGGCAATAAAAAAGATACTACGAATGAAATAAAAAATCCGCGTGTCAAAAACCTGAGTCATAGTGTATCATATAGCCATGCAAAATTTGATGTAATTGAAATTCTACGATAATAATAAATGCAATAATTTGCAGTTGCATGAAAAATATTGCACAGCTCACGGCCTTAGCATCGCGAATGCGTAGGCACGTATGAATGTACACGCGAAAAAGTATTATGTTTCGGTATAATCGTGGCCGAGGATTAGAGCAGACACCGAGACACGAAATCCGCGCTCTTGTTTCCTGCAGCTACAGATCAAGCAGGAGGGAAAAAAAAGAACGTATCCAGAGTATTGTTACTTGGTAGGGTCGATGGAACTGCTAGGTGGCATCTAATGAGAAGGAGCGGACAATGAGCCTTTCCGAGTTAAGTGGCTGCCCTGGGCTGAATACCGGAAGGGTACTATAGTACTCTATGCTCCTACCACCCTCCTTACACCATTCGTTTATTATTCTCACGCCTGCCTCGCGAATCAGACGAGTTACCTACCCAAGAAATGACAGACGAGGGCTCTACGGTGAATAGCTCCGTGTGGGTTTCCAAAAAAATTCAAACCACGAATGTAAAAGATGATGATGTTATTCAGATGATTATTTCTGACACCGAAGGCGCAGTGAAGATCTGCAAGAATCGAGGAGTTAAAGAACTTAGGTATTTCCTCTTCTCGCCTGACTTTTGAAAAAGTAACTACTTCGGCCACTACGGCTTCTGGGTCTTTTTCGACCCACTCGCGTTCTGGTTTCTTTGAGGACCCTCCTAATTTTGTGAGAGATGTATAAAGAAGTTGTTGCTAATATCCGTTTCTTGCGGTTTGGCACTATGTTGGATGTGTAGCTGAACAAAGTTACAACAAAGTTTTAATAAATTCAGGTACTTGGTACATAGTGCTGTTATTAGTGTTAGTATATGTTAGCAATGATAAAAAGTAACTGTTTGTATTATTGATATTACCAGTCCGACTTAGGACAAATATAAAATTATCACTTTATCCTTTTTTTATTACATCATATTACACTGTACAATCAATCATACAAACAACGGTGCGTTATTAAAAACATTATAGCTGTTCCATTTTCGTCCAATTATTTTGATATTTGCTTACCCAATTAACGCGTGAATTACTTCATTCAAATTGAAATATGAAAATTATTTGAAATTTTAGTACAAGTTTCCTTCTGTACATTATCTGTTTTTGTAATAAAAATAACAGCTCTGCGCATCGACAGCCAGTATAAGGATAGCTTAGTATTACATAGTGTATATTTTACTTCAAACCTTACTCGTATGTATTAAGTAAACTTGAATCTTAGCCCGGTTTCATACGACGATGCATTATGATATCATTACCGTTCGCACGACGATACTCGAAAAAACAATGGAAATCGGTATCCATTATACGCGTATCGCCGTGTGAAACCGGGCTAAAATGTACATTAATTAAATGAATTTAAAAACAATTTAGCATCGTAAGCAATGATAGCCTTAGCATTAATGATGTCATTTAACTTCAACTTCGTGGTGAATTCATGTTTCACGTCTTTTATATTGTAGATTAAAGAAAGAAAGTAACTTGGAACTTTTGAAATTTTGTAATTCTATTATAACTTAATCTCATAGAAAACGAAATGTACAATGAGTGGATGAATTTATTATAACATGCCTTAAATTAAACCACTCTTCTGACTTCGAAGAATCGTTTTAGGTAGAAAATTTGTCCTATCGTCATACAAATCAAAACCATAGCTTCAAAGACAGCCCATACAACTACACGGAAATTGGTGCTTTCACTGATAGCCCTATGATTTCGATCACGAACCTGACAACAAAAAATAATTATTATTAAGAGCGTCGAGTCACTGCTCATGCTTACCAACTATAAGAAAGAAAATAATAAACTACCTGCATGTATTCTTGCTCGTTTTTTACTCCCCACAGACTTGTACTTAATTCTTTAATCATATCATCTATTTTATTGTGATTCGTGTCATCTGCATTCTGTCCGTCGGACGTATGTTCCGAAGGCTTAGCATTCTCACCGATGTCCATATTAAACATTACAAGTTTCGGTGTCATACTGCTTTTTTGGTTAGCAAAGCAGTATGTATAAATGCCAGGAAGATCTGCGGCAAATGTATATTTACCACTGCTCTCTTGATCGCCTTGATAAATTATCTTCCCATCTGGCCCAATTATTTTTACATCTATATCCAAAAATCCACCTTCCGCTATTTCAAATGTCAGGCCTACAAACGATATTGAGATTACGCAAGGAGTTAAACTAATTTAATGAACTGTATGATTCAAACAAGCTATTGATATATAACTAATACCAATAAGTAATATAAATAGACTATACAGAAAGTATTATAGAACCATGAACAATTATAATTACTGATTACATTAAATTAATGTCATATATAAATCCATATATGACAAAACTCCAAAATAACATTATTTTATTTTTACAATACCGCTATAGTAACATTTAATATTTTTTCATGCAACATCTTGTATGAAACAGAGAATATTCGTTAATTAAAAATTCATTATCGATAATACTGAATACCGACAATGTTCAAATGTATTTCACACACAATGTCAGATCTATATTGATGCAACTTATAAGTTAACAGATTTAAGTAAATGGAAATTAAATTGAATAATTGCTGTAAATAAAATAATTGTAATAGATTAAGTACAACTTTAGTATAAGAGTTTACGACACGCGATATAAGTAGCATATATTTTTTGTAATAATAAATCTTCAGTAAACCTTTACATAGTTGAATTTTATAAATAGATATGATTCAAATCCAACAACAGTGACATTGTTCTTTAATATGATAATTGTATACTATACAGTCAATAAAATAATACTACTGATAGCAATGACAAACAGAACTGTTCTGACAGAACATAAATTTTCTTAGACATGGAGAAATGACCAAAGTTAAGATTTATATCGATACAACGCGGCTACTTTGTAAGAAAATGTACTTCTAAAAACTTCAAATTTTCTCGTAGAAAACCATTTCGGAAAAAAGAAATGCCGCAAGGAGAAACTAACCCATTTTCGTGCCCATTTCCACTCTGTCGAAGAAACATTCTTCGGCATGTGCATCTACAGTGATGAAATAGCAGCTTGCATTTGTGCTTAGGGTAATTAAGAATAAACACGAAACGAGCCACCTCATTTTATCAAATTACACTGTGAACCAATTAAAAACGACATATGCTATTTCAATTCTCTGCCACTTCAGAGCGGCATGTTGCTACCACAGCGCCACGTATGCATTTTATCACGAAATTAACAATGCATCTAGATGTACGACCCCCGTAACAACTCCTATGGACATAGGAATATTGGGAAACCTAGAATTTCAATACGCCAAAAAGTGACAGAAAATTGAACTACTGAAAGCAGGTCGAAATCCGTCGAAGTCCATAAGATTATCAGCGTTTATATAGACATGTTGTGAAAAACGAGTATTTTTTAAATTTTTTGGTACACTACATTTTTACTTATTCGGTTAATAAATACTTATTCGTAATGTTTGGTGGGATCCGGACCTACTTTCAACAGTTTGCCAACTTTCTACCACAGCGCTGAAATCTAAGCGAAGCTACAGTGGGTCCCTGGACCCACTGTAAGTGACGCTAGAGACCCTACAAGTAGAGTCACGCAAACACATCCTCGATTTTGATTGGTGCCGCCATTTTTTGTCAAAGTTGTGAAAATACATATGGCGGTGTAGTATACCGATACCAGGGATCGGTGGACTCGGGCTGTCCCCAGACACCTACAGGAGCGGTGGTAATGTATGCGTGAATCAGCGTGGACTCGCTGCTAGCGTAGCTTCGCGTAGCCTGAGTCCACTGCAGCGTCCGCAGCTATTGGTCAGCTAATGCGGAAGTCACAAATCGGCGGGCACTTCAGTATTAAATGAAGTTTGCTGCTGATCCCACTTTTCGCTCAATGTTGTGGAATCCCATTGGTAGATGTTATTGCTTCGCCCATTTGCGGCATCCTCTACGAACTTAGTAGATAGTAAAGGATGCCGAATGCTTAAGGGGGGAGACCACTGTAACGGTCCGAAAAGTAAGGGTGTTTTCGGGAATTTATTTCACCCAAATAACGCATGTAAATCAATTTATTGCTCAGTATAGTTAATAGTGTACATATCGAAGGGTAAGAAAAAATTTGTTTCAATCAAATTCATAAATCCGTTTCTTGTAAATTCTTCGTTAAAATTTGCGCTGCGGCAAAAACATGCTAGTCGCGTTGACAGTGCCCAGGCCATATGGTTAATCCGATTTCAAAAAACAACTAATATTTAGAAACTAGAAGCCTGCCTCTATTACGTGACGATCAAGAAAAGTCAAATTTGTAAAAAATTACAAAATGGCAGACCTCTGAAAAAAAATCATGTTTTCGGAATACAAAATTAGGGAAATGTTGATAAAAAAATATAAGGAGGTCGTTAATTAAAAAAGACCGATCGTCAAGTAATAGCGACGGGGTTTCCGCACAATAAATGTCCTTGATCATGTTAATTGGACGTATAGTTTTCTCTGTAGACTGTCAACGCGGTTGAAAAATGTCATTCTGAGCAAAACGCGTTCAATGTTCCGCGCGGCTCAGTCGCGCGTTTGACACCGCTTTACGGAAAACACCATATCTCCGTCAATTTTGCGAATTTCTTCATAAAATTTGGAGACAGCATTCTTGAAACCTACGCCTTTCGGAAAATGGAAAAAAGAAAAAATCGATTTTTCAGATTTCCGACAGTGATCTCCCCCCTTAATGAGACATTCTGAGTACATTCTGGCTGTGTTCCAATTCACGCATACTGCGCATAGACTGCATAGGATATGTCACGTACCCTATGCACTTCATGCGCATTATGCTGCATTATGCGTGAATCGGAACACAGCCTCTGTCATCGACGAAGTATAGGATAGACCTATCACCTTATGGATGTGCGTGTCGCCACCCAAACTGTGTTACCGACCCATAATTTCAGGACTGAATTTAGCGGCCTCTACTCATGCACAGCGTCCAACTCAGCAACTACTCTGAAATGGTGAGAAATGCTGAAAAGTGTGTTGCGTGCTTTTATACGTGTGACTAGTTTAAAGTGTGAGTTTGACATAGGCTTTCGCTACGCTACGCTTTGACTCGATTTGTCAACGACTCATGTGGATTTCTCTCCGAAAATGCATTTCGGGGATCAAGACACTACGGCGCTCAAAAATGATATTTCTTCAAAGCTCGTGCAAGCTATAAATTGCAAGATGACAAATTGTTTTGTTAGTACTTTGCGTGTAGCAGAACCCTTTCACGTATCGTACACCGAAAAGTATTACAAATTGACGCTGTTACTGACATTCCCGCAAGTTTCTAATGCACTGTTTAATCATTTTAGCGAAGTAATAGTAATTGGATTCTATTTGCCCCGAGTATTAGTTCACCGCCGACATTGAAATTTACAGTAAAATCTAAGTCTTATATCTAATCCTCGCATAAAGTGGCATGAGTGTCGTGGGGTGCATGGATGCAACTGCAAATCGAGCATTCTTTAATTTCACAATCATACGGGATGCTCAATGTGTCGAATACGAGTTACATTTCTGAAGTTGAACTCTTTCGTGTAAGATTTTCCAAATCTTTTCTCTTAACAGTAATTACATTCGAGTCATTAGATTCTTTTAATAAGGCGCGTATAGAAGGCATTAATTTGGTATAATTACTAACAATGACAATCATTGTTGGTACTACCTGCTCACAATAATATCGCAGAAATGTTTCTAAAACGAATGCCAATTATATGAAACGGGCCACTAACCGCCGCGCATATGTGTTGGAAAGAGCAGAATCCAATGAGCTGACCATACAAGGTAATCGTAGATAGGGTGACGTGCATGTGTCTGTCTTAAAATCAGAAAATTAAATCGATACAACATGTGCTGGCGATTTTTACAATTCCGATTAATAATTCGAGTCGAGTAGAGTCACCGTGAAAAATTTGAAAAGGTTCCAAGTGCAACCAGTCTTTGTAGCAATCTTGCAGTCTAGCAAGATCCTTTTTGATCGCGCGTAACGCGATCGTAGAGACCCCGCTTTTTTCGCGTCCATCTACATATTTTGCGGAACACCGCGGCTCTTACTTAGAGTAATTTTACCGCGAAATAATTAATGCGTCTGGAAAGTGGTTGGCGCGGAAAGATGACAACGGAAAGCAGCGATACCTATTTGTGCTACGGATTTTTCCACTATCGCTTCGGTTGTTTAATGCCAAAATATCTTTTTTTATTAATATTTCGGAAGCTGTTGAATGTTAAATACATATACAGTCAACCCTCCTATAACGCGATTAATTCCTACCGCGTTATATGGAAACCGTGTTATAAGAAACTCAGAATTATATAGTACAAATCATATTAATTCGTACCGCGTTATATAGAGACTGTATACCGTGTTATATGAAAACCGCATTTTAAGAAATTCAGAATTAGTACAACCCAGATTAATTCGTACCGCGTTATATGGAAACCGCGTTATGAGAGTACCGCGTTATAGGAGGACTGTCGCAATTTTTGCTCCGCGTTATATGGAAACCGCGTTATGAAAGTACCGCGTTATACGAGGATTGACTGTACTAGAAGTGGTGGCACGACAAAACTGTGCGAGAGAGAGAGCGCTGGTGTGCGCGACAAGGAGGGAGATAGAAAGATTTCACAGCTACTGGTAATTCGCGAATTTCTCATTTCCCGGGAATATTTTATGAACTTTTAGAGTCGCGTGTCAAAGAATAGACCGTTGGCTACTTTCCTATGTGGTGGTTGCTCAGATTTTTGGTATAATTAATTAGTTATTAATTGTTCTTTGAGGCGGTGACGAGAACAATGCCAGGCTGAAACTTCGTCGATTGTTGGTGCGTTTCCTAGATGTCATTTATCAACTTTTGCAGTTTCTACTTCAGGTATGGACACTTGATTACTTTTCTACATAATAGTTGTAAAGATGCCGATTGTAATTAACCAGCTTAACCAAAAAAATTTTATTCTACAAAAGGCAATAAATATATGGTTACATATTTCAAATTGTTTTTATTGAATTTAAGAGTTCATATAAAAATATTCAAAATACAAAGTGAAATATAAACTAAAAAACTATTTTCCAACAAAAACATGGAACTTAAACTTGTAATCAAATAGTCAACCCTCTACAGTCAACCCTCCTATAACGCGATTAATTCGTACCGCGTTATATGGAAACCGCGTTATAGGAGGGTTGACTGTATGAGATTCATCAAAATCTGTAGCACATATACCTATCGCGGCTTTCCCTTGTGATGGGACACAAATATCGAGATTATATATTATAATACCAAATTTGAAAGGAATCGGATAATATTTGTAGAAGTTATGAAATATTTATTGCAAAGATGTACTGAAACAGGGTCACAACGTCTGAAAAGCGTAATTGGAGCCCAAGGTAGCCTAAATGAATATTAATCTAAAATATGCTGCATATAATTAATGCGGTTCGAATATTTTTGTGACTCTGTTGCAGTACATCTTTGCAATAAATGTTTCATAACTTCTACAAATATTATCCGATTCATTTCAAATGTGGTATATACAATCTCGATACTAAAGTCTTATAGTAGTTACAACATTACTTTTAGAACTTTAGTCTAACATGTATATTTTTATTGTTTACAGTTTTAATATCGAGCGTTCGAATACTCTCGTGGCTCACTGTATACAGAATAAATATTCATTTTATGTACCAATGCTAATACAGTATTGGTATCGCGACATTCTCGAATGTATCGCGAAACTTGTAAAAAGTTTTGCAATAAGAAAGTGCATATCACGCATGTAATTTTCGAATATATACTTTCTAAGCCATCTGTGTTAAGTTTCACAAGCTTAAATAAAGTACACTCCTGTATGTAGATGCTAGATATTTTATAAACGAAGGAAATGTATCACGCGTAATATTTCTATTTTACTGTTAGCAGAACGTGTGTGTAGAAACGACTTTTGTTATGACTGAACGATGCTACCTTTGGAAGTCACCTCTGTTTACACGGCTCGGTGACGATATCCCAACACGTCGTAAATACGTACGCGTGTATTGCCTCGCGAGTCCTGTCGCCTGCCTGCTCTCCCCCCACCAAAGCTAATATTCGCGAGGTACAGCGACGCGGCGCGGGGGTCATTCGTTCCGTGGACGTCGTTCAGTTAAGACGCTTCGATAGCTAGCTGCGTATTTAAATGGTACGCATACATTATCTACCCTCATATAATTACTTCCAGTCATTATTTGTCTTCTTCTTTACTCTCTATCGTCACTTGCTGCTCCTGTTAATACAGTTTCGTCCCGGAATTGATTAAATATCGCGAGAAAACCGTTAGATGTTCGTCGCGTATTCCCTTCGTTGCCTTACCGATATTTCTGCACATTTAGTGCACACATATCGTGTCTCGGTATTCAATTACATCCCTTTCCGGGCATATTTCAAGTTTATTTGTTGTTTAATTGCCTTACGAATGTTTTAATGCTTTTCTTTCAAACTTGTTGCATCGTTAGGTTACAGGCGTTGAGGCGGGAGTCGAAAGCCAAGGGCAGGCAACGCCATGACACTTGCTGGTTAATTTGAACGGTGCTTGGATGGCGTCTGGTTTCCTTCCTTGGAAAAATGAGATGGCAATACGTGTGGTAAACGTATTATTCTTATTATTTTATTGAATCAATACCCGGCTTTAAACGGACAGTTTTTCGCACAGTTTTGGAGCGTACACTCTATCTAGGCGTGCGCTCCAAAACTGCACTTGTAAAGTCTCCAACGTGATAAAGGACGATCGCGCGTTCCCGGCACGCGCGTTTGGAGTGCAGGTCTAAACTTGTCCTGCCACGTTCAGACGTGATTGACGTGCCACGCGCCAGACCATTGTTGGTTGTGAGGGTGATGGGTAACTGTGCAGTCGGTTAATATCGGGATGAAATGAGAAAAGATTGAATTATGATAAATTGAATAATTTTAATCAGATTTGTTTAAAATTTTTAAAATGGCGTCGGTAGATGTTTACGAAATATTGGAATGATCGAATTCTGTTGCATTTCGGTCGCGTGTACGTAAAATTCAACGATATTTCAATGATTTTTAAGAATCTAGCTCTATGAAGCAGTTATAATTGCATTTACCTTCGGTTTTGGATGCAAGTTTTGTTCTTTATGTACAGAAACTGCGTAGTTGATCAATGACATGCTATTGAAGACATGAATAATTAACGAATTTTTATTTATTTATTTTTCAGAGATTGTGACCGCGTGCAATGCGGCCAAATAGAGTCAGTGTTTATGACGTACGAAGTTTTTCGTATTGAAGAGCACCGTTGCTCATAGTAGAGCGTCGTTAACAATTTCGGGATAGGCGAGGGTAGAGTCAGTGTTTTTCACGTAATTTGTATTCTATTACGAGCGTCGCGGCTCTCATCTTCGAATCGCGAGACCAGAATCTTTCGGGCGCGTTGGTGGTCTACTATTTCTTTTTTTTTTTACTTTTGAAAGCGAAACTCGTTAGCGGAAATTAGAGTCAGTCCGTCAGCTGAAGAGGAGATTTGTGCGCTGAATTTTACTGGAAAGATGTAAGTATGCATTTTATTAAATTGCTTTTAAATAGAGTTTATTCTTCAATATTTTAGAAAGAAAAAAGTTAAAAAAATTTAGAAAAATTAATTTTTAGAATAGACTCACCAAGCAATTCAAATTTAACGAAACATCTTATCATTTAGACATTTGAAGAATTTTGTTAATTTTTTCTTAAAATGTCTAAATTATAAAAAATTTCGTTAGTTTTGAATTGCTTCGCGATTCTTCATCAAAGTTATTCAAACAATCGTAACTTTGGAAACAAATTGTAATCGTGTTCTGTTCCTTCGTTCCAGTCTGGGCGCAGCTGAGCAGCCTGACGACTTCTTCTGAGCAGCTTGATGACTTTTGAGGAGCTCGATGACTTCTTCTGATCACTAGCAGGGGTGTTAGCGTCTCCGTCACCGGGGCTCAGCGAAATGTGAGTGCGCATGCATTATGGTTCCTCTGGTCACTCAATCATGTCGTAAGACGTTTGGTCCGAATCGACACGAGTGACCGGTTGTATACGTGCTTTGGCGAGCATAATGACCGCGGGTATGGTAACCATGCCCGTGAATTGTAACATGTTGGCTGTGTATGTATTTATTAGACGAGGGCTAGGGTCTTCTTGTACACCGCGTCTTTTCAATAGAATCAAATTATAATCATAATTTCCTAACTTATCATAAAGATAAACGGTTCCTAACGCGAATTTTTATCATTGATCATACATTGATGTAAATATTTATTAAATAATGTACATAAAGGTGCATAGCAGCTCAGAAGGTATTGGTATGAATATCAATACGGCTGAATGCTAATTTTTATGTAGGGAAGAAGTTTGATACTCTCAGACTCCACAGCTACGATCATTTTTATTTAATATGTAGAGGAAAAATCGGATGTCCTCCGATTTCGTCATTGCGACGATTATAATGACTTGAATTTCTTTTATTTTTCTGATACTACGTGTTCAAAAGTAACTTGATTTCTAAATGATGATAATAGACATAAAAGTGTAATTCCTTTCTTATAAAGGTCACTCGTTTGCATACACAATAGAATGATTAATTTCCATGTGCAAGAAGACAATTGAGGGTGGGCAAATTTCAGATTCAAAGTAATTAGCATGAGAACATACTTTCTTGATTTATGAAATTTACTTTGAAGATGGAATCGCTCGTTTTAAATTCTTAAAGTAAATTCTTGATGATTTAGAATAATTTTCTTAAATAATTCTATTTTAGAGTTTTTTTTCTTGCTAATTAAATGTCGAGTAGAGTGATTTTTCTTAATGATGCACTCTAAAGTAGAGTCCTTTTTTATTTATCAGCTTTAAACTATTCACAAGTTAAAAGTCGAGTCACTTTCCTTAATACTATAAAATGAAAGAATACTAGCTAGACACTATACAGACTAATCATATTTTCTAGTTGAGGATTTTCAGGATATCTTTCCGTACCTATTGCCTTTTAACTCATCCACGTGCCTAGGCGCTACTTGGGTGGGTGAAAGCAATAGGGCACGATGACTTTCTTTACTAAATAATTACATTTTGGCGGCTGGCATTGCGTTAGTGTATCGTGCACGTCGCATTTTCCACCTGTGTGTGTTTGTGTGGTTAGGCGGTGGAATTTGCGTCGGTGAAAAATTTTCATCAAAGGCCATGTTAACGAAACTATAACATTATATTATTATTCGTGGTAATAAGGATACCATTGTATCATATTCCTTGTTGCACACGATGATCATTCTAGTAAATAATCTTGGAATATGAAACTTAATCAATCTCGTACAATCAAACGGGAAAGTAATAACGATTGACGTATGTACCTAATACGTACAATGCGCACCATCAAGTAATCCATTGTTTAAAATTGAAAATAATTAATTGCTATGTAAAGCATACATACACGCAATGGTCACGGCCTTTGCCAGCCGATTTCAGTGAAAACTGGTACGTACTTATTAGAGTGTGATTGTGGCCAAGCTCGGGTGACGGAATCGTCCCGGGACGGTCTCTCTAGTGTTTTTTTTTTTTTTTGAAATATGTTTATTATAAAATTTTGTGTACAATCACTTTCTAAAATAAAGCTCTAAACAAACATAAGGAAAAACTAGCTACACAATATTAATAATTAGGACAAGCTAATTGTTCCAACTATTGGAAGCTCTTAGCACACATTAGTCGTAAAAACATCTTTGGTGAAAAGAAAATTCAGGTACTGGTATTCCAAAAAGGAATTGCACATTAAAAATCTCAACGGATTGAGGGTACAATGAATTGCCTAAGGGAAAAAAAAAACCTATCGACCCAGAAGGAAGGTAAAACCCCGCAATCAATCTTAAACTTAAATTATTAAGATAATAGAATAAAAACTTAGGCTAAACTTAAAGTAAACTTAAAAAACTATTATTTACAAGGTGGCGCAAGCCAAGAAGGCCTGGAAAATAGGCTTGACAGTATAATAGGAGAGCCAAAAGAGGCTTATTTATGTGGTCAGATTCTCCCATTGAGGAGCTGAGCACGACGGGCTGACAATTCGGCCATGTGTTTACAATCATTTGTAAGCCACCAGTATTTGTCGTGGTTTAGACGGTGGAAGTCAAAGAGATCGACTTTTGGGATCGCTTGAGAGAAAAAGAATTTGTCGTTATTATTGGTGTAATCTTCTGGCGTAAACGCGACTCTTTTGTCAGCTTTGTTCCTTCGCCAGTGGTAGAGTAAGGGGACGTTAAATGCATTTTGGATTAGCCCTAGGTTGTCGCATCGAGGAAAGGCCTGTGGGGTTAGGTAACCTGAGGTGAGTTGTTTGGATGTGATATGGTTATCCTGCGAGGCTAAAGATTGAATTATAGGGTTCTCAATTTCGGGTAATTTACTGAAGTAGTCTCTGGTGAGGGAAATTAGAAAAGAGTCAATACGGGTGATGTTAGCCTTGTTATATATTATCTGGTTTTTTATGTAGTGTTGCCAATCTGATTCTGGAGTACGATATAGTCTGAGACAAGCTCTCAGACATTTACGCTCGAAAGCTCTTATTCGCTCCATGGAGGTGTGGTTAAGATTCCAAAGGACTGGCGCAGCATATGAAATTATGGGTCGGATGAGCAGCATATAGAGGATCAGTTTAGCTTTACTCGATAAATGTTTGTTATAAAAAAGCCTGCTATTTGAAAGGAAGGCCCTCCTGGCCTTCTCTAGTTGCGTGTCAAAATGTTTATTACCTCTGAGTAGGTAGTCTAGATGGATTCCCAAATATTTAACGGTTTTTCTATGCGGGATAAGAACTTTGTTCGCAGTACCAGGGATTGTGGCCGAGATCTGGAACGATGTACAACCTGCTTTTGTCTTAGATGTGAGACTGTCGACTGGTTTTTTGAATAACACCGTCTCACATTTCTGGGGGTTCAATCGAAGGTTCCAGGTCATGTAATACCGATTGACTTTGTCGACTAGAGAGTCTAATTCATTTTGAATTGGATCTACTCTATTTCCAGAAACATAGATAACCACATCATCCGCGTATGAAATGAAACCAGCACCACCGTCTTCGCCAAAACCAAAGAGCCTAGGTAGATCACCAATGAAAATGTTGAAAAGAATCGGAGAATTTACCGTCCCCTGCTGCAGCCCTTCTTGGATCAAAAATTCAATGGTTGAAAGATTTACACCATCCCAAGTTCGGAATGATTTTCCCGTGATCATGTCCCATATTTGAAAGATCAGCCAATATGGGAATTTTTTCTTATGAAGTTTGAAAATTAACCCATCGAGCCACACGGAATCGAAAGCCTTCTCTATATCCAGGATGGCGGCTGCCACTAGGTGACTTTTGCCAACAGTAGTATTTAGGTCCGAAAGTAGCTTATGAATTGCGTGTGTTGTGGAGTGACGATGTCTAAATCCAAATTGAGAAGAGGGAATCAGATCATTATCAGCACAGAAAGAAGTAATTTTGTCATTGATAATTGCCTCAAATACCTTACTGATGGAGGGTGTGAGACTAATGGGCCTATAACTGGATGGGTCGGATGGGTCCTTCCCCTTCTTAGGAATTGATAGAACTTTTGCTGATTTCCAAGCAGTAGGAAAATAGCACAGGTTTATGGCATTGTTAAACAGAATGGTTAGGTCAATAATTATTGTTGCAGGCAGGTGTTTGAGGCAAATAGGTGGTATACCATCTAATCCACAGGAGGTCTTATTAGGGAGATTCTTAAGTTTGAGCACCAGTGAAGGGGGGCTGCAGAAAGGAAAAGGGCCCTCAATGTCAACCAAAGGGTCGGCTGCAGAGCAGTCAGCGCTGAAGTTTACAATGCCCTCATTATTGGTTCTCAGATCATTGGCCTCAGCTCTAAGGGTGGCAACGGTGGTGTTCACCATTTCCTTCAATCTAGAATCGTTGTTGAGATAACGGGGAGAATTAATCGATTCATAAAAGGCCCCTTGAATGTTAAGCTTATCCTTTGAGGACGTAAATACAAGGTTGTCATTCATGACACCAGCCTCACTCAAATTACAACAACTCCTGTTCAAAAGCTGTTCATTATTCTGATGAATCAGTAATTCTCTGACCCCCAGCCTTTGTTTTGGTCGGAATACGGCGTTTATTTTCGGAAAGAAAGAGTCCGAGTTCCGGAAATCAATGTTTTTGATAACATTCTTCCAATAAGATTCAGACGCTAATTTGAACTCGGCTTTTATAGCCTTGGTCACCTCTTTATGAGCTAATTTGGTATTTTTAGTAAAGGCAAAACGAGCTTGAGGGTCAGAGAGGTGCAGGTCATGCAAAAGGGAAACGATAATTCTTTTTTTTTCCTGGAGCTTACGGATTCTACGGTTGAGATACCTAAGGGTATTACTATAGGGTTTGAAGACTGGCACAGACCTGGATATAGATCGAATAATAGTGTCATTAATGTCCTGAAGACCTTGATCAATCTCTTCAATGGTTAGATTACGGAAATTCGGGATCGAGCTATGATAGTCTCTTTCAGATCTTCTCGTGAAATCATCCCAACGAGCTGAACGAAAATTATAACGTAGAGGGCCGTCCTCTGTCCGACTAAACGGAATACTCCCATTCGGTAATTCGAAAGTCATAGAAAGTGCCAGGTGGTCACTATCATACGGAAGCGTGTGGGCTTTACTATTAATGTTGTTAAGTAATTTTAATCTAGCATCCGCTATACAAACATCCAAATAAGTCTGAGCTGGCTTGAAAGATGGAACCGCAGTCGTAATTAGATTGATTTTATAGTTACAATCATAGTCTGATTCCCATTGACCAAGGTAACGACCTCTAGGATTATTATCTCTGTCCCCCCAAGCCTTCCTTCTGGCGTTCAGGTCTCCTGCTAGTATATAAAAAACATTATTACTAAATAACTTAAGTCTAACAAATAGTCTATCCAGTTCCTCAATGAACAGTCTTCGACTGTCCTTCTTGGCATATGCACTAATCAGAACCAGGGAGTTATTATCACAGATAGAAATTTTCACGACAGAGTATTCCAAAATCTCGTTGGGGATGGGGGACGTCAAAGAGATCTCTTCAAATTGAATTCCCCTTTTTATTAAGATGGCCGTACCTCCACCCTGGATGGCTTTGGGTCTGTCGTTTCTGACTATATTGTAGTCCTTAATTACTAGCTTATGGACGGGGTTCAGCTTAGTTTCTGATACAAATATAAAGTCGTGATTGTGCTCATTGAGGAACTGGAGTAATTCCAGTCTTCGATAGTTGGCTATTAGAGAGTTAACGTTAATAGCCGCAATTCTAATTTGCGCTTTTATAGTATCATTAGACATTGTCTTTGGAAAAAATCGCGTTTAATAAAAATTCAATATTCGCAGTATTGGTAGCAATTTGGGTTGCTAGTGTCTGAAATTGGCTGGTCACTGCTGCCGTGATGTCTTCCATCATCTTGTTAGCCCACTGGGGAGGGGAGGATGAGGCGTCAGAGTGATCCTGAGAGCGTTGGAAGTCTCTATCCGAGGCAGACGGGGTTGAGAATCCTTTATTTTGCAAATTCATCGAGACCTTAGGCCTCACGGGTCCCAGAGGAGGCCTAGGATTGCTTACAGCTTGAGCAAAGGAGACAGCATCCCTGATGTTAGACGAGTGGTTGTTAATCTTTTGTATAGTAGCCTGGTTCTTGAGTGATTTATGCTCTCTTTTCTTGGACGCTGCAAATTTCAGAAAAGGGCAGCCCTTGTATGATGCTGGGTGACCTGGTAGGTTGCAATTAGCACATTTGAGTGCTGATTTGTTGTCCTGGATGTTTATGGTGCAGGTTCCTGGCGGATGTGATTGTGCACATTTGACACATCTGTATGGCAAGTGACAATTTTTGCTAGCATGGCCAAGGCGCTGACAATTCTTGCACTGAAATAAGTCCACCTTTTTTAAATGTTCCCATTTAACTCTTTGGTAGGCAAGCGATTTGACTTTGAAAAGATCCGTAGTCTTGCTATTACACGAGAGTTGCACTAAATAATGAAATCTATCTGGAAGCGATTTGTTGAAGATAAACTTCGTTAGATTAGTAATTTCCACACCAGGAAGTTGTAATTCAGAGATCTCTTGCTTAATGACATCTGGATCGAAGGCGCCTCTGATGCCCTTAAGCAGAATCGATTTCGGCTTAAGATGTTTTGGCGTGTAAGTGTAGAACTGGATTTTTAATTCCAGGAGTTTCTCACAGACTAGAGTGTGGTTCTCAATATTGCTAACAAATATGGAATGAGCCCTGATATCCGTTTCTTTGATTAGGAATTCGGATTTAGGGACATTCAACGCAGTGATAATATCAATTAGAATCTTGATAGACGTCTCCAACGTATTAATGGGAGGGGGTTTTGCGATCTTCTTGTTAACCAGTATGTTCGGTCTAGAGATGTCTTGCTCTTCTAATTCCAGGTCCATAGTGTTTTGGGCAATTAATGGTTGGAACCGATTGTTATCCGAAGTGATGTACTGTTGGGTGGGAGGTTGTTCTGCTGATTTGCAGGTCTTCTTTGGTAGAGACCAACCCTCTGTCGGAGGAGGGTTGCTATGCGAGGGCCCTGAGAGCTCGGGCGTCAAACTAGGTGGCGCCACTGTCCCGCTTCTTCGGGCCTTGCTGTTGTTGGGCATAACCTTACTTTTTTGGGGGGCCCCAAATTCTTTGAGGAAGTTTTTATGTAGGCGATCTAGCGGAATCGGTTGCGATCTCGGCGTTTTCTTGAGTTTACGATTTACTACAGAGTTAGTCGTACTGTTCTCTTTGTTTTCCTCCATCGATTCGAAGCCACGCTTCGCCCCTTGAGAAGGCATTTTGGCTGTCCGGCCCCAAATAAACGTGCGGGAGGGACCCGCGCCGTTTCAGGGCCAGAAGATGAATAAACACAACTCACAACACACACAGTAATTTTGTAGCAGAAGAATTAGCACTCACAGAAATATTTTCACACACTAATACTGAAATAATGCCCGAGAATTCAGGAGCGGTCAAAAAGACGACCAGACTCCAACGGTCGCCATCTTCGTGCCCCAAGGTCTCTCTAGTGTAGGCTTTTGCACCCGGGCGGAAATGCTTGAGTATCGTGGAGTGGGTTGACTGATGATTGTGTTTGAGAGACTGTTTTGCCATTTTTTAAATATAGGTGTTGTATAGGATAGGTAACTTACCTTCTGGTACGAATGTGTGACTTAAATATAAGTAGGTAGGGCCGGGGCAGGTCGTCGTATTCTCTGATGTTCCCCCGCGCAATATTCCCCCGCGCGATGACCTGCTTTCAGGAAATTTGTGAGAAAAGTCGACGGCCTGACTAGCGCGAGTGGGGTATGCCCTCGCTTCTAGCCTCGCTATGTCGACTTTTTGACGCCAGTGAGACATTGCACATTGTCGCTGGTCGCGGTCGGCAGGACGGGCCTGGGCACGCTATTAACTTTCAGAAGGGCTGATCGCCTGAAGCAAGAAGTGGCCAAAGAGATGCAGATAGCCCGGCCAGAAAAAGGCCACATCATGTGGGCTAGGCCAAGAATGGCTCTGTATTCTCGGATGCAGGGTCATTCTTTGTAAGTATTACTTTGCCATTATGCTCGCCGGTAGTTGTAGTAGTAGTAGTTTGGTTGGCTATAGGCTGACCCATCGACACCCCCCCCCCCCCCCTGAAATTTAGCACACCGCGTTTTCAATTAGGGTTGCGAAGAAGATTACGGGGTCAGTTAGTGTTCCGACTAAATTGTGATTACGGTTTGAATTAGCGTTGTGAATCAAATATTCCCCGCGTTTGGTTCCAGCATAGCGTTGCGAATGAATGTCGAGCGCGGTTGCTTGTAGTGTTCCGAAAAAAGAGTCGCGATTGTGTTTGAGATTGTTCTTGTATTTTGAATTGGAGTTACTAGAGTTTGATTCATTGCATTACTTTTGATTCGTGGTATTCTTTTTTACTAGAGTTGCGATGCGATTTATCGCGTTCTTTTTAATTACTCGTCCTAGTTTGATACTTAATACTTTTTTGAGTTAGTGTTGCGATGATGACTGATCGCGTTTGTAATTAGAGTTGCGACCCCAATGCCCCGAAACTGTCCTGGGACATGTCCGAAGACATGTTCCTGGGAAAAAGGAGTCCCGAGCAGCAGGCTTTGCTGCACATGGGACCCCACACAGCCTTCAGGAAGGCTGCAGCGAATTAAAGTTAGAGTTGCGTATTGCGAGACACAGGTGCACTGAATTTTTATTAGTGTTGCGAAAAATGAAACCACCCACGTGGTGGTTCTCGGTAGCTTTTTATATTTGTTAAAGCAATGTAGCTCCTTGGGAGCTTCTTCGTTTGCTATTCGGGATTTGTATCGAGTATAGTAGAATTTTCTGTAATGAAGCACCATCCGGGAATTTTGAAGTTGTTTGAGAAATTAGTGCTGCGAGTAGTCCAAAGTCCTAGTGACTATACTCGGGAGTTGATTTTAGCCTGTAATAAGTTAGCGTTGCGAAAGAAAGAAACGGTCCACTTCCGGTTTTCTTGCATTAATGAGTGGACAATGATCAGCTGTCCTTCTGGCTACTGATCATTTTTTCTAGCAGCCCTAAGTGGCTGCACCATCCTCCTTCTACTACCACCACCTACCCACCCGACAAATGTTTTCGTTGTACATATTATTTTCAGATTGATAAGAAATGTAGTTTTTATTTTTATAAATTTTCAATATTCTTTGGCATTGATCAAAATTCATCCGCGATTGTTGCTTAATTTGATAACGTTGACACGAAATTTGCACTGAAAAAGTAGGTAAATGCAATTCGGCACTTTATATTGATAGTAAATTTGCAATATTAACGCGTGCTCGTTGTTCCTACTTTCTGCATGAAAGTAACTTCGATTACTGCGCAGTAAAATGCAACCCATAAAAATACTTAAAAAAAGTAAAAAAAATACGCCAAGTACCTACATGATAAAATCGAGGACGGAAAAGAGTAAACACAAAAAAATAGAAGAAAATATAAATTGTAAAAAAAGATGTGATATCAAAATGAGCTGCAAGTACATAATAAAGGTGCTTTCCACCTGCGCTTAAGATGACACAACTACATATACACAGCTAAAATGTTGTGTTCATACATTCCATTACTCATACCGCCGACATATTAGTAATGTGAAGATAAAATGTAACATCTAAACATTTGCCTAGATGTCCGCCGCCTGGAAATCAAATACTTGGCGTAGCCAGGCAAAGTATTCTCAGATCATCAATACCCATACCTTTCCCCCTCGCAGGCTCTCAGATAATTTGTCCATTTAAAACTTAGACAATATGAGTACATTTTCATTATATTGCGTTTTAAAATAATTCCAAGATCATTCATCGATACCGATACCTTTCCTCTCATCAGCTTTCAGATAATTTGTCAATTTAAAACTCTGACAAATATGAGTACACTTTCATTATTTTACGTTTTAAATACGTCTTATTCATCGACACCTTGACTTTGCCTGGCCACGCCAAGTATTTGACTTCCAGACCGCGGACATCTAGGCAAATGTCTAGATGTTACATTTTATCTTCACATTATTAAAATGTTGGCGATATAAGTAATGGAATGTATGAACACAACATTTTAGTTGCGTATATGTAGTTGTGTCATCTTAAGCGCAAGTGGAAAGCACCTTTATTATGTAGATACTTGCAGCTCATTCTGATTTCACATCTTTCTTTACAATGTATATTTTCTTCTATTTTTTTGTGTTTATTCGTTTCCGTCCTCGATTTTATCATGTGCTTGGCGTATTTTTTTTACTTTTTCGAAGTTTTTTGTGGGGATCTCATTTCTCTTTACAAAGTTTGTATGTATTATATATGCATAGTACTTTGTGTACAGTACATGGTGCGCGAAACAGTTTATGGTGCTGAAAGCAGCCTTCGGCGCTGAACGTATTTAACATTGAACTGTATGCACAACTACAATTATTAATACCTTTCGAAGAATAATATGTATGCATTTTTAGCATTTCGTGGCCAAGCTTGTTTGTCTACTCTTAAATCATCAACGGATACCCACGTGGTGCCCTTACCCCTTACCATACTCGTGTAATGACCATCGGTAATACTTTTACCGTGGTGGAAAATCGTTGCCTTAAGTTTATAACAGTGATTCCCCATTTGTATTTTAGTATTAGGTATTGCTGTTTAGGCTGTTTTTTCACATTCAAATTCGGAATTATTATGCGTCTAAAGCGGCTGCTGTTCTTCCGTCTTGTAATTAGGCATACTTAAGGGGAGGTTCCGGTCTAGAACCGAAAAAAATAGGTGATCTTTAAAAATTAATTAAAGGAAAACTACTAAATATAATTCAATGGGACTTGTTGCATTGTATTAAATATGTCTTAAATTATAGATATATATTTTTTGTTTTATAATTATTCATTACAGACGGCACTGGGGAGTCGTTAAAGTAAAGGCGACAAAAAATTCATCCAAATCGGTGGGACTTGTATCTCCAAAAGTTATTATCCGATTCGACTGAAACTTTTTTATTTTGAAGAATATACTTCTGGCTAGGGGGGAAACCAGAAAAAATTACAAAAATTACATTTTTTTAGAAAATAACGACACTTGATGTTTGAAATCACTTTTTCTCTATACTGTTCGTCGTTTCCACGCCTTTAAAAATTATAAATTTTCACTTTTTTTTTATTTTTCTGGCCCCCCCCCCCTAGCCAAAAGTGTATTCTTCAAAATAAAAAAGTTTCAGTCGAATCGGATAATAACTTTTGGAGATACAGGTCCCACCGTTTTGAGGACACTGTTTCGTGAAAAACGCGTTTAAAGCCTATAACTTCGGGAATTTTACGAATTTCAACAAATCCTTTTAAACGCGTATTGCTGAAAGGTTGAACAATCGAAAAATGAAATAAAAGAAAGTCGACATTTTTGACCGGAACCTCCCCTTAAGCGCCCATAGTGACTGCCGTTTTTTTTTTCGTTAAAATTGAGAAGTATAAGACTCCCAAAGGGGCCACTCCTTTTTTCTATCAATGTTCAGAATCATTAAGCGCCTAATGCGGCTGCTCGAAATTTTTCTGAATGTCCGAATTTCGTGGCGCTCCATGCGGCTGCCTGGAATTTAAAGGAAATTTTTTGGAACTGGTTAGATACAAATTGTCTGATATTTCAATATTTGGGTAATAGTGATTCAATGAAAGGACTATATCTGTTGAAATTACATTACTTAATCGAGATAGATTGTAGGTATTAAGCCACTGAGAAAGTTTCTGTTGCAGAAATATTATGTGTGAAGAATATTGCAACAAGAGGATCTTAGGTTCATCATCCATGAAAAATCAAACCTCAAGGAATTTTTATTAATACTTTTGAGAATGTTGCAGGTAACATCGTGGGTCCATCGAGGGAAGTAAGAAACACATAACAATTTCAGATTTTCATTAGGCTGGTCATTATTTAAATTTAAGTAGATATGTATACGGTTAGGTAAGACGTGTTTAGTGGTCACATAGAACTATGTAGTTTTTAAGAAAAAAGGTATATGTACACTGCAGTGTGTAACTAAATATAAGTAGCAATTATTAAATACGAGCGCTCGTATACGTAGGAATTATTAGTATTTAAGTAGACATAGCAAATATGCACTGGCATTTTCCTATTAATGAATAGAAAATATTATTTCTTTGGTTCATTCCCAATTATGTAGTGAATAATTATCATGGTAGAAATATTCCAGAAAGTTCATAAAATTTTTAATGAATGAAACAAAGAAATGTTTTCAATTCTGCTTAGCTTCATCGCGGTAGCTTTTTACAGAAGGACTCCTTCTGTTGCCCGCTTGTGGAGCGACCGAGGATCGTTTTGCAACCGTGCATCAGGGGGATTTATGGAAATGAAAATAAAATTTTGCATAAAGGAGGGCGGATGGGCCGCGGTTAGGGTGGGTCTCCACTCGCAGCGCCTCCACGTGGTGAGACCTGGGCAATCTGTATTATTTGAAGCGTAATTACTAATCGTATCACAAGTAACATTGTAATAGAATTATTAATTACGTGACAAGTAAAACTAGCCGATTGGCTGCGATCATCTATCTTCGTTAATCTCTATTCTATCCGTCCAGATTCGATTCTAAATATTGCTCCTACAATTACATTTTATTTCTCCAATAATATTAAAAAAAAAGAGTCCAATAGCAATCTTGGTGCCATATTTCCCAAACAAATCGCGCACTCCTAAATATGTAGATACCATTAGATGATAACTTTATATCTGAAACGCGATCGTGATCGGACGTGAACTAGTTTAAAGTGCCATGATGAATCTTAAATCGCGATATCTCGATTCCAGGATTAATTTCATCGATTACTGGACCATGTGGGAGGTCGCTTAACAAGATTTTACTACAATTAACCCAGTACCTAGAAAACTTCTCGAGCAATACTTCATTCGAGGAGCTGAGAGTCGTTGAAGCGAGACGGAACGTTAACAACCTCTACCAAAGTCGCCCCATCGCCGAGCAATGTACCTGCCAGTTCAACTTTATTCGCGATCGTAATCGGACCTCAGTGAACGCGTGAGCATATTATTTCGTGATATCTCGATTCCTGGACCATGTGAGAGGTCGCTTTACAAGATTTTACTACAATTCACCCAGTATCTAGAAGACTTCTCGAGCAATACCTTTCTCGAGGAGCTAGGACTCGTTGGAGCGAGACAGAACGTTAACAACCTCTATCAAAGTCGCCCCATCGCCGAACAATATACCTGCCAGTCCAACTTTATTCGCGATCGTGATCGGACGTCAGTGAACGCGTGAGCATATTATGTCGCGATATCCCGATTCCTGGTCTAATTTCATCGATTCCAGGACTGTGTGGGAGGTCGCTTAACAACATTCAACTGCAATTCACAGAATATCTAGAAAACTTCTCGAGGAATACTTTTCTAGAGGAGCTGGGAGTTGTTGGAGCGAAACGGAACGTTAACAACCTCTGCCAAAGTCGCCCCATCGCCGAACAATGCACCTGCCAGTTCAACTTTATTCGCGATCGCGATCGAACCTCAGTGAACGCGTGAGCATATTATTTCGTGATATTTCGATTCCCGCATTAATTTCATCGATATCTGGACCATGTGGGAGGTCGCTTAACAAGGTTCTACTGCAATTCACCCAGTATCTAGAAGACTTTTTGATCCACTGCTTAGGGACATTTAAAAACGTGCAGTGCTTTATATTTAAAAACATGAGATGGCTATGCGTGTTAGTAGTATCATACGCGAGTGTAGAGTCAGTGTTTTTACGCATCTTGAACTATATAAGAGTCTTTTGATTCGAGCTTTTTGATCGTGAAATTAAAGTGACATATTTGTGTGTGTGATACATTCTATTCGGTACTACTGTCCTTGACTACTGTGAACCTGCCGAAGGAGCTTCCTGTCTGCATAGATAGCTGTAGTGAGCACAGTGACCATGAATACATACTAGTAATTCTCGTGTACAGTAACATTAAGGCGGGTGCTTCCAAATCTTTAATACAGACAAAACCAATAAATAAATTTCAAATTCGAGGTCAAAGTTCTAATATCACGTTTTAAATATTCCAAATAATTTTTCTTGATTTTTATAATCAAAGCTTGATCCTTTGAATACGAGTTACAATTCTCAAGTTTAATTACATTCGAGTCATTAGATTCTCTTAATAAAACGAGACTGGAAAGCATTATAATCCATGCCATTAGCGCCTAAACAAGGCTGCTTTTTTCACATTCAAATTCGGAATTATTATGCGCCCTAAGCGGCTGCTGTTCTTCCGTCTTGTAATTAGGCATCCTTGAGCGCCCATAGTGACTGCCGTTTCTTTTTTCGTTAAAATTGAGAAGTATTAGACGCCCAAAAGGGCCACTCCTTTTTTCTATCAATGTTCAGAATCATTAAGCGCCCAATGCGGCTGCTCAAAATTTTTCTGAATGTCCGAATTCCGTGGCGCTCGATTTGTAAATTGCGGATTTCAAATGATCTCTGTTTTACCCGTGTTGAATTCTAATTCCTACGACGTGTAGCGTTACAATCTTATTTTAGACTGAATCGATAACGTTGGGTGTGACATGAAAATGGTAAGGGGGCTCGCGAGCCCCCCGAGCGTGTGACACAAAATTACATTGCGTGATGGGTCTATCTTATACTTCGTCTATGGTGACACGAAGTCTCATAAGGTGATAAGTTTATTCTTATATCTCGTTTGTGCCACTAACAACTTTACTTTCTACCTTCTAGATGTCGTTTCAAAATCGCGTAAGAGGCTCCACCTGCAATCAGGGTTAGTGTATTAGTATTATAGAAGCACACACTGTCGCGATGTTACCGAGCGCCATCGAGCATGTTATTGCAACATCGTTGGATCCCGATTTGAAGTAGACCAGATAGAATTTATTATATCATACCTACTCATACATGTATTATCGGGCAAGGTTTACTTTGTGATTTATAACTTAAAGCAACTATTTTCGAAGGGATTCGAAGTATTATAAAAAGTTTGAACATGTAAATAAGAATTGTTGTTAAGCGTTCTTGACAAATAAAAAACAGAAATCATGAGTGGTGTGTGCTGTCGAAATTTCATAACACGAAATAGTTTCGTCCATCACCGAAGGCCAGACTTTTCCACATTATACTTATCATGTAAACATATACATAGCAATTCAGAACCGTAAGTTGTAATATGTGTTAACGCATGCATTTATTATGTTTGTCGAATATCAGCTTTAAGTATTATTGTTTGCGTAGCGTGACGCCAATAAAGCTGGCATATGCTTCTTACGAGTCGATGAATGGAAACAAAAATAATCCCAAACAACCTATCATGATAATGCACGGCCTTTTCGGTTCAAAAAATAACTGGAGTACATTATCGAAAGCGATTCATCAACAAACAGATCGTAAGGTAGATACATGGACA
Organism: Andrena dorsata; assembly: GCA_929108735.1. NCBI lineage: Eukaryota > Metazoa > Arthropoda > Insecta > Hymenoptera > Andrenidae > Andrena > Andrena dorsata. Next base: position 32,141,822 of record OV815488.1, read on the forward strand.
TCGTGTAAAATGAGGAGTACTTGGAATTCCTTTATAGGTGATAACTATAGATGCAAGGAACCATGGAGATTCTCCGCATTCGACAGAGATGACTTATAAGCATATGGCGCAAGATATAATTCAGCTTATGAGTGACTTAGGATTCAAAAAGTCTGTATTAGTAGGACATAGCATGGGAGGTTCTACAATGATGTATACAGCTTTACATTACCCAGAATTAGTAGAAAAATTAATAGTAGTAGATATGTCTCCAGTGAGAACTGGTACCAACCCAGTGGAAATTGCAAAAATATTTCACGGGATGCGTACAGTGAATCTAAGTGGAAGTACAACATTAACGAAAGCGCGCAAAATAGCAGAGGAACAACTTATAAGTGCTGTTAAACCTTTGCCCGTGCGTCAGGTAAATGGTTATTTCTTATATCGTTATTGAATTACTTTGTTGTATTTCGCATAAATTTAACTTACTTTTCACTATAGTTTTTAACAATGAACATAGTGGAAGCAGATATGGGGAAATACAAATGGCGGATTAATTTACCTGTATTGGAGCAGAAATTTCCACAAGAACTAGCTGTGTTTCCACGTGTGCAATCAAAAGTTTACACAGGGCCAACGTTATTTATAGGAGGTTCTAATAGCGGTTATATAAAAGTAGATGATCATAATAAAATCAAGCAATTATTCCCATCTGCTGAATTCATTTATATAAATGGAGCAGGTCATTGGGTTCATGCTGACAAACCAACTGAGTTCCTGAAGAACGTTGTCAGTTTTATTAATCGGCCACACACATAACTATTATCCTAATGTAAGGAAAACGCAAACTGTGTTTTGTAAACATATACATGTATTTATGTGAAATTTATAACATTACAGATAAAATAAGTGAAAAATAGCGAAGCAAATATAATTGTACACAGTGTAGACAAATTATGAATTCTGCATCAGTTAAGGTAAGAATCTGAAAATTCTTTTCAACAATTTCTGTGTAGGTAAATATAGGAGTAGCGGTCCTTGTAAATGTGCATGCCTAAACAGAAGAGAGTGTCTTAAGACGACTCTGTGGGCATAAGTAATGGTTAAATTTAACATTACTATTTGGTGAGTGACAGGCAAACACATTCTACGGGCTCCCGTTATTTTCGAAATTATTCTTAATTCCTTCTGAAAGATACCACTACTGCTAGGTTTACCTATAGTCTCATATCTGTTGTATTCGAGTAAAAACTAAATGTTCAATATTTTTCAGGTCGAAAGACATTTTATCAAAATTGAGAGGCAGTTCCAGAGGAGGCCATGCTTTAATTAAGAAATAAATAATTCATCTGAAAAATAGAATTCCAGTAAGGTGTTTCTCTTTTACCAATGCTTGGATCGGTTTTAACTTGAACGCGAAAGTGTTCAGTGACATAGATTCAATTAAAAGGATAAAAATTGTATATAATGCAAATTTTATATTTAAACATTAATTGTGAAAATTTAAAGAAGTTGAAAATTCGTGTAAGAAATAAAACTATAATTTTGAATTAGTTAAATGCGTGCTACTATTATCACAATCGTTTTTGCAAAGTACGAATTTCTTACTAACTTCTGTTCGCATTCGACAAACCACGTACTAAAGTACATCGTGCGTATGTCCACCGTTATACGCATAATCTGCTTTATTGTGCATTACCAACTGATTGTCCACAAAATAAAATGAGTCCGAACGTGTTTCAAATGGATTTGCAATCATTTCAGAAACTGCAAGATCATTTTTAATACCCATATGAGAATTGAATTAACATTTTCATCTATCAAGTAAACGTATTTCTCACTTACTCAAATCAGCAGGCAAAGTAGGAAACTCGTAAATGTGCTCACAGGTGTTCTTGCTGTTTGGTATACAAAATCCAAATTGAAAGTCAAAGGTTTTTAGCAATCTGTCTCGAAAGAAGTGACGCTCGATCATTCGAAAATTATTCACTGGTTTGGAACCCACAAGAAACTCGATCGTAGCTCCGACAGTCTTTAATTTAAGAAATTGAGGAGTAAATTGGTAACGTACAAATCGGCCAGTATTTGCGTCCTCGCAACCAGATTCTTCGCATTCGGGTTCTACATCTTGATTGGAATCGCACTCTATAATACGGACAAAGAATTCGTAATCCACGATCACTTCAACGATACCAAGCTAATATTATTGTGACAACTACAAACCAGTAGCTGGCGGTTTAGTTATTTCGAATAATACTGCTCCCGTTTCCAGATCTCTGATTTGGAATTTCGTAAAATCTATATCGTAAATATTTGCCTCTGGAGAGCACAGGTATTCTAAAATTAATAATTTGCGATAGAAAATGTCAATACTATGTTACGGTAAGAGCGAATAATAGTAAAGCCATTCAGTCCGATCAATTCCTTATTATACATAGCGGTGCATTAAAACGAGAACGCTTACTATCGGTAATTATAGGCAAGCACAGCACCATTTCCGGGGTTATAGGTGTTTCCTCGATATTTCCATTATCGGCATTCTCCTGATCTGCCAATGGTGTAAACTGAACAATAGCTTCGTTTGATTTGTTTTCGCTATCGACACTCATAATTTAAATGTAATTTAGACCATAACAATACGAGTTACCACCTCAATGTAAATATCATCTATGACAATCGTGAAGTGTTACGCGCCAAGATGATATCCATCGAATAGTATTCGGTGATTTTTCGCATAATTTGTGAAAAACGTTCTATCCGATATTTTCGATCGTGACGATGCCTATCCATAATATGCCATTTTCGTCGTCTAAACTTTGTCGCATCTCTCCTCACTTCACACGACAACCAATGACAACCAACGCGCCACGTAAACCATGTAAAGCATATCAATTGTAAATATCCCAAGACTGTACTCTACCACCCTATTGTTTAACAGCGATGATAAAAAAAAATTACTAGCAATATTTTTTTCAAACAATTACTTTAATTCACCTAAATTTTTCTGAATTCACCCGATTCACCGGCCGAAACAATTGGCAAATGAGACTATTATTCTTCAGAGTCCGTTAAATCTGAAATCTTCTTATTTAAAGACATTTAAAGATGAACAATGAAGAAGAAAGCCCTGTTACGCTAAAAATAGCTCTCTCTCTCTGTATTTTGACAATTAGTAGCAATTAGTACTTTTGCAACGCGTCTTAGATTTTATTCACTATTAGTTTGATAGGGATGTCAATATTGACAGTTGAGTTGACACCAGTTGACACTGACAGATGCTGTCAGACTTAACCTTACCTTTGTTGAGTTTGTCACGCTCCACATACTAATTGATACTAATGAAGGTTCTTATGCACGATCGCTCGATCGTCCCATTTGAATCCGCATTTCTTTTTAATCGTGTCACTAGTAGTAGACGCGGGTGCTCGAGGACTTTTTAAACTCTGCGCTCGTTTCGTGTAGGTACATGATAAATAAACGATCATGTCTAATCAGCCTCAAAAGTCTAACGAACCTTATCGCGAATTGGAGGAGTTGCGAGGTTCTGAGCTGAACGCTAATGCAGAAAGTACCTCAAGATGCGATAGAAGTTTTGGAAGCAGCATAGAACGTTCCATGGAACTATCTTCCGTAGTAGTAATCCCAGATGGTATACCGTTTTTACGAAGACGCATATATTATTAGTATTAAGGAAGTCAAGATTATTTGTATAAGCAAACTGTTTTTATGTCTCTTTAAAATATTACTGACACGTTTTATGTACAGGGTAATCTGCTTACACTTGTAAAGGAATGGGTAACTGTAAGTTGTGTAAATATCTTACTATATGCATGGGAAAGTAACACCGAATTTAATGGGACTACTCCGATTAACGTTCGTTATAAGCGACAAACTTTCTCTGCGAGATACTTAACAGAATGTACTCAATCTTTCTTCGAACATGGATTGGAAAGTTACTAACGATTAATCTTATAAATACGTCTACAGCAATGACTTCGTTTATGCCATCTAAGTAACTTGAACATTTATATATACTTTTACTTAACATATCTCCGATTAACAAATTAGATTACAATTGTATAGTATTGCGTTCATGTATTGTTTTTAACTTATTACAGTTGAATGAATTTCTTTAACTCACACTGACTGCTCTAGATTTAATTCATGAAATCTTTATATTAAGTGTATATAGATTGTTTAACATTATTTGTTATGGAAAGTACGCAACTAATTAAGCATGGTAGAAAGTAAATCAACTTAATGTTATTTTAAATAGCAGTATATGTTATCAAGATTCCAATATTCATTCGTACTTATCAACAGACACGTTTACTGTGATCCAAGCTATCAATGCATTAGGATTTGGAAAATTTCAAGTCAAATTATCCTTATTTACGGGTCTCTGTTGGATGGTAGACAGTATGGAAATAACGATATTGAGTATTTTAAGCCCGTCGTTGCATTGTGACTGGGGTATAACTAGGTATCAACAAGCTTTGACAACTACGGTAACGTCCTTCGATAAATTCTTTATACTTTGTAAAGACGTGGCGATCATTTTGAATGTAATATATCGTTGCAATTATTGCAGGTTGTTTTTCTTGGTATGATGCTGAGTTCAACATTTTGGAGTAATTTAAGTGACAGATATGGCAGCAAGCAATCGTTAACTCTATGCGCGATATTGTTACTTTACTACGCTTTTCTCAGCTCCTTTGCGCCAAATTTCCTTTGGATCTTGTTGCTTAGAGGATTAGTTGGCTTTGCTATTGGTTGTGTACCACAATCGTAAGTATTTGGTAAGTTCCGCCAATCAGAATATAACTATATTTAAAATAGATTTGAATAACTCTAGTCCATGCTATTTCAGTGTAACATTGTACGCGGAGTTTCTTCCAGCGAAGCAAAGGGCAAAATGTGTTATTTTATTGGATGTAAGCATGATTAAAAAATGAATCTTAATAATATACATACTCGCCTTAGTTTGCATGAAATATTTAATTGTTTACAGTGTTTCTGGGCACTCGGAGCTTGCTTCGAAGTGGCAATAGCATTAGCAATAATGCCAAATTTTGGTTGGAGATGGCTTCTCATTCTGTCAACAATACCGCTTCTTGTATTTGCTATGATCACTCCGGTGAGTAAAGATAAATGCGTAATATGTACTAGGGTGGTCCTTATTTTTCAACTTTAAAATTTGTATTGTCTGCCCCTCTTAAAATCTTCTATTTGACAAAAAAAATATCTTCGTGTGTTATATTTGTATATTCTGATACATAAAGGTTGCTCGAGGACATTATATTTCGCATCTACCATAAGTTTGTTACCCTAATTATTACTTATCAATTTTAATGAAACTTACATATAAAGTCTTATGCCACAACACAGTACAGTACACACTCGTTATTAGCCCGTTTAGCCTTTGCGATGTGTGCCCGAATTTTAATACTCCCACTTAAAAGTTAATAAAATTATTTTGTCCTTATTGCAAAAATTTCTATCCATTTATACCAAGATAGTAATATTTCATTTCCATTGAGCGACCTATAATCCTTAATATATTTTAACAAAATTTTAGACGAAATTCTTTTAAACTATTTGGAAGCTTCCGAAAGGGTCAGCAGAAATTTTTAAAACCTTTGATTTTTTACCATACATATAAGGACCACACTAATATGTACAATAAAAATTATACACATCATGTTCTGTATCTTCTAATAGTGGCTGCCAGAATCTACCATATTCGATATGACAACTGGAAGGATGGACAAAGCCGTCTCGACATTGGAACGAATAGCGAGAGAGAATAAGAAACCTTTGCCTCCGGGAAGACTAGTCATGGACCGTTTTTATCAAGTTAACCATGGTAAACTGAAAGATGTGCTGAGCAAAGAAATGTACAGAACATCCACTTTACTTTGGCTTGTATGGTAAATATTTCAGTTCCAATTATATTTCCGTCGCATACACAAGTACACATCGTCGAGAGATTAACAGTGGAATCTATACTTCTAGGATGAGCACCGCCTTTTGTTATTACGGTGTCGTACTGATGACTACAGAGCTATTCCACACATCGTCTGAGCAGTGCAGCTCTTGGGGGAACGAGAAAGAGGATGTCTGTCAATTAGATTGTCGCCTGGAACGTAGCGATTACATCGACCTCCTTTGGACAACATTGGCTGAATTCCCTGGGATCTTCTCCACTATTTTCGCAATTGAGAAAATTGGCAGAAGGAAAACGATGGCTTTTCAGCTAGTAATGTTTGCCATGCTGATTTGCTTTCTAGGCAGAGCATGCCTATTGAGTAGAGGAGCATTAACACTGGCAATCTTTCTAGCCAGAGGATTGATCGCTGGCGTGTTTCAAGCAGCTTACGTGTACACGCCAGAAGTATATCCGACGCACTTGCGTAGCATCGGGGTCAGTACTTGTAGTGCCATGGCTAGAATCGGGGCAATGGTCACACCATACATAGCACAAGTATTTCTTCAATGGTCTATAACTGGGGCAATGGCAATATACGCTGTGACAGCATTATGCGCCGCTACAGCCACCCTCGCTTTGCCCGTTGAAACGAAAAGTCAGTCGTTAAACGATTCACCCCAAGAAACTAGGTGAATCTATTTTAGTCTTCCCTTCGGCGGTATTGTTCAGATGGTTTATAACAGCGTTTTGCTAAAACACAAATTATTGGATTAACGCAGTCTTTTTTTTTTATAACGAAACAGAGCTCGCTCGTATTTATTGATATCCGTTTATTCCAGTTTAGAATCATACAGTTACATATATAATATATGTACATAATAAGTTATCTGTAGTGTCTGATCGATGTTACTTTATAAATTGATAGGACAGATAAGAGATAAACTATACATATCACATTGCAAGTTATTCAATACATATGCCTTCTTTTCTAGCATGTCGCATTATGTATTTCCGTTGAATGTAATAAATGTCAATAGTAGACTTTAGTGATACATGGGAAATGTAGAAAGACTGATATAAAATATTAATATGCAACAGAAGTGCCAAAATGCACAATCGTGCAGGATTAGTGTACACACGCGATGAATCATGAATTTTCTTGATTTCTCTTTGATACTGTAAAAATAACAATGACGTAGAACTAAAACATTTACTTTTATTACTTAAATAGATGCAGAGACGAAGAACACTATTTTAAAAGTTTCGCCCTAATTTTCTCGATTGTTTCCTGAATAAATCTACATATGTATTTGTACAATAAAAAAGATGTTGAGGTATATTAACTTACTTCTTCATTTTCTCACCTAGCTCTAGAACCTCGCAAAAAAGACTATCATCGAGATACGAAAATTATAACAAAGTGATGGATTCGTTAAAGTTTTACTGGAAAACCATACGGAATTTTACGTAACATTACAGTTTGCATATAGATAAACAGCAGAACCTATAACATTATAAGCATGGAAAATATCTCTGACAATAACAATTTTTACTACTTTCACATCTGTTTAGTATTTGGAATGATAATAAATGTTGCAATAGTATTTTGAATGTTTCTATTATAATAATTGCCGCTACGCTAAAGGAAATAGGCCTTGGTCATCAAATGTTTTCTTTATCCAATGTTTTACAATCGCAATGCAGAACGATTAAATATTTTCATTAAATATTTTCATTCATATAGATTGAATATACGGCAGCAATTCTTCTTTCAAATATCCCGCGGAATCGTCTGTTTTCTCTGCTCCACTTTCAACAGTGAATATTAGAAGAGCAGCAGGGAACAATTCCAATTCGAGTAATGTCTTATCGAAAGTCTCCTCGTTGAATGTTAATCCAGTCAGCCTTCTTAAAGTGAAGGACCTCTCATTATTCGCCAAATTCTCACTGACGAATTCAACTACACTCTTGAAATTTTCGTGGACCGAAAATGTTCCTTGTAGAATAATGTTGTCGGGAAATCGAATGCGGATCAACGAGAATTTATACCTCCTAAGTGACTGCTTCTCATTCCTCTCTCTCATAGCTTTTGTTCGCAGCATTTGATTTAGTTCAACGGCCTCGCTTCTGTTAATAACAGCAGATAGAAATATACACGTTCGATATGATCAATCGTACACTATCCTGTATTTCGTGCAAAACAATTAGATGCGTAATTACCGAAGTTGCTGTTCTCTTTTTATTTCCTCCGATGATATGTTGAAAAAACTCGGCGGCAATTCATTTCTCTCGCTTGCTTGCATAGGTAGCAATACTTGAAGGTTTCTGTCTAATTCAAGCGGAATGGTTTCTGCAGACTTCAATGCTTCGCATAGCATGGTAAGGTCGTTTATGTCACAATTCTCTGGGTTCCAAACCATGAAATCCTCCTCTATCTCATTATTCGGCAACGTCATTTGTCGGAAGCCAGCAGCATTTAGGAATTCTAATGTACCTTCTATTGGGAGCACTTTGTCCTTAAAAGTATCAATAGATTTATCCTTTAAAATTGTTTTCAGACTTATGCTGAAAGAAACCTAATAGAAATCTTCTGTTTCCTTCTGCAGATCTAAGACGAACGAACTAAGTTTAACTGAGTTGTTAAACAGGCAATATATATAATTGAGATGTAAAAATATATGGAGCAGTGCATTTTAAAAGATATTGAATAAACAATTTCAATAATCAAAGTTTCCTAATACATTTACTGTGAATGTATATAAGAGAGAAAGCCCTTTAATTATCTTTATATGCTTACGTCAATGTAGCTAAGGAAACGAAAGATTTTTATCAAGACTTCTTTCCTTACAATTTTGTTAATAAAATAATAATATTACTTGGAATATTCTATTATGCATTCTAATTTTTCTGTATTTCTCCACGTCTGGATTATTTATGATGTTTTCTAAATACTTTCCGAGTGTATCGACACAGTTGTTGACCCTTTCTCTCTCGGTATTACAGTTTTGTATGATCAAACAGGCTGTTAAACCTGCCTCTTCGCCTTTTAATTGGTCATACAAAAACTCTCTTATTTTTCTTTTCCACTCATCTTGTGATAATATTTCATTCGACAAATATGGACATCGAAAATATACACCAGCAACTGCTAGCAAAGAACTGTCTTTGATCTCATGTTTAGTTTCTGTTTTCGGTTGTGCCTGCTCCTTTTGTGTTTTCCGCTGTATGTTTCTTTCCTGTTCCAACTCGCGTTTTACTTGAGCCTTTATAGCCGCATACGATCTGCAAGCAACGTAGTTTCAGAAAACATTTCTCTGGGAATGTTTATTTAGTGTACTTACTATTACTAAACCGAAAAGCACGAAAAAGCCGCAAATACACGTTAATATTCTTTTTGTATATAACTTACGTATTAAATCTAGTTATATCATTTCCTTTGGCTTCTAATCTTGCCAATGCAGCTTGACCAGCTATTTTAGCTTCTTCCGTAGGTTCTACTCTTTTTATCGGTTGCGCTGTCTGTGCAGATGCTGTGGCACTGGTTGATTCTGATAATCTGTAAAAAGTAATTTTTATGCTGAACATTCCATCAACAGTTCTATTATATTTCTGTTACATATCCAAAAATCTCCCTTTTAATACTCATTATTAAATAGACAGGATTATCCAGTATTTGACATCTTAATCTTTCTATAAGTATGGAATTCAAAATTCATTTAACAAAAAGGCAGAAATGCTGTCGAGATGTAAACACTGCCTCCATCCCTTTTAATTTAATCCATTTCTTAATGATACAATAAAATCTTTTTTTGAGGACCACCAGCGCTTATGAATGCAAAGTCATTAACATGTTTGTTGAGAGAGTTAATTTTGAGACTCAGTCTCTACATAATTGTATAAAAAATCGGGAACAATCAGTAAAGGATATCAGGAAATGTAAGTTAGCACTTGGAGTAAACACTGTTTTCGTTACCGCGCCTTAAAAATGTGACGAAGGATACATATGTCTCATGATCATACCAGACAAATGAATAATTCCATAAGCAAGCACCCACAATTTTGGCAATAAGAAGATGGTAACAAATACTGGATGGTTCTGTATATGTCAACTATAAATGATTGTTGGTTACGCTACTGTCTGTATGGTCTAAAAGCCGATAAAAAATAGACCCTGAATATTGTGATTAATTACTGGAAATTATTTAACAGAAAAAGTCAGAAAAGATAAAGTCATATCTATTTCCCCTGTTATCATTACAAAGATAATATCTGCGATCAAAAAGCTTTATTATATTATATTGTAACAAACATTACTTGCATCCTTTCCCAGCGCTCATAAATTTTGTATCCAATTTCTTTTTCTGAAAGAACAATTTGATTTTGTCCGTCATAGTTGACAATTATTTCGATATCACGACGTATTGCAATCAGTAAATTATATCGACACGCCTTCCTCGTTACCAAGACAATGGCTATTGGCTTTCTCAATGAAACAGGAAATCTGTAACGAAGATAGAAGTTTTATATATCTCCATTATGACGCGAGTTCATACAATTACAATAAGTACAACTATACCCACGATTGTGTTTGTGGAATAAATTAGTTGTATTCAATTCCGAATTACTCTCCCGATGAAGCTTCCCGCTCCTCTGATATAGGATCTAAAAATAGGAATTATAATACTGTGGTATAGTATTCAGTTTTTGAGAAATAAGTTTCTGATGTAAATAAGAGTAAATGTGACAAAATTTCTGGATATCGTGAATCGTGTACACAATTAATTCCTTTCTCAGGGACTGAATGTTTAGTGCGAATGGCTAAACAAAATGATTAAGAAAAGTGAAAATGGTGTAAATCTGGTAAAATTTTTCTCCCCCACTAATTAATGATCTGTCCCTTACATTCTATACTTATATGAGACATAGTATAAAAATAGATTTCTAAACGCGCATATTGTTATTGTATTGCAATAAAGCAAAATTAATGGTCTTAGTTATTATCGCGAATATAAGTAGAAAAGATTCATTACGGATTGCCTTGCTGCTCGCGGCGAAAATATGGGTAGATGAAAACAGAAATCATGAATTATCTTACTCTGTTCCATAAAATGCTCAGAAATTCTATCGCCGTAAATATGCCAGGCGATGAATATCAGAGCCACGGTACTAACAAAGGTGAACAAGAAAATCTTTAGCAACTGCAATTGAAAGTCATCGAATGTTAGCCAGGCTATAAATTCATTAGAGAAATCGGAGAATTTCTGTTGTGTTTCATCACCAATAACAAAATCGGTTAGATTACACGTTAGCCCAATAGTCGTGGACACTAAGTTAGTTACGCCATATGTAAGTTTATCGACTGTTTTCGCCAGATACTCTATCCAAGACCACGAATTTTCATGTGCACTACTCATTACATGTGAAAACTTCTTAATTCGATCAAATATACGAACACTGCTCACCACTTCGTTACGTCACATGCATGTCACTCGCTCATACTTTCAACCGTCCGAATCATTCTGACCCATGAGCATAAATCCCGGAGCGTGACGAAAATCAACGAAAACTGCGAACCGTGTCGTTCGGTTTATCATGATGTATTTACATCACGCGGTTTACCATCTTATTGGAAAATCTAGGAACATGGTTCATGAACAGTGGTTGTTATTTTTATGGAAGACAAGGGGTGAATTCCACTTACGCCCAAATCGCCCGTGATTTTCATTAAAGTGTACGCGACTGGACGCCACGTCAAGAATTTCAAAGTCGATTTTCTCGAAAATGCAGCGCGATATCAAAAAATTTTATTCCTTCTTCTCGACTTATTTTCTACTTATAAGTAGAAAAAAAGAGTAACTTTTTTGATATCGCTCTTAATTTTTGAGAAAATCGACTTTGAAACTCTTAACGTTGCGTCCTGTCGCGTATAGGAAAACCTACCTTAATGAAAATCACGGGTGATTTGGGCGTAAGTGGAATTCGCCCATAGGCGCGAGTTAAGTCGGTAATTAATTACTGATGATGGGTTTATTTCGAGTATTTTGTAAGCGAATGATTATTCAACGGGATAGAAATATTTAGTTGCTTTTATAAAAAAAATATTTTTGACTTTATACGATTATGGTGTTTTTAAACTTGTGATATAGCGATTTAAAATCGACGTAGAATCGATGTGGCTGGACATATCGATATTTGTGACGCGCGAACGTCACTTTTGTTATTGTGTACAAAACCTCTTATTATTATAATGTAATAAGAGCTTTGTAAAATCATTACATTACTTACTAGCTGTGAATATGTCTGAGAATAAAGAAAAGGAGGAAGAGAAGCCTGTGGTTGCAAAGACTGCGATTGATTTGCAGCGTCTAAAACTTCAAAAGTTAATGAAAAATCCAGTAAGTGTAATTAAATAGTGCAGCAGTATCTCTGTACTCGAACTTATATACATTAAGAGTAGAATTTAATAAGCAGTTTTCTTCCATTTTTGTCTCTAAATTATTCAGGCATTTTTCTTTATACTGTTCTTGTGAAAATACAGTATGAAATTTAATTGTTATTATAATAGGAAAAGCCTATTATATTACCAGAACGGCCTAAATCTAAGAATACACCGACGGTGCCAGAATTCGTTCGCAATGTAATGGGTAGTAGCGCCGGTGCGGGCAGCGGGGAATTTCATGTATACAGACATTTAAGACGGAAAGAATATGCACGTCAAAAATTTATTCAAGAAAAGGGTCGTAAGGTAATTTCAACTCGCAACATATAAATGTAATGTAATATAAGATAGCACACGCAATGAGAACCGTCCATGGTAACTTCATGAATTTAAATTTTCACAAAAGTTATTTCACATAAATATTCATTTGCACGATTTTTCTTGAATCAAATAACACTTAGCGGAATTAACTTTTACTAAAATCAAAATATAACTTTTATAATTCTTCTAAACATCATTTACATTCTACATTTTTAACGAAGGTGAAAAGAAGTTTGTCATGTTTGTGATATTTTTTTAGGAACTCTTAGACATTGAGTATCACGAAAAGCTGGAGGACAATAAAAGGATGGCTGAAGAAATAACAGCAAAGAAAAGAGCGAAGCGGTTAAAAAAGAAGCAGAAATTGAAGAAAAAGAAACAGATGAAAGTTGAAAAAGGAGAAGAGCATAATAAATATATGGACAGCGATTCAGAAGGGGAAAGTTCTGATGAAGAGCAGACAGGTGACAAAAATGACAATGAGCCTAAAGCTGAGAGTAATGATAAAAGTGAAAATAATACGATCGAAGATAGTAAAGATGTAGAAGGTACATCAGCATTATGTGTAAATGAAAGTTTAGACGAAAAGGATTCAAATGAAAAAGAAGTATGTTTGTAAAAGAATATAAACGATGTCTCTGAAATTGTTGGAATCAGTGAAGTACCAAACCACGAATGTAAAAAAGCAAATTCTTCTGTAAATATAGTTTGAAAGTAAAGATAGTGACGCAGAAAATGTATATATAAATAGAACAGACACAAATTCTTAACAGAAATTACGGATAAGAAACGAAAAGAATGCATAATAGCTGTGAGTATATAGTTGTTACTGTATTTACTTAAAGTACACATATAATTCTTATTTATCTCCGGGCGTGATCGTTACTACCGGAATCATCAGAGAGGAATATTTTTTCCACACGTAGTTACGAGTAAATCGCTAGGAATTGTTCAATTTTCTCCAAGTATTCACATATGTACAAATATATAAAACAAGGTAAAATGTAAAAGTTATGTAAAAATTCACATTTAAAAGAGTTATTCCAAATTGTCTCGTAACTTAAACACTCGTCAAATTTATAATTTAAGTATCATGTTATTGATAAATTTGTATAATTTATAATTAATAATAAGTCATCTTCTTCACAGTTTACTAGTATTTTAAACTACAATAACCATAATTACTTATGTTCTCATCTATCTATTTTTTGTATTATAATGCTGAGATAGTAGCATCTATATTATCGTATCGTTTAATTCTTTCAAAAACGCTTGCCAAATTCTGGGCAATTCTTCGCTCCTCCAGTGACGGAGCGCTTTTCGCATATATCTCTAACTGAAACTTTCCTTTCATTAGATCCCCAATTTTTTCAGGAACAATAGTTTCCTAGAATAAAAAGCTATTACACAGTAGGCATCAAACAAATTATTACTAAGCCGTTCGCTGCGGAGAATGTCCAAAAGATTGTACGGCGATTGCTTTGGTTATTCAACTTTTTGAAAGATTGCGGTACATTAGCATACCTGAAACTGTTTCATATAATCCGAGATATCGTCTACATGATCTCCAATCTCTGTCCAAAGATTTTGTAAGTCCGACACTTCGGTACAAGCAGCCACATGACTAAGCGTAAGGCACAGCTGATAAATAAAAATAATAAATACCAATAGTTAATATATATGATCCCGTAACTGCGTGATTCTATGTATAGTAATAGTGTTAATTACTTGTTGAACGAGAGCATCACGATGGGGATACTCAATGTAGCTTGGCACGTGCTGAGAATTCTCAAATGCTAAAATAATGCTCTTCCACAAAGTTATAACATACTTGCCATAGGAATTACAAGAATATAATGCCCATGCTGCATTTGCACGGACTTTGAAGTTCGGACTGTCGCATATTAACTTGCATAATACAGGAAATACTTGATCCTACTGAACCAATAAAGCTGTATTGTATATGCATTAAGAAATATTGATGAAAAGTTAATTCTATTAATTACGCACCCGCCACGAAGGTTGTAATATATTGTCTGGATCGTTACTTAAAACCAGTCCCAGGGCCCGGCAGGCATTCCAACGCACCTTTAACGTTCAGTAAATCAAAATATTAAATTCTATGCAACAAGACTAATAAAAATTAACTATCATAGAAGGATCGTATAAAAAATTTCAAGGATTACGAAACATTTTAAATAGTTAAAGTCGTCCGTTAATGTGTGCAATAATATTTTCATTTACTTTCATATCGTTTCCTAAAGTAGCACAATTTATGAGAGCTTCTAATCCTGCTGATGTATCGGCCAATACATGTTTGTCAGGACATAAGTGCAGAATACTTCCCAGGGCTCGCACAGCATTACATTTCACTTTATCACTGTCCTTAGATGCTTTAATGCTGACCTGATAAAGTTTAGGTAGTAAAACCTCCAAAGGGAGAGGTTCTATTTCATTATAATTTCTGCAAAGAAAGTGGAATTAGTATGCTAAAGATTTAGTAATTAGAAAGATACAGAAGAAATCTGTTGACTAGCGAGGCAAATTTATCTGGTAAATAACTGTATTATAAGTGTAACTAACTTTTCTTTAGAAAGACAATCGCATAAATTAGCCAATGCCCAGACTCCTTTAATACGAACACCAAGATTTTTATCGTCAGCAGTCAAACAAACTATATCGGCTAAATCCATTAAGAATCCAGTTTCCTCTTTCAGTGCAGGTAAAGTGACCAGCATTCCTAACGCCCGTAATCCAGCAGCTCTTACAGCACTTTCTTCATCGTGCACTGCACCAAATAGTACTGTGATAATTAAAACCGTTTTTTGTCTCTAAAAATATTTATAAACACATTTATATAGACATTATACATGTAAAATTCTAAATTTTCTGCTACATAATCATTTGCATCTTTTCCTATTGCGAATTTACACTGAACTGAATATGAACATTATATATTTTTTATTTATTATTTACGTTAAGCAAATCACATTATTCTATTTAAATATGCACATGCTTACCGATAATTGTGTAAACACAATAGGGTTAATGCTACCTAAACAATCGCATGCAGCTTCTTTTAATATCATTTGCGGATGTTGAAGAAGCAAAGTCATGGGTTCAAATACAATATTCCAAAATACCAAGGCGTCACTGTTCTCGCAGTCAGTCTTCAAGAGACAACCAGCCATAATTTCTAGAGCACGACAAGCGTGTAATATTACTTGTATTTCAGTACTTTCTATGACAGCTGTCAAAGTTGTCGCAATTAGTTCTACATGTGGAAATACAAGACTTCCAGTACTGAAGGCCATCCTGCCAATTAGTTTTAGTGATTGCAGACGAACAGGCGTACTCATCATCTATAATTAAGTATTTCATTATTCGGTTCTCAGAATCGCATATTTTCCCTAACAAATAGGTCTATATAGTTTTGTGTATAATTATACCTTATTCGATATATTCTGCAAAGAAACACGAATCAAGAAAGAGATGTCTGTTCCTTTCAATAATTTGTCTTCGTATTCATCGATCATATTGATTTTGAGATCTTCGATATCTACTTCTTCTTCTTCCTTCGTTTCCTCGTTCTCTTCTTCTGTATTATCACTAACTGAAATATTTAAATGCGGCTGCTCCGATTCTATGCTTGTAGCCGACTGTTTCGCAAGTATTCCAAGTATTTCAGGCGTAACTGGATCGCTAGAAGCGATAGCTTCAAAAGTTGATAGTGCAGCAACGCGAACTGTCGGATCTATATGAAATATAAGAAATATAATACATGGCTTTGGTAAAACTATCTGTTAATAATACGAATACCTTTATGAAATATATATGGTCTGCAATTTCTCATTAATTTTGTAGCAAGTCCTGCCTTCAAACGTGCATACGGTGTACCATGAATTAGAGCAGTGGCACACTTTAAAGCATGAGTTAAAACTGCTACATTTTTATCACAGTTCAGTATCAAAGCTAACGTGAAGTGCAATTCTTTTATCATTAAGCACACTGTACCAAAAAATGTAATGAAAGATGTCTGATAGGTGTCTTCCGCGTGCATTAAGAAAGACTTAGCATTTATAAGTAACTCCGTTAGAGTGCTTAGCATGTTCTGTTTCACCTTTGACACAGACTCTTTTAAGATACTTCTGGTCAATACTCTTGCATCATTCCGCGATCCAGTCGCGACGATTTGTGGCCAAAATCCAAATATCTCGCGACTGTGCGAGTTCTCTGCAAGCACCTGCAGTAAGCGCACAGCTTCCAGTCTTACCTTGGACTCCGCATACATAAAATTATTACTTTCACTGTCTGAGGCATCGGAATCACTAGAATGTATATTAACAGTTTTGCATTCAGGCACAACATTAATCTTCACCTCCGCGTTACTTTTCCTGCTAGATTGTTTTTTTGGCTTCGCTTTATGATTTTTCAGATTTTTGCTCTTAGGAATCACATGAACTTGTTCCGGCAGATTCATTACTGCTGGACGAAGAAGCTGTGGTTTTACAGATGGATATTCCTTGATGCCATAAAATAAAAATGCCTGCACTACTCCCAAAATTTCACCCATAAAATCGATGGAATGCGGTAATAACTTATTGACTGTTATAACATGTAATATGCGCAAGCACGAACTTAGAATCTGAAAATTTTATTGAATAAATTAATTAATTTTATAGAACCATTCGTATTACAAACTATTTACTTACTTTGGCCTGATAGAGTTTATCATTATTTAAGTATAGAGAAGACGAAACAATATTCAGTACAATGTCCTTAATGGCATGTACGAATTCTTGCTCTACAGAAGTGCCATTATGTTCGTTTAGTAAAATTCCTTCTAAGCAACTAACAGCGTAGTAGTGATTTTCCGACCATTGTGTATCGGATAGACTCAAATATTTTTTCAGCACTCTATCATTTCCAAATAACAATTTCAAGTACTGCAAATATATATTATTTTCCATCCAATGAATTGGTAGCTTTTCAAATTACCACAATAAAACATAAAATATTGCAGCAATATATTAAAAAGAAAAACAATAATTACAGGATTGATATCAAATTTCTGATTGATTAAAATACTCTTTAGTGCCAAAAGGATGTCATTGTGCACAATTGGTAGAGCAGATTCCAAAACGTTTAAAATCCATTCTGTAGAGCACGTAAATATTTCTTCCTGAACTTGCACATTATACTGGATCAAACTCGATAGAAGTTTGCAAGTATTCTGAACCAAAGCTGTTTCCTCAGGTGGGACGATTGCGCATAATTGTTTAATTAATAAATGCACCATCTAAAATGTTACAATATAATAAAGCGGATGTTGGAAGCGAGTAAATTAGTAATTTAAAATTAATAATAATGTATAGAGTGAATGAAGCCAATATAGTTTGCAAGTATTAAAAAATAATCGAAGAATCTAAGAATTCAAAAAATTCCACTTACATCGTTATTCGAAACAGTGACATATCGATAATCGAGTTTATTGAGATCGCAGAGATAATTGTTAATCAACTTTGTTTCGTTGCTTCTTTTTTTCGACAATGTGAACAATTTCTCTGTTATAAAATTAAATTTGGTCGTATCATTCGGGTAATCCGTGTACGTTGAAGCCATTTTCTCATGACTATATTATTTCAAAACTAATCACGAGTATATTTGTCCCAATTTGTCCATGCAACAATAATTGTACATCATCGACAAAATATAAGAATGATAGGAAACCTATAATGATAATGAGATCAGGCAGCGATGCCAGAATCGTGGGTTTTCGCCCACTGGCGCTACCCCCCCCCCCCCCCCCCGACCGAGTGTACCCCCTCTTAGTGCCTGTACCGCATCACACAAGCATACCCGTCCCTCTATCCATGTGCCATATGAAATACTATTTCGGCGGGATAGTGCAAAACCACCGCGAATGAGCAATTTGTAAATATGCGGATCTGCATTTTACAGGAGAAAGAAAAAACTTAATATTTTAGCCATTTTAAGGGATTTCTTTGACTGAACGTTTTTGGCACAGCTTTAGCACTTCTTGTAATAAATACTAACATCAATGGTGTGACTTTTAAAAAATGCGAAATAGCGCTTTAATCGCGGTCGATAAACTAACCTCTACAAAATGGCTATTTTTATTAATAACTATCTAGCGCTTCGTAAATAAAACGCATACGTGGGATTGCCGAACGTAGTCACAAGACTATATTCTCATATCCACCCGTAGAAATATATAAACAATTTTGAAACGATCGAGAATCCTTGAACAAAGTGTGCATTTATTAAACGCACCGGGGGACTTGAAACTTCGTTCAAAAACCCTTCATAGCTGGTTAATTACAATCGGCATCTTTACAACAATCATGTAGAAACGTAATCAAGTGTCCATACTTGAAGTAGAAACTGCAAAAGTTGATAAATAACATCTAGGAAACGCACCAACAATCGACGAAGTTTCAGCCTGCTGGCATTGTTCTCGTCACCGCCTCAAAGAACAATTAATAACTAATTAATTATAGCAAAAATCTGAGCAACCACCACATAGGAAAGTAGCCAACGGTCTATTCTTTGACACGCGACTCTAAAAGTTTATAAAATATTCCCGGGAAATGAGAAATTCGCGAATTACCAGTAGCTGTGAAATCTTTCTATCTCCCTCCTTGTCGCGCACACCAGCGTTCTCTCTCTCTCGCACAGCTTTGTCGTGCCACCTCTTCTAGTTTCGTGTACTCCTATTAACTCGGCGAATTTCCTGGTCAGAATAAGCATTTGGGGATAACGTAGGGATCGCGGTCGATAAACTAACCTCTACAAAATGGCTATTTTTATTAATAACTATCTAGCGCTTCGTAAATAAAACGCATACGTGGGATTGCCGAACGTAGTCACAAGACTATATCCTCATATCCACCCGTAGAAATATATAAACAATTTTGAAACGATCGAGAATCCTTGAACAAAGTGTGCATTTATTAAACGCACCGGGGGACTTGAAACTTCGTTCAAAAACCCTTCATAGCTGGTTAATTACAATCGGCATCTTTACAACAATCATGTAGAAACGTAATCAAGTGTCCATACTTGAAGTAGAAACTGCAAAAGTTGATAAATAACATCTAGGAAACGCACCAACAATCGACGAAGTTTCAGCCTGCTGGCATTGTTCTCGTCACCGCCTCAAAGAACAATTAATAACTAATTAATTATAGCAAAAATCTGAGCAACCACCACATAGGAAAGTAGCCAACGGTCTATTCTTTGACACGCGACTCTAAAAGTTTATAAAATATTCCCGGGAAATGAGAAATTCGCGAATTACCAGTAGCTGTGAAATCTTTCTATCTCCCTCCTTGTCGCGCACACCAGCGTTCTCTCTCTCTCGCACAGCTTTGTCGTGCCACCTCTTCTAGTTTCGTGTACTCCTATTAACTCGGCGAATTTCCTGGTCAGAATAAGCATTTGGGGATAACGTAGGGATCGCGGTCGATAAACTAACCTCTACAAAATGGCTATTTTTATTAATAACTATCTAGCGCTTAAACCCTTCATAGCTGGTTAATTACAATCGGCATCTTTACAACAATCATGTAGAAACGTAATCAAGTGTCCATACTTGAAGTAGAAACTGCAAAAGTTGATAAATAACATTTAGGAAACGCACCAACAATCGACAAAGTTTCAGCCTGGCATTGTTCTCGTCACCGCCTCAAAGAACAATTAATAACTAATTAATTATAGCAAAAATCTGAGCAACCACCACATAGGAAAGTAGCCAACGGTCTATTCTTTGACACGCGACTCTAAAAGTTTATAAAATATTCCCGGGAAATGAGAAATTCGCGAATTACCAGTAGCTGTGAAATCTTTCTATCTCCCTCCTTGTCGCGCACACCAGCGTTCTCTTTCTCTCGCACAGCTTTGTCGTGCCACCTCTTCTAGTTTCGTGTACTCCTGTTAACTCGGCGAATTTCCTGGTCAGAATAAGCATTTGGGGATAACGTAGGGATCGCGGTCGATAAACTAACCTCTACAAAATGGCTATTTTTATTAATAACTATCTAGCGCTTAAACCCTTCATAGCTGGTTAATTACAATCGGCATCTTTACAACAATCATGTAGAAACGTAATCAAGTGTCCATACTTGAAGTAGAAACTGCAAAAGTTGATAAATAACATTTAGGAAACGCACCAACAATCGACAAAGTTTCAGCCTGGCATTGTTCTCGTCACCGCCTCAAAGAACAATTAATAACTAATTAATTATAGCAAAAATCTGAGCAACCACCACATAGGAAAGTAGCCAACGGTCTATTCTTTGACACGCGACTCTAAAAGTTTATAAAATATTCCCGGGAAATGAGAAATTCGCGAATTACCAGTAGCTGTGAAATCTTTCTATCTCCCTCCTTGTCGCGCACACCAGCGTTCTCTTTCTCTCGCACAGCTTTGTCGTGCCACCTCTTCTAGTTTCGTGTACTCCTGTTAACTCGGCGAATTTCCTGGTCAGAATAAGCATTTGGGGATAACGTAGGGATCGCGGTCGATAAACTAACCTCTACAAAATGGCTATTTTTATTAATAACTATCTAGCGCTTAAACCCTTCATAGCTGGTTAATTACAATCGGCATCTTTACAACAATCATGTAGAAACGTAATCAAGTGTCCATACTTGAAGTAGAAACTGCAAAAGTTGATAAATAACATTTAGGAAACGCACCAACAATCGACAAAGTTTCAGCCTGGCATTGTTCTCGTCACCGCCTCAAAGAACAATTAATAACTAATTAATTATAGCAAAAATCTGAGCAACCACCACATAGGAAAGTAGCCAACGGTCTATTCTTTGACACGCGACTCTAAAAGTTTATAAAATATTCCCGGGAAATGAGAAATTCGCGAATTACCAGTAGCTGTGAAATCTTTCTATCTCCCTCCTTGTCGCGCACACCAGCGTTCTCTCTCTCTCGCACAGCTTTGTCGTGCCACCTCTTCTAGTTTCGTGTACTCCTGTTAACTCGGCGAATTTCCTGGTCAGAATAAGCATTTGGGGATAACGTAGGGATCGCGGTCGATAAACTAACCTCTACAAAATGGCTATTTTTATTAATAACTATCTAGCGCTTAAACCCTTCATAGCTGGTTAATTACAATCGGCATCTTTACAACAATCATGTAGAAACGTAATCAAGTGTCCATACTTGAAGTAGAAACTGCAAAAGTTGATAAATAACATTTAGGAAACGCACCAACAATCGACAAAGTTTCAGCCTGGCATTGTTCTCGTCACCGCCTCAAAGAACAATTAATAACTAATTAATTATAGCAAAAATCTGAGCAACCACCACATAGGAAAGTAGCCAACGGTCTATTCTTTGACACGCGACTCTAAAAGTTTATAAAATATTCCCGGGAAATGAGAAATTCGCGAATTACCAGTAGCTGTGAAATCTTTCTATCTCCCTCCTTGTCGCGCACACCAGCGTTCTCTTTCTCTCGCACAGCTTTGTCGTGCCACCTCTTCTAGTTTCGTGTACTCCTGTTAACTCGGCGAATTTCCTGGTCAGAATAAGCATTTGGGGATAACGTAGGGATCGCGGTCGATAAACTAACCTCTACAAAATGGCTATTTTTATTAATAACTATCTAGCGCTTAAACCCTTCATAGCTGGTTAATTACAATCGGCATCTTTACAACAATCATGTAGAAACGTAATCAAGTGTCCATACTTGAAGTAGAAACTGCAAAAGTTGATAAATAACATTTAGGAAACGCACCAACAATCGACAAAGTTTCAGCCTGGCATTGTTCTCGTCACCGCCTCAAAGAACAATTAATAACTAATTAATTATAGCAAAAATCTGAGCAACCACCACATAGGAAAGTAGCCAACGGTCTATTCTTTGACACGCGACTCTAAAAGTTTATAAAATATTCCCGGGAAATGAGAAATTCGCGAATTACCAGTAGCTGTGAAATCTTTCTATCTCCCTCCTTGTCGCGCACACCAGCGTTCTCTCTCTCTCGCACAGCTTTGTCGTGCCACCTCTTCTAGTTTCGTGTACTCCTGTTAACTCGGCGAATTTCCTGGTCAGAATAAGCATTTGGGGATAACGTAGGGATCGCGGTCGATAAACTAACCTCTACAAAATGGCTATTTTTATTAATAACTATCTAGCGCTTAAACCCTTCATAGCTGGTTAATTACAATCGGCATCTTTACAACAATCATGTAGAAACGTAATCAAGTGTCCATACTTGAAGTAGAAACTGCAAAAGTTGATAAATAACATTTAGGAAACGCACCAACAATCGACAAAGTTTCAGCCTGGCATTGTTCTCGTCACCGCCTCAAAGAACAATTAATAACTAATTAATTATAGCAAAAATCTGAGCAACCACCACATAGGAAAGTAGCCAACGGTCTATTCTTTGACACGCGACTCTAAAAGTTTATAAAATATTCCCGGGAAATGAGAAATTCGCGAATTACCAGTAGCTGTGAAATCTTTCTATCTCCCTCCTTGTCGCGCACACCAGCGTTCTCTTTCTCTCGCACAGCTTTGTCGTGCCACCTCTTCTAGTTTCGTGTACTCCTGTTAACTCGGCGAATTTCCTGGTCAGAATAAGCATTTGGGGATAACGTAGGGATCGCGGTCGATAAACTAACCTCTACAAAATGGCTATTTTTATTAATAACTATCTAGCGCTTAAACCCTTCATAGCTGGTTAATTACAATCGGCATCTTTACAACAATCATGTAGAAACGTAATCAAGTGTCCATACTTGAAGTAGAAACTGCAAAAGTTGATAAATAACATTTAGGAAACGCACCAACAATCGACAAAGTTTCAGCCTGGCATTGTTCTCGTCACCGCCTCAAAGAACAATTAATAACTAATTAATTATAGCAAAAATCTGAGCAACCACCACATAGGAAAGTAGCCAACGGTCTATTCTTTGACACGCGACTCTAAAAGTTTATAAAATATTCCCGGGAAATGAGAAATTCGCGAATTACCAGTAGCTGTGAAATCTTTCTATCTCCCTCCTTGTCGCGCACACCAGCGTTCTCTTTCTCTCGCACAGCTTTGTCGTGCCACCTCTTCTAGTTTCGTGTACTCCTGTTAACTCGGCGAATTTCCTGGTCAGAATAAGCATTTGGGGATAACGTAGGGATCGCGGTCGATAAACTAACCTCTACAAAATGGCTATTTTTATTAATAACTATCTAGCGCTTAAACCCTTCATAGCTGGTTAATTACAATCGGCATCTTTACAACAATCATGTAGAAACGTAATCAAGTGTCCATACTTGAAGTAGAAACTGCAAAAGTTGATAAATAACATTTAGGAAACGCACCAACAATCGACAAAGTTTCAGCCTGGCATTGTTCTCGTCACCGCCTCAAAGAACAATTAATAACTAATTAATTATAGCAAAAATCTGAGCAACCACCACATAGGAAAGTAGCCAACGGTCTATTCTTTGACACGCGACTCTAAAAGTTTATAAAATATTCCCGGGAAATGAGAAATTCGCGAATTACCAGTAGCTGTGAAATCTTTCTATCTCCCTCCTTGTCGCGCACACCAGCGTTCTCTTTCTCTCGCACAGCTTTGTCGTGCCACCTCTTCTAGTTTCGTGTACTCCTGTTAACTCGGCGAATTTCCTGGTCAGAATAAGCATTTGGGGATAACGTAGGGATCGCGGTCGATAAACTAACCTCTACAAAATGGCTATTTTTATTAATAACTATCTAGCGCTTAAACCCTTCATAGCTGGTTAATTACAATCGGCATCTTTACAACAATCATGTAGAAACGTAATCAAGTGTCCATACTTGAAGTAGAAACTGCAAAAGTTGATAAATAACATTTAGGAAACGCACCAACAATCGACAAAGTTTCAGCCTGGCATTGTTCTCGTCACCGCCTCAAAGAACAATTAATAACTAATTAATTATAGCAAAAATCTGAGCAACCACCACATAGGAAAGTAGCCAACGGTCTATTCTTTGACACGCGACTCTAAAAGTTTATAAAATATTCCCGGGAAATGAGAAATTCGCGAATTACCAGTAGCTGTGAAATCTTTCTATCTCCCTCCTTGTCGCGCACACCAGCGTTCTCTCTCTCTCGCACAGCTTTGTCGTGCCACCTCTTCTAGTTTCGTGTACTCCTGTTAACTCGGCGAATTTCCTGGTCAGAATAAGCATTTGGGGATAACGTAGGGATCGCGGTCGATAAACTAACCTCTACAAAATGGCTATTTTTATTAATAACTATCTAGCGCTTAAACCCTTCATAGCTGGTTAATTACAATCGGCATCTTTACAACAATCATGTAGAAACGTAATCAAGTGTCCATACTTGAAGTAGAAACTGCAAAAGTTGATAAATAACATTTAGGAAACGCACCAACAATCGACAAAGTTTCAGCCTGGCATTGTTCTCGTCACCGCCTCAAAGAACAATTAATAACTAATTAATTATAGCAAAAATCTGAGCAACCACCACATAGGAAAGTAGCCAACGGTCTATTCTTTGACACGCGACTCTAAAAGTTTATAAAATATTCCCGGGAAATGAGAAATTCGCGAATTACCAGTAGCTGTGAAATCTTTCTATCTCCCTCCTTGTCGCGCACACCAGCGTTCTCTTTCTCTCGCACAGCTTTGTCGTGCCACCTCTTCTAGTTTCGTGTACTCCTGTTAACTCGGCGAATTTCCTGGTCAGAATAAGCATTTGGGGATAACGTAGGGATCGCGGTCGATAAACTAACCTCTACAAAATGGCTATTTTTATTAATAACTATCTAGCGCTTAAACCCTTCATAGCTGGTTAATTACAATCGGCATCTTTACAACAATCATGTAGAAACGTAATCAAGTGTCCATACTTGAAGTAGAAACTGCAAAAGTTGATAAATAACATTTAGGAAACGCACCAACAATCGACAAAGTTTCAGCCTGGCATTGTTCTCGTCACCGCCTCAAAGAACAATTAATAACTAATTAATTATAGCAAAAATCTGAGCAACCACCACATAGGAAAGTAGCCAACGGTCTATTCTTTGACACGCGACTCTAAAAGTTTATAAAATATTCCCGGGAAATGAGAAATTCGCGAATTACCAGTAGCTGTGAAATCTTTCTATCTCCCTCCTTGTCGCGCACACCAGCGTTCTCTTTCTCTCGCACAGCTTTGTCGTGCCACCTCTTCTAGTTTCGTGTACTCCTGTTAACTCGGCGAATTTCCTGGTCAGAATAAGCATTTGGGGATAACGTAGGGATCGCGGTCGATAAACTAACCTCTACAAAATGGCTATTTTTATTAATAACTATCTAGCGCTTAAACCCTTCATAGCTGGTTAATTACAATCGGCATCTTTACAACAATCATGTAGAAACGTAATCAAGTGTCCATACTTGAAGTAGAAACTGCAAAAGTTGATAAATAACATTTAGGAAACGCACCAACAATCGACAAAGTTTCAGCCTGGCATTGTTCTCGTCACCGCCTCAAAGAACAATTAATAACTAATTAATTATAGCAAAAATCTGAGCAACCACCACATAGGAAAGTAGCCAACGGTCTATTCTTTGACACGCGACTCTAAAAGTTTATAAAATATTCCCGGGAAATGAGAAATTCGCGAATTACCAGTAGCTGTGAAATCTTTCTATCTCCCTCCTTGTCGCGCACACCAGCGTTCTCTCTCTCTCGCACAGCTTTGTCGTGCCACCTCTTCTAGTTTCGTGTACTCCTGTTAACTCGGCGAATTTCCTGGTCAGAATAAGCATTTGGGGATAACGTAGGGATCGCGGTCGATAAACTAACCTCTACAAAATGGCTATTTTTATTAATAACTATCTAGCGCTTAAACCCTTCATAGCTGGTTAATTACAATCGGCATCTTTACAACAATCATGTAGAAACGTAATCAAGTGTCCATACTTGAAGTAGAAACTGCAAAAGTTGATAAATAACATTTAGGAAACGCACCAACAATCGACAAAGTTTCAGCCTGGCATTGTTCTCGTCACCGCCTCAAAGAACAATTAATAACTAATTAATTATAGCAAAAATCTGAGCAACCACCACATAGGAAAGTAGCCAACGGTCTATTCTTTGACACGCGACTCTAAAAGTTTATAAAATATTCCCGGGAAATGAGAAATTCGCGAATTACCAGTAGCTGTGAAATCTTTCTATCTCCCTCCTTGTCGCGCACACCAGCGTTCTCTCTCTCTCGCACAGCTTTGTCGTGCCACCTCTTCTAGTTTCGTGTACTCCTGTTAACTCGGCGAATTTCCTGGTCAGAATAAGCATTTGGGGATAACGTAGGGATCGCGGTCGATAAACTAACCTCTACAAAATGGCTATTTTTATTAATAACTATCTAGCGCTTAAACCCTTCATAGCTGGTTAATTACAATCGGCATCTTTACAACAATCATGTAGAAACGTAATCAAGTGTCCATACTTGAAGTAGAAACTGCAAAAGTTGATAAATAACATTTAGGAAACGCACCAACAATCGACAAAGTTTCAGCCTGGCATTGTTCTCGTCACCGCCTCAAAGAACAATTAATAACTAATTAATTATAGCAAAAATCTGAGCAACCACCACATAGGAAAGTAGCCAACGGTCTATTCTTTGACACGCGACTCTAAAAGTTTATAAAATATTCCCGGGAAATGAGAAATTCGCGAATTACCAGTAGCTGTGAAATCTTTCTATCTCCCTCCTTGTCGCGCACACCAGCGTTCTCTCTCTCTCGCACAGCTTTGTCGTGCCACCTCTTCTAGTTTCGTGTACTCCTGTTAACTCGGCGAATTTCCTGGTCAGAATAAGCATTTGGGGATAACGTAGGGATCGCGGTCGATAAACTAACCTCTACAAAATGGCTATTTTTATTAATAACTATCTAGCGCTTAAACCCTTCATAGCTGGTTAATTACAATCGGCATCTTTACAACAATCATGTAGAAACGTAATCAAGTGTCCATACTTGAAGTAGAAACTGCAAAAGTTGATAAATAACATCTAGGAAACGCACCAACAATCGACGAAGTTTCAGCCTGCTGGCATTGTTCTCGTCACCGCCTCAAAGAACAATTAATAACTAATTAATTATAGCAAAAATCTGAGCAACCACCACATAGGAAAGTAGCCAACGGTCTATTCTTTGACACGCGACTCTAAAAGTTTATAAAATATTCCCGGGAAATGAGAAATTCGCGAATTACCAGTAGCTGTGAAATCTTTCTATCTCCCTCCTTGTCGCGCACACCAGCGTTCTCTCTCTCTCGCACAGCTTTGTCGTGCCACCTCTTCTAGTTTCGTGTACTCCTATTAACTCGGCGAATTTCCTGGTCAGAATAAGCATTTGGGGATAACGTAGGGATCGCGGTCGATAAACTAACCTCTACAAAATGGCTATTTTTATTAATAACTATCTAGCGCTTCGTAAATAAAACGCATACGTGGGATTGCCGAACGTAGTCACAAGACTATATCCTCATATCCACCCGTAGAAATATATAAACAATTTTGAAACGATCGAGAATCCTTGAACAAAGTGTGCATTTATTAAACGCACCGGGGGACTTGAAACTTCGTTCAAAAACCCTTCATAGCTGGTTAATTACAATCGGCATCTTTACAACAATCATGTAGAAACGTAATCAAGTGTCCATACTTGAAGTAGAAACTGCAAAAGTTGATAAATAACATCTAGGAAACGCACCAACAATCGACGAAGTTTCAGCCTGCTGGCATTGTTCTCGTCACCGCCTCAAAGAACAATTAATAACTAATTAATTATAGCAAAAATCTGAGCAACCACCACATAGGAAAGTAGCCAACGGTCTATTCTTTGACACGCGACTCTAAAAGTTTATAAAATATTCCCGGGAAATGAGAAATTCGCGAATTACCAGTAGCTGTGAAATCTTTCTATCTCCCTCCTTGTCGCGCACACCAGCGTTCTCTCTCTCTCGCACAGCTTTGTCGTGCCACCTCTTCTAGTTTCGTGTACTCCTATTAACTCGGCGAATTTCCTGGTCAGAATAAGCATTTGGGGATAACGTAGGGATCGCGGTCGATAAACTAACCTCTACAAAATGGCTATTTTTATTAATAACTATCTAGCGCTTAAACCCTTCATAGCTGGTTAATTACAATCGGCATCTTTACAACAATCATGTAGAAACGTAATCAAGTGTCCATACTTGAAGTAGAAACTGCAAAAGTTGATAAATAACATTTAGGAAACGCACCAACAATCGACAAAGTTTCAGCCTGGCATTGTTCTCGTCACCGCCTCAAAGAACAATTAATAACTAATTAATTATAGCAAAAATCTGAGCAACCACCACATAGGAAAGTAGCCAACGGTCTATTCTTTGACACGCGACTCTAAAAGTTTATAAAATATTCCCGGGAAATGAGAAATTCGCGAATTACCAGTAGCTGTGAAATCTTTCTATCTCCCTCCTTGTCGCGCACACCAGCGTTCTCTCTCTCTCGCACAGCTTTGTCGTGCCACCTCTTCTAGTTTCGTGTACTCCTGTTAACTCGGCGAATTTCCTGGTCAGAATAAGCATTTGGGGATAACGTAGGGATCGCGGTCGATAAACTAACCTCTACAAAATGGCTATTTTTATTAATAACTATCTAGCGCTTAAACCCTTCATAGCTGGTTAATTACAATCGGCATCTTTACAACAATCATGTAGAAACGTAATCAAGTGTCCATACTTGAAGTAGAAACTGCAAAAGTTGATAAATAACATTTAGGAAACGCACCAACAATCGACAAAGTTTCAGCCTGGCATTGTTCTCGTCACCGCCTCAAAGAACAATTAATAACTAATTAATTATAGCAAAAATCTGAGCAACCACCACATAGGAAAGTAGCCAACGGTCTATTCTTTGACACGCGACTCTAAAAGTTTATAAAATATTCCCGGGAAATGAGAAATTCGCGAATTACCAGTAGCTGTGAAATCTTTCTATCTCCCTCCTTGTCGCGCACACCAGCGTTCTCTTTCTCTCGCACAGCTTTGTCGTGCCACCTCTTCTAGTTTCGTGTACTCCTGTTAACTCGGCGAATTTCCTGGTCAGAATAAGCATTTGGGGATAACGTAGGGATCGCGGTCGATAAACTAACCTCTACAAAATGGCTATTTTTATTAATAACTATCTAGCGCTTAAACCCTTCATAGCTGGTTAATTACAATCGGCATCTTTACAACAATCATGTAGAAACGTAATCAAGTGTCCATACTTGAAGTAGAAACTGCAAAAGTTGATAAATAACATTTAGGAAACGCACCAACAATCGACAAAGTTTCAGCCTGGCATTGTTCTCGTCACCGCCTCAAAGAACAATTAATAACTAATTAATTATAGCAAAAATCTGAGCAACCACCACATAGGAAAGTAGCCAACGGTCTATTCTTTGACACGCGACTCTAAAAGTTTATAAAATATTCCCGGGAAATGAGAAATTCGCGAATTACCAGTAGCTGTGAAATCTTTCTATCTCCCTCCTTGTCGCGCACACCAGCGTTCTCTCTCTCTCGCACAGCTTTGTCGTGCCACCTCTTCTAGTTTCGTGTACTCCTGTTAACTCGGCGAATTTCCTGGTCAGAATAAGCATTTGGGGATAACGTAGGGATCGCGGTCGATAAACTAACCTCTACAAAATGGCTATTTTTATTAATAACTATCTAGCGCTTAAACCCTTCATAGCTGGTTAATTACAATCGGCATCTTTACAACAATCATGTAGAAACGTAATCAAGTGTCCATACTTGAAGTAGAAACTGCAAAAGTTGATAAATAACATTTAGGAAACGCACCAACAATCGACAAAGTTTCAGCCTGGCATTGTTCTCGTCACCGCCTCAAAGAACAATTAATAACTAATTAATTATAGCAAAAATCTGAGCAACCACCACATAGGAAAGTAGCCAACGGTCTATTCTTTGACACGCGACTCTAAAAGTTTATAAAATATTCCCGGGAAATGAGAAATTCGCGAATTACCAGTAGCTGTGAAATCTTTCTATCTCCCTCCTTGTCGCGCACACCAGCGTTCTCTCTCTCTCGCACAGCTTTGTCGTGCCACCTCTTCTAGTTTCGTGTACTCCTGTTAACTCGGCGAATTTCCTGGTCAGAATAAGCATTTGGGGATAACGTAGGGATCGCGGTCGATAAACTAACCTCTACAAAATGGCTATTTTTATTAATAACTATCTAGCGCTTAAACCCTTCATAGCTGGTTAATTACAATCGGCATCTTTACAACAATCATGTAGAAACGTAATCAAGTGTCCATACTTGAAGTAGAAACTGCAAAAGTTGATAAATAACATTTAGGAAACGCACCAACAATCGACAAAGTTTCAGCCTGGCATTGTTCTCGTCACCGCCTCAAAGAACAATTAATAACTAATTAATTATAGCAAAAATCTGAGCAACCACCACATAGGAAAGTAGCCAACGGTCTATTCTTTGACACGCGACTCTAAAAGTTTATAAAATATTCCCGGGAAATGAGAAATTCGCGAATTACCAGTAGCTGTGAAATCTTTCTATCTCCCTCCTTGTCGCGCACACCAGCGTTCTCTCTCTCTCGCACAGCTTTGTCGTGCCACCTCTTCTAGTTTCGTGTACTCCTATTAACTCGGCGAATTTCCTGGTCAGAATAAGCATTTGGGGATAACGTAGGGATCGCGGTCGATAAACTAACCTCTACAAAATGGCTATTTTTATTAATAACTATCTAGCGCTTAAACCCTTCATAGCTGGTTAATTACAATCGGCATCTTTACAACAATCATGTAGAAACGTAATCAAGTGTCCATACTTGAAGTAGAAACTGCAAAAGTTGATAAATAACATTTAGGAAACGCACCAACAATCGACAAAGTTTCAGCCTGGCATTGTTCTCGTCAGCCGCCTCAAAGAACAATTAATAACTAATTAATTATAGCAAAAATCTGAGCAACCACCACATAGGAAAGTAGCCAACGGTCTATTCTTTGACACGCGACTCTAAAAGTTTATAAAATATTCCCGGGAAATGAGAAATTCGCGAATTACCAGTAGCTGTGAAATCTTTCTATCTCCCTCCTTGTCGCGCACACCAGCGTTCTCTTTCTCTCGCACAGCTTTGTCGTGCCACCTCTTCTAGTTTCGTGTACTCCTGTTAACTCGGCGAATTTCCTGGTCAGAATAAGCATTTGGGGATAACGTAGGGATCGCGGTCGATAAACTAACCTCTACAAAATGGCTATTTTTATTAATAACTATCTAGCGCTTAAACCCTTCATAGCTGGTTAATTACAATCGGCATCTTTACAACAATCATGTAGAAACGTAATCAAGTGTCCATACTTGAAGTAGAAACTGCAAAAGTTGATAAATAACATTTAGGAAACGCACCAACAATCGACAAAGTTTCAGCCTGGCATTGTTCTCGTCACCGCCTCAAAGAACAATTAATAACTAATTAATTATAGCAAAAATCTGAGCAACCACCACATAGGAAAGTAGCCAACGGTCTATTCTTTGACACGCGACTCTAAAAGTTTATAAAATATTCCCGGGAAATGAGAAATTCGCGAATTACCAGTAGCTGTGAAATCTTTCTATCTCCCTCCTTGTCGCGCACACCAGCGTTCTCTCTCTCCTCGCACAGCTTTGTCGTGCCACCTCTTCTAGTTTCGTGTACTCCTGTTAACTCGGCGAATTTCCTGGTCAGAATAAGCATTTGGGGATAACGTAGGGATCGCGGTCGATAAACTAACCTCTACAAAATGGCTATTTTTATTAATAACTATCTAGCGCTTAAACCCTTCATAGCTGGTTAATTACAATCGGCATCTTTACAACAATCATGTAGAAACGTAATCAAGTGTCCATACTTGAAGTAGAAACTGCAAAAGTTGATAAATAACATTTAGGAAACGCACCAACAATCGACAAAGTTTCAGCCTGGCATTGTTCTCGTCACCGCCTCAAAGAACAATTAATAACTAATTAATTATAGCAAAAATCTGAGCAACCACCACATAGGAAAGTAGCCAACGGTCTATTCTTTGACACGCGACTCTAAAAGTTTATAA
This sequence comes from Andrena dorsata, assembly GCA_929108735.1. Taxonomy (NCBI): domain Eukaryota; kingdom Metazoa; phylum Arthropoda; class Insecta; order Hymenoptera; family Andrenidae; genus Andrena; species Andrena dorsata. Next base: position 32,174,639 of record OV815488.1, read on the forward strand.
AATATTCCCGGGAAATGAGAAATTCGCGAATTACCAGTAGCTGTGAAATCTTTCTATCTCCCTCCTTGTCGCGCACACCAGCGTTCTCTTTCTCTCGCACAGCTTTGTCGTGCCACCTCTTCTAGTTTCGTGTACTCCTGTTAACCTCGGCGAATTTCCTGGTCAGAATAAGCATTATTTGGGGATAACGTAGGGATCGCGGTCGATAAACTAACCTCTACAAAATGGCTATTTTTATTAATAACTATCTAGCGCTTAAACCCTTCATAGCTGGTTAATTACAATCGGCATCTTTACAACAATCATGTAGAAACGTAATCAAGTGTCCATACTTGAAGTAGAAACTGCAAAAGTTGATAAATAACATTTAGGAAACGCACCAACAATCGACAAAGTTTTCAGCCCTGGCATTGTTCTCGTCACCCGCCTCAAAGAACAATTAATAACTAATTAATTATAGCAAAAATCTGAGCAACCACCACATAGGAAAGTAGCCAACGGTCTATTCTTTGACACGCGACTCTAAAAGTTTATAAAATATTCCCGGGAAATGAGAAATTCGCGAATTACCAGTAGCTGTGAAATCTTTCTATCTCCCCTCCTTGTCGCGCACACCAGCGTTCTCTTTCTCTCGCACAGCTTTGTCGTGCCACCCTCTTCTAGTTTCGTGTACTCCTGTTAACTCGGCGAATTTCCTGGTCAGAATAAGCATTTGGGGATAACGTAGGGATCGCGGTCGATAAACTAACCTCTACAAAATGGCTATTTTTATTAATAACTATCTAGCGCTTAAACCCTTCATAGCTGGTTAATTACAATCGGCATCTTTACAACAATCATGTAGAAACGTAATCAAGTGTCCATACTTGAAGTAGAAACTGCAAAAGTTGATAAATAACATTTAGGGAAACGCACCAACAATCGACAAAGTTTCAGCCTGGCATTGTTCTCGTCACCGCCTCAAAGAACAATTAATAACTAATTAATTATAGCAAAAATCTGAGCAACCACCACATAGGAAAGTAGCCAACGGTCTATTCTTTGACACGCGACTCTAAAAGTTTATAAAATATTCCCGGGAAATGAGAAATTCGCGAATTACCAGTAGCTGTGAAATCTTTCTATCTCCCTCCTTGTCGCGCACACCCGCGTTCTCTCTCTCTCTCGCACAGCTTTGTCGTGCCACCTCTTCTAGTTTCGTGTACTCCTGTTAACTCGGCGAATTTCCTGGTCAGAATAAGCATTTGGGGATAACGTAGGGATCGCGGTCGATAAACTAACCTCTACAAAATGGCTATTTTTATTAATAACTATCTAGCGCTTAAAACCCTTCATAGCTGGTTAATTACAATCGGCATCTTTACAACAATCATGTAGAAACGTAATCAAGTGGTCCATACTTGAAGTAGAAACTGCAAAAGTTGATAAATAACATTTAGGAAAACGCACCAACAATCGACAAAGTTTCAGCCTGGCATTGTTCTCGTCACCGCCTCAAAGAACAATTAATAACTAATTAATTATAGCAAAAATCTGAGCAACCACCACATAGGAAAGTAGCCAACGGTCTATTCTTTGACACGCGACTCTAAAAGTTTATAAAATATTCCCGGGAAATGAGAAATTCGCGAATTACCAGTAGCTGTGAAATCTTTCTATCTCCCTCCTTGTCGCGCACACCAGCGTTCTCTCTCTCTCCGCACAGCTTTGTCGTGCCACCTCTTCTAGTTTCGTGTACTCCTGTTAACTCGGGCGAATTTCCTGGTCAGAATAAGCATTTGGGGATAACGTAGGGATCGCGGTCGATAAACTAACCTCTACAAAATGGCTATTTTTATTAATAACTATCTAGCGCTTAAACCCTTCATAGCTGGTTAATTACAATCGGCATCTTTACAACAATCATGTAGAAACGTAATCAAGTGTCCATACTTGAAGTAGAAACTGCAAAAGTTGATAAATAACATTTAGGAAACGCACCAACAATCGACAAAGTTTTCAGCCTGGCATTGTTCTCGTCACCGCCTCAAAGAACAATTAATAACTAATTAATTATAGCAAAAATCTGAGCAACCACCACATAGTGAAAGTAGCCCAACGGTCTATTCTTTGACACGCGACTCTAAAAGTTTATAAAATATTCCCGGGAATGAGAAATTCGCGAATTACCAGTAGCTGTGAAATCTTTCTATCTCGTCGCGCACACCAGCGTTCTCTCTCTCTCGCACAGCTTTGTCGTGCCACCTCTTCTAGTTTCGTGTACTCCTGTTAACTCGGCGAATTTCCTGGTCAGAATAAGCATTTGGGGATAACGTAGGGATCGCGGTCGATAAACTAACCTCTACAAAATGGCTATTTTTATTAATAACTATCTAGCGCTTAAACCCTTCATAGCTGGTTAATTACAATCGGCATCTTTACAACAATCATGTAGAAAACGTAATCAAGTGTCCATACTTGAAGTAGAAACTGCAAAAGTTGATAAATAACATTTAGGAAACGCACCAACAATCGACAAAGTTTCAGCCTGGCATTGTTCTCGTCACCGCCTCAAAGAACAATTAATAACTAATTAATTATAGCAAAAATCTGAGCAACCACCACATAGGAAAGTAGCCAACGGTCTATTCTTTGACACGCGACTCTAAAAGTTTATAAAATATTCCCGGGAAATGAGAAATTCGCGAATTACCAGTAGCTGTGAAATCTTTCTATCTCCCTCCTTGTCGCGCACACCAGCGTTCTCTCTCTCTCGCACAGCTTTGTCGTGCCACCTCTTCTAGTTTCGTGTACTCCTGTTAACTCGGCGAATTTCCTGGTCAGAATAAGCATTTGGGGATAACGTAGGGATCGCGGTCGATAAACTAACCTCTACAAAATGGCTATTTTTATTAATAACTATCTAGCGCTTAAACCCTTCATAGCTGGTTAATTACAATCGGCATCTTTACAACAATCATGTAGAAACGTAATCAAGTGTCCATACTTGAAGTAGAAACTGCAAAAGTTGATAAATAACATTTAGGAAACGCACCAACAATCGACAAAGTTTCAGCCTGGCATTGTTCTCGTCACCGCCTCAAAGAACAATTAATAACTAATTAATTATAGCAAAAATCTGAGCAACCACCACATAGGAAAGTAGCCAACGGTCTATTCTTTGACACGCGACTCTAAAAGTTTATAAAATATTCCCGGGAAATGAGAAATTCGCGAATTACCAGTAGCTGTGAAATCTTTCTATCTCCCTCCTTGTCGCGCACACCAGCGTTCTCTCTCTCTCGCACAGCTTTGTCGTGCCACCTCTTCTAGTTTCGTGTACTCCTGTTAACTCGGCGAATTTCCTGGTCAGAATAAGCATTTGGGGATAACGTAGGGATCGCGGTCGATAAACTAACCTCTACAAAATGGCTATTTTTATTAATAACTATCTAGCGCTTAAACCCTTCATAGCTGGTTAATTACAATCGGCATCTTTACAACAATCATGTAGAAACGTAATCAAGTGTCCATACTTGAAGTAGAAACTGCAAAAGTTGATAAATAACATTTAGGAAACGCACCAACAATCGACAAAGTTTCAGCCTGGCATTGTTCTCGTCACCGCCTCAAAGAACAATTAATAACTAATTAATTATAGCAAAAATCTGAGCAACCACCACATAGGAAAGTAGCCAACGGTCTATTCTTTGACACGCGACTCTAAAAGTTTATAAAATATTCCCGGGAAATGAGAAATTCGCGAATTACCAGTAGCTGTGAAATCTTTCTATCTCCCTCCTTGTCGCGCACACCAGCGTTCTCTCTCTCTCGCACAGCTTTGTCGTGCCACCTTCTTCTAGTTTCGTGTACTCCTGTTAACTCGGCGAATTTCCTGGTCAGAATAAGCATTTGGGGATAACGTAGGGATCGCGGTCGATAAACTAACCTCTACAAAATGGCTATTTTTATTAATAACTATCTAGCGCTTAAACCCTTCATAGCTGGTTAATTACAATCGGCATCTTTACAACAATCATGTAGAAAACGTAATCAAGTGTCCATACTTGAAGTAGAAACTGCAAAAGTTGATAAATAACATTTAGGAAACGCACCAACAATCGACAAAGTTTCAGCCTGGCATTGTTCTCGTCACCGCCTCAAAGAACAATTAATAACTAATTAATTATAGCAAAAATCTGAGCAACCACCACATAGGAAAGTAGCCAACGGTCTATTCTTTGACACGCGACTCTAAAAGTTTATAAAATATTCCCGGGAAATGAGAAATTCGCGAATTACCAGTAGCTGTGAAATCTTTCTATCTCCCTCCTTGTCGCGCACACCAGCGTTCTCTCTCTCTCGCACAGCTTTGTCGTGCCACCTCTTCTAGTTTCGTGTACTCCTGTTAACTCGGCGAATTTCCTGGTCAGAATAAGCATTTGGGGATAACGTAGGGATCGCGGTCGATAAACTAACCTCTACAAAATGGCTATTTTTATTAATAACTATCTAGCGCTTAAACCCTTCATAGCTGGTTAATTACAATCGGCATCTTTACAACAATCATGTAGAAACGTAATCAAGTGTCCATACTTGAAGTAGAAACTGCAAAAGTTGATAAATAACATTTAGGAAACGCACCAACAATCGACAAAGTTTCAGCCTGGCATTGTTCTCGTCACCGCCTCAAAGAACAATTAATAACTAATTAATTATAGCAAAAATCTGAGCAACCACCACATAGGAAAGTAGCCAACGGTCTATTCTTTGACACGCGACTCTAAAAGTTTATAAAATATTCCCGGGAAATGAGAAATTCGCGAATTACCAGTAGCTGTGAAATCTTTCTATCTCCCTCCTTGTCGCGCACACCAGCGTTCTCTCTCTCTCGCACAGCTTTGTCGTGCCACCTCTTCTAGTTTCGTGTACTCCTGTTAACTCGGCGAATTTCCTGGTCAGAATAAGCATTTGGGGATAACGTAGGGGATCGCGGTCGATAAACTAACCTCTACAAAATGGCTATTTTTATTAATAACTATCTAGCGCTTAAACCCTTCATAGCTGGTTAATTACAATCGGCATCTTTACAACAATCATGTAGAAACGTAATCAAGTGTCCATACTTGAAGTAGAAACTGCAAAAGTTGATAAATAACATTTAGGAAACGCACCAACAATCGACAAAGTTTCAGCCTGGCATTGTTCTCGTCACCGCCTCAAAGAACAATTAATAACTAATTAATTATAGCAAAAATCTGAGCAACCACCACATAGGAAAGTAGCCAACGGTCTATTCTTTGACACGCGACTCTAAAAGTTTATAAAATATTCCCGGGAAATGAGAAATTCGCGAATTACCAGTAGCTGTGAAATCTTTCTATCTCCCTCCTTGTCGCGCACACCAGCGTTCTCTCTCTCTCGCACAGCTTTGTCG